>OU342604.1:11214809-12429618 GCA_910589645.1 Tinea semifulvella
GGCATGGTAATGGTTTGAAATAAATAGACAAATAAAAAGAGATATTTTGTTTCTAAAGTGTATGTTTTCAGGTCGTCCAAAACGTGGAACAAGCTCCACTTCTATCTCTGAAGATCAACCTCCGTCTCCAGAACCCAGGCCGAAACGAACCCGGGCCAAAAAGGTTAGTTAAGATATTTAAACATTATTTTTTTAAACAAAAAAAAAATGTCCTTTAATGACTTTCTTTCAACAAATATAACAAATACAACTAAATAATATACATATAGGTATATAGGAAAATAAAAAAATATAAAAAAATTAGTAATCAAACAATAAATAAATATAAAGTTCTCCAATCATTCCAATTATGATTCATTTAGATAATTTTATATTAATTTATTTCTTCAACCTAGCAACACTAACACTTAACAAATCAATATCACCGAAATTTTCATTGTAGTTTAGGCATGATCTTAGCACAAAGGAGTTTTTCAAGTATTTTGTTCCAGCAAATCTGATAGCAAATAACAGTTTGTATCTATTCCTCTTCCTACTATAGACACACATACACACACAACTACATATACTACATACACTCATACTTACATATCCACACAGAACAATTTTGGTGGGTATTTATTTGTGCTGTTGTTTAATAATAAAATAAATTTGCTGTCGACCGGATTAAAAACAAAATGGTATGCTACGACCTGCGGCACGGTTGCCACCAGTGCAGGTCATTGAGCATATAAAAATGTAATAGATTTAAGTTAATTGGACCAATAAACGATTTTTATTATGTATTATTATAATTAGTCTTTAAAAAAAATGCCACCAGACTCGTCTACCCATCTGGCCAAGCGTGGCGAGTGTTTGGCCAAATTTCCCAGATATATGTTCTGGAAGGCCCATCTTCACTCACACTCTGTTCCAGGGCCTGTACTAAAGTCTAACCGCTTGTTGCAGAAAGACTTATGATTATCTTATGACATGTTTAACGTATGCCTATGAAGCATGTGATTGGCTGAAATTATTGAAAGTGGAAGAAGAGAATATTCTAAGCATTCCATGGATTCACCGTGCGAGTGCCGGGTCCATCGTGTGTGGGCAAGACACGGTTTAAAAAAGGAGTCCTCCATTTTTTTATTTTATTGTGCAATAACACGCTCACCATCCACCATTCTTCTCCTGTCCCTAATTCCGTTAATGTCTTCTTGGAAGCTCGTTCCATAAATGTATTGATCGCAGACCTGTTTAGACCCAAACTAACTACCAATCTCGTGAAGTATGTTGATCATTACCTTAATCGACACATACTATAATATTTATGTTATTGAATATATCGTTATATTACAGAAAGCAGAACCGCCGGAGCCTAGTAAAGTAGATGAAGACAAACCATCTGCTGACAACACTTCTCAGGAAACTACTGCACTTCCCACAAGTAAGTTGACTAAAATATTGACTTTAACTTCTATATACACATATATCTGGAGAATTTAGCCAACACTCGCCATGCTGGCCAGACGGTTTGGCGAGGAAAGAAAAAAGGCCCCTATGCTATATCCGCAAATATTTACAATAAATTGCCAGAATCTATTAAACAAGAAGCTAACCATAATACTTTTGTAAATAATCTAAAGTATATATTACTAGAAAAATGTTACTACACATTAAATGTTACTACACATTAAATGTCACTACACATTAAATGTTACTACACATTAAATGTTACTACTCATTAAATGTTACTACACATTAAATGAATTCATGCAAGATAAACTCTAATGTATATGCAGGAGTTATTATTTTCGATCCTTCTCCGAAGTCCTGTTGTTTTTTTTCTTTTCATTCATTACAGCGTCCTGTTGGAGATGGACCTTCCAGAAAATATATCTGGAGAATTTGGCCAACACTCGCCACGCGCTGGCCAGGCAGGTTAGCGAGTTTCTGTTGTCAATTTTTAATGACAATTTTTTAACGATTTCACAAGTAGGTATTTGATGGAACCGGGACCGACGGCTTAACGTGCTCTCCTCACACGGGAACGGTGGTGTTGTAAATCTATGACAAATGTACATACAAAAAGTGTATTTTTCATTGGTACATGCCGGGGGGGTTTAAACCGACCTCGTAGGATTTAAGGAACGCGAATTGATTTCGACGCTTTAGGGAGAGCAAGTTAAGCCGTCAGTCCCGGTTCCATTAATGCCAACTTGTGGAATCGTTAATAAATTGTCATAAAAAATTGACATCATATCCTCGCCAAGCCGTCTGGCCAGCGTGGCGAGTGGAGGCCAAATTCTCCAGTTCTGGAAGGCCCGTCTCCAGCAGTGGAGGTCTAGGACGCTGTGTTCATTTCATGAAGATAATTTTTTCCCTTGTCACCATGCAAATTAATGAGATGTAGTAAAATCAAAAGAATGGGCAACGAAATTGTCGCCGTTTACACGGGCAAAGCCGGGTTAAACAGCTAGTATATTTAAATGTAGTATATTTTCAGGTCGTCAAAAATGTGTGACAAGTTCTACTTCTCTCGATGAAGATCAACCTCCGTCTCCAGAACCCAGGCCCAAACAAACCCGGGGCAAAAAGGTTAGTCTACATATTTACTTCAGCTATTGTTTTATTTATTTGGTCCTAATATTTGAGTTTCAGTCTGCCAGGGCCTCTTTTACCCACAACTTTCGCGTTATATATCTGGTTCGTCAATCTCTCTTCACACATCCTTTCAACATGTCTGAACCATCGGAGCATGCCTTTTCTTATTTTTGTTCCTATGCTTTCTTTTATACCAACTATTTTCCGTATTTAGACGTTACATATGCGGTCCGCCAAAGTGACGCCGCATATCCGACGCAACAACCTCATTTCAACTGCATTAACTCTACTCTCATGCGTATTCTGACATATCCACGTCTCGCTTCCATACATAAGTGTTGGTACTAACATGGCATTGTGTATGGCAAGTCATGCTTTGTCAGTGACATTTCGACTGGCGATCAGTGACCCCAGGGCACCGTTGACACTATTTCTTTCAAATTCCATATTCAACAAATTCCTAATGGAACTCGCACCAACTTCCACTGCGTAAAGCTATGATAAGCATAGCTAGTTGAGTTCCAGCAAAATTTTTGTACCACTGAAATAATAGGGCCTAAGCAGGTCTGCAGCAGATACATTTATGGCAAGAGCTTCCGGAGCATTAACGGAATCATACAGCATTTGGTTGGGTAGGGAGAGGCGTAAATAAAAAAGGAGGCCTCCTTTTCAAACCAGCTTATTGTCGGTCGCAAGCCCGAGACACCATTCATCTCATCTCTTACTCACACACGATGGACCCGCACCCGCACGGTGAATTCCTGGAATGCTTAGAAATTTTATATCATTATCTTGCCCTCTCACGGTGAAGATTGAATGCTATTTTACAATAAAACAATTTTTATGTTACAGAAAGCAGAACCGTCCGAGCCTAGTAAAGAAGTAGATGAAGACAAAACTTCTGAGGAAACTATTGCAGTTCCCACAAGTAAGTTAATTCGATTCAATCACTTTAATATACATAACGTGCCATTTGTCAGTTATACAAATTTGGTTCATCATCACAACCACTAGACCTCAGAACATATTCCAAAACTCGCCACACGTAACGGCTTGCGAGCTCAGGTTTTAATTAAAATGTTAGTGAAACCGTCTCCTCCCCACGGGAACAGTGTAGTAAATCCATGAAATGTATATAAGAAAAATGCACTTCTAATTGGTTTGTACTGGGGTTCGAACTGCGATAATTTTGTATTTTTAAGTAAAGCTTTCTCACAACCTTATTAATATATATATGTATATAATTTCTGTACATCATAATTATTAAGTATTTAGAATGTAAACTGACACGGCCTCTTTACAGCCACAATCTTATTTAAGTAGTTTTTAAGTTAGTTAGTTTTACTTGCTTGTAGCAATAATGTTGTGCATAACATACATAAATATGAATTGTTACCTGTTTACGACCCAGCCATTATTACCACTTTGATTAGTACATATGTTTTAATAATTGTATTGATTTGATTAGTTCTGACTGTATCCAAGTTGTTTTAAGCGAACCAATGGAAATAAACTATTTTGATTTGATTTGATATTTTTCAGGTACACCTCCACAAGAGAAGACTAGACCAAAACGAACGAGAAAGGTGCCTCCTAAATTAAAGTAAGTGATATATATATTAGATAGAAATATTTGACTTAAATATATAGATATAAAGATACTAATATTTGTAACAATATACTCGTATATATTTGTATTAGATATATATATTTTTTCTTTTTTTTTGGTTTAATTAAGTAAGGTTTTCTTTTTAATTATTTGTTTAATAAAATAAAATATTTGTAAGATAAAAAGTAGATGGTCATCACAACCGTATCAGAAACCACTGGTCAGAAACCTTGGTTATAAAGAAGCGGATTCACATTTAGCCAACTTTACTGCCGGCCAATCATGACAAGTGACAAGCTCGTCGATGTATCCAGCATACCAAACTCGGGAAATATTATAAATAAAATATTAATCCCAACCCGGTATCTCCGAGTCTAAATCCCCAAACTAAACCTCTCGGCCACGGAAGCAGTCATTTTTATTAATTTTATGGTTTGTCTAAAAACCTTTCCATAAAAAGCGATAAAAACAAGATCGTACAAAGTCGGTCTATATGGCAAGTATTGTTTACATATGGTTTATGGGAAACCCTTTCGGCACGGATGATACCAAGCTATTGTTATAACTAAACAAAACTAGCCGTGTTGCCAAATTCTGTTTAGCCGCTTCGAAAAAGCCTCGATACGAGTAGTTCCAACTGGACTCATCTCCAGCTCTCAGTTCCAGCTACTCAGTAATTATGTCTATAAAAGACTCATCTCCAGCTCTCAGTTCCAGCTACTCAGTAATTATGTCTATAAAAGACTCATCTCCAGCTCTCAGTTCCAGCTACTCAGTAATTATGTCTATAAAAGACTCATCTCCAGCTCTCAGCTCCAGCTACTCAGTAATTATGTCTATAAAAGACTCATCTCCAGCTCTCAGTTCCAGCTACTCAGTAATTATGTCTATAAAAGACTCATCTCCAGCTCTCAGTTCCAGCTACTCAGTAATTATGTCTATAAAAGACTCATCTCCAGCTCTCAGTTCCAGCTACTCAGTAATTATGTCTATAAAAGACTCATCTCCAGCTCTCAGTTCCAGCTACTCAGTAATTATGTCTATAAGAGACTCATCTCCAGCTCTCAGTTCCAGCTACTCAGTAATTATGTCTATAAAAGACTCATCTCCAGCTCTCAGTTCCAGCTACTCAGTAATTATGTCTATAAAAGACTCATCTCCAGCTCTCAGTTCCAGCTACTCAGTAATTATGTCTATAAAAGACTCATCTCCAGCTCTCAGTTCCAGCTACTCAGTAATTATGTCTATAAAAGACTCATCTCCAGCTCTCAGTTCCAGCTACTCAGTAATTATGTCTATAAAAGACTCATCTCCAGCTCTCAGCTCCAGCTACTCAGTAATTATGTCTATAAAAGACTCATCTCCAGCTCTCAGTTCCAGCTACTCAGTAATTATGTCTATAAAAGACTCATCTCCAGCTCTCAGTTCCAGCTACTCAGTAATTATGTCTATAAAAGACTCATCTCCAGCTCTCAGTTCCAGCTACTCAGTAATTATGTCTATAAAAGACTCATCTCCAGCTCTCAGTTCCAGCTACTCAGTAATTATGTCTATAAAAGACTCATCTCCAGCTACTCAGTAATTATGTCTATAAAAGACTCATCTCCAGCTCTCAGTTCCAGCTACTCAGTAATTATGTCTATAAAATAGTTAGGACTAGTAATAAAAAAATATACAAAAGTGGTTTTACTTTCCATTGTATTACCTATCCGACAATAGTAACGTTAAAGTTAGAAAACGACAACAGAACAGATATGTGGAGGGAATTTTGTGGAATTTCCTCAGGGAGGAGTTATTTCATATTTTCCTCATCACCTCAAGGATATTACAAGTTATCCTGTTGTAGGGAGAGGAGTAGAATGGTGGATGGTGAGCGTATTATTGCGCAATAAAATAAAAAAAGGAGGCCTCCTTTTTTAAACCAGCCTATTGTCAGTCATAGCCCGAGACAACATTATCATCTTACCCAGACATGATGGGCCTGGTACCCGCACGGTTAATCCATAGAATGCTTAGAAATTTGTCTTCCTCTCATTTTAGGTAATTTAATACTTTTTAATAACATTTTTCCAAGTTTTAGTGTACTTTTGAGCAATGTTCGTTCCATTTTGAGCAATGTTCGTTCTTTTGAGCAATGTGCGTTCTTTTGAGCAATGTGCATTCTAGGAAGTAAAATTACTATCAATTGGAATTTTTTTCACTTTCATATATGTACCTAATTATTATAGGGATACAACAACTGAAAAGAAGAATTCGACAGAGAAGACGAATTCCACAGAGAAGAAATCAACAGAAAAGACGAAATCCCCCTCTAAAGTAATCGACCAATCACAAGCAACAAACAGAACGTCATTGAGACGTAACAGCCAATCGCAGCCTGCGGATATGTCGTTATCGAATACGGATGGCCAATCGCAGTCCCCTATTCTCCAAAGCAAGGCTGGCCTAACTAAAACCAAGTCTATAGAGAAGCGGGTAGTTAAAACCGAGAGGGGAATAGAAGTTAGTGCAGTTGTGAATGAGAAGACAATAGTTAATGGTTTGAATGAGACTATGGTTTTGCCTAATGGTGTGTATGATCATGCGCCGTATACTCCTAAAGCAGTAAGTTATTTCTTTTTAATTTATACTTTATTAAATTACCAATTTCCAAAGTCCTTTATAAAAACAAAAATAGTTTTATAAAAACTAAAATTACTGACTGTTCCTTCTATCTATATACTTGAATGCTGTTTATTTGTAAAAATCCACCCGGAACTTTTTAAAACTCTTGGGGATAATTGCAATTTTAAAACGCGTTATCCTAGTAGAATAATTATTCCAGCTCATAAAAGTACTCAATATAGCCGAAATTGTTATACAAAGATATTTAATAAGCTTCCAGTTACTATAAGGGAGCTGCCACTAAAACTGTTCAAATTAAGAGTCAAACAAATGCTGGTTAATAAATGTTTTTATTCGACAAAAGAATATCTAGACACTAAGCTCGACAAAGTCATGTGACTAAATAAATATTTGTATGCTAGAAATAGCGAATCATGTGATATAATTACATATAATAATTTACATCCCTGTACCTACCATGTTTCTGACAAATAAATTATTTCATTTCATGTTAATATTGGAGGACTATTTTATTTGATAGATTGTTAGAATATGACATTGACAAACTATATATATGTCGTCATATTGGTGTCGTCTTCAGTGTAAATAAAATAAAATAAAATATGTTTTATTCACGTTTATTTATATTTTTAGATAAATATGAACGAGACAGTAATATTGGAAAGGGCAGCTCGAAGTACTCTCATACTGGAAAAACCTAACTCCGGTAACCAGACTATTGTACTTAGCAAAGGTAATAATTCTATTCTATTTATTTAGGCCACTTAATATCTTCAGACCAATTTAACTTTATTATTATTTCAAACGGCATGTGACCGCCTCTGTGGTCTAGTGGTAACTCGGGAGGTCGTGGGTACGATTCCCACCGGGGGCAAGTTGTACATTGTATAATTTGTCTCGGTCTGGGTGTTTATATGTATAATATGTATATATTTACAAAAAAAAAGTATAATAAGTATAAAAGTCGGTCGCAAGCCCGAGACACCATTCTTCTCATCTCCTACCCACACACGATGGACCCGGCACCCGCACGGTGAATCCATGGAATGCTTAGAAATTTGTCTTCTCTTTATCAACCATCTAGTTTCCGTAACACAAGCCTCGTAGCTTACCACGGAAATTAAATGGCGCTGTGTGACCTGTCTGGAAACATTTATTTATTATTATTATTATTTATTTATGTACCAATAAGAAATGCACTTTTCTTACGTACTGCAGTCTTAGATTTACAACACCACCGTTCCCGTGTGACGAGACCACGTTAAGCCTCGGTCACAGTTCGACTAATACCAACTTGTGGAATCGTTATTAAATTGTCATTAAAAATTTACATCATATCATCACCAAGCAGTCTGGCCAGCGTGGCGAATGTAGGCCAAATTTATTTATTAAAAACTTTATTGCACAAAGTACAAATGCGGACTTAATGCCCGTAGACATTCTCTGACAGCCAAACCTTAGGGTCAAATTTGAACAAATAGAGGTGCAATGAAAGCAATGGTAAAATATACAATTATAGAATGACTTAACATATATAATATATGTAGTTTTATATATGTTATATATTATCAATATACTAAATACTAATATATACACAATATTATACATAGACATACATAAATACAACTTACTAACGTGGTTTATACCTATTTATAAAGTGGGAATAGACCAATTTTTTTAATGACAATCTATTAGTTGCCTGCCTTATGTTCACCGGAAGATCATTCCATGAATTTGTGGCAGCGACTACAAAGGACTTGGAGACAAAACCAGAATTATGTGAAGGGACAGAAAGAAGAGAGTTATGAGAAGAACGTAAAGATTTATCGTAGAAGGAAGAGAGATAGGCAAAATTCTCCAGATATTTGTTCTAGAAGGACCATCTCCAACAATGGAGGTCTAGGACACTGTGTTCTAGTGGTTATCGTGATAAATATCCAAAGGCTGGGGAGTGTTTTTATTAATTGATCTCGCCCACAGCCAAGAGATGAAATAGAGAGAGAAGGAATTACGTTCGCTCAATAAAATGGATCGCTTGCTTAACTGGTGCATACGTTTTATCTACGGTTTGCGCAAATACGATCACATCTCTGAGTATCGAGCTAAGTTGAAGTGGCTACCAATTCGTTGTCGCAGAAACCTTCGAATTCTTTGTCTGCTTTTTTCTGTATTAAATGAACCTGCGACACCGAAATACCTCAAGAACAAATTCTCCTTCCTCTCTTCTCTCCACGAAAGGTCGTTGCGGTCATCGCATAACGCTGTACTTGCTATACCATCTCACCACTCTAGTTTTATGTCCGACTCATTTGCAGTTGTTGCCGCAAATCTGTGGAACAACCTGCCCTTAAATATCCGACAAGCGCCCAACAGAATGCTGTTTAAAAGAATGGTCTTCACACACTTCTTGAATAGTTCCTAACAACTGAAGTAATATTGTATGTATGTATGTATTATTATTTATTTGAATTTAGTATTATTATATATATATTTATGTTTTATATTAGTATTAGATTTAGATTTACTAGAATTTTAATTATCTATTTTCCTGTTTAAATATTTGCACCTACCTCCTACATACCATGTTTGTAATGTCCCTAAGGTTGACCGAGTAAGAATGTCTAGCGGCATTGAGTCCGCCTTTGTACATAGTGCAAAAAGTTTTAAATAAATAAATAAATAAAAAATCATCGACCTGTTGCTTTATTGGGCTCAGTATGAATGGCGATATTTTTAGGATAACTTCTCTGCACCGTAACTTAAGATTTTATTACTAAATACTTAAAATAAAAAGTACCTAGTTCTTTATTTTTCTTCTAGATTATAATATAAAAAAATTTGCTCTTTAATAAATTACACCCAGTATTTTAGAGTAAAACAGTAAAATCATTATTATAACGATTATTAACATAATATCTCATAAAAATAGTGTGAAATTCCTCTCCTAACGAATTCCACAAACCCCCCCGGTATTGTAATTGAAATAAAATCCATTTATGCATGTTTTTTTCTTAACTACAACAATGTAATAAAATATAAAACAGTAAAGTATCACCACAACCGTTTCCCTTCCGGGGTGGTCGGAAATCAAGCTTATTAACAATTAGCCAACTTTACTAGGCCAATCATGACAATTAGCTAGCTCGTTGATGAATGTACCAAACTCGAGAAGAGAATATTTTTTTGTTTCCCGACCATCAGTATATTATAAAATATAATATTTATAAATATTTGATTCCAAAATGTCCGCGTAATTTAACTTCTGTCTAATGCCATAAAGAAATTTTAATACAAATTGTCTTTTGTAGATAAGCGTTCCAGCAACATGACTAATGATGATTCAATAATGACAGAAGACAATAGTGACGTCATTCAAACTCCGCCCAAATCCACCACGCCCAAACAAAATCCGCCGTAAGTATTATACTTGTGTGTGTGTGCAGGTTCAATCTACAATAGTTTATTTCTCAGGGTTAATTGCTTCCAAACAACCATTCTCTCTTTTTTTACTAGAACGACATGTGAACTTCCCCCACCTAATGGTAAGTGGCGTGCGAGGTCCATGAATGTTAGCAACTGGAATTAGACACTCATGACTGACATCAGTCCCTAACACTATGCCTGTGCTTGACTGGGAATGATGGCAATTCGAGCCTGATTCCGAAACATACACTTTCTGGGTTTATCGGCCGGGCATACTGGGGAAATTACCACCATCAGTCCGCCTTCAACCTATTTGTTGTTCTCGTTGAAAGTATGTGCCATTTGCAATGATGTCAAATGCCAATTATTACTTTGAAGGAGAACTAATATTGTAAGCTTGCCATGAAGATATTTATATAAAAATAAGACCATTTGAAACAAGACTTACATTAAATTAATAATTTTACAATTAACAAATATATGTATATAAAAATATGTCAGCTTAAACTATACTTAAAATATACCCTGTATATATTTTTATATTTTAGTTCTGCGGTAAAAGAAAAGGTGCAGCAATTTGAGGAGATTGCTTCAAGAGTCACAAGGACCAAAACCAGGGCAATGGTCAAGAAGGTAGCATTAAAAAATATATTAAATATTTCATTTATTTTATATTTAGCATAAATATAAACAAATTTAAAAAATATACTGTGTGAATATCAACTCTAATAGTGATATGGCATTAGCTGAATCATATAGTGATCCATGATGCAGTAAATCTTTCTATTGCAAGAACCAAAAAAGGACTAACTAAAAATAAAATTTTACCGCAGAAGAAAAGACAAATTTCTAAGCGTTCCATGGATTCAGTTCATGCGGGTTCCGGGTCCATCAGATGTGGGTAAGAGAGAGAAGAATGGTGTTCCGGGCTTGTGACCGACAATAAGCTGGTTTGAAAATGAGGTCTCCTTTTTTACTTTAATTGTGCGATATAACGCTCACCATCCACCATTCTACTCCTCTCCCTACCCAACCAAATACTGTATGTTTCTGTTAATGCTCCGGAAGCTCTTTCCATAAATGTAACTCCTACAGACCTGCATTCCATCCCAATTCTTTCAGTGATGCAAAGATTTTGTTGGAACTCCTCTCGCACCAACTTCCACTGCGTAAAGCTGTCTCTTGAACCCATTCCTGATTATTTCTTCTGTGAGATTATAATATTTATTCAACTTCTATTTGTGGTCTTTTGAAATATTTGATTCCAACTATTAGGATTCATTCTTTGTAAACTAGCCTATTGTCGGTCGCCAACACCATTCTTCTCATCTCTTACCGACTACACAATAGACTTAAGTTTTTTCACTGCAGAATAACTTTTATTTTTTTTTGTCAGGCCGAGGAGACCGATACCCAAACTCCACCGGACAAGGTTTTGGTTCCCCCCAAATCTGTGCTCTCAGCCGATACACTGAGCAAAATGAACAACCTCATCTTCAGCCAGAAACCACAGGTGAATTATATAGGAAATAATAATAATACAATTCTTTATTGCACACAAAATATAAAATAATGTACATAAGCGACCATAATACCAGTATTCACTACCACCTGACCTTTGGAAGATTGAGACATTTTAATAATGGGTCCGGAGTAGGAAATAATAATAATAGTTTAAATCAATTATAAATATATAATTTCCAACACAAATTGATATTAATAATAATATATTTATTCTTGATAGTATAAATAAATATTTCCAGACAGGTCACACAGCGCCATCTAGTTTCCGTGGTAAGCTACGAGGCTTGTGTTACTATAACTAACTAAAACTAGATGGTTGATAAACTACATATTATACTTTTTTTTTGTTGTAAATATATACATATTATCACCCAGACCTAGACAAATTATACAATGTACAACTTGTTGGTGGGAATCGAACCCATGACCTCCCAAGTTCACGGCAATGTTTGTTACCACTAGACCACGGAGGCTTACACGGTGCTTAAGTCCGTGGATTTAGACTCGGAGGTACCGGGTTTGATTCCTGTTCGGGACACAAAAATATTTATTCATGTAAATAAATTAATTAAAATAATATCTGGAGACATCGACGAGCTTGCCACTTGTCATGATTGGCCTATAGTAAAGTTGGCTAAATGTGAATCCGCTTATTTATAAGCGTGGTTTCTCACCACCACGAAAGCGAAACGGTTGGGATAATACTTTACTATTTTAAAGGTTTTTGCTTAATTTTGTGAATAAACAAACTTTTGTTGTTTTTTATTCACAGTGTAAATCACTAAAATCTCATACTTATTGTTTTTTCATACTTTTTAGCAAATCTCATCGAGCGCTTCAAAATCGATTCCTGTTTTGATACAAAATGCCAAAATGACGTCTTCCACGACTAAAGTGAATGCCATAAACAAGTTGAAGGAGAGAGAGGAGGAGATGAAGAGGGAGAAAGAAGATGCCAGGAAGAAGAAGGAGGCTTTGCTCGAGGCCAAAAAAGAACAACAGAAAAGGTAACTATAATATTACTAAACTGCAATAGATGAAGGAAAGCATAGGGACAAAAATGAGGAAAGGAATGCTACGATGGTTCGGACATGTTGAAAGGATGGGGCGAAGAGAGATTGACGAACCAGATATATAATGCGAAAGTTGTGGGTAAAAGAGGCCCTGGCAGACCGAGACTCACATATCACGATCAAATAAATAAAACACTGACTGAAGGTGCATTAAAAAGTCTTCGTAACCAAAGGGCATGTATGAAGAGGTTAATGAATGGTGACGAAGCGAAAGGGGTATGTCGTGATCGTGTTAAATGGCGCTCAATTGTCTCTGCCTACCCCGCAAGGGATCTGGCGTGAAAATATGTATGTATGCAATATATCAAATATTACAGGCACCGATTGGTCCAGGTTCGCTCATTTTTGAAATATAATATAGGTACAAGTAAATAAAAATACACTCGGGCTGAAAAATCTTAGAAAATGTTGGTGTGCGAGTGAGAGGGATTCGAAAATCTCTCTTAACAGCTCTATTAATGATTTATAGGAAACGTGAAGAGAAGATGCAAGCTGCTGCGGCTGCCAGGGAGGCTGCGGAGAGGGAGAGGGAGAAACAACTGGAGACACTGAGCAGGGAGAGGAAGGAGAGGCAGGCCAGTGCCGACCAGGGGAGATTACATCGACTCAAGGAACAGGAGAAGGTAAATGTTGTACACTCTATCACATGATCTACTTCCTATAGTGTTGTACACTCTATCACATGATCTACTACCTATAGTGTTGTACACTCTATCACATGATCTACTACCTATAGTGTTGTACACTCTATCACATGATCTACTACCTATAGTGTTGTACACTCTATCACATGATCTAATACCTATAGTGTTGTACACTCTATCACATGATCTACTACCTATAGTGTTGTACACTCTATCACATGATCTACTACCTATAGTGTTGTACACTCTATCACATGATCTACTACCTATAGTGTTGTACACTCTATCACATGATCTACTACCTATAGTGTTGTACACTCTATCACATGATCTACTACCTATAGTGTTGTACACTCTATCACATGATCTACTACCTATAGTGTTGTACACTCTATCACATGATCTACTACCTATAGTGTTGTACACTCTATCACATGATCTACTACCTATAGTGTTGTACACTCTATCACATGATCTACTACCTATAGTGTTGTACACTCTATCACATGATCTACTACCTATAGTGTTGTACACTCTATCACATGATCTACTACCTATAGTGTTGTACACTCTATCACATGATCTACTACCTATAGTGTTGTACACTCTATCACATGATCTACTACCTATAGTGTTGTACACTCTATCACATGATCTACTACCTATAGTGTTGTACACTCTATCACATGATCTACTACCTATAGTGTTGTACACTCTATCACATGATCTACTACCTATAGTGTTGTACACTCTATCACATGATCTACTACCTATAGTGTTGCACACTCTATCACATGATCTACTACCTATAGTGTTGTACACTCTATCACATGATCTACTACCTATAGTGTTGTACATTCTATCACATGATCTACTACCTATAGTGTTGTACACTCTATCACATGATCTACTACCTATAGTGTTGTACACTCTATCACATGATCTACTACCTATAGTGTTGCACACTCTATCACATGATCTACTACCTATAGTGTTGTACACTCTATCACATGATCTACTACCTATAGTGTTGTACACTCTATCACATGATCTACTACCTATAGTGTTGTACACTCTATCACATGATCTACTACCTATAGTGTTGTACACTCTATCACATGATCTACTACCTATAGTGTTGTACACTCTATCACATGATCTACTACCTATAGTGTTGTACACTCTATCACATGATCTACTACCTATAGTGTTGTACACTCTATCACATGATCTACTACCTATAGTGTTGTACACTCTATCACATGATCTACTACCTATAGTGTTGTGCAGTCTTGGTCTCAATCTTGATTCTCAACTTATGCATCCGCTATGTGTATGGCTCGCGTAAGTATGATCATGTTTCTCAATTTCACATAGTTTAAAGTAGCTCAATATCCGAAATCGCATGTCTGCACACTTCCACTTCCTTTATTGTGTCGTTTATAACCCAAATGCACCCTTTACCTGAAAGATTGTTTCCAATTTCTATGCGACACACTCAGCTTTGTTCCTCTTTCAACAATCAATATCAAAAAATCTAACTTAGACTCGGAAGTCACAATAATATTTAATAATTTAAATAAATAAATTCTCGAGTTTGGTACTAAATATGAATTGGCTTCTTTATAAGCGTGGTTTCTGACCACCCCGGATGGAAAAGGGGCGTGATCATACTTTACTTTTTAAAATGAACTAACTATATTACAATAAAAACTAAAACTAACCTAAAAAAAAAGCTCCAAGTGGCTGTCCTGTGGCATGGTGCCCAATACACTAGCAGCATTCCCCCTTTTAATTCAGACACAAATGTTAACTGCCTCCGTGGTCTAGCGGTTAAGTCCGTGGTTTAGACTCGGAGGTACCGGGTTCGATTCCTGGTCGAGACACAAAAAATATTTATTAATGTCAATAAATACATTTAATTTATATGTGATATTTCTCGAGTTTGGTACGCTGGAGACATCGACGAGCTTGCCACTTGTTATGATTGACCTACTGTAAGTTGTCTAAATGTGAATCCGCTTATTTATAAGCATGGTTTCTGACCACCCCGATGTCTTCGTGATGATACTTTACTTTTTACTTTTACAAATATTTATTTTGAGTCAGAGCAAGAATCTTGTGAGACTCAAAATAAATATTTGACTTACCTAAACAAAGAATGTGGTGGAATTGTAAGTTGATTATTGGAGAAGGAGCAAAGAGAACAACTAATGAAACAATTAGAAAATTTAGTTGTATTGTTTTTTGTCAGAAAAAGCAAGAATTGGCCCGAAAAGTGTTGGAGACGGAGGAGAGGAGGAAGGCGGAGGAGCAGGCTCGGGCGAACCGGCTGGCGGAGGAGCAGAAGCGGGCAGAGGCGCAGCGGCTGAGGCAGCTGCACGAGCAGGAGGCGTATGTATTCACTTTATAAATCTATCATGTGTTTTATTTGATGTAAATTTAATATACATTAAATATAAACTAAACTATAAATAAAAAATGTCCTCTACTAGAGACGTCCCATCCGAGATAGTCCCAAGGAGACTGGCAACATTTTCCCTCTGTATAGCGAGGCTAATACGTTGGAAGAAATAATTGCCAGCATTCCTGTCTCCAGACCTTTCTGTCAGCCGCTTTGACAACCCCTTGGCCAAGCGCCTCGCTGACGGTCCCCATGGGCCCATCGCTCTCGACCCCAAACAGCGCAAATTCGTAACCGGTACCGAGGTTGACATATTAGCGTAACTTAAGGTTCTCAGCCGCACTTCCCGCGCCTGATGGCCTCCCAGTCTTTCCCCAACGCTGGCCAAACTGGTTGGCAAGGATCTGATGTCAATTTTTTAATGACAATTTATTAACGATTCCACAAGTTGGTATTAGTGAAACCGGGACCGACGGCTTAACGTGCTCTCCGAGGCATGGAAATGTGGTGTTGTAAATCTATGACAAATGTACGTAAGAAACATGTATTTCTTATTGGTACATGCCGGGGGGTTTGAACCGACCTTTGTAGGATTAGGGAACGCGTTCTTACAACCGAACCACCACCGTGCCCTAATGTACATTAAATATAAACTACTCTTAAACTATAAATAAAAAATGTCCTGTAGAGGCTTCCCATCCGAGATAGTCCCAAGGAGACGGGCAACATTTCCCCTCTGTATAGCGAGGCTTTCCGTCAGCCGCTTTGACAACTCCTTGGGCCTATATCGTCTCGACCCCAAACGGTGCAAATGTGAGATGGAGCTAATGTTGTCCACACACATCTCTTGCCATGGCTCCGCACAATCCCAAAGGGTTCTAAGATTGCGGGTACACCAGCATTGACAAGAGTCCTTCGGATGATGTCGTTGAGAGTCGCGTGACGAGGAATGCGGCCAGCACTTCTAGCACAAGAAAGCCCGTGGTGTCCGAGATGATCTATAATCTATCACTTTAATCGCTGCCTCCTTGGTCCAGCGGTTACATTCCTGGTTGGGACACAATAATGGGCTAGTTTTATTTTATTACAGCCACTAGAACACAGCATCCTAGACTTCCACTGTTGGAGATGGACCTTCCAGACTTTCCACAACGCTGGCCAAACGGGTTGGCAAGGAACTGATGTCAATTTTTTAATGACAATTTATTAACGATTCCACTAGGTATTAGTAGAACCGGAACCGACTGCTTAACGTGCTGTCCGAAGCATGTGTACGGTGGTGTTGTAAATCTATGACAAAGTGTATTTCTCAATGGTACATGCCGGGGGGGTTTGAACCGAACTTTGTAGGATTTTCAGAAAATCGTTCTTACAACTAATACTGTAGTTCACAATTGTAAAAAATATGTGTTTTTTTCATTTATTCTAGTACCTAAAATCACATTGATTTTTGTTTGAATTAACGAAAACCATTTATATTTTAATAAAATAAATAAATAACTTAAGATCGCCTTAAAACATTAGTTAGCATAAGTGACGTCACTTAATAATATGAAGATCGTGTTCGACTTGAAAGAAACTTAATACACTTAACAAAAGTAATGATGGGTGGGTAATGATTTGTAAAATGTCAAACCGCGCTTTTCTTACAAAATTTTGCATCTATAATATTGTGTCACCTTAGAATCTATAAAATATTAAAATGTCAAATAAATAAACTTAAATTCGTGGATGTAAAAGGGCCGTGACAACTTAAGAATTTATATTTTTTAAAAAATAGGCTCAATTAGATGCATTATTAATAATTTATAAAATTAAGCCAAGCACTTCTGTAAAGTAGAAAATCCTTTTATATATAATATATATATATATATTACTTTGTTCCAGTATGAAGAAAGAGACGGCTAAAATGGCGAAGGACTTTGAGAAGAGACAAAAAGAGTATATAGAGAAACAGAAACTAAAACAAAAACTAGAATCTGATAAAGGTAAGTTTATTTAATTTAAGAATAAATAAATGTTATGTTTAAGATAACCTTAAACTTGTCCGCACCGAATTATTGTTTTGGCGACTAGGCTTGTACAAGTGAGGGATTACCTTTATGATGATAAATGTGTTTCCTTTTGAGGGTTTATTTTTCATGTCTAAATAATTAGGAAATAAAATGAGTTAGTTTGGACATAATTTCACTTTCATTTTAGTCAGAGAAAAATGTATAAATATTTTATTAAATTAAATGTATTTATTTATTTATTTTTATACACTTTACATGGTTTTACAGTATATACTCCCATACACCATGCAAGGAGGAGTCAGAAACACTTATTATTATTTACAAACTTTCATAAAAAATAAAGAAAAAGCCACAAACTATATTAGGAATCAATTAAATACATTTTAATGTTGTCATCCTTAATTAAATCTATAATTTGTTGCCAAAGAAATGTATTATACAAAGTTAAATTTAGAATTAATAAAAAATATATGTTATTTTATCGATTCTCACAGAAGTACCAACATGCTTTGCTGATCTTGCAAAGATCGTCTGCGAAAACGTCAATCTGTAGTGCCGATTCAATCAGATTCTGATATGTATGCCGGGTCCATTGTGTGTAAGAATGAGAGATGAGAAGAATAGTATCTCGGGCTTGCGACCGACAATAGGCTGGTTTAAAAAGGAGGATTTTTCTTTTACTGATCAACAAGACGCTCACCATCCACAACTCTACTTCTCTCCCTCCCCAACCAAAACTGTATGATTCCGTTAATGCCGTCTTGGAAGCTCGTTCCATAAATGTATTGACGGCATATATTTTTCTAAATGTTCCTAATTTTATATCTATATATACATACATACATGCATATCTTCACGCCAGATCCCTTACGGGGCAGGCAGAGACAATTAAGTGCCACTTGTAACGATCACGACATACCTCTTTCGCTTTACGACATTCATCAACCTTTTCATACATGCCCTTTTGTTACGAAGGCTTTTTAATTCTCCTTCAGCTAGTGTTTTATTTATTTGAACGTGATACGTGTGTCTTGGTCTGCCAGGGCCTCTTTTACCCACAACTTTCGCATTATATACCTGGTTCGTCAATCTTTCTTCGCTCATCCTTTCAAAATGCCCGAACCATCGTAGCATGCTTTTCCATATTTTTGCTTTCTTTTATACCTACCATTTTTCGTATTTTGACGTTACGTATGTGGTCCGCCAAAGTGACGCTGCATAACCGACAGAGACCTCATTTCTACTGCATTAACTCTACTCTCATGCATATTCTGACATATCCACGTCTCGCTTCCATACATCAACATGACATTGTGTATGGCGAGCCGAGATTTGGCACTTACATTTCGACTGGCGATCAGTGACCCCAGGGCACCGTTAACACTATTTCCCGCGTTCACTCTTCTTTCAACATCCCTATCATACTTCCCATTCGCAGTGAAAACACTGCCCAGATATATATATATATATTATTCAATAATTATGTATTAAGTACCCTCGAAAACCTGTCTGCCCAGCGTGAGCCAAAATCTTCAGAAATTTCTGGAAAGCCCATCTCCAACAGTGAAGGTCTAGGACTCTGTGTTGTAGGGGCCTATAATGATGAAGTACTAAATAAAAATTTTTTTACACCAAAAATATAATCTTAGGCTACATAAATATTTTTACTTTTTGGAGAAATTAACTGTATGAATAATATAAAATCTCTTTGGCTTAAGATCCATAAAACTGTAATTTTATGTCCTAGTTATAAGCTGTGATTATGCTGAAAATAAATAAACACATTTCTCCGAAGTACATACACTTGTGCTACCATTAAGTGCAATTAACCAATTTTTTTTTCCTCTAGTAACGACACCTCTTCGCCTCAATTTGTCAATAACCCGCCAGCCAGTGTCCCCCGTCTACATGGAAGATGGATTCCAATACCTCAACTCGGACTCCGAGAACGAACACAAATCTATACCCGTTCCACACTGGTCACAGAGCAAGGTATGATATATGTGGTTAAAATATTTACACTTTCACTTACGTATGAAATGGTTTCAGAAATAACTAGACAAACTGCTTAGATTTAGTCAATCCAATCTCAGATTTATTTTAAATGTAACATTTTTCACATCTAAGCTGATTTGTATTTTTGTCGGTCCTGTAGGTCCGTTGGAAGCAGTTAAGCATTCAAGCAAATGTCCGTTCCTCCCATGTGGACCGACTGTTCTCAGTCCGGACCCACTCTCCAAACCTCCAAGAGCTCTTCCCGGGCATCGACCGTCGAGTACTCAAGAGAACCAGCTCGGCTGTATGGCGGTCTCCGAGGTGAGTTCTTAGGGAAAAACACTTTACTTTTACAAATCATTACCCATTATTTGTATAAATCATTGCCCACCTATCCTTATTTTTACAAATCATTACCCACCATCCTTACTTTTACAAATCATTACCCACCCATCCTTACTTTTACAAATCATTACCCACCATCCTTACTTTTACAAATCATTACCCACCATCCTTACTTTTACAAATCTTTACCCACCATCCTTACTTTTACAAATCATTACCCACCCATCCTTACTTTTACAAATCATTATCCACCTATCCTTACTTTTACAAATCATTATCCACCCATCCTTACTTTTAGAAATCATTACCCACCATCCTTACTTTTACAAATCATTACCCACTATCCTTACTTTTACAAATCATTACCCACCCATCCTTACTTTTACAAATCATTATCCACCCATCCTTACATTCACAAATCATTACCCACCCATCCTTACTTTCACAAATCATTAACCACTTCAAACTTTACACATAATTTCATGTCTCATTGATTGTTTTTGTTCCAGAACTGCGGACAAGTAACCCCTGGTGGATAGTTACGGGATGATATTTATCATATTTTGGTAATGATGTTAGCATATGGTTACGAATGATGTATAGCAAGTAATTAAATATAAATCATGAGACTTGTGGCGATTAGTGTATTTGTTATTATTGTGTTTTATATTATTATCTTATATCTTTATATTCAGAACAGAATCAGATAACTTATTAATAATTTAATGAGTTTATAGTATTTACTATAATAGATAGGCCAAAATCAACTGTATACGGGGTGACTTTGTAAACCAAACTATAGTCTGTTGCAAATCATTATTCTCCTGTTCCCACACAAGAAGGACCTGGTATCCCGTACGGTGAATCCATGGTATACTAAAATGTGATCTTATTATTCTTTAGATTATGTTATTCTATTGATAAAAACATTTCGAAAGTGGCTTAATTAAAAAAAAAAAAATCGTCGATAAGTCGACTTTAATTTTTTTATTTGCCACAATATGGCGTCTGGTTGTCGCTTTACTGAAATTTGATTAATGTCATATCATCAGTTACACTCGCGTAATTAAAACGAATCGATTGACGTAAGAATTGTGAGCAAAGGAGCAAACATACTAACTGAACCAAAGACGAAAGTCAAAATATCTTTATTCACGTAAACCTATTACGGATATTTATGAAACGAATTATTTTGAATGATTCTACTCGTGCTAGTGGAAGACTAAGCAGCACAGTGGCCAGCAGCTTAAAACAGCAGTCGGGAAATAAACGAATTTTGGATCATAATCGAATAATTTCAGTTAGTCCGAAGACAGTTTTTTGACACAATGAAACTAAACTTACATAAGTTAACAATGCAGTGCATTCCCATCCTATTTAAACATTGATTAACTGTAACGAGCCTCTCGTCAAAATGTCAGTGACAAAGCTCGACTCGCCATACACAATGCCATGTTAGTACCAACACTGATGTATGGAAACGAGACGTGGATATGTCAGAATACGCATGAGAGTAGAGTTAATGACGAAATACGCAAAGGGTAGGTTTAAAAGAAAGCATAGGGACAAAAATAAGAAAAGGCATGCTCCGATGGTTCGTCATGTTGAAAGGATGAGTGAAGAGAGATTGACGAACCAGATATATAATGCGAAAGTTGTGGGTAAAAGAGGCCCTGGCAGACCGAGACTCAAATATTACGACCAAATAAATAAAACAATAGAGCATGTATGAAGAGGTTGATGAATGTCGAAGAAGCGGAAGAGGTATGTCGTGATCGTGACAAGTGGCGCTCAATTGTCTCTGCCTACCCCGCAAGGGATTTAACGTGAAGATATGTATGTATGTATGTATGAGTCTCTCGACAACTGTGTGCTGTAGCAGCAACGATTAACACTATTCGTTTGTCTTAGGTACGAGTATGTTTCTATCAATAGAATCGCATATGTCCAATGTAAGAGCATTCGAAGTCACAGTATTGTTTTATAGAGAAATATCTCGTAAATAATTGTATGGGTATTAAAAAAGTGGTCGTATTCTGTTTATTTAACCGTAAATGTCAAAATTGGTGGATTTGTTTATTTAGGTCAAGTCGAAAAAATCTTTATTTACGCAAGTCATTTGTGACTCGTTAATAATTATTTTGAAATGATTTTACTCCTGCTAGTAGAAGACTAAGCAGCAAAGTGGTTCATAGAGTAAGCTGTTAGCAGAAGAGCTGCTAGAGCTTGGTAAATTCCAGTGACCTGTGTGTTTAATCTGACTGAGAAAGGAATCTGCAAGGAAAACCCAGCTATAGCAGATTCACAAATACAGAATTACACAACAAGATTAAATAAATATCTATATTTCAAATTCAATTTACTATTAGTTTTATCATTATACAGTTTCAAAGTGGTGTTATTTTTATATAAATATCACCATGGCAAGCTTACAATATTAGTTCTCCTTAAAAGTAAAAATTGGCATTTGACATCATTGCAAATGGTACATACTGTCAACGAGAACAACAAATAGGCGGTAGGCGGAGATGGTAATTTCCCCAGTCTGCCGGGGCGGGGAAGTACCCACCATTCGTGCCGATAAACCCAATAAAGTGTATCCACACGTTTCGGGATCAGGCCGTCATGCCCAGTCAAGCCTGCATAGTGTTTGGGATCTCTCAGTCATGAGTGTCTGAATCCAGTTGCTAATATTCATGGACCTTAAGTGCCACTTACCATCAGGTGGGGGAAGGGTACATGTCGTGCAAGTTTAATAATAATAAAAAAACAAATCCCTATACAAGATAAATGATGTAATTGTAAAATTCAGTAAAATAAGAAATCCTGTTGTAATTGGCGGATGACATTTACAGTGTTCTTTCGTTAAAGGATTAGGAAATAGAATCTGACTGTTTGGAAGATGCGCAGATGACTTTTGGATCCTCACATCTGATAGCCGATACGTGTTGGCGACACCATCGGATGCCCATGGGAAATGCAAAACTTATAAATGATGTGATAGGGAAGGCAAAGTCTCTAGCCCATACAGCCAAGTCTGACGTAATATGTCTTTCTTTTTTATTTGTTAATGAGGTAGAGATGTTACAGAATTTGATGCTTTTCTTGGAGTCACTCGCGGCATTGTAGCCCAAACACGTCGGGTAAAATATGGGAATTTACAGTGCCATATTTAAAGTCCAATTTATTGTTTTCCATAATTATTCACATTGTATAAACACAAAAACACCAGTTTTGACTAACAATATCTACTACTTAATTTACAAAACAAAAACTCGCACTTGACATGTCCGTTAAAAATGGCGCGTAATACTAATTATATTGTTGCTAAATGTTTTTTTTTAATAAGTTACCCTACCCTGATGTAGGGAATGTTTCTTAAATACAATCTGCCGGTTTCGAAAGGATGAATTAATTAATGCTTTAATATTTTGTTATGATGGCAACCCCTTTACCAATTACCAATGACATTCCAATACATGGACATCGCACGTGCGCAATGATAGAAACGGCTAAAGTGTAGGCAGAGTAAGCACATTCGCTTTTTGATCGCATCGCCGTAAATAATATTTTTTATTTTTTATCTATACATATATAAAATGAATGATTAAACACAATTAAGCTAATAACAAGTTTTCACATATAGGTAGACACAATTACATAAATAAAATAAATAAAAATGGAGACAATAAAAAAATTAATATAACTCTACACGGATAAGCTGAACACACTTCCCTACCTGAAGTGCCCATTTGTCATTGCGCGTCTAATAGATATGGTACTGTCATTAAACATATCAACATCAATGCTCAGGTCGTTGAAGAACTCACTTGCTCTATTGAAGAACGCGTTACGTCTGTAATTGGTGTTACAGCTAGGAACATGTAGGAATGGACGCTGCCTGAGCTTAACTGAAGGTATTTTCGACGATATCAAATTTATTAACTCAGGCGAATAATAAAATTAATTACATTGCATAGTAAAGTATATCATCACGACCGTTTTCCTTTCGGGGTGGTCAGAAACCAATCTTATAAATAAGCAGATTTACATTCAGCCAACTTTACTTTAGGCCAATCATGACAAGTGGCAAGCTCGTCGATGTCTCCAGCGTACCGAACTCGAGAAATATCATAAATAAATTAAATGTATTTATTTACATTAATAAATATTTTTGCGTTCCGATCAGGAAGAGGCAGTACTATGCATAAAATAGTGAAATACGAATCAAATATCGCTGTGCTTTGTATGACATGCTTGTCCATGTATTGGAATTGGTATGAATGGTCATTGGTTTGCACCCCCTCACTTACTCCATCAAAAATTAAGTTTATGTGTAGTTTTAGAAATGTTAACTGCCTCCGTGGTTTAGCGGTTAAGTACGTAGATTTAGACTCGGAGGTACCGGGTTCGATTCCTGGTCGGGACACAATCATATTAATTAATAAAAAAAAAATTGTGATATTTCTTGAGTTTGGTACGCTGGAGACATCGACGAGCTTGCCACTTGTCATGATTGACCGGCAGTAAAGTTGGGTTAATGTGAATCTGCTTCTTTATAAGCGTGGTTTCTGGCCACATCGGAAGGGCAACGGTCGTGATGATACTAGAGATATTAATCATAGATTTGTTTTTGTAAAAGATGAGTCTAAAATTAGGTATATAAAAGTGAAAATATGCCTAAAATTTAATCATCATTTAATTCCCTAGAAAGTCGATTGACTACATTTCACAATAGACACTTTCGACTTGACAAATATTTGAAAATATTGAGTGTGAGAGCAAGTGGGTTAGACATCACATTGGCATGGAACGAAAGTGACTTAACACATGTAGTTCCTGCGGGGTGAGGCGGAGTGCACTATCGTCCGAAAACGCATCGTCTAAGATCGATTACGTCTGTCAGTAATGTATTCTTCTTTTTTTGAGAACTAGTATCCACTAAGGCATTTGAGCCAACATCACGATTGTATTTGATTAATTTTAAAAAAGTGTTTATTTTATGGATAGATTTTAGCTTTTATCTGTCAAAGTCAAAATATCTTTATTCACGTAAACCTATTACAGGCATTTATGAAACGTCATTAATTTAATTATTTTGAATGATTCTCCTTCTGCTAGTAGAAGACTAAGCAGCAAAGTGGTCCAATAAGTAAGCTGTTAGCAGAAGACCAGCAGCTTATCTGGATGCGATGAATCAAACGGCACAGTATACAGACAACATACATTGTAAGGTGGTAGGCAAAACATGTTTCGGCCACCGGGTCGAGGCCAGCACCCTAGCGCCACCCCACCAGACCTCGACCGCTCCGCCTCCCCTTATGCATGATGAAAAAAACAACTTTTTCAAATGAATAATATATATACCTATATATAATATAATAATAATATATATAAATGGATGAATAATGTCAAAGTTGAGCGGAATGCCCAAGATTTGACATTTCCGGCAGACCTAATCGATCTTAGAAGATTCGTTTTCGGACGATTGTGTACTCGCCTCACCCCGCTAATTAATGACGAAGTTTCTCGTTATATAAGTTTGTTAGGTTTTTAAAATTTTGAAGTTTTTTTTAATGTAATATATTATTATTTCTTGCAATAAATTTTGTATTTATGATTATTGATTTTTATTTTCCTTATTCTCTCCATGCTCCAAGTAGCACACCGGCATCAATTTGAAAGTGCACGTCGAACTGTACTGTCAGACTAAATAATTCCGAGACATTGGTTTCTTGCCGTCTTGTTATATCTTTACACCCGTATTGTAAGACGGTTACTCAACAGCTCCTCCACTCGGCTGTTCCCTCAAGGAATCCTCGAAATCGGTATTCTTATGCTGTGTTCGACTTGAAAGCAAAGCAAAGCTCGCAATTTTTACGGAATTAATTATGAAAACCAAACGACGTTCAAAGCGAAATAAGGTAACAAGTCAAACACAAGGTCGATATATAGAACACGAAAACGCAATCTTCAATGTTGCCAGAAAAAAATAATATTATTATTAAATAGTAACATTTATGCTGTATTTCTTCTTTTTTTTAAACTAGTAATGGCAATCGCCACTAAGGCATTTGTGCCAACATCACGTTTGTATTGATTAATAAATTGCGTACAGGTACTGGTTAAGGGTTTGATTGGACACGATGAATCACAAACATTAAAACAGAAAATGAAGTGGTTAGTATGATGCCACAATACATTGATTTGTTAGTACTTGGGACAACACATACATTTAGGGTGTGATTACATTGTAAGTACAGATTCCTGTAGCCAGGGTCACAGCACTGCCACCCGAGCCGAAGCCCCCACCCTAGCATCAATATATGTCTAGCTGACTTCAACCGCTCCACCCTCCCTCATGCATAATGAAAAATTATGCTGTTCGAGGTTTGGAGATATTACAAACAAGAATATCGATTTGACAGGTAAAAAGAATGGAGTGATTTTGTTGAAGAAACATCTTATGCTATGCTCGGCGACAAGTCAAATACGGGTGTTATCCTCTGAGTAGGCACAAGGTATGTCGGTAATTTAGGAATTCACTTTAAATAAATAAATTTGGGTTCTACCTTAGTGGTTAATGGTCGAAATAAAAAACACTAGTTCTAGATATAATTTAATTGCTAACACCCACTGATCCTTAGATTACTGAAGCTAGGTTACCAGCAAGACTGCGCAGGGCAAATGAAAAGATGTTATTATGACCAGTGACTTCGATTTTACGTAATATTTCTCACTAACCCTGAACAATCCTGTTGAACAACATTTGCATCGTATATTTTGATAAACTATTGCAATTTAAACTGGAGGCAAAAAACAAAATGGCGATTATAACAGCTTGTTCGAATACGAATAGATTTATGCAAAAATCAATTGAATATGATTCATTTCGATTAGTTAGTCGCAACTAAATATACTGTAAAATGTACAGTAATTGATTTAAGATTTTTATTGAATAAAACTGAATTGTCTTTTTGCATATTTCTATTATGTTTATTCCAAAGCTGCGGCTCCGGAAATGATTTCGATGAGCTCTCGGGTGATGACGGCTTGGCGAGTCCTGTTGAAGGTGAGGGTAAGTTTTTCAATCATTTCTCCCGCGTTCTTGGAAGCGTTGTCCATGGCCGTCATTCTTGCAGACTGCTCGGAGCACGCGCCTTCTTTAAGTGCATAGAACAGTACGCTGGCGAGAGAGAACTCCATGTAGGATTGGAGGACTTCAGCGTCCAACGAGTCGTATGTTGCCAGTTTTGGGGCGTTCTGGAGAGAAAGAAACAGAAATGTGATAATGTATTTTTTGACGCTTTAAGACGATTGTTAAGTTTTGACGCTTTAAGATAGTCATTAAGTTTTGACGCTTTAAGATAGTCGTTAAGTTTTGACGCTTTAAGAAGGTCGTTAAGTTTTGACGCTTTAAGAAGGTCGTTAAGTTTTGACGCTTTAAGAAGGTCGTTAAGTTTTGACGCTTTAAGCGGGTTGTTAGGATTTGAAGTGTTCTTTTAAGAAACGTTAATAAATTTCTAGGAAATATAAGTACGAACATTTTAGAGAAATGATTTTGCTGTTTTCCTAAAATGGTAATGAATTGATCTACATGACGAGAAGTGTAAAATATATGAGGTGGATAAAAATATGTACGATATAGATGGATTATAAATTGTTGTTGAATAATGTGTTTTTACGTAGCTGGCTTTAAGGTGTAATGTTTTAAGCACTCGCAATTCCTACGTGAACACACTGTATATATAAATTGGTGTAGTGATTTAAGTGGTGTAGACAATTGGTGTGACAATATTACCTCAACAGCCTCCTTGCTGAAGAGCGGCAGGTTGCTCTGTTCGTAGGAGACCACAGATCGGAACTTGTTGTATACGATCTTTCCAGAACCGAAATCGTATCCGGAAGTCAAGATGGCGGAGGCGAGTCGAGCCGCGTCCAGGAACGAGGGGGGCAGGCGGCCGATCTAGTATACAAATACAATAGTTTAATATGTGGAAGTTGGTGCGACAAGAATTCAGTATTTGGTTGGGAGGTGACTCCATTCTAAGAATGCTTCCCTTTAATCCAAAAGGTCGCGATTCGAACATATACCAATGAGAAATAAAACCTTGTTATAGATTTACAACTGTTTCTGTTCCTCAGAGAACATGTAAAACCGTTGGTCCCATTTCCACTAATACCAACTTTTTTCAATAAATTGTCATCAGATCCTCGACAACCCGTCTGGCCAGCCAAATTCTCCAGCTCTGGAAGGCCCATCTCCACCAGTGGAGGTTTAGGGCTCCATGTTCTAGAGGCTGTAATCATTTGCTTGGATAGGAGTAGAATGGCGGATGGTGTTACAAAAGTGAAGGCAGTTTTTAGGCTTATAGTAGACACAATCAGATGGTTAAGTGCTGTAATGATTTGGTTGGATAGGAGTTGAATAGAGGATGGTGCCACAAAAGTGGAGTCACTTTCATAGTCAGTTCCAAGAAGACACAATCAGATATAAGCTCTCCAAGACACATTTTTGATTATGATTTTGTAGATTATAAAGGCATTATAGCTGAGGATGGCAGCATTGTCATTTTGATTAGCAGTCTTGGTTTTCGTCTCGCTTAAGACTTTTTATCCAAAATTTGCAAAAAAATATTATATTTATTGGATTGGGTATTTTTCAATTGTAACTGCTAACGATTTGGAGTAAATCTGATTGGTATAAATAGTACTTCGCCAAGAACGAGACCAGAACTGGTCTTCCTTTTCGAATATCAAATTTTAAAAAAATGTGTGTTGTACAGACTGTGATGTTCCCTGACCTCGTTGGCGACCAGTATGATGTGTTTCCCGTAGATCCTCTGCAGCATGGCCCGGGACTTGTCTCCCACACAGATGACCTTCACAGATTCAGGGGTGGCGGTGGCCAGACGAGCCTTCACCACCTTCGCGATGGACGTGTGCACTCCACCGCATAGACCTGACAATAAAAGAGCTCTATAACCTAATTCCTCCCTCTCCATTCCGCAACCGAACCACACGCACGGGTCAGAATATGCATACGGTAGTCATAGTGTTAGGGACTGACGGCAGTCATGAGTGTCCAACTTCAGCTGCTAACATTCATGGACCTTGCACGCCACTAACCATAAGGTGGGAGCAAAGTCACATGTCGTGCAAGTATAAAAAAATAACAAATATATTTTTTTTATTGGCAGGAGTAAAAAATTGCCAGTACTAAGAACAAGCTACATAGATACAGTAATAGGTTGCATAATGAAATATATTCAAGACTACTGGGATCTTTTGTGGTTGAGTAGGACTATGGTGAGTGTTAATCACCCTGAAGTAATGTTTTATAACCAAAGAAGGCCAGGAGACCCATCACGTTTCTACAGAGTCCTCTGGAAAATTCCTCGCAGTGTGGAGGAACCCCAGTCAAAGTGCAGCCACACTAATAATAATAAAATCATTTATTGTCACAAAAAGTATATAGATGTAAAATAGGTGAACAATATAGGGTGATACCTACACGAGGTTGCCCTGTAGTGCGGGATATCAATGCTCTTCCTGTTATAAATGTTACAACAATAAATTATGTATTTCCTCTCTATGTGTTCATGATATATGTGTGCGTGTATGTATGACAATTACAAGAAGACAAATTTCTAAGCATTCCATGGATTCAGCGTGCGGGTGCCAGGTCCATTGTGTGTGGGTAAGAGATGAGAAGAATGGTGTCTCGGGCTTGCGACCGACAATTAGCTGGTTTAAGAAAAGGAGGCCTCCTTTTTTTTCTATTGCGCGATAATATACCATTTAAAACTGTCGTACTTCAAGACTCTTCTCTCTGCCATGATCTTCAATACACAGTGGGCATGTTTGTTAAAGGCACAGTGCCCCGTCAAAACCCCTACCATTATTTATTAATAATAATAAATAGTCTCGCAGTGCATTGCTGATATATCAAGCACTGGTGTAAAGTTTATAAAATTGTCAGTTATCATTATATTACTATTGTCACTAGCCACTTGTCCAGTTTGTTTTCAAAAGTGAGGACTTCAATATGTTATATATGACAAACTCTAGAAATCCCACAAATAAATTATTGATCAAACAGGAATCAAACCTCCTTGTCTAAATCCACGGACTTAAGCACTATGGAGGCAGTTATAATTTTAAAGGTATATAATGACTAAGATTTTTTTTTTCTTTTGATTCTATAACAGGGAACACATGTATATAAAACACTTACCTCTGTCAGAACTCATGGCAACATACAGTTGCTTCGGGTCATCCTCAGGTACCTCTACCTGAAAATATGATTATCATTTAAAACATTTTACAGTGACAGACAGTCCAGGGAGGCTGAGCCTTAACAATTTGCATAATGGTGGGGGTTTTGGCAATTCTAAGAATGCTATATGCTTATATCACCCAAGATGTTATAAATAAGTCATAAGTTGCTTGTTGTTGCTTTATGAATTTATTCAATATCTAACCTCAGCTTTCTCATAGAACTGAGTAGCTCCCTCTCCATAGGGCCGAGCAGCCTTCAGGTCACGTTCAGCACGAGCATACCTGAAATTTACACCACTATTATGAGCTGATCAAACCGACAAAATTGGCTACACATAAAAAGGTATGTCACATTGCATAATAAAAAGAAATTACATGTGATGTCATCAAAACAGCCATTAGAACTAGGGTCCAAGACTTTTGAAACATATAGAGGGAGATTTAGGCCTACAGTCGCCACACTGGCCAGATGGGTTGCCTAGTCTGATGTGTATTTTAATAACAATTCTATTAGTATTAGTAGAACCAGGACCAAAGGCTTAAGATGCTCTCCAAGGGACAGGAACAGTGTTGTATATTTATTTGTGGTCTAGCAGTTAGGTCTGTGGACTTAGGACTCGGAGGTTCGATTCCTGGTTAATACACAAAAATATTTATTAATGTAAATGTATTTATTTACATTATATTAAATTTATTTGTGATATTTCTCGAGTTTGGTACGCTGGAGACATCAACGAGCTTGCCACTTATCATGATTGGCTTATAGTAAAGTTGGCTAAATGTGAATCCGCTTATTTATAAGCGTGGTTTTTGACCACCCCGAAAGGGAAATGGTCGTGATGATACTTTACTTAATTGCACTAACAATTGTACATATCTGTACTTAATTTGAGAATTGGGCCTAAGCATGTCTGCCTTGGGTACATTAATGGAAAGAGCCTCCAAGACGGTATTAACGGAATCTTATAGTATTTAGTTGGGTAGGGAGATGGGTAGAATGATGGATGGTAAGCATCTTGTTGCAAGATAAAATAAAAAGAAGGCCTCCTTTGTAAATCAGCCTATTGTCTGAGCAAGCCTGAGATACCATTCTTCTCATCTCTTACCCAAACACAATGGAAGCTACACCCACACAAATCCATGGAATCTTATTAAGACAAGTGTATTTTTAATTGATACATGCTGAGATTTAAACTGCCACCTTTTTGATTTTAAGTGTTTTTACATCCACCTAGCCACCATCACATCGCCATTATAGTTTCAAGGTGATTCGAAAAATATATTATATTAGTTAATTCAATATTTTTTAATAATAAGCTGTTCAAGGGAATGCGATTATAATGGGATGGTGGGGAAACTTTTACCTACCTTTTTAAATATCTTATTTTATACTTAGCAATTGTAATTTTTTTAAACAGTTTTTGTAGCTGGGATAGTGATAATGTTTACATTTAGGAGTACTAACTTGGCAGCTGACACCATCTTCATGGATTTGGTGATCTTCTGAATATTAGTTACAGATTTTAAGCGAAGAGCAATGGACTTTAAAGTGGCCATATTTCTGCTCTGCTGCAGGTTGACCGAAGCGGTCACCTGGGTGCACACAGCCGGCGCGACACGACCCAACATTTTCCTGATTCTAAAACGAAAAAAACACAAAGAATTTACTACAAAACTGAGGTTATGATTGAAGTTATGTAAGAAATTTGACAGGGTTAGACCGACATTGAACGCCTTATCACTCCACAAAACTAAAACCACAGGTTCACTCTTCTACCAATTATAAAACCCTAAATGATTATTACAATCAATACTAACTTTCACAGGCCTTTTTTTGATAATAATTTGCCAGCCGACGGAAAATGTCGCTGGTCGGAAACGTCGGGCAGGGGAAATACCAGCAGTAAAAAATAGAGAGTGGGCCACATTTAGCTTCAAATTTAAAGATATTATTAAAAATACTAATGAACTAAATTTTTATTAATAATGTGGCAAAAGTAAATGTATTAATATATCATTATAATTTTAAAACTACTCCAACTTATTTTGTTTGTATTTTCCCAACTTTAAGAAAATTAATAAATTGAACGAAACTATAATGAAATGTCGTTTTGACACTGAAGATCCATTTTACGAATTTTATATCATTTCTATATAATCCTATACAAAATAGTAATACAGTATGTCGATAATAGAAGTAATGTGAGTATAAATAATGAAATTATTATAATTTAATTTATACAAAGTATAAATATATTGAATAGAACTCAGTATATTAACCACTAATAACCTATAAGAATGATCTACAAATAAGCCTTTAAGTAGTGAAACGGAATGATATTTTATGATATATTACCTGGCAAAGGCAAATGTTACACATTTACTTGATGGAGCATTGTTATATCATATTTTGCAAATTTGTCGCATCATTGTTTTGATTACCTTTTTGGACGGATTTATTTTACTATTTTTTATTTTATTGTATCTTTCGCTTCTATTTGTTGTGAATAATGCCTGCTCCGGAACAAAATACCAAAATACAAAAGGAAGATGTGGAAGAACAGCCAGCGAGGGAATTAACACAGACAGACCGATTAAATAAGAAATTATTAACGTCCCTGTTCAATAGAATGGACGAAGGAGGTGACTCACAACTGGGAAAAATGATGGAAACAAGTAATAATCCTGACGAAGATAATGAGTGGAATGATTAGTTTTATTAATGCATCTATAATAAATTTTATTTAAGGATTAATACCTCCTTATTTTATTTATAATCAAAGATGATTGCCGTTCTATTAATTCAACCTATTTTCTTTATAATGACGGTGTTCGTTTTCTTAATTCGTCTTTTAAGGTAGGTTACATTAAGTTATAATATTTTTTTCTGTTATAAAAACAATAATTACAAAAACAATGATCCGCCATAGGTGTTAACAAGGTACCAATGCCACTAGCGACATCTACAAAAAGCTTTACCTGATACACCCCATTATTAACCAAAACGATTAACAGTAACTAAAGTTTATACCAAGGCCAAAAACCGACTACACGACGACGGTACATTTTAAGGAAGCGGATGAATAATATTCAATCTTTAGACAATTTTGGACAAGCGCCTTTTCCTGCTGATTACTATTACTTATTTTAAGAATAACTTTAAGGGCCCTAACTCACCGAAATACCATCCACCACCAGACGTCGCCGGCCACGTATCCAAACAATTTGTATTGAAATGTATGACACTCACTTAGCGATGGTTTGGCAACGTCGCCAATTTGGAAGCGTAGCCACAACCAACGGGTGACACATTGTGAAGAGTGTCGCCAATAAAATATACACCAGCAAGCTGCGTCTCACTTACTCAGTTTCCAACCGGTCAATAAATCGGTTATTTTCTTAAATCTTCATATAGTTTAGAAAAAACACCACTTCGGCTTCGATCTGACACAAAAGGATGGACCCATAATTACTTAGATTTCTTCTTTTTTAGGTTTTTGTGATGAACATAATAAATGTGATTTCTTATGTAGCGTCCATTCTCAATACCTGACCTGAGACAACTTATTAGTCACTGGTAAAACAGTTTTTTTATAAGGCAAAAAACGTATTAAAATAGGTATTTTTATAGGGCAAAAAACGTATTAAAATTGGTATTTTTTTATAGGGCCAAAAACGTATTAAAATAGGTATTTTTTATACAAATTCTTTAATCATTAGCTAATTAAAAAGTAACTTTCGAGGGTCTTCAGCAAAACGGTTTCTGACGTCTTCCGTGAAAGAATCGCCGATTGTGTTATTAATTTTTTTATGTACCTACACTGATTTTTGCTTGAATCTAGTTGTATTGCAAATGGAAATTTAATTCTTAAGTTTTATCGACAAAAGTAGATAGACTTGAAACGAAATCTAGGGAGGGGCGCGGATGCTATCCCCCCCCATCCCCACCCCTGGGGATTGTCACTTTGGTTATTTCAGGCGATTACATGTTAAATTAGAATTAAGGCCGCGTTCGTTTTAAGAAATGTTAGCATGAAAATAACACTTTTTAGCACAAGTCGTTCGTTTAATGAAAATTCTAACATTTGATGCAAATTTTGTATGTCAGTACCGTGTTGAAAGAAGGGTTATTGATGTTACTTTTTGACAGATGTCATTAACATATAAAATGATTTGTTTACCATTTTTATATACTTTATAGTTATCTATTATATTTGTTAAAAAGGTATTTTAAACGATTTTATGTAATAAATTCAAAGACCATAATAATATAATGTGTGTTGGATGCCATGGTATGATAAAACATGAACGAAAACATTTGTCAAAAAGTAGCCTCACCGCTCGTTTTATTTAAGAAATGTTAGCATTGTTAAAAAAAGTGGTATTTCTTAACAAAAACGACATTTAACGCTGGTTTATGAAGTTGCTACGAAATGTTGGAAATGCTATAAAATGAACGCGGCCTAAGTGAGGCATAATTTTTGTTATTGTAACAAAAGTAAAAAATGGCGATTTGTACCATATTCAAAATGAAACATCATATATTTGACGCCATATTTAAGTTTTATCCTTATTATCACTTAATTTTGGTGCAACTCAGCCTTAATCATAATTTTAGATACCAGCAGCAAGGATAGTAAAACATCAAAGGAACAGTAACTTGAATAATATTTATTATGTACTACACAAATAATAATGAGGAATGTTTTTATTTACATAAGATTTTGTATAGATCTTCCAATATTGAACATTTATACATATGTAGTGACATTGAAGTCAAAGTCAGAAACGCAAGTACGGTACGAAAGTCTAGCCGTTTACCTTTGATAAGGTATCATGGGGGACGATATACATTGATGCATTAATATATAGAAATACAGATTCCGATGTATCTTAACATAATGCAAAATGTATATAGACATTTGGACAGACCATAGAGAACGAATGAAATGAGTAGGGGAATAAAACAAATCCTCCACTTTATGTTTTCATTCAATCGATTGCGTTTTGATTCATTCGTTCCTAATGCAGTTTATAAAGTACTCAATGTTATCGATACAACTCGATACATTCCATCGAATAAATCGGTGCTTTTTAAAATGTCCATCCTTGCCGTATCGATCGCGCTGATTCGCTCTCCATTCGTTCGCCATGCAAAGTCAAGCATTGGTTTTTTAAGCTAGGCCGCACATCGAAGACACATTTGCGAGCCACATGTGTCCGGACACAAACGTGCATCCAAGCACATTTGAAAATATGGGAGCGATAATGTAGCAAGCAGGCACTTTTCCAGAGGGAATAGTTGGTATTTATCCCCCCCTTCAAAATCTAGCATAACATAATTAGCGCTCAATCCTAAAACTGCGCTTAATGTAATGGCTAACAGCGGCAACAGGAAAATATTTATATAGTATAATGATTACAATGACTTGACTACTTTCATATTGTAGTTTTAATTCTCCCCCCAACAAATATAAAGTCTGGATACATGTTTGGCTAGCCACAATTGTATCCAGACAACATTTGTCTTTGGTGCCTTAGTCTGAACATAAACTGAATACACAATTGTATCGCCACATTTTTTTTATAAGTTACAAGTTTATAAGTTGTGTCCAGACAACATGTGTCTTCTAATCGCACACTGAAAACATAATTGTAGCCACATATTTTTTTAAGTTACAGGACTACTTTCAAATTGTAGTTTTTATTCGCCCCCGTCCCCCACGAATAGAAAGTCTGGATACATGTGTGGCTAGCTATAATACTGAAGATACAATTAAAGCACCAGATTTATTTTATTGTGGTGGATACAATTTGAGTCGTTATTTGTGGCGCGAGTCAAGATGTAATTGTGGCATGTATTACTATAACGTTGTCTATGTAAATAGGCTTCCTAGTGTTTATTGATGACCTTATCCCCTCCACATCACGTTTACCGCTAGACTTTCGTGCCGCCATCTGTAGTTATTTTGTACTGAATTTTCGATGTACATTGCGTGTTATTTGATAGATGGTGAGCGTTTTATTTCGCAATAAAAAGAGGATGACCCTCTTTAACCCAATCTAATTATTCCGAACACAAACTGTTTCTTGGTACAGGTACCCTTCGTTCGGATTGCAGTTTTTACTAATACTGAAGGATGTCTTCGAATAAAAATATTTTAAACTAAATAAAACAAAACCATTCTTCTCCTTGTTTCACCCGCGTGGTGTATCTACTTCTTTTAAGAAACACGCAATGTACATCGAAAAGACGTTACTAAAGCGTTTTCTGAAACTCACCCCACACTATGGTTAATAATTCTATGAATCCATGTACAGTCAATTTGAAAGCAAAATAAATAAATAAAATAAGAAAAAATAGCAAAGACAAAATACCTAATTCATGTTGTAGGTACGTATTCAAAGTAGTTAATAAAATATTAAATTAATTTTTAATGTATATAAAATATATAGTTTCTTGTTTTCTTACTCATTGTAAAAATCACATAAAATATTTTGTATTGTTTCAAAATGACTGTACACAATAAACAGAAACAATATTTTATTATTATTATTAAAATCATATATTAATACCATAGTAAAAAATACAAGTAAGCTATCATACAAAAAAAAAATATCTTGAATACAGCCATAAAAATTGTAAATATTTTTTATACTAGCAATACTCGAGATTTTGCGTCCGCTTTAAAATTGCCCACTTATCTATGATAACTTCATCTCGATCATTACGCCCCCTAGATCTCCAGGGCTTTCCAGAACATATATCTGGAGAATTTGGCTAACACTCGCCACACTGGCCAGACGGGTTGGCCAGGGTATGACAACTTACTTGTTTATTCTTACTAAGTTAATACTGAACGCAATATCTATATTCCACAAGCGACGAATAATTATTGCAATTTAAATAATTCTAAACAAAATGGCGTCTCACACATCGATTTACCATAATTTAAAAAACAACCTGTTTTTTGTCGAAATAAAAATAAATTACACAAAATTATTGTCAAAAAACTATCCTTTAATACTTTAGGAGAAAACTATACAAGGCGACGGAATTAAATAAAAATATTTAGTATATCATACATAATCATTGTACATTGCAGAATTTGTAGCTATTTATTGGACCAAATACTAAATAGGTCTTCTCTCGCGCTGCGACCAACTGACAAATCTGGAACAATTACAAAACACTTCATTAAAAAGCAGAATTATCTAGGAGCAGTGGTAGATAGATAAATTATTTATTGCACAATAAACAAAAACACATCTAACCCCTCATTCCGAATCGTGCTCAGAGCGCTTAGAACGAATATGACACAGACCGTCGTTCCGAATCAAATATCGCGATTTGGATGCTCAGAGCGTGATATCAATTCGGAACGGTCTAAATCACATTTTCATTCAGAAAATGTAAGTTTTTTTAAAAAATGTATGGAAGATAAATTGTGGATTCCACATCTTTGAGTATGAATACTAACAAATATACATCTCTCGGTTTATTCATCTTTATATGTGTAAAGTTTAATATTATTAACTTATTTTGGTCTTTTAAAATAACTTGCCGTGTTACAGACATTTTTTTTTCACTTCCTACTTAAATATTAATTATAGATTTGTTTTGGAAGTAATATACAAACAGTATAAACGAATTACAATATTAAATAATTTAAAAGAAAACATAATTTAAATAAACTTGAAAATGGCGCGCGACATAATGACAAAAGACTGACAGCGCTCAGAGCGATCTACCTCGATATCGTGAGCAGTCTAAGCTGTATGTATGTGTTTATGTGTGTATATAATTAACATGTTGTTTATTGCTTACAATGTGATCGTTTAGTTATAATATATTGGATTTTGACTTGACTTTAAATGCTTTATCTGTCCCTAAGGTTGGCTGTCAGAGAATGTCTAGCGGCATTAAGCCCGCCCCTTGTACATAGTGCAATAAAGTTTTAAATAAATAAATATATCAATATGGCCATACAAGCCGGCATAGTGTTAGAGACTGATGTCAGTCATGAGTGTCTGATTCCAGTAGCTAACATTCATTGACCTCGCTCGCCACTTACTATTAGGCGGGAGCAAGGACACATGTCGTGATAGTATTAAAAAAAGTATTTCCGCACTTTTTGACCAAATTAGCTAATTTGTTTTTTTTTTTTTTTATAAATAAATAAATATTTCCAGACAGGTCAAATTCAAATTCAAAATATTTATTTCCATATGGTTCACATGTAACACTCGGATATTGTCAATTTTTTACAATATTATTAAAATAATAAATAAAAAGATTAAATTAAATTATGGATAGACCGAAATAAGGAAGTGACATTGCTGCCATAAGCAAGTACTGTAGCTTAACCTAAATTCGAGGCATTATAGCCGTGTCAACTTATAAACTAAATAATTATAACATAATGTATAATTATAATAAATTTAAATTAATTTCGTGGCTGTATAAAGGCCGTGTCAACTTACAATCTAAATAATTATAATTTCATGTCAAATTAAAAAAAAAAAAAAAATTAAATTTTTTCGTGGCTGTATAAAGGCTGTGTCAACTTATAATCTAAAATAATAATAATATAATGTCTAATTATAATGAAATTTAATTAATTTCGTGGCTGTACAGTGGCCGAGTCAAATTAAAATCGTAATAATATGAAATTAAATAAATGTCAATAATGTTAAATATTATAAAATATTATAAAATATTAATCACACAGCGCCATCTAGTTTCCGTGGTAAGCTACGAGGCTTGTGTTACGGAAACTAGATGGTTGATAAACTACATATTATACTTTTTTTTTTATTTTTTATAAATATATACATATAAACACCCAGACCGAGACAAATTATACAATGAACAACTTGCCCCCGGTGGGAATCGAACCCACGACCTCCCGAGTTCACGGCAACGTTTGTTACCACTAGACCAAAAATAAAAATAAAGCAGATGTTAAACTCACCTAAAGTCGGATGCGAGTATTCCCTAGTTCTTATTATTGTCGATCATATCGATGTTCAGCTTGTAGCAGACGTACGGGAAGTACTCCGAAGAACCGAACCCGAGACCCGCCATCTCTACATTCTAAAGAAACACACAATGAGAGTTAATTTTAAAATTAAAATTAGTATATAGTCCGTTTGAGCAGTGGTGGCTCAGTCAGGTTGGTTCCAACCCCGGTATGTAACAATGAAAAATACGAATTTCTTACATTTTATTGGACACGTTAAGCCGTCGGTCCCGGTTCCACTATGACGTCTTTATGATGATTTCAAAATGTATTTGGGTTTCAAGATGTCTTTATGATGATTTCAAAATGTCTTTGTGGTTTCAAGATGTCTTTATGATGATTCAAAATGTATTTGTGGTTTCAAGATGTCTTTATGATGATTTTAAATGTATTTGTGGTTTCAAAATGTCTTTATGATGATTTCAAAATGTATTTGTGATTTCAAGATGTCTTTAAGATGATTTCAAAATGTCTTTGTGGTTTCAAGATGTCTTTATGATGATTCAAAATGTATTTGTGGTTTCAAGATGTCTTTATGATGATTTAAAATGTATTTGTGGTTTCAAGATGTCTTTATGATAGTTTCAAAATGTCTTTGTGATTTCAAGATGTCTTTATGATGGTTTAAAATGTCTTTGTGGTTTAAGAATGTCTTTATGATGATTTTAAAATATATTTGTGGTTTCAAGATGTCTTTATGATGATTTTTTAAATATATTTGTGGTTACAAGATGTCTTTATCATGGTTTTTAAATGTCTTTGTGGTTTCAAGCTGTCTTTATGATGATTTCAAAATGTCTTTGTGGTTTCAAGATGTTTTTATGATGGTTTCAAAATGTATTTCTGGTTTCAAGATGTCTTTATGATGATTTCAAAATGTCTTTGTGGTTTCAAGATATGTTTAAAATGGTGTCAAAATATCTTTATGGTGGTTTCAAGATGTCATAGGGGTATCCGTACATCCTGCGCGGTGGTGCCCCCGTGGTGTGCGGCGTGGTCGAGGTGTGCGTAGAGTCCCTGGAGGGTCTCCCGGAGTCTCTTGGCAGACTTGCGAGCAGGAACCATCACCACCGACTGGAAGTTCACCGGCAAACCGTATCTGAAACGCATCATTATCTAATTATTTTATTTTTCCACAATGTACAAAGGTGAAGTTTAATGTTCTCTGACGACCTTGGGGACAAAAGAGAAACTTTTTATCACAGTCCCAGGAACACAGAGTTCCAGAACTCCACTGTTAAAGATGGGCCTTTCAGAATACTCGTTTATTTCTGGAGAATTTGGCCAACACTCGCCACGCTGGCCAGACTGGTTGGCGAGGGTCTAATGTAATTATTAATGGCAATTTATCAATGACTTCACAAGTTAGTATTCAGTGGAACGTGCTCTCCGAGGCACGGGAACGGTGGTATTGTAAATCTAAGGCAAATGTAATGAAAGTAATTCTCATTGGTAAATGCCGGTGTTCGAACCGCGTACCTATTACACAGTTCTTTAATGTGGTATAAATGGTTTTTTTTTTATTATGATATATTCTTACCTAAGCACAGACTCCACAAAGACCCTGAGGGCCTTAACATGTATCCAGGCACAGAAACACTCAGAGAAGTTCACCTTCAGCCATCTCACAAGGGGCCCCTAGGATAAAACAAATATATATATACTTATTATCAAATAAACAGTATATTTTATTAATGTAAATAAATACATTTAAAGAATATTTAATTTATTTGTGATATTTCTCGAGTTTGAGATGCTGGAGTCATCGACTAGCTTCCCACTTGGCCTATAGTTAAGTTGGCTAAATGTGAATCTGTATATTTATAAGCATGGTTTCTGACCACCCCGAAAAGGAAACGATCGTAATAATCAAATAGGCATACAAGTACAAATCGAGTATTTTTAGTAGTAATATTTGACCAATGGACAATAAAGGTTTAGTAATACACACATCAAAAAAGTCTAGGGATCAAGCATGTTTATGCGGATTTCTTGTGATTGAGATGTGGCTTTGTAATAAATTTATGATTTTATAAATTTATATGGATCCTTTTTGGTGCATTTCATAATTTAAAACAGGAACTGTCAATCAAATTCGAGTAAAAGATGAAAATCAGCTGTCAATATTTTCCCTATAAAAACATAAGACGCATTGAAGACATTATTAGTGCTACTGTTTCCCTACTACTGATTAAAACCAACGTTATTATGGAGCGGCGACGTCATTTAAGCAGGGAAGAAATGATCAGAGCCGTGGGAATGATAGAAGCTGGTTCCCGGCAACGTACTGTGGCTTTAGCTCTGAATACAAGTCAGAGTGTTATCAGTCGACTTTGGACACGTTACCGAACCACTGGTACCGTGGCTGAGCGCCATGGAGGACGGTATCGCTGCACCACACGGAGACAAGACCGATACATTCAAATCACAGCTCGAAGAACTCCAACAATAACCGCCATGATGTTAGCCGTGAGCCTTCATCGCTCTTCAGGGAACTTAATTAGCGACCAAACAGTCAGAAACCGCTTGCATGAAGTGAACCTTCATTCCCGAAGACCGCTACGGGTACCACCTATAGCAATGCACAATCGTAGGACTCGATATCAATGGGCTCTTGAACACAGAAATTGGACAGAAGAACAATGGCGTTTCGTGTGCTTTTCTGATGAGTCTCGTTTTGGTATGAGGCCGGATACAAGACGTATACGACACTGGAGAACCCCTGGACGCCAACAGCGATTAAAATCCTGCCAGGAAGTCCATCCTTATAGTGGTGGAACCATCATGGTATGGGCGGGTATTTCGATCGGCGGAAGAACTGAGTTGATTTGGATCAGAGGCAACCTCAACGCTCAAATTTATGCTGAGACGGTTGTATCAGACGTCATCGTTCCTCTACAAGTGCATATCGGTCCCTTATTTCAGTTAATGCATGATAATGCACGACCGCACACCGCAAGAGTTGTAAGACAGACTCTCGCCGCAGCTAACATCAATGTCCTGCCCTGGCCTGCTCAGTCGCCAGACTTGAACCCGATTGAGCATGCATAGGATATTCTTCAGAGAAGAGCTCTGCCGAATATGGAGGGTATCCAGTCGCAAGAAGACCTTTTTTTGTTGTTGCAACGAACATGGGCGGCCATTCCACAGCGTGATTTGGATGAACTCATTTTGAGTATGCCAAACCGATGTTCTTGTGTTGTTAGTGTTCGCGGTAGAAACACGGATTATTAATTGTTTAAGTTACCCAATAAAATTAAAAAAAAAACTGTTATTTCAGTCTTTTTTTCGAACTTTAATGTTAGTGGTTCAAATGTCAAAAATCCCTTTATTAGGAAAATGGCAATTTTTTTTACTAATGCAAAGGTGACTTGGTTTATCGTTACTGTAGACAAACGAAAACATTTTATTTGATCAATCCTTAAAGAAAATTTTAATGAATATCAATCAGGAGAAAAGTTATTGCAAAAATATATGTTGATCCCTAGACACTTTTGATGTGTGTAGATATACGAGTATATGTCAATTCAATTCGTTTATTTTGCAAGTAGGCAAAGGACAAAATGTATTCTGCACTTTTACACGTCAATTTTTACAATATTGATATAAAACAATATCATTTTATAGTACATATTGGTGAATCTGGAGCAGTACATGATGACCATCATTTGGAAATAGAAACAATAAAATTATAAAAATAACAAAATTATAAATACAGAATAACGCTTAACATTATAGCTGCTGTAAAGAGGCATTGTCATACTATAAGCTAGAACAAACAATTATAAAATATAAATTTATTTATTTATTTAAAACTTTATTGCACATAAATTACAAAGGCGTGACATAATGTCGCTTGACATTCTCTGCCTGTCAGACCTTCGGGACAACGAGAACATTTATGTGAGGTATAAATATATATAATGTAAATAGTGTATGTGTAATAGTATATATAGTCAAGTGTGTTGGGGTCAGTAGTGTACCTACGAATGTAGTGTGTATGTGTTGTGTGATTTGAAACGAATTTATTTTGTAGGTAGACCGAGCTACCAAGTTCTGTTTAATTTTGTAGGTAGACCGAGCTACCAAGTTCTGTTTAATTGTTTACTTACGAATTGCTTCTTCTTGTCGGTGACGAGTTTGGTGATTTCGTTCTTCCCGGCGGCGAGGTCGGCCTCGTTGTAACTGAACTCGCGCACCACGAACTTGCGCTCACGGGCGTGCAACTTGAACTCCTCCGCCACCTACATTCATAATCAACATCATCCCAGCCCCCAGAACACACGAGTCCTAGACCTCCATTGCTGGAGATGGGCCTTCCAGAACATCAAAATCATCATCGGCCTGTGTCTGTCCACTGCTGGATATAGGCCTCCCCCAAGGCTCGGTTGTAAGAACGCGATCCTTAAATCCTACAAAGGCCTGTTCAAACCCCCCCGGCATGTACCAATGAGAAATACACTTTTCTTACGTACTGCAGTCATAGATTTACAACACCACCGTTTCCGTGTTTCGGAGAGCACGTTAAGCCGTCGGTCCCGGTTCCACTAATACCAACTTGTGGAATCGTTAAGAAATTGTCATAAAAAAATTGACAAATTCTCCAGATATATGTTTTGGAAGTCCCATCTCCAGCAGAGGAGGTCTAGGACGCAGTGTTCTAGGGGCTGTAATCAAAAACAGATCCGTCCATCTGGCGGGGGGTCGTCCCACTCTGAGTCTTCCTGTACGTGGTCTCCACTCCAGAACCTGTCAACTCCAACGGCCATCGGTTCTAAGACAGACGTGTCCGACCCATTGCCACTTCAGCTTACTAATTTGGAAGGCTATGTCGGTAACTATGGTTCCCTGATGGATCTCCACGTTTCGGATTTTATCCGTTAAAGAAATACCGAGCATAGCTCCATAACTCGCCAGACCTACTGTCAGTATCCACGTTTCTGCTCCGTACGACAATACTGGAAGAACGCATTGGTTGGAAACTTGGGGTATGTCCGATAAGATGTGGCGAAGACTTCCAGAACATCCTGAGAAAAAAGTGGCCTACACTAACCACACGTTGTTGTTGCCATTGTTACCTTTTTGAAGAGTGTGACCGTGAAGAGTCCATAGTCGCTGTCCTGGTGGATGAGTTGTGTGGAGCGAGGAACTATCATGTCAGTAATCTTCTCGTAGTTGGTGTTCCAATCGCTGAACATCGATCTGAGTACCAAATAATCAGTTATTTCCAATTAAAAAAAAAACGATAATTTGATATAGTTATTATTAGTAATAATACTCACTTTGGCACGATAACCAGGAGTGTGGTGAGGTATTCGCTGTCCAGAATGAAGTGTTCCTTCTTCACGAGGTCCGCCAGGTTGCGGGTCAGGAGACTGCCGCTGTAACAAACATCATGTCACTGGATTTCTATTTTCAACCTAGTTACTTGAATTATTATTGATATTGTCTTGAATTATTATTGATGTTGTCTTGAATTATATTGATGTTGTCTTGAATTATTATTGATGTTGTCTTGAATTGTTATTGACGTTGTCTTCAATTATTATTGATGTTGTCTTGAATTATGTTGATGTTGTCTTGAATTATATTGATGTTATCTTAAATTATATTGATGTTGTCTTGAATTATATTGATGTTGTCTTGAATTATTATTGATGTTGTCTTGAATTATTATTGATGTTGTCTTAAATTATTATTGATGTTGTCTTGAATTATATTAATGTTGTCTTGAATTATATTAATGTTGTCTTGATGTATTATTGATGTATTAAATTGTTTTATAATTTATACTATTAAAAGTTTAAAAATATTTTTTTAAAATTTAAAGTCAAACTTAGTTTGACTTTAGGCATATTACTTACGTTTGTTTTTTCTCCAAGTTTTGCAGATTTCCCTTCAGTGAGTTGTAGGAAGCGGATTTTGATTTCAGATCAGAATCGATCTGACCTACCTGCGGAATTACAATAAAAATCACTTAATTTTAAGATTCTGTTGACTGACACCAATTATATTATTAAAACTAAAATTTTAGTTCCTTATCAGTCTGACCAATTATCGGGGTGGTCAGAAAAACGCTTTAAACTTGTCATGATGGGCCTATAGTAAAGTTGGCCAAAAGTGAATCCGCTTCTTTAAAAGCGTGGTTTCTAATCGTAATGATGTTTTTTTTATCATATTTATGTCAATTCCTATATTATTATTTTTCGTCCTAAAGTAATATTTAAAAATAAACAATGTAAAAGTAAAGTATCATCACGATCGTTTCCCTTTCCAACTTTCCTATAGGCCAATCATGACAAGTGGCAACCTCGTCGATGTCTCCAGCCAGCGTACCAAACTCGAGAAAAATCACAAATAAATTAAATATTAATTAAATGTATTTATTGACATTAATAAATATTATTGTGTCCCGATAAGAAATCGAACCCGGTACCTCCAAGTCTAAATCCACGGCCTTAACCGCTAGACCACGGAGGCAACACAAACAATGTGTTTACATATGTATATTCATCGAAAAAAAATGCAGATATTCTTATTGGAAGAATTCTTAAAATATATATATTTAATTGTTTGAATACTTTTTAACATTTGTATAATTTTTGTAAGGTTATTTTATAAATTAATTATGTTTTATAGGCCATAAAGGTAACTGTGATAATGTAGTGGTCCTCTATAATAGGTGCAGCATGTAACATCTGGTTTAGTTTTAAGTACAACGTGATCTTAACACTGTTGTCTACCTTATTATAAATATATAAAAAATATATATATTTTGTGGTAAAACTGATTATAGTTCTTTTTATATATATATCACCATGGAAAGCTTACAATATTAGTTCTCTTTGAAAGTAAAAATTGACATTTGACATCATTGCAAATGGCACATGCTTTCAACGAGAACAAAAAATAGGCGGTACGCGGACAGATGGTGGTAATTTTCCCAGTCAGCCGGAACGGGGAAGTCATGTCATGTCATTGTCAGTCATGAGTGTCTGATTCCAGTTGCTAACATTCATGGACCCTCGCGCTAGTTACCATCAGGTGGGAGCAACGTCACAGGTCGTGCTAGTATAAAATATATATATATATAGGAAATTTACCTGTTTGCTGATAATATCGGCAATGTTACGAAGACTCTGCTTGATGGGATACTTTGCCATGTCCCATTGGAACCGAGTTAGGTAGGTTGGTAGGTCGCCTATAATACAATATATAATATTACTATGATATATTACTAATTCACTATATGTATATGTAAGTCATACTGGATTTTAGCTAAGTGTTTTGATTTAGTTTAATTTTATGATATATTAAATGTCTATAAAAATATAACTAAATATTGAGTTATTACACTACCAAAACTAAAATAATTTAAATAACTACGACTACCTCTAAAAAAGACCAAAATTCAGTACGACATTTTTTAAAGAGAAATATGCAGTTACATGCAAGAATAACATTCATCTATACGATATTTAATTTAAGAAGTAACACCAAACAACATGCATTATAATAAAAACATGCGACGCGTGCTTACAGCAAAAGCGTGTGCATCATTTATATTTAAAAAAAAACTAAAAATATATATATATATATATATAGTATATATACTTGTAAAGTCATGTAGATAAACTAATAAACTTTCTAACAATTGCAGCAAATTTTACCTAGGTACATTAAGCTATAATGTTAATGCTATGAGTTTCTCATTCCAAATGATGGTTATCATGTACTGCTCCACATTCACCAATATGTACTATAAAATGATATTGTTTTTGTCTCTTTTTGTCCTATGCCTACTTGCAAAATAAAGGAATTGAATTGAAGTCATAAAATAGTATTTTAACATAAAACTTATGATATATCTCAAGTTATAAGTCAAAATAAAGCATGGTTAAGTAATTTTATTAAGTGTTTGTAAGTAACCCAACTAAAATATAACTTTATGACCGTGTATATTATACTTCAAGGACATTATGTAAGATGATTTTTGTCAGCTTTTCACCTCCTACATAATAGGAATAATAATAGGCCGACCCCCTCCCCCCTCTTTAATATTTATTACGTAAGAATCTAAAGCAAAAATGAATATCATCAACTTTGGTTTTGTATTAAAGTTATTCTTTATTATAAAAATCATCTTTGCATATCATCAATGCACGAGTATGTATAAAGATTTTGGTCAGTCCAAGGGATCAGTAATCCACTCGGAAACCCCCTCTTACCCTCTTGTAAGACATGGTCGAACCCCCCCCCCCCCCCTAAATTAAAATTAAACACTTTTTTTTTAAGTATATATACACACTTTTTAAAGATGAAATAAATATTCACGATTCATTTCTATTCTCATTGTAATGTAGTTGTATAATATAAGTATTAGTTTTCTGTTTATGTATTATTTATGTAGTGTATGTATTATTATGTAGTTTAAGTATTAAAATCATATATTTATTTATTTAGTTATAAGTACGTAATTTTAATTATGTAAATATTTTTTATTTTATGTTTGTTTATAAATTTATAGTTTAAAAAATTGTTTATAACCTACGATAATTGATACAATATTGGTAAGAGAATTAATTGGTAAGGTATTGTTATCAAAACAATAAAGTTTTTAAATAAAATAAATATAAATAAACATCATTATACCTGGTATGTTTTCTATTTTATCGAATTGATAACGTATATAGTCGCATCATTAACACCTGTGACTTTTCCGTGTGAATCGAAAACGTGTACAAAATTAATTATTGCTCAAATAAATATCTATCGACGTGTTACATTTTTTATTAGTATATTTATAGAAAGACTATATTATATGTGGGTGAAAATAGAACGAAACATGTCAGGTAATAAGTATATGTGTCCAAGTGTAGTCCAAGTCAAATAATTTACTCAAATTTGACTATCTCATGATCTTTTGTATAACATTCCTCTTCCTCCTTGTGGATAGGGGTATTGAGTGTGGTGCGGATCTGGTCAGACCAACGTATCAAGCTTCGGCACGGGGTCTCTTGCCTTCAATTTTGCCCGTGATCACCAGCTTTTTCAGATTGGTCGAACGTTTCCGTGCTATATGACCAAAATACTCAAGGACTCGCTGCAGGCAGATAGAAGAGAGCCTGGTAGTGACTTTGAGCTCCTTGAGTATTGATACTTTGGTTCTCAGCGCTGTCCACGGAATGCGCGACATACACCTCCAGCACCACATCTCAAAGACGTAAATGTATAACATTACATTGTTATTAAGGTGTCACAGCATGTCTGTCTTCTTTGATATAACAAAGACATCAGTATTAATTCATTTTTTTAAAATTTCATGCTAAATAAAATATCATTTAACTTAGAACTAAAGTTTTCAATCATTCGCTGGAGCAGCGACCTAGGAATAGCTTTAATGTCGTCTGTGATTCTACTTCTGCTAGTGGAAGACTGGCCCATAAAGTAACAACAAAGACTGTTTGCTTTAAAACCTCCAAATTGGTTGGCATAGGGTTGTACTTGTAGACTCTACACTTTGAGGTCTTGGCTTCTTGATGGCTAGTTAATGTCTTCTCGACAACTGATCATCTGACAGAGAATAACTTCAAAGAGCAGCTCCATTGAACGTATCGATGATTCGACAAATATCACAAATATATTATTGTGTCCAGACCTAGGAATCGAACCCGGTAACTCCGAGTCTAAATTCACGGACTAGACCACGGAGGCAGATAATGATAATATAAAAATAACAAAATAAATATATAAACAGTTAGTACGATTCTTTTAAAAGCAATATTCAGTTAACAATTTCATAATATATAATACAAATAAATCATTAAATTAGTTTTACAGTAAGTGCAATATAAGTAAGCAATATGTTACATTTACAAAGCCAAAAAAAAAACATTAAATACGAGTATTATGCCGTCATTTAGTGTTGAATTTAAAAGTGTAATAACTATAAATATAAATTTTAAAAAAATATATAATAATCATGTTTGAAGAAAATAAAAAGTATTTGGCGCCAATAATGATAACAAGCGCCATCTGTGTTTTTCAACAAGTAAACACAATCACTGCCTTCCCAAAAAATATTATGTGCTAATTTAATGTGAGATTACATTGCAAATTGCTTCATTTTAATATTTATTTGATTTCAATAAGTACAGTTACAGTAAGGTCCAAAAAGTATTTGCAATATTTTTTTTAAATACCATAAACGGCCATATATTTCTTACGTAAGAAATTTTTTATAGTTTTAAGACCCCCTGAATGAAATTTGAAAGAAATGAAATTTGTAAGAAAAAATAAGAATAGACTGAAAGAAATGAAATATGTAAGAAAAAATAAGAATATGCCGACTCTTTTTCTGTTTAATATTTATTATGTATGAATCTAAAAAAAAAAAAAAACATAATGAACATTGGTTTTGTTTTAAAGTTTTTTTATCATTGAAATCACCTATGTAATAAAGAGTTTTCTATGGAGATCTGTCGCTTTTCATTCGAATCGACACGCAAGTCCAAAGCGCCAGAATTAGGCCCCTGAAGCTCAAAACTTTGCGCTTTGTAATTTTACGTAATAACTATAGACGCCCTCACAACCCCTTGTAAGAAAAAAAAAGAATTGGTCGACCTCCCTCCCCCTAAATTGTCTTACGTAATAAATAAATGGCCTAAAATAATTAAATATTAAAACCGGCAAAGTTTTTTTAATAATAAATACTTTTTGTAAATTTCTGCAATAAGGGTCTTTAAAAATGAGATCTAACAAAGTGTAATGTGTTGATCCAGTGTGAAATAATCTAAAAAGATTACAAAAAAACAATTACAATAGTTTTTTTTTATTCCAGACTGTTTCAACTGACGACGGGGAAACGCTCACAAGGACTCCTAAAGCTAATATAAACTGAGCTTACATGATGTTAATTATTATTTAAATTATATCGTGTATTATATATCTTGTATATGTTACGCCTAAAAGTGGATTACACCTAGTTCTATAACCAGGTGAGGCCGGTAGCAGTTGGTTGATAAACTTAGGTGTATCATATTTGTTCACGGCTAATACTAGGTCTAGCACCACAATCCTTCCTATAGATTCCCACAATCCCTGCTCACTTCTAAAGGTTAGCTGTTCGATAATGTTTTTAGACATTAGGCTCGCCTATGTACTGTAAAATGTTTTATTTTCTGTGCAATAAAGAATTTATCTATCTATTTACATATTATCTTATATATTAATTATATATATATATATATATATATATATATTTATTTTTAGTTAATTGACATTCTAAATTCGATATAGTTTTTTAACTACTATTTTTTAAAATACCCGACGAGGCACCTTTACAGCCACAAACTAGACCTAAATTATTATATATTATAATAAATATTAGGCTTAGAAGAGATAGAGATAATAATAACAAAATAACAATGAAAATTGGGGCTGTTCCTTGCCATACTGTATCACCATATCTGGCCAGGTATTTTGTTAAGCATTGTTATTTAGAAAAATTGACTTAACCGAGTGTTCCGATAGGATCCTATGGCGATAAATATATAATCTTTACACTGGCTACAACTAGATATACACGACTAGTTTTAACGATTTCGTATTGGCTATATCTAAGCCCCTTTTTTCAATGGGCACTCTAGGCAAATGCCATATCCCCTAATTCCTTCCAGATCACCAACGAATAATCGATTCAAATTTTTTTATATAAATAAAAAAGTAGTTAAATAAATAAATATAAAATAGCCGTTATTTACGTCAGAGATTGCGTCGTAATTACAAAATATTATTCAATTCTCAACTCTATAAGCGAACTTTAATAGCGTGATATATATATATATATAGTTAACGGATTCCATTATATAACGTTTGCGCTTAAGTTACAGAATAGGGCTGCAGGTCCCCTGATAGGATCAAAACCGTCTTGGCTATATCTAGTTGTAGCCAGTATAAAGAAGGCTAGACGTAGTTTTAGTCGAATGCAATCGGCTACATCAGGTATTAACCAAATAGAATACATCTCAGTTTAACCAACTGCTACCGGCTAGAACTAGGTGTAACCGCATTTCGGCTTTTAGCCGTAACATATATACTTCGTGTATTATATGCTGTTGAAGTCAATGCATAAAAATCTGATCCCCATCATTTTCGGAAATAAATGATTTAAAAAATGTATGAGTACCATTTTGTTACATGCCACTTGATTGGTTTGCTTATCACTATTTTATTTTAGCCAATCACGTGCCTCATAAGTAAACGAGCGTTAAATGGCGACTATGAAGTCTATCGTCCTATTATAAAAAGCGTAGTTTGCTTAAAGTGCAATGACATTGTTTTTTTTTATAGTTTACGAGTAAAGCTTAAAACGTACGTAACCAAAAAGTATTTGTAACCAATTAAAAAAAAAACGAAATCCAATGGTCAAAATTCGGAGAACATTCAACAGAATAATATTTATAAGATTGGTATACCCTCATTACTCAAATAGCTCCCACAAGTGTATAAAGGTGGATATTTATTTATTTAAAACTTTATTGCACGAAGTACAAAGGCAGACTTAATGCCCGTAGACATTTTCTGACAGCCAGACCTTGGAGACAAATTTGAACTATTATAGGTGCAATGCAAGAAATATTTAAAAAAAAATTAACAGCTATTGTATGTAGTCATATATAGCTCTACTATTTGTATATTTTGGCTTGCGAAGCATTTAAAAAAGTTTTAGACGAGTATGTCCCATCATGTAAGCTCAGCTCCAGCTTTAACCTTGTGTCAAGACATGATGATGTGGTGGCTCCTCTTCCTCCTCATCCCATCGAGGAGAGCATCTCCCACTGGAGGGTTGCGAGACCGGCTCACAGTCCGAGTGGTCCCTGTTCTCACAAGGCCAGCACCCGTGCGAGTGTTCAGAGAAAGCCGAGTCACAGACAGGAGATGTCGGGGTAGGAGGAGGTTCGCCAGCCTCCGCTGAATAAGTCGACTCCACGCCTATGTGATGGATAACCAATGGAATTTTATGGTTTCCTAGTTAGACATTTACATAACCAAACGTATTGTAGCAAATTAGCTTGAATTGGAAACGTATATCTATTACAGGTAGGTATTTGTTTTTTATTTATTTTTTCAATTAAATAATAAAATATATAATCAAAGTGGAATTAGATTGTAATTTGTAACAATCCGTAATTTATTTATTTTGTCTAAACATAAATAAATCCATAAATGGATTATCGTCTGTTACGGTCCAACTATTATTACCAATCTATTTTACATATGTATAATTGTATAATATATGTATATTATCGATTTTATTCGTAAAAAAAAAATCCTCAGAAACTCCATACTTTTTTTTTTAAAAGAAACTGATTCACTTTTAGCAAACTTAACTATAGGCCCATCATGACAAGTGGAAAGCTCGTCGATGTGTCTAGCTTGCCAAACTCGAGAAATATCACAAAAAAAAAGTGTCGAATATTAATCGTATCTGTTACTTCCGAGTCTTAATCCACGGACGTAACCGCTAGACCACGGACGCAGTTATGTTGATTTAATTAGTGCTCACTATATCCAAGATGTTACAAGCGGACCAAAGCAATTAAATTATTTTATTGATTGATCACGTATCAAACAGTATATTATGCTTACATTGGACATAAAATCAGTGTTAGCTTTAAATTAATAACCATAAATGATTTGAAGTGATATTCTAGTACCATTAAAAACGATTTTATGCTGTCCTAATTTCGAGCATCGAATTATTAAGGAAATAGGTCAACAACAATTTATGGGTCAATAAAATAATAACACCTCACAATTTAGGTAAAACTGGAATAACAACGTGACCGCTATAAAGTTGCCTTCTCATGAATATAATATTATTATATAAGTAGACATATTAAAATATAATATTTTATAACTACATATAAATATATAATATACTAAATAATAATACATAAATGATAATTATATATACATAGATATTTATAAATAATAAACTTACAACCGTTGAGATAAGAAATAAGAATATATAATTCTTTTAAATGCTAATCTAGTAGATGCTTGTCTTATATTATGTCTGTTTTAATTGTATTTTCTTTCTTTAAAAAAAAATAAAAAAATGATCTTTTTACATATTAAATATGTAAATAAATAAAATATATTTATTTAACCAATATTACATGGCGTTACAAATAAAATTTAGTAATAATAATAGATAAGGTATAAATATAAATAACAATATAACACCATAAATTATCTATTATACATTTATCTTAAATTATGAGTAATTTATATTACTATAAAGTCAACTTCAATTATTTTATCATTTAATTGCTGGTATATGTAAATCTAATTATTTTATATATACCTATATATTTTTATTACAGATAGTTTTTATTAAATTAGACTTTTAGTATTCTGGTTATTAATCGATATATATATTATTATTATTTACAATAATCTAGCTTGTATACTACGTTGTGGACTGCGAAAATTTGCATTAATATATTAATAATCATAAATTATATATCTTAAAAATATATTTGTATTATTATTTTAAAGAGGTTACTAGGTCAACTTTATAACGACAGTGTTAGGGATAAGGTAGGATATAAAACATATAAAAAAGCATAAAGCAAAAAATAATATGAAAGCTAATGGCTAAGCTATGAATGTCGAGTGAGGCAGTGATTGCGTTTTCTATATTTATCATTTGTATAAAATAACATTCACATTTTGTGCGTTATAGTAAAATTTATTCTATTGTGACATATACATTTTCTATAATATAATGTTGTTTTCTTTTTTATGACACTCACATTTTGTGCGATATATTTAATCTAATGTGATATAGACATTTATCATAGTATGTTATTTAATAACATGTACATTTTGTGCGTTATATAGTAAACATTATTCTAAATATACACAGGTTGTACCTAAAATTATACAAAATATAACATAATATATCAAAATATATCCTAAACAGTTCAACGGCGAAATGCGGCGAGCATTTCATGTACTCTTCCTGGTAGTTTATCTCTTTTTATTTCATTACAGCCCCTAGAACACAGCCTAGGCCTGCACTGCTGGAGATGGGCCTTCCAGAACTGGAGAATTTGGCCTACACTCGCCACGCTGGCCATACGACTTGGCGAGGATATGATGTCAATTTTTTATGACAATTTATTAACGATTCCACAAGTTGGCATTAGTCACTTTCTATGTAAACCCAAATTTGTCAATTTCTTTTTTAAGTTTCCACTCCCTGCAGCCCTGGTTAAATCTAAATTTTAAATTCAGCCAAAGATGAATGAAACTGGCAGTAGATTGCGCTGGTTTAAATAAAATATATCGACGGTTGAAAAGCTAACGGTACTCGAGCGGCTTTCAAAGCCAAATAAAGTAAAAAAAAAAGCGCCAAGTCGAACATGAGATAATTTCATATTTTTTTGTATATATTTAAGGACATAAAAAAGTCAGTAAAAAGTTAGATTTATTTATTCAGGTCCATCTGCAGCCCTATTCTGTTACTTAGGCGCAAACGATTTATAATGGAATCCGTTAACTATAAAGAGTTTATATTTGCACGGCCGCTGTCAAGGTCGAGCGCTTATAGAGTTGAAAATTGAATAATAAATTGTAAATATGACGCAACCTCTGACGTAAATAACGTAATACACTAATAACGTTTGCGGCTAAGTAACAGAATAGAGCTACTGAACAGCTTATGGGATCATTATGATTTCGTCAACCCACAAGATAGAAATAAAAAATATAATTTAGATGTCTTCTATTTTGGAATTGAATTGTTACAGTTATTTTAAATCAAATTCAATAAAAAAAAACATATATAATTATTTTATTATCACAAAACCAAACCTATTAATTCCAGAAGCCTTTTTATGTAATTGAATATAAACAAATTCAATTGATTTATAAACGTAGCTCAAACAGAAAATGTAGTAATTTTTTAGTATATTTTTTATTATTATTTCATATTTCCTTTATTTATTATTATTTGTTTTAATTGTGTTTTTTATATTTAATTTATTTGTAATTAAAACTAATTAAATACCTAATAAAAAACAAACTATAAGTAAAAAATGTCCTTTAGAGACGACCCTTCAGTGATAGTCCCAAGAAGCAACATTTCCCCTCATAGCTAAGCTAATACAGTTGTATAAGTAGTATTGTTATATTTTATTAAGTCTCTGTTTATTTTACCTAAGTACTTATCTATCTTGAAGTTTAAGTTATTAAATTCACAAAGTGGTTACGTAATGAGTCACTAATAGACTACAATAAGCGTCATTTTTGCAAACAATTGATGCAGAAAATTTGCAGATTTTATAGATATACATTTAGGTATGCGAGTATGTGTAAAATACGTGGAATTTGTTGTAGAGCAAATATGTTAATATTATAATCTAGAATAAAAATAAAGAACTATTAATTTTTATTTCAATTAACTAGTAATAAAATCGTAAGTTACGGAGCAGAGAAGTTTTCCTAAAAATAACGCCACTCATACTGACCCTAATCAAGTAGGTAGCAAGAGGTCGACGATCGCGCAAACGTTGACTAAGAGCTCGTTCCCACTTGTCGGGTGTCGGATCCGTATATTAATCGGATGTCGGCGCCTCTGTTCACACTTTCGGTTATTAATCGCTTTCGGTTAATAATCGGTTGTCGGCCGCGGTAGAAGCTAATACCAATTTTTAGCACTCTACGCAAAGCAACTAAGTACGATGGACGTCGATGAAGTTCTTGTTGTGATGTATTATTATTTAAGAAGAAAACAAAGAAAGAGAGCCCAGAAAAGACAATATTGGGTGCACCCAATTCTGAGGGAAAGATTTAGTTTGGGAACAAACATAAGGAAACCCCGTTTGCTAAGTGTTCCTTTTTCATCTACTATAGAATTAACTCCTATATCCCTAGAACATGTAGAGGTTTTAATGACTTGTTACAACGTTTGGATGTCGACCTGTTTGAGACTTCTCCTTCCACCCTCAGACGTTTATTGACTACAGAGTACTGTGATGAGCATATTGAGTAATGTCCATTAAAATGTTAAAATATTGAAACATTACATTATTATTATTTTAAATTATTTATTTGATCCTTGTTTTAGTTTATTTTATATATTTTTCTACTACTTATGTTTCATTTATGTTACTTGTAAAAATTTGTAAAGTGTTGTTTGAGTACCTACTTATTGTTACTAATACTTGTTGTTGCACTTAATTAATTTTATTATGTTGTATAATTCTTAAGGTGTAAAACGGGATCAGTATACAAATGCAATTGTTATTTCATATCTCATTGTTATTGTACTGATTTTGTTGGTTCTTATTTTTATTATTTTTCATTATAGCTAACAGTGAAAATTTGTAAGGCTTTGAGATTAGATATTTTTTGTATACATAATATTGCAAAGGCTGTAAATTTTCCCACAAATAAATGAATGAATGAACATTTCAGAACTTAATAACAGAATTGGGAAGTGACGAAATTAAGTTTTTCAATTATTTTAGGATGCGAGGCGCACGCACGGCACAAACAGAACAAGGGGTAGCGGGGAGAGGGTTATCGGCACCGACATCTGACAAATATGAATTCGTACTCATAGGCAAACGAGATCCGACACGATTGTTTTTCGGGCGTAGAGGGCTGGCAAAACACCCGACATTTCTTGTCGGCGCCGACACAAAATCGGTTTCCGACAAATATGAATAGCTTCATATAAAATACTCTGCCACTGGAACCTCCGATTAATATACGGATCCGACACCCGACAAGTGGGAACGAGATCTTACGTAATTCTTTCTCTCTCTAATTTCGTCTCTCGGCTGTTATTAATAATGATGATGGTTATCGAGATTTTCAGCCGCGGCCTTATTCACTATGCAGAAGTGTTTTGTTTTTCGGATAATGATTTTAATATTTAAAAAAAGGGACCTTTTTTATTTCAAATAGAGGTTTTCTTAATGACACCTAAAACCTAAAAAAATAAATGCGCCCTTGAAAATTACACGCGGTGTATGTAAATATTATTATGTAAGTATGTAAAATGCACCCATACATAGCTTTTTACACTCCAAAGGTTGGTTGTCAGAAAATATGTAAATACGTTAAATACATAAAATAATAATAAATGTATATAACTCTATATTACCAAAAAATGTCGTTGAGTTTAAAATTATTGGCAGGTTATTTTAATTTGTGTATCGATTGTATAACTCTTGTCAGATGTTTATTTCTTTCTCACTTCTTCGTTTGCTGCCATAATTTTTTCTCTCAATCTCCGGGACGTTCACAAGGAAAGATCGTTTTTCCTTTACTACGATTTTGCAAGGTATTATATACCTTATTTGCATGTGCCTAAAGATTCAAAGCAATTATCAGCTTTTGTTCGATTTCGCTTTCATATTATATTAATTGAGTAGGTCATTAAAGGTCATTTTTCTTTGGCTGGCTGCGACTTCAAAATAGCTGTTTATAAATATTAAATAGATCATTTTGTTGATTGCCCTTTAAGGATATTGCTTTGAAGTAAGTAATTAAGATATTATTTTTTACTTTTTAGGTATGGCATAGATTTGAAGTCGGTTTTATTATAAATATTTTTGTTAGAAAGTTCATACGAAATTATGGTAGTTATTTTATATTTTTGTACAACATATAATTTATATATTATAAGAAAATAAATAGCATAGAAGAAAAAAGCCTCGACCCGTAGAATTCGACTATTATATTTTATTATTATTATTATTAAAATATGTCATAGTACAAATTTTCCGGGTAAGTGCATGCAGTGCAAAAATAAAATTACACTAATAAATAAATAGCTATTAATAGTATTATTCCGTAAATAAATAATAGGAAATATCAATATCCCGTTATTATTTATTAATTTATATTTTATCTGTCATCAGCCTGTGTCTCCAGGGATCGAACCCGGTACCTCCGAGTCTGCATCCACCTACTTAACCGCTAGACCACGGAGTGCTGAAGTTACGCTTAATTGCATAGTCTGTCCGCGGTAGACGTATTTTTGCACTTCGAGAGTGGCATTACCCACGCAGATTGATCTCGGTACGACATGGTCGCCAAGTTTGCAATCAACTTAGATGATGTGAGATATATTTTCCGTTTTAAACTGTATCAATTAATATTTACTGTACAAAGCTTTTACATATATAAAGCTTTAAAGCGCCAAATACATACTATATTATATTTACTCACTGCCACATACTTTCTTCCATTTTTCTGAAACTGGTATGCAATGGAAACAATATCTAACAATCCATAAGAGTGCAGTAACTACTAATATTAACATACTAACAATATTTAAGGCTAGGTTAGAACTAAATTATTTTTAATATATTATCTTAAATACTACGTGTAATTTATAACAGAGCAAATATATGTAGAATATAATCTAGGATAAAAACAAAGAACAAGTATTTTTTATTTTAATTATTCAGTAATAAAACCTTAAGTTACGATGCAGATAATTTTTCCTAAAAATATCGCCACTCATAGTCAGCCTAATCAAGTAGGTAGCAAGTCATCGATCGCGCGAGCGTTGACTTACGTAATTCTTTCTACGAGTATTTCGTCTCTCGGCTGTGAGCGAGATCAATTAATATTAACACTGCCCAGCCTTAAGTGTTTATCACGATGGATATCGCGATTTGCAGACGCGGAATTATTCACCATGCAGTAGTGTTTTGTTTTTCGGATAATTATTTTTATCTTTAATATAAAGTGACCTTTTTTATTTCAAATTAAGGTTCTACCTTCACCTGAAACCTAAAAAAATATTTGCTCTTTTAACAATTACACTCGGTATATTTTTTTTGTACATATATATTACTCGTTTAAAAAATAATGAAATTCTAACCAGTATATTAATTATGTTGTATAGAAAAATAATAATAATAACAAAATTATATCAATTAAGTAATTAGGATTAACTTAGTTATAAAAAGCATACCAATACATACTAGAAAAAAAATATATGTAAATACTTATATCTACCTAATTTGTGAAATAACTATACAATTAAATACTTATTATATAAGATAATAATTAATAATATAAATTTTATTTATATATAATTAGGTTGTTATTTTACGTTATATACTTTATATAGTTCTACAATATGTTATTTGACATAATTTATTTATAGATTGATAAGAGGCGTATGTCCATCAATATCGGCACAACTGCCGCATTCATGATGTCGACTGTCTCTACCACGCAGCTTCGGGGAACACCGAGTGGACTTCGACCTTCAAATATCTAGGCTGCATCATTAACAGGACGTTAACAATAAGTGAAATGGCGCCAATGCCGCGCGGAATCACGCGATGGCGGTCTGAGCCATGTCACGTCCTGTTATGAATTCCAGCTTACTGCTCAGGTTGGAGGTCCGGATCTACAAGATGTTTATCCGTTCCCGTCTTACCTGTGCTGCATCAGCCTGGCACTACCTTTTGGCCAAGACCAATAGGCACAAGATCGAAAGGTAGCGGAACATATCATTCATTGATTCATTACAGCCCCTAGAACACAGCTTTCTACTGCCAGACGGCTTGGCGAGGAACATATTGCTCAGAGAGATTTCCCGAGAACCATAGTTCGTGCGTAATTCCATCATAGCTCGAGATACCTACTATTGAGGAGTTTGTCGTCAGCTTGACTAGACTAGGAGAAGAGCTAAAGTAGTCGAACCTATAGCCCCTGGATTCATGAGCCACGAGGGCGCAGTTATACCAGTAACGGTGCCCAACACTAAAAGTGCATGAATTACTAACGGGTGACTATATCACTGAGATCCTGCTGGGGAAGACGGGGGAATGTTCCCATCCACAAGCTGCCTGGACGATCCCACTGTCTGTCCGTATTTATAGATTTTACACGCAAATTCTCTATATTTTCAGTGGTTATATAAAATCAACATAATTCATCTATTTAAATCAAACATAAAAATATATAATACCCAAGTGTGCTGTGAAGCGCGAAATAGTGTAATACGGTGCGAGGCCTAAAATTTAATCCAGCATTGCCAATGTTCTACAAATAAATGATACCAACATAAAAATAAAAATAACTCCATTCAAACATAGATGCAACGGTTCGGAGATCCATTTTTGTCATATGATTATTTCCTGGACCCCACTACGACATTCCATACAGTTTTCCAGTTAACATTCTTAGCCATTCTACTATTTAAGAATAATATTTAGTACCAACAAAAAGATGAAATAGTTCCCTAGTAATTTTAAAAAAAGTTTTAAAAAAAATTACAAATATAAGTGCTCGTTTTGGGACTTTAAACAGAGGGTTTCGAACTGTTTAAAAAAATGATTATTGTACAGTGAAAACTCTTTATAACGACAATCTCCTTAACACGTCGAAATTGCTTGACTTTGGTTCGTTTACCTTGATTTATTTACATTCTATATTACGTCTCTCTCACTCTATTTAACAACATGAAGTCGAAGTAGTATTATCGCGCAATAAAAAAAGGAGGTCTCCTTTTCTTAAACCAGCCTGTTGTCGGTCGCAAGCCCGAGACACCATTCTTCTCATCTCCTACCCACACACGATGGACCCGGCACCCGCACGGTGAATCCATGAAATGCTTAGAAATTTGTCTTTTTCTACGGCATTATAAATCTTAAGCAGTACTTTCCAAGTTGCCGAAATTGATAAGAACTGTGTATTGTGAACAGCTGTGTACGTTCCTTCGTTTGCTGTTTTTTTTTTTTCTATTTAGCACGTGTTTACTTCGACTGAGATTGCAGGAGATTCAAAGAAATTTTGTCTTTGTATATATATTATAATATAATAGTAAAATATATTTTATTTCTCTTCATATAACGATCAACCTTTATAACGCTGAAAAATGCTCAGTCCGTTAATTGTGGTTATACAGAGTTATTTGTATATATATATGTACAGTGTAAACGACACTGAAGGGACTGTGCATTTTATGGCGTTATAGAAAGTTGTCGTTAAATGGAGAGAAGAAAAATCCGAATTGGAAGACAAGCTAAACCAACCAAAGCCAATTAATTTCGACGCTTTAGGGAGTTTGTCGTTAAATCGAGTGACGTTACGTGAAGTTTACACTGCATATATACATATATTATATAAATATATATAATATATTTGATTTCATCAAAATATAACATAATCAGATGATGTATGATGTATGGAAGCGAGACGTGGATACGTCAGAATACGCATGAGAGTAGGGTTAATGCAGTAGAAATGCGGTCGTTGCGGCGGATATGTGGCGTCACTTTGGCGGACCGCATACGTAACGTCGAAATACGGAAAAGGGTTGGTATGAAGGAAAGCATAGGGACAAAAATAAGGAAAGGCATGCTACGATGGTTCGGGCATGTTGAAAGGATGAGCGATGAAAGATTGACGAACCAGATATATAATGCGAAAGTTGTGGGTAAAAGAGGCCCTGGCAGACCGAGACTCACATATCACGATCAAATAAATAAAACACTGACTGAAGGTGCATTAAAAAGTCTTCGTAACCAAAGGGCATGTATGAAGAGGTTAATGAATGTCGACGAAGCGAAAGAAGTATGTCGTGATCGTGTCAAATGGCGCTCAATTGTCTCTGCCTACCCCGCAAGGGATCTGGCGTGAAGATATGTATGTATAACATAATCACAATGTTGGTAAATATTTTTCTTAAATAGTTAACATTTGCGTGAATAACGAAAAATAATAGTGTTAGTGTGATAGTGAGTTACTCGTATGTACAAAAGAAAAAAAAGTGTGTTGGAATTTGGCTGAAGGAAGTGTGCTGGGCCAGAAAATAAAAATAAAGTGTCAAAAAACAAATGTGCACTTTTCTTTGCAACAGAAATAAAAGTGCATTTCGTAGAAAAACATGCAAATAAAAAGTAAAAAAATAAAATAATAAAGGAGTTTTTTAGAGAAAAGAAAGTTTATGTATAAAAAGGAAAAATATATAAGTAACCATTGATTTTCGGCGTACATGCTCATATTTTGGCACTACTCTTGTGCTTTTGTCATTATTAAAAAAACATTTTTACTTCTATTTCTATATCTGATAAAACTACCAAAAACGGTAGTAAATTTTCATGCTAGCAACATTATTTCTCCTAATCGACACTGCATTTGTTTTCTAAAATCAGAAATCTCATGCTATTTGTTAAATTGTTTATTTCTCATGCAGATTTATTATTTAATAATACTAAATTTAAAATCTGCCGCCATTATAAGTTTTATTTATTTAAAGACAAAGCTTAATAAAATAGATTTAATAGTTTTAATTTATGGTAATAAAAATGGGATTTTAGATAAGGTTTGTATTATTTTTATTACCATAAATAAGGCTTTTAATATTAATTAAAGTCACTTACTGTTGTTAGCGGTGAGGTTTTCATGTAGTTTATCACGCTGATCTTCAAGAACCTATAATACAAAAATATGATTAATACAAACTAAAGATAAAATTATAGTACATATATATAATTGTTGCAATTACTTACCTCTCCGAGATAGGCAGCTACTTTCCTAGTAACCCCCTCCACAAAGCCATCCAGCTTGCCGAGATCATCAGACAAACCTACCAGCTGGTCCAGGGTTCCCACCTAAAAACATTCCACATTGTAAAAAAAGTAAAGTATCATCACAACCATATTCCTTGCAAGGTGGTCAGCTTTTAAAGAAGCAGATTCACATTTAGACAACTTTACTATAGGCCGATCATGACAAGTGGCAAGCTTGTCAATCTCTCTCGTGTACCAATTCAAGAGATTTCTGAATTAACTCAAATAAATTATTGTGTCTCAATTAGAAATCAAACCCGGTACCTCCATATCTAAATCCATGAACTTATCCACTAGAACACGGAGGCATATATGAATAAGAGAACAAAAATTTCTTAGCATTTCATGGAGTTACAGTACTAGTGCTGGGTCCATTGGGTTTGGGAGAGTGAGGTGAAGAATGGTGTCTTGGGCGTGCAACAACTATGAGCTCGTTTAAAAAGGAGGCCTCTTATAATAAGCGACAAGACGCTCACCATCCACCCTTCTGATCCTCTCGCTACCTAACCAAATACTATATGATTCTGCTATCACAGACTTCCAAGGCCCATATTAATAAATCAACCTCAAGATTCATTCAAGTATGACTCCTATTTCTTTGCCAAATGTAAAATTAAAAGAAAAAATGAAATGTGCAGACATTACTTGAATAAATATTAGAAATTGAAATTGATTAATTAATACTGGCCCTTGACCTTCACTGTTGAAGATCCTTCCTAAAGATATTTCTGGAAAATTTGGTCTCTCACCACACTGGCCAGACAAGTCAAGGGTGTGATGTTCCCTTATTTAACAATTCCACAAGTAGGACCGTTTTATTTGTGGAATCAGGACCAAAAGGTTGACATGCTGTTCTTCTCAAGGGAATGGTGGTGTTGTAAATTATTGAATAATAAATCTGTATAAAAAATTAATATATTTACAATATTAGAATGAGATTTATTTCTAGAACACAAATGCAGTGTTGATAAGGAGCAATAATGTTGGTAGCATAAAATTTATTATATTATAAATAATTAATTAATTAAAAAATCGAGTTTTTATATTTATATTAAAATAATGATAAAAGCACAAGAGAATTGTATTTCTCTTTGGCACATATTGGGGTTTAAACCACAACTTTTGATATCATTTCTTAAAAAAAAACAAATTAGAAGTTATATGTTATTATTACATGTCTTATATTTATATTTTTTTTATTAACTGCTTCTGCCGTCAATACATTTATGGAACAAATTTCCAAGGCGGCTTTAGCAGAATACAGTACTTACAATACAGTAATTGGTTGGGGAGGGAGAATATTGGATGATAAGGGTGTTATTGTGCAAGGTTAGCTAGATGAGTTTAAGCCAGCTCATAGTCAGTTGCAAACCCGAGACACTGTTTTTGTCCTCTCTTTCCCAAACATGATGAACCCGGCATCCGCACATCAAATTAAAATAATGCTAATAAATTTGTCTTCAAAATGCCATAGTTTAACTTTTTATTTTAAGATTCTTTATTTAACCGCTCCGGCACTGATTGGCTAAACAAATTATTATTTTGTCACACTTGTTTGTATTGTTTACAATTTGTATGTTTAACTTGATTCATCACTTAACTTGACATTTTTTCCGTACATTTTATTTTTTACACTTAAACTATAATAATTAGGTTAAGAAATAGTATATATAAATCTTTAAACTACCTAATTTGATTTATATACTAGTCTATTAAGCATATTTATTTCAATAATATGTAATTTTAAGGTTACCTTGAGGTCAGGAATGTGGAATTTATAGTTAGAGCTAAGGTTCCCAGACTTGGTGGCATTGTTCAGTGTCTCCCAGGTCTGCTGGCATGTTTTGTCGCCAGGGGCGCTTATTAGCCAGTACTCAGACATTTTCCCTAAAAAAATACACCAAAACATCAAAACACAACACTAAAATCACAATTCAAACAGTTAATTAATACCTGTTTTATGCTACATTTCTGAGAAAACTACCAAAGAATCGATTTTTTTAACAAATGGCAGCCTTGTCTGAACCCAGCAGGCTTAAAAGCTTTCGACGGCTCTGCACTCGAAGGTCTTGTGCCAGAGAAATCAATAAGCACTGCGGCGGACGGCGCCGGTCCACTAGCGAGACATTCTGGCGCCAACAGTCACTGTTGCCATTAAAACAACCCCTAAATTCACCCCTAAACACTCCACAGCTCGATACTGTCACTTCCTCCCGCGCATAAGCTTTGAAACACACCACCACTGTATTCCACCTCCATAAAAAGCTTGGGATACTTACCAGGAGTTTAGAACTTATTGCTGTTTAGTATAAAATTGCAAAAACAGCAATTATTTTGATGAAATCACAAGACAATCGGGACTAGCCCTTCAGTAGCGCCATGAAAATTCACGTGACACAGTGCTGCCATCTACAATAACTAAAGCAGACAGCTGATTTACGTCAATTGTCTATGAAACTGTCAAACTTTACAATGGCAATGTAAATTCGTTGTAATTTATAGGCTTTCCGTCGTAATGCAACTTCTTTAATTATTAAATTTCACTAAGTTAAGAAAAATAATGAGATTATCTAAATCTTTTCCATGAAAATCATTGAAAGATCAAAAATTGTTATAAGTATATTAAAAAAATGTCTATGCTTTTTCACAATACGTTCAAGTAATTATACAAAATAATAGCTACCTAATAAAAAAAATACTTGATATTCATCTTGATAGTCGTAAAATAATATTATAAATATAAAAAATCCTTATTAAAGTATTTATAATGTAAATAAGATACTTTACAAAATATAATATATTTTTAAGTCCGAAACACCGCCGTGTAATGTCAAAGTGAGGTTATAATATTCATAACAAAAAATGCGGATTTTTCATTATTTAGCGAAAAAAGTGGGCGATCTTACGGTTAAATTTTCAAATTTACCCGAATCATATATTAAAAAAAGCTTTGAACAGGTCTGTATAGCTTTAATTAATAAATTCTAACCTCAAATTTTGTTTTCTTATGTTTTTGGTGGATTTTAGGTGTATTGGAAAAACCCTACCGGCTATCCGCAATACCTGAAGGCTGTAGTGTCTCGTCGCAAATTCCGTTTCACTACTAATAGGCCTTGGACCTTTCATTTTAGACAACAAAACGACCGTGGAGTGTATCGTAAGAAAGTGTTTTTGGAACCTGTAGGAGAATGGCCATTTTTCAGGTACTATATTATTAATAAAGGTATAATATTAGTAATAAATAACATTCATCTTGTGTGGGGATTTTCACAGTTATATATGCTTTTCGTTTTATATAGTTTAGGTGTGCAAAATATATAAGTACTAAAGGACTAGATTGATACCAAAACTTCATATTTAATTTTCCAAATAACTTAATTGACTGCCTCCGTGGTCTAGTGGTAACAAACGTTGCCGTGAACTCGGGAGGTCGTGGTTTCGATTCCCACCGGTTGCAAGTTGTACATTGTATAATTTGTCTCGGTCAGGGTGTTTATATGTATATTATGTATATATTTACAAAAAAAAAGTATAATATGTAGTTTATCAACCATCTAGTTTCCTCGTAGCTTACAACGGAAACTAGATGGCTCTGTGTGACCTGTCTGGAAATATTTATTATTATTATTATATATAATTTATTATTATTATTTATTATTATTATTATATTATAATTGCACAGTAATATGTAGTAAAAATAATATTAACAGACAAAAGGGAAAGCTAAAATTAGTTCATAAATTAATTTAATAAAAAAAAAATGGCAATGACTACCAGGGGCGAAGCCTCGGTCACAAAATACTAGTTTTTATTTTAGTTTAGTCATGAACTTTAAGCAGATGAATTGAGTAGTATGGCATGTGGATCATATTTTCCATTGGGAATATCTTTATATTTGCTCAGCAGCTTGGATCTTGCTGGCTGTGTTCCTAGCACTGTAGTTTTAGATGCCTAACTTTTTGAGGGATGGTAAGGTCAACACCTAGGGGCCGTCCATTAATCATGTAATGTTATTTTTGTCTTTTGGACCTTTGGACAACAAAACGACCATGAAGTGTATTGGTGTACCATGGTATATTTCCAATCCTTATTAGAATTTTATTTTGGGTTGTATTAACATGATATTGGAATTGCAGACTCTTGGAGAGGAATACTGTAGGTCCAGATTATATCAAGATTTTGTATTTTTATAAAATATGTTTCAGAGGTGACCGAGTGGAGGTAATGGTCGGTAAAGACAAGGGAAAACAAGGAATCATCATACAAGTCATACAGGAGAGAAACTGGGTTATTGTGGAAGGACTCAACACACATCTTAGAGTTGTATGTATTACTATCTTCATATATATCAGCCCTTAGAACCAGAGTCCTCAACTTCCAATGCTGGAATTGGGCCTTCCAGAACATTTTGGCCTACACTATTCTGCCCGGCCAGATGGGTTGGTGTGGGTATGATATCAGTTTTAATACAATTTATTAATAATTCCACAAGTTAGTGGAACAGTGACCTACTGCTTAACATGTTAGCTGTTTCAGCATGTAGATGTTATATAATAATAACATTTTATTTGGTGAAAAAATTAGGAAGGTTTAATGTCTAATTAACATGCCTTCCTCATCACGGGGACAGTGGTGAATAAAAGAAAAAAATTTAGGCATTTCAAGGATTCCCCGTGAGGGTGCCGTGTTGTTTTATTTATATTCTAGCACGATTTGCGCACGCCTATTTGTACGTGGCGCGCGAGGTCCATGAATGTTAGCAACTGGAATCAGACACTCGTGACTGACATCAGTCCCAATATTACAGATATAGGTTTGCAGGAACGTTACAAGTCTCCTGGCCTTCCTGAAGGAGATAGGTTGGCTCCACTAATGGGGTCCAGGTCACGCAAAACGGTCTCAATGAGACTATTTGCGGAAAATATCCAGATTAACTTATCCTGACAGCAATCCCTAACACTATGCCGGCTTGACCGGGCATGATGGCAAGAGCCTGATCCCGAAACATGTGGATACACTTTACTGGGTTTATCGGCATAAATGGAGAATACTGCCCCGCCCAGACTAGGCAAATTACCATCATCAGTCCTCCTACCAACTATTTTTTGTTGGGTGTAGGAAAGAGAGATGAGAAGAATGGTGTCCCGGGTTTGCAACCGACTATAGGCCTCCTTTTCTATTTTATTGCGGCACAACAAAATCCACCAATCTGCTCCTCTCCCTACCCAACCTAATACTGTATGATTCCGTTAATGCCATCTTTATAGTGTGACTATAAAGTCCAAGACACAGTTCTTCTCATCTCTTACCCACACACAATGGACCCGGCACCTGCACGGTGAATCCATGGAATGCTTAGAAAATTGTCTTTCTCTCTGTCCTAAACAAATATTTCTGTTGGGGTGGGTATGACTTTTGTGATAAAACTTGCAACATAAAATAACCAGCATATGATTCCGTTAATGCCATCTTTGAAGTGTGACTTTGAAGCCCAAGACACCATTCTTCTCATCTCTTACCTATACACAATGGATCTCACCCGCACGGTGAATCCATGGAATGCTTAGAAATTTGTCTTCTCTTATTTAGAATATACAAAAAATTACATGGTTTTAGGGCTTGTGGCTCAATGTGTTTAATGATGATTTAAACTTGTATGTAGGTTGGTAAAGAGAAGAACTTCCCCGGAGTGACCATAAAATCTGAAGCCCCTCTACTGGTGACTACTGACGTAAAGTTGGTTGATCCAGAAACACTCAAACCTACGGAATTTGAATGGAGATACACGGAAGAAGGAGAAAAGGTAATATTTATTAAGTAAATAATTTTCCTTTGGGAACAATAAATAAATAAATATTTCCAGACAGGTCACACAGCGCCATCTAGTTCCGTGGTAAGCTACAAGGCTTGTGTTACGGAAACTAGATGGTTGATAAACTACATATTATACTTTTTTTTTTTTTGTAAATATATACATATAAACACCCAGACCAAGACAAATTATACAATGTACAACTTGCCCCCGGTGGGAATCGAACCCACGACCTTCCGAGTTCACGGCAACGTTTGTTACCACTAGACCACGGAGGCGGTAAATATATACACATAATATATAAAACCAGTACTACTTGCACTTGATTTTCTTCTTCTTTTTTATAACTAGTAAAAACTAGTAGTGGTTAGCAATAACCACTATTTTAGTGGATTCTGTTATTTACTGGCACTTTGAGCCCACTATTTCGACATGGGTTGCAACTTTGAAATTATTGTATAAATATGTCCGCATAGTGTTTATATATGTTTTAACAACAAAGTAATCAAAAAATAAGGTAAAATATTAAACGTTTTTAACACAAATAAATTATAAAAATTAATGCATAAGAAATGTTATTTGCTGTTTTCTTTCGTCATCATCATCATCAGCCTGTGTCTCTCCACTGCTGGATGTAGGCCTCCTCCAAAGGGACGGCTCCCTGCATGTGGTCTTTTGCAACCCTCATCTAACCCTCTACATCCACCAGTGGAGAGACAGGCTGATGATGATTTTATTTAAGGTCCGAGTATCGGCAGCCAGTAGTAGAATAATCCCAATACCCAAAGCCTCGGAAGAGACATATGACTTCAAAAGTAAAGCAGCTTATGTGGAAAATGCAGAAAAAGATACTACAGCTAGTGAAGTTAGTAAGGTAAAGTACATATTTATCTATCTTCATCATCATCACCTTCATGTATCATCTATCTTTTCTGGTGGAGTTCCAGAACATTTAGAGCCAAAATTCACTTACCCCGTTGGCTAGACGGGTTGGCAAGGGTCTGATGTCATTTACAATGACAATTTATTAAGTTAGTATTAGTGGAACAGGAATCAACAGCTCTTAACGTGCTCTTCATCTCACAGTAACGGTGGTGAAGAAGACGAATTTCTAAGATTTCACCGTGCGGGTGCCGGGTCTATTGTGTATGTGAAAGTGAGAAGTATGGTGCATCGAGCAACCAACTGTATACTGGTTTTCCTCCCTCACTCCTTTTTTATTCCCAACAAGGTGCTCACCATCTACCATTATACTCCTCTCCCTACCCAACCAAATACTGTATGATTCCGTTCATGCCGTCTTGGAAGCTCTTTTCATCAATATATCTCCGGCAGACCAGCTTTAAGACCATTTAGACTAAAAATTCTTTCAGTAAGTGGTGCAAAGATTTTGCTGGAATTCCTCTCGCATCAACTTCCACTGCATATAGATATTTGATTTCTACAGAACGTAAATCTATGACAAATGTACATAAGAAAAGTGTATCACTTGTCGACCTGCAACCTTTTTAAATTTTAAGATAACATTCCTACTACTCAGCTATATATATGATGACTGAAGGCTAAGGAAGTTCGGCTATAACCAGTTTTAGCCGGTATCAGTTAGTTAAACTTATGTGCATCACAGCTAAATACTAGGTGTATCCAGTTGCATTCGACTAAAAGTAGTTCTAGCCTTCTTTATACTGGCTATGATACTAAGTGGTTAAAAGAAGGCGTGTAGTTATATCTATTTGTAGACAGTATAAATAGTTTTAGTCGAATGCAACCGGCTATATCTAGTATTATGTATGGTTTAATTAAGCAATGGATAAATTTTCAGATCACCTTTGCCCCGAAATTAAAAACATTTGAAATGGAGGTGATGGAGTCTATGGGCATTAAGGAAGACAGAGTTCCCGCCAAAACCTACTGGTATTAGTTAAAATGGAAATTAATGTATTATATATATATTATTTAATAAATAGAACGTTTTAATCTTTTTTGGTGTTTTATTTCGTCGCAGGAGGAATGTTCACTATTTTTAATTTTTAGATAGCTATTAAAAATATTAAAAAAACGGGTGAAGAAATTATTTTGATACTCAAATTAGTTTCCGATATATCTCCAGCGTACCAAACTAGAGAAATATCACAAATAAACTAGATATTAATTAAAGTAATATACAAACAATATAAAAGAATGACAATATAATAATTAACCTAAAAAAATAAACTAAATCTAAATAACAAATTAAATATAATTAAAAAAAAATTATACATACCTTATAATATAAAAATTTCCTCCAGGCCATTGTCCAGTGGCATGGTGCCCAAAACACTGGCAGCATTTCCTCGTTGAATTTCAATACTAATCTTTTCAGCGAGGAAGCTGCCAGCCCGTGGGTCACCAGAGACGTCGACTAGTTTTTTAGATATTTCTTTAAATAATGTTTTTGCCTCGAGGCCCCACGGTCCCATGGTTTCGACGGCAAAGGCCACAAATATATAATCATTGCAAATGTTTATATATTTGCGGCGCTTGGCGTTTTGAGCTTGTTCTGCCGCCGCACCAGCTCTGACAGTAGTTCCTTGAAGATGGGAAGTTGCTAGCGTGTCTACACATGTGACGTCCCACACTAGTGATTTTCCCAAACTCCAAGGAACTAAGGTCATACCGTCAGGTCTCTTGCCGTCATCTCTAAATAAGCCCGTGGGTTCTAAAGTGGCTGGAATAGAGATGGAGGCAAAAGATCTGCGGATCAAATTATTGATAGAGCTGTGGCGGTAGAAGCGGCCGGCACTTTTAAAACAAGATAGACCATGGCGCCCCAGGCAGTCGACGTCTTTGCCGCATGGACAATAGTGAGGTTCGCACACACTAAGCCCGAGTCTTAAACAAACGCATATGCGTAGCGTGTGGTTGTCTAATATTAATTAAATGTATTTACTTACATTAATAAATATTTTTGTGTCCCGACCAGGAATCGAACCTGCTACCTCCGAGTCTAAATCCACGGACTTAACCGCTAGACCACGGAGGCAGTTAGTAGGAAGTGTTTGACTTGTAGCTTTAAGGGTTTTTTTTCACTTTATTTCGCTTTGTTTTCATACAAATGCTTGTTTTTTTTTTGTTTTTTTTAATCATATTTTATTAGGGGCTTTTACCCAAATTGAGCATGTCAGCCCCATCGTAACTTAATCTAAATAAACAAACAATTATCATTTTTCCATCTGCCTATTCTTATTATAAATATTAAAAAAAAAAACTAACGTAGCCGATTGGGAACAAGGGTCAGCTAGCACCGAATTGAAGGCACCCGTATTATATGGGTTCAGTTTTAGATATTGTATCAGGTATTGCCTTTCGCCCTGGCTCCTGGCACAATCCCATGCTTGTTAGTTTTAGTTATATTATTTTTTTAAACACATAGTTATGTATACATTATAATTAAAACTTACCCATGTCTTATTATGTTTAATTACGGACTCAAGGTAGGGTTGAGCAGACACGAGTTCACGTAAATATTTAGTTATCAAATAACTTCTGTGATTAGGTACATTGATTGATTTGATGACGTTAGTTTTGCATTTACAATGCATGTGAATTTCGATGTGATAAGCTTTGATGTGTGTCTGTATGTGTATTATGTTTGTCTTGCCTGCACGCCTATATATTACTGAACTGATTTAGATAAAATTAATCCCTAAACCTAGCCAAAATGTTTAGGTTTAACACAATGATATTTCTCCGTCGTGACCACGGAATGACGCTAATGAGAAAATCCAGCAATACGAATATAGGATGACTTCATGAATAACAGAGTTGTAAATATGTGGAACAAAATACCAGAAGACATAAGAAGATTAAAGTCCTCAACTAAACACTTTCAAACTGGACAAGTGGCTAGTGACATTAGAAATAGACTATAATGATAACTGACAATTTAATAAACTTTACACCAGTGCTTGATATGGGCATATCAGCAATGCGCTGTGAGCCTATTAATCAATAATAATAATAATAAAACGTACATAGTATATGACTTTATCATCTGACCACAGACATTTGTTTCCTAATGTGTCGTTCCTTCGCACCCTTACAACCCTACCTCAAAGGTTGGACGTAAACTATTAACCTTAGCACCAAATAAAATTACTGGACTCTGACAAACGAAGGCAAATTCATGTATGGTTATATACTTAGGTAATTTTCAAATATTGTAATACTAAATTAACATTAACGCCAAGTCGAATGACTTCCGAAGACTTTAATACTGAAACTAAATATTTATAAGATAAGATAATAATTACAAACTACCTGAATAAAAATAATCAAATTAAATAACTGAAAAAATGTCCTCAAGAGACGACCCATCAGAGATAGTCCCAAGAAGACTGGCAACATTTCCCCTCTGTATAGTGAGGCTAATAAGCCGCTCCGACAACTCCTTGGCCAGACGCTTGGCTGAAGGTAATTTTATTTTTTATTTATTTTATTTTAATAATACAGAGTTCTTCGCGCCATTTTCCGTGGACATGTTAAGTGCAAGTTTTTGTTTTGTAAATTAATTTACTGTGAATATTGTTGGTCAAAAGTGGTGTTGTTTTGTTTAATAATGTTTTACAATGTGAATAGTTATAGAAAACGATAAATTTGACTTTAAATATGGGGCACAAGTTGCAATTTTGTTTTTGCGGTTTTCCCGCGCTGTCAACTCCCATATTTTACCCGACGTGTTTGAGCTATGGTGCCGCGAGTGACTCCAAGAAAAGCATCAAATTCTGCAGCATCTGGAATTTGATGATGACCTCATTAACTCATGAAAAAGAAATATATTACGTCAGACTTGGCTGTATGGGCTAGACCCTTTGCCTTCCCTATCACCTCATTCATCATCCATCGGAAGAAAAAAATAATATGAAGGTAATACTTAGGTGTCAAAGAAAAGGAGAAAAAACAGAAGAAATATAACCAATTTTTTTTTACTAAATAAACATATATATTAAAGATTTCTAATATTAAATTATATATATATATCATTGTTAAGGGTGTAAATTTTCCTATTAATAGTTAAACTGTAAATAATATTAACTTATTTTGTCTTCTCCTTTATACATACGAGTAGCTCAATTTTAATTAAACAATTTCTGGATTTATTATGGCGGGGGAGTTAATCAATGAATTATGATACTCGTCCAGCTAGTACGTTCTAGCTAGGTGAATCATTGTACAGACGTCTCGCTTTTTTATAAGCTATTACAGTCGTTTTTTTTGCACATCATGTGTCCTTGCCCGCATCTGATGGTAAGTGGCGCGGAAGGTCTATAAATGTTAGCAACTGGAATCAGACACCCATGACTGACATCAGTTTCTAAAACTATGCCGGCTTGACTGGGTATGGCGGCAATTCTAGCCTGATCCCGAAACGTGTGGATACACTTTACTGGGTTTATCGGCACGAGCGGTGGATACCTCCCCGCCCCGGCGGATTTGGTCAAGTTACCACCATCAGTCCTCCGGCCTCATATTAAAAACGTAATAAAAAACGCGAAAGCGCAATAAAAGTATTTGATGGATTGTTATATGGGATACGCTATAGCCCTGTAGGATACGTAGATTTGACCGTGAACTGATAAACAAGGTTATCATACTTTTTTGAAGTAGATATATTCAAAATGATCTTTAGATAAATAGGTACTGATAAATAGAAAAAAAGGTACCTATAACTTTAATTTCAGACACATTTAAAAGGGTTTTACTTTCATTAATTATAGACAGTTTTTTTTTCTTTATACTACTGCACGACATGTGACCTTGGGCCGACCTGATGGTAAGTGGCGCGCAAGGTCCATGAATGTTAGCAACTGAAGTCAGACACTCATGACTACCGACATACCGCGTGTAATTGTCAAAAAAACAATTTTTATTTTAGGCTTCATGTGTCATTAGTAAAACCTATATATTTGAAATAAAAAGGGTCACTTTATTTTAAAGATAAAATAATGTTATTAAATAAGGCTGCGTCTAAAAATCGCGATATCCATCGTGATAAATACTTATAGGCTGGGGAGTGTTATTATCGAGGTCTTGGGTTCGATTCCTACCAGGGGCAAGTTGTACATTGTATAATTTGCCTCGGTCTGGGTGTTTATATGTATAATATGTATATATTTACAAAAAAAAAAAGTATAAGTAATATGTAGTTTATCAACCATCTAGTTTCCGTAACACAAGCCTCGTAGCTTACAACGGCAACTAGATGGCGCTGTGTGACCTGTCTTGAAATATTTATTTATTTATTATTGATTGATCTCGCCCACAGCCGAGAAACGAAATACAGAGAGAAAGAATCGCAATCGAAAAGAGTCAATGCGCGCGATCCTCAACCTCTCGCTACTTGATTAAGCTCAGTATCAGTGGCGTTATTTTTTGGAAAACTTCTCTGACTTACTGAATAATAAATTAATAAATATGTAGGTCTTTATTTTTGTTTTAGATTATAATATAAAAAACATTTGCTTTTTAAAAAAATCGACGCAGTATAGGGAAAGGCCACAGAGCACAGAATCGCGTGGATTTCTTGCTCTGTGGGAAAGGCTCATTAGCGGGATCTCCACCAAGCGATCCAACGCGCTCCAAAGGCGCGCTCGGTGTGGACGTTCCTCGCGCGATCCAAGCACACGAATTGGAGCGCTTGCTCCTAGCCGCGCGCGATCCGTTCGTTGTAGGTTTTTGTTACAAGCACAAAGGTGCGCGTAGTGTAGACGGTTGTAGCGGAGCGCGCGCTCAAACGCATATTCTTCAAACTCCATAGCGACCGATACTTCAACTGTGCTGTAGGCGGATCAGTGTGGATCGGTTGGAGCGTGTCGGCGGGATCGCAAGAAAAGTCAAGACGTCAGACGATCACGATCCATAATCCATGCCTCACGCTTCCGGATCGCAGATCGCAGGATCAGCGATCCAAAGTTGAATCGTCTGGTGGAGACCCGGCTATTAACGTTTCTGGTGACATAAATTTAATTATTTTAATTCAGAGGAAAATGCTGTCAGCGTATTAGGCACCACGCACAGAACAACGATTTGGTGAAGCTATTTTTTTGGAAGTTATTTAAATTAAAGTTTTTATCTTAATAAGTTAATGTTTTATTAAGGTATACATTTGTTGTTGGAATAAAAATATTATTATTTGTCAAAAATCAATATTTTATCCTTTTTGAAATAACTTTCTTACAGTCTATAGATTGACGAAACTCGTATTGCATAGGCGCCCTTGGAGTTGACCACGAGACGTTCTTCGGTTTACACTTTGCACTCGTAAAATTAAGTAAATATTCTTATACGTAACTAGCTGTTTCACTCGGCTTTGCTCGTGTAATATTTTTGACTTCTTATAACCCATATCTATTCCTGAATTTCAAGGATCATCATCATCAACCTGTATTGTAACTCTGGATGTAGGCCTCCCCGAAGGCTCGCCACTTAACGCGATCTTTCGCCACACTCATCCAACCCCCACCAGCGACCTTTCTCAGGTCATCTGTCCATCGTCCCACTCTGCGTCTTCCCGTACGTGGTCTCCACTCTAGAACCCGTTTGCCCCATCGTTCGTTCCATTAGACAAATACCAAGCATAGCTCTCTCCATAGCTCGCTGAGTTAAGGACCAAGCCCACTGTCAGTGTCCACGTCTCTGCTACCTACGACATTACCGGGAGGACGCACTAGTTAAAGACCTTCGTCTTCAAACATTGTGGTATGGACGATGAAAGGATGTGCCGGAGTATCCCAAATAAATCCTAGCTGAATGTGCCTGTCGGCTTCTTTGCTGAAGTTGGATTGCTTTGATTACGGCTAATTATGTAGTCACCCTACGCAGATTGGCTTCGGCTTGACATTATCATTTCTGCTAATTTCCAACAAAATCAGTTCAGTAATATGGACGTGAAGGCGAATTAAAGAAACAAACACTCACATGTGGTTAGATCATATGTCATTGTTAAACTTAACGTACCGATTACCATCAAAGAAGTAGCCCAATTCCACTAATAGTTTTATTTCCATTCTATTTGCTGTCAAAACATATGTTGGTATTTACCTACCGATACAATTTACATAAGTGGATATAGAATAGAACTTTCGATCAATGAAATCACTAACTTTTTATCACGAAGGATGGCGCATGATAGATGGTACCTAATATAACTGTCAGTTGCACAGAAAACATGTATTTTATTACGAAATTTATTATTTTCCGGATATTATGCCGAAGTGTGCAGCTTTTAAGTGTACAAATCGAAATTTCTAAGCGAAATCAAAGATATGGTGATCTCAAAATTGCCGTCCTAATAATAAAACTTTTTTTCTTTTTGAAGACGGTGTGCGCTTTCTTAATTAGTCGTTTAAGGTAGGTAACGTTAATTTAAAATATATTTTTTTGTTATAAAAATAAAAAACTTTAAAAACATTTTTAAAATGATGCGATATAGGTGTAATACAAGGTACCATTGCCGCTAGCGACATCTACAAAAAGCTTTGCCTGATACACTCCATTCGTAGGTATTCTACTATACGCTGTACATTAGTTATGCCAATGTCTGTCCCTGCTCAATGAACATTTCTGAGAAATATCATTAAAATTGTTCCAGTAAGTATAAGCTGTGGTCGCTCGGTTGTAGGAATCCAAAAAAAAGGTCGGTTAGAACCCTGGCATGTACCGATGCAAAATTAAATTTTCTTATGTACATTTATCATATATTTACAACACCGCATGTTTCCGTGCACAGAGAGCACGTTAAACTGTCGGTGCCTGTTGAAAATTGACATAAGACTATCGCCAACCCGTCTGCCCATCTCCAACATTGGAGGTCTAAAACGGAACACGAAATTTTTCGAAAAACTGAAATGGTTGAATATTCGCAGTAGGAGGAATAGCAGAGTGCTCTGCTTACTATACTCCATATTACACGAGCTTGTGACCCCCAAATACCTTAAAGACAGCTTCACTTTGCTTGGTTCGCATCATGACAGAATTCTTCGCTCTTCCTTTAATACTACTTTTGCTATCCCCTCTCTCCGCTTTTATGTCCAAGTCGTTTGCAGTTGTGGCTGCAAGGCTTTGGAATGACCTACCGACGGAGGTTAAAGATGCTCCAAACAGAGCTATATTTAAAAGATTAGTTTACAGACACTTTTTGGGTTCATAATTTTCATAAAGTTTTCATTGATTGTTGCTTATTTTATTATCCTACATCATAGGTTTTATAGTACGTATATATAAATGGTTTAACTTATTTAGTATATGTATGTGTGTATGTATTTATTATTATTAATAATATTCTATACACTTATATTTTTTATATATTTAATTTAAATTGATAAATTGCACCTACCTCACATAAATGTTCTCGATGTCCCGAAGGTCTGACAGGCAGAGAATGTCAAGCGACATTATGTCACGCCTTTGTATATTCATGTGCAATAAAGTTTTAAATAAATATAATTCGTACAAACAGACATACAGATATAGCTTCTTTCTTTTTCATTTATAATATTAGTATGGATATGAAGTAAGTAAATATTTATTTCCTTATGTTATAAACTCCCGATAGAAGTAAACAAATAAAAAATAACTGCTTACTTTAATGCAATAATAAACATTTATGTAAGTGACTTGTTAGATATAAGGCCTGGACACACCGAATACGTACGTTGGGGCAATTCTACAAGGCTGTGGGAACAGTCGCGACCGATGAGGTTCTAATTCTGGCGTTTTGACTTGCGTGTCGGTTCGAAATATACGAATGAAAAGCGACAGATCTCCATAGAAAACTGTCAGTTTCAAATCGACATGCATGTCAAAAGCTCGAGAATCGGGGTCCTGTGTCGTAGTCAAACTGTAATCACAGTTTGTTGGCGGAGACAATTACTCTCGTAGTTTATTATTAAATAATAAGTACTTATCCCTTTCAGCACGACAAAAAATATTATGGATATTGAAAGAAAATTATTTTTTTAATAACTTTGAGGACCTTGTGGTCTAAAATATCTCATAAAAATAGTAGAAAAATTCCTCTCCTGGTAAAATAATGGAAATTAAATCCACTTATGCATGTTTTTATAAGTAAAATATAATTACTAAGGAGCTAGATGAGTGCAAAATTTGTTTTATATTTTATAATAGCACGACATATTACCTTGCACCTTCCTGATGGTAAGCGGCGCGCAAGGTCCATGAATGGTAGCAGCTGGAATCAGACACTTACGACTGACAACAGTCCAAATAAAAAAGTACCCTATGTCTATTCCAGCGTGCCAAGAAAATCCCAAAAAAAGTCTGTATTATTCTATAAAGGCTATATAACTGTAAAATTTCATTAAAATATGTTCAGTAGTTTTTGTTTAAATGAACAACAAACATCCAGACAGCCTCACAAACTTTCGCCTTTATAATAATAGTAGGGTTAATCACGTAAGTCAAGAACCGAAAATGCATTAACTATGTACCTACCTACTCGTATTTACATAAATATAATTGAGTTCAACACGCATTATCATTAGAACATGGGTTATAGGTTACGATAACATCAGGAACTTATCATAATATTTGGCCAAAAACCCTTAGGGCAACTTTACACTGGCTGGCAACGCGTTATAGTACGCCGAACATATATATATTCTGTATGTTTATTTATTTATTAAGACTCAAACAACATTAATAAATTTATTCGAAGTAGATACAAAAATATTAAAATAAAATAGATTAAAAAACTAATTATAAATAAAACTAAACTAAAAATACCTATGAAATTAATATTTTTTTGTTATAAAAAAAAAAGAAGACAAATTCCATGGATTCACCGTGCGGGTGCCAGATTCGTCGTGAGTGGGAAAGAGAGGACAGAAGAATAGTGTCTTCTTATTTATAAGGCGCAACAAGACGCCGTTCTGTATTCTTCACCATTCTGCTTATGTCCCTACCCAACCAAATACAGTTTTTTTTAAACTAGCACGACATGTGACATTGTGCGCACCTGATGGTAAGTGGCGCGCGAGGTCTATGAATGTTGGAAACTGGAATCAGATACTCATGACTGACATCAGTCTCCAATACTATGCCGGCTTGACTGGGCATGACGGCAATTCGAACCTTATCCCGAAACGTGTGGACACACTTTACTGGATACTTACGCCTACCACCTATAACAATGATTGTATGATTCTGTCTTGGAAGCTCGTTCCTTAACTGTATTGACATCAAACCTACTTAGGCACAATTCTTTCAGTAGGTAAATGGTGCAAAGATTTTGCATATACCAGTATTTCCATAGAAACCCCAAAGAGGTTTTAGTACCCCTATAGGTTCCGCGGAGCACACTATGATTATTTGCTGATCTAGGTGCAATGCGTTTTAAACAGATCAACCAAGGTAAGCTCCATTGTTCATCTGAAGTTCATTACATTTTTTTTGTTCTCTTCTCCCGACGGATGATATATGAGATGATAGGGAAGGGTCTAGCCAATACAGCTAAGTCTGACATAATATATCTTTATTTTTTATGAGTTAATGAGGTCATCATCAAATTCCAGATGATGCAGAATTTGATGCTTTTCTTGGAGTCACTCGCGGCACTATATCTCAAACACGTCGGATAAAATATAGGAGTTGACAGCGCGGGAAAACCGCAAAAAATAAACTGCAACTTGTGCCCCCCTTATTTATAGTACAATTTTTCGTTTTCCATAATTATTCACATTGTAGCACAAAACAACACCACTTTTGACCAATAATATCCACAGTAAATTAATTTACAAAACAAAAACTTGCACTTGAGACATGTCCACGCAAAATGGCGCGAAGAACTTGAAGTTCATTACATGTTCGCTATGACTAATGTAAACAAGCTTTATAGTCTTTAAACTCATATTAAATCGTAATGATGTTTGTAATAACTTAAACGGTTGGATACAACTAGTAAATTATCTTATTGGTAAATGGGAAAAAGTAGAAAATGTGTTCGATTTTTAAATTCAAGTCAAGATCAAGTTTAAAGTAGCAAAAAGCGATGCTTTATTTTATTGCTAAGAATAGTTTCAGTGTATTGTAAATTTTACCGATAGCGTAATCTCAGAGAAAATTGTGTAAACATATTGGGTATTTTTTCCTACTTGGATCATTCAGTGCGCGTCCTCGGCTTGAGATAGACGGCCTGAATGATAGCATAAAATACCCTAATTCTCCCGCGGTTTTTTGTTTCTTAAATATGAGGCTTCAAGTGTTAATTTTTGTATTGATTCAATTAATTTTAAATTCGGTGAGTGTTTTTGTGAAAATAAAATAGTTATTTATTATTTAAATATTTATTTAAATAATTTCAGAATGCAAGTTATCGTGCTGCAGTGGTGGATTATGCAGACAAAAATATTTTTATTGAAGTGATTAATAAAGTTACGAATGAAGCAACATCTCAGGTAGGTAATAAAATATTAATATATTTATCTCTTATTAATTTTTTATACAAATCGAATAGTCCGACAATGGGAGGAACTGACGTCAAAAGTTAGTGACGTCATTAGTTTTATTACGATACAGATTAAAATTTTTGGCAACACCGCAATTCGTATCGTAACCATTTTTTTGGCGGGATGCAAAGTCAAAGAATTGGAGAAGTATGATGACAGTCCCTACCACTACGCTGGCTGACGAGATGCAAAAGAATCATACATTTTAGGCACAAACAACACTTTACAACACCTACTTAATAATAGCAACACCAACAGATATATATTTAAAATAAGTTTTTTTTGCTACAAGTGAACTTCGGGGACTGTTTTATTTTGGGTTTTTTTTTGCCGCTAAAATTTTAGTGTAAATTCTAACCTTTTTTGACCTTATTCTACTGACTTTGACTTTCATTATCTATTTGTTTATGTACATAGGTACCACAAGTTTTAGAACGAACAATAATTCGTTTCTTTGTTTATTCTAGAATCTGGACATCCTAGTGTTTCCATCGCTGAACTCCAATAACCTTGGAGATGCCCTGGAACCTCTGGCCCTCACGAAAGTCCTGCCACCATGCTTATCACCAAAGTTTTATGAGGTACCTACCTAAATATATTTAGAAGATAAATTTCTAAGCATTCAATGGATTCATATTGCGGGTGCCGGATCCATCGTGTGTGTGTAAGAGATGAAAAGAATGGTGTCTCGGGCTTGCTACAAGTGAACTTCGGGGACTGTTTTATTTTGGGTTTTTTTTTGCCGCTAAAATTTTAGTGTAAATTCTAACCTTTTTTGACCTTATTCTACTGACTTTGACTTTCATTATCTATTTGTTTATGTACATAGGTACCACAAGTTTTAGAACGAACAATAATTCGTTTCTTTGTTTATTCTAGAATCTGGACATCCTAGTGTTTCCATCGCTGAACTCCAATAACCTTGGAGATGCCCTGGAACCTCTGGCCCTCACGAAAGTCCTGCCACCATGCTTATCACCAAAGTTTTATGAGGTACCTACCTAAATATATTTAGAAGATAAATTTCTAAGCATTCAATGGATTCATATTGCGGGTGCCGGATCCATCGTGTGTGTGTAAGAGATGAAAAGAATGGTGTCTCGGGCTTGCGACCGACAACAGGCTGTATTACAAAGGAGGCCTCCTTTTTATTTTATTGCGGAACAAGTCGCTCACTATCCACCGTCCTGCTCCTCTCCCTACCCAACCAAATACTGTATGATTTCGTTAATAATTATGTGTTAGGACTGATGTACCTATTATGTACAATGTAATGTAAAGAAACTTGTTTTGTTTAATAATGTGCTACAATGTGAATAATTATGGAAAACGATAAATTGGACTTTAAATATGGGGCACAAGTTGCAGTAGGTATATTTTTTGCGGTTTTCCCGCGCTGTCAACTCCCATATTTTACCCGACGTGTTTGAGCTATGGTGCCGCGAGTGACGCCAAGAAAAGCATGAAATTCTGCAGCATCTGGAATTTGACGATGACCTTATTAACTCATTAAAAAGAAAGATATATTATGTCAGACTTGGCTGTATGGGCTAGACCCTTTGCCTTCCCTATCTCATTCATCATACATCAGAAGAGAACAAAAAAAAAAAACAAAAAAAACTTTGCGTTGGAGATGCTCGCCTTAACTGTTTCGTTTTGTTATGCAGCTATACTGTGTAATAATAGTAATGAGTACAATCAGTGTGTTGATTATTGACGCGAAAAATCATAACTGCTGTGGAAATATTGCGTGTTCGATCTACTAACTTAATTTTCACCTACATCTCAACTACTTCACCTACTAGAAGCTATAAGCTACATAATATATTATAGCTACTAGTAAATTATTGTAACAAAATTACAATTTAAGTTGAATTAACCACTTATTTTACATAGTTTATGTGTGCAAAATGTTTTAAATATAATCATGATAGCTATAGTACTAAAGGACTTGATTACTTCAATTCTGCTTAATTTTGATGTATTAGCTGTAAGATTTTCTTTCAAAATAAATAAATAAATTTATACGAAAACTACATATATTTTCTTCCAAATAACTGTGGGGGCTGGATGAGGGAACAAAGGATCGCGTTAAGAGACCTACATCCAGCAGTGGAGAGATACAGGCTAGTAGAGTAAGAGGTCAGGATAGTAAAAATAACATTATTCTTATCAATAAAAGTACTGAATCTACTATTTACAAAAAAAAACAATATTGTAGCACGCGTAGTACAAAAATAGCCCAAAATGTCATTTCCTTTCTAGCTAGCTAGTTGTATATTATAGCTTTCAATGTGTAAGCGCCTATATAGATATGGTAAATATACGCTAATTTAGTTACTTTGGAAAGTATGAAGTTTATTTGAGTTTTAGTATATCTCCTTGGTCTAGCGGTTCGGTCCGTGGATTTAAAGACGGAGGTGCCTGGTTAGATTCCTGGTCAGGACACAATAATTTTTACTGATTTAAATAAATAAATTGTTTATTATTTCGATAGACCACAGCTTAAAAAAGAGTACCTACAAATTAAAAGTATGATTTCTCTCCGATACCATTTTGTAATAACGTTAAGAATATCGGTGTGTTTTTCGACTCCAATCTTAGTTGGGTGACTCAGATCTCTAACACTAACCGAAAACTCTTCGCATCACTCCATTCGCTCAATAAGTTGAAAATTTTCTTACCGGTAAAAACTAAAATTACACTTGCTCACAGCCTTCTTCTTCCACTTATTGATTATGGTGATGTATGTTGTGTTAACATGACCGAAAAACAACTAAACAAGATGGATCGCCTTCTTAACTCCTGTATTAGGTTCATTTATTCTCTTCGCAAGTATGACCACATTTCAGAATATCGCTCTAAGCTCAAATGGTTACCAATAAGATTGCGAAGAAATCTTAGAATTTTGTGCCTGTTATACTCAATATTAAATGAACCTAATACTCCTATATACCTAAAACAATTCTTCTCATTCCTCAGCTCCTTTCACGACAGACCTCTTCGATCTTCACAAAACTCCGTCCTTTCTATTCCTTCCCATCACTCTAACTTTGTCTCAAAGTCTTTCGTAGTCGCAGCGTCATCCCTTTGGAACAGCCTTCAGTCAGTATTCGTCAAGCACCGAATAGAGCCACCTTTAAGAGGCTTGTGTTTACACATTTATTTAAGTCTCAATAAATAATACTATTTTAATGTGTGTTTTTAGTTTATTCTAATTATTATGTAGTTATATGTGTATGTATGTATTATATATGAGTATATGTAGGTTTATATATGATGTATATTAAGTAGTATATGTATTTGATATTAGGTTAAGTATTAGTTATAGCAAAAACTGTCTCTTTTAACTCTTATTTTTGCAGCGTCTCATATTTCTATTTGATATCTCCTTTGTCCCCAAGGTCGACTGTCAGAGAATGCCTAACGGCATTAAGCTTCGCCTTTTGTACATTGTGCAATAAAGTTTTTAAATAAAAAAAAAAAAAAAAAAACACATATTATATGATAAGTAAAGCCAACAATGGGGTGTATCACTAACTTTTTATCACGATGGATGGCGCATGATAGATGGTACCTAACATAACTGTCAGTTGCATAGAAAACTTGTATTTTTATTACGAAATTTATTATTTTCTGGATATTATGCCGAAGAGCAGCTTTGAAGTGTACAAATAGAGATTTCTAAGCGAAATTATCTCAAAAAATCTATTCAATTAATAAAACCTTTTTTCTTTTTAAAGACGGTGTGGTGTGCGCTTCTTAATTGGTAGGTAACGTTAATTTAAAATAAATTATTTTGTTATAAAAATATAAAACTACAAAAACCTTTATAAAATGATGCTTATATAGGTGTAAAATAAGGTACCATTGCCGCTAGCGACATCTACAAAAAGCTTTGCCTGACACACCCCATTGGTTTATACAATTGGATATGGGAGATAAATAAATTAGATTAGTATATAATTTATTTGTGATATTTACGAGTTTGGTTCGCTAGGGACCTTGCCACTTGTCATGATTGGCCTAAAGTGAAGTTGCCTATTTATGGTATGATGAACGACCGTATCCCTTTCGAGGTGGGCTTATAAAGAAGCGGATTCACATTTAGACAACTTTACTATAGGCACACAATGACAAATGGAAAACTCGTCGATGTCTCTAGCGTACCAAACTCGAGAAATACCACAAATAAATTATTTTCTCCCGTCCAGGAATCGAAACCCGTGCACCTCTGCATCTAAATCCACGGACTTAACCGCTGACCACGGAGGCAGTTAAAATATAACTATAAAATTATTATTCATTACGTTTTAGCCACTAAAACTGCTGTCATGTGCCGCAAGAAACGCATCAATGTACGTCGTCACAAACATCAAAGAAAAGCATCAATGTGCTGACAAATATGAACATTATAGTGCCAATTTAGTGTTCGATAGAAAAGGACATTTAGTTTCAATGTAAGTATTAAAAAAACTACTTTATTGACTAAAACATTATTAACACTGCTTATTTTAAAAATACAATTTATGGAGTCTGCCCACTACACAAAATATTCTGTAGTGACACTACGTCCACTAGACCGTTCCGTCACCGACCCGTACCGTCGCGTGCCATGCACGGAGCGTTAATAATTGTCGGCGAGAATAGCAATGGGGTGTATCACTAACTTTTTATCACGATAGATGGCGCATCATAGATGGTACCTAATAGAACTGTCAGTTGCATAGAAACCTTAAACTTTTATTAGGAAATTTATTATTTTCTGGATATATGGCCGAAGTGAGCAGCTTTTAAGTGTACAAATCGAAATTTCCAAGCGAAATCAAAAATATTGCGATCTCAAAATTGCCGTTCTATTAATTAAACCTTTTTTCATTTTAAATACGGTGTTCGCTTTTCTAATTCGTCTTCTAAGGTAGGTAACGTTAAGCTAAAATTCATTTATCTGCTATAAAAATAAAAAACTATAAAAACATTTAAAAAATGATCCGTCATAGGTGTAAACGAGGTACCAGTGCCGCTAGCGACATCTACAAATAGCTTTGCCTGATACACCCCATTGGAATCAGACACTCATGTGATGACTGATGTTAGTCCCTAACACTATGCCGGCTTGACTGCAATTCGAGCCTGATCCCGAAACGATACACTTTATTGGGTTTAACAGCACGACTGGTGGATACTTCCCCGCCCCGGCAGTTTGGGAAATTTATCACCATAGACATAAAATAGAAAAAACATCTAAGGAAAAACAGAATAAAACAAAGAAGTACTTAAAAAAAGATACGAAAATAAACATTTATAATATTTACTAATAATAAAAAATAAGTATCATGACTGTTTACCTTTCGGGGTGGTCAGAAACCACGCTTATAAATAAGGGGATTCACATTTAGCCAACTTTACTATAGGCCAATCATGACAAGTGGCAAGCTCGTCGATGTCTCCAGCGTACCAAACTCGAGAAATATCACAAATAAATTAAATATAAATTAAATGTATTTATTTACATTAATAAATATTTTTGTGTCCCGACCAGGAATCGAACCCGGTACCCTCGAGTCTAAATCCAGTCTAGACCACGGAGGCAGTTACTTACTAATAATAAATACTTAAATATTTCAGTAACCGCAAACCAATCCACGCATCTCTTTGCAACTTGTCAATACCTAATGCGCCGACATTTAGCACCGACTTCGGCGTAACATTCCTCCATCTGCACGACACGGACGTCATCAACCCAAACCTAAAGCCTTCTAGGATGTCTTACACTGCAATTGAAGGTATTTAATATATTGGCTTATGTTTTGTTTGTATTCTTTGCGACTTGCTTAGTTTAGTACTATTTATATAAAGTAAAGCCATGTATGGCCAATGTGTTACTTATAAGGTAGCTATCAGAGGAAGCTGCAGAGCCCTGAAATAAACATTTTCGGTCGTATCGCCAAAACTTTGCACGAAAGTTTTCAAGAGAAGCCTGCAACTTGGATATATATACCACGGAAACTAGATGGCGCTGTGTGACCTGTCTGGAAATATTTATTTATTTTATTTATATAGCCGCTTACTTTTGAGCTCAGAGCCACTATTAACTCGTATGAGGAAAATAAAAAAAAGAAAAATAAATTAATTCTTACCAGAGACTACGAGTATTAGCATTCTTATGCCCGCTGAACCAAATATAGTCGACGACAATGAAGGAGACATGTCAGATGATGAAGAAGTTAGTTTTAGATAAAATAATAGGTTTTTTAAAAAATATATATATATATATATATATTTCCGCCTAAATCGACCAAATACCCCTATGTGCGTCGGTCCCGGTTCTACTATAATACCAACTTGTAGATTCGTTAATAACTTGTCATTGAAAATTGACATCAGATCCTCGTCAACCCGTCTAGCCAGCGTATTGGCCAAATTCTCCAGATATTTGTTCTGGAAGGCCCATCTCCAGCAGTGGAGGTCTAGGACGCTGTGTTCTAGGGGCTGTAATGATGATGAATGACACATATAGAGTCGATTTTTTTTTAAATCAAAAACAATACTCTTTAATGTAATAATCCATTCATATTATTATAGATTACATATTATTATCTTTTTAAGACAGTATTTTATTATTTATCATTCATCATTTTATATCGAACCATATTTTATCATATCATTCATGATGACGCTGTTTAAATTTAAATACCTACACTAAGGGTTTGCGCGCACTATGAAACTTTACGATTCGATTTTTAAATAAACTGCGAACGAATATAAAAAGGCAATGAATTATTTCTGCCAACGGCAACGATAGGATATTAGCCTCGCTATACAAAAGGGATGTTGCCAGCCTCCTAGGGACTATCTCAGATGGGTCATTTATTTGTTTATAGGTTGTCAATTTTTATTATGTTTAGTTTAAGTATATTTAATTTAGTTCTATTTTGTTAAATAATAATATTTCTTAATTAATTAAATAGTACAAAAACACTAGCTGCATTCCCGCGTTGCACTGCTATAGATTTTTTCATTTTTTTAAATAATTTAAACGAAGACATTAGTCAAATAGATTATTAGGTATCGGTAGACGGGTTGGCGACGGTAAAGGAAGGTAAGCTGGTACAATTGAAGCCATTTTAAATTTGATATTAGAAGTGATAAATATTTACCTCCCAATATCCATGTGTTTGACTTGGTGCTTTTTTACTTTATTTCGCTTTGAAAATTGTTAGTCTTGGCGTTGCTCTATGGTTTTCATACATTTTAAAAGCCAAATTCGGTTAAAATAGTGTTGAATGCTTTGCTTTCAAGTTGAACATATCATATGTACAAAGGCTATACCCGCAGCACCAGTCGACCCGTGATCACGGCCAATGCAACTTGGCCGAAACGTCGGTAGAAGTATGTTTCTAAGGCAAATCGGGTAAAGGTCCGTTAAAATTATAAAATCTATTATGATTGCGTTTAAAATTTGGTAGGACTGTAAAATTGTATTCTGTGCAATAAAGGATTCAAAAAAAAAAGTTAAATTATTTATATTGGTAAAAATGTAGGTCGCAACGTCTCTGAGTAGGTATTAGATCAACAAGTGTGTATTAATAAATAATCTTATAGAATTATCCACCTTGCCGTCATCTGGTATGTCGGTAACCCTAAATCACTTGGTACTGGTCACTTGAGGTAGGCAGTTATAGTACCCCAACCGAATCCACTACTAAAACCTCAAAAACAGTAAATTCTCGAAGTTATTAATCTATTAATATTGCTTATTATTCACTAGCAGGAATTATTCGTTACACCTTGTGCGCTTGTCTGACAAGCTTAGCAAAGATACTAAACTATTCCCTATTTCAATTTCGAGTGAACATTTAGGATCTATAACCATTTAAAGTATTTTAGCAACCATTATCATCAGTTCACTCCCAGGTGACACAAAAACAAGGTTATACAATTTATTTCAACAAAGCTTAACCAAGTACAAACAAATAAATAATAATAATATTTTAAAAAAGAGTATTATAGGGCTGTTGGTGGGTATTTTAGGAATTTGTGTACCCTCTGTGTGTTAGTTAAGTGGTTGTCAAACATTTTGGCGACGGAACGTGTTGACTTTTTATTATTTTAGTTTTTATTTATTTCTACTGTTATACTCGTAGATTGCCCGAACTCCTCCAGCTATCGTCTATCGGTATCCGCGGAGGCGAAGTCTGGACTCACCCACATAGGTCTGCACATCTGTTCGCTTCTCGTCTGTCCCAGCGACGACGATAACCTCTGCACGATTGGGTGAGACCATAGACAATGCTATATGACTACTGCAATAATTATGAATGTATTTATTTCAGCACCATCCCAGCTCCTAGATTACTAGGATCAATAGACCTCCACTGCTTGAGATGGGTCTTCCAGAACATATAAAGACATACCCCTCGTTCCGAATCAAGCTCAGAGCGCTTAGAATAAATATGGTACTAAACAGTCGTTCCGAATCAAATATCACGATTTGGATGCTCAGGAGCGTGATATCAATTCGGAACGGTCTAAATCACATTTTCATTGATAACATATATATTTTTTTTTTAAATCACTACTATCATCACGACCTTTCGGGGTGGTCAGAAACCACGCTTATAAATAAGCTGATTTACATTTAGCCAACTTTACCATAGGCCAATCATGACAAGTGGCAATTTAAAGAAACATATTTTTCTTTCAGAATGACGAAAAACTCAACTGAAGCAACGTTCGAGAAAATCAAAGATTCCGGTCACTTATCCGAAGAGTCTGTTCGATTCCCGACGACAAACACTAATGACATCTCAAATCCCAGTCAAGTAGCGTTCGACACTGTCAAAACTCGTCACGTGTCATTTTATCTAACAGATAAAAAATCAAATTTGGGTTTTGGCATTTCCAGTCAAGATTTTACAAAGGACATCAGTGAACTGTCAAAATATGTTGACAGTGTTTTAGATGAAAATGTCAACTTTTTTGACTATTTATGGATAAGAGCTAAAGTGTTGATTTTTATTGTCTCTATTTATGTTTTGGAACAAATATGAAAAAAAAAAGGTTAAGGTAGAATTTTTTTAATATTTTTTTTATGATTATAGTTTATTCAACTTGGTTGTTGTGTCTTATCCAAAGTTATTTTTTAAATACCCAAAACTTAAATCCAAATCTGTGATATTAGAAAATATGTATGAATCTGTTTATGAAGTTTGGAAATAAACTGTTACAATATCAATTAGAGACGTTTTATTTTTTTAAATTTTTTTTTTAATTAGACATGGAGGTACCGGGTTCGATTCCTGGTCGGTACACAATAATTTATTTGTGAGATTTCTCGAGTTTGGCACTTGTCATGATTGGCCGGCAGTAAAGTTGGCTAAATGTGAATCCACATTTCTGACCACAAACGATCATGATGAATATGATGCAAAGTAAAAAAAGGAAAGCATCATCTTTCAGAAACAACTCTTATAAATAAGCGGATTTATATTTAGCCAACTTTACTGTCGGCCAATCATGACAAGTGGCAAGCTCGTCGATGTCTCCACACCCAAACTCGAGAAATATCACAAATTAAATATTATATATATATCTTCACGCCAGATCCCTTGCGGGGTAGGCAGAGACAATTGAGCGCTATTTGACACGATCACGACATACTTCTTTCGCTTCGTCGACATTCATTAACCTCTTCATACATGCCCTTTGGTTACGAAGACTTTTTAATGCACCTTCAGTCAGTGTTTTATTTATTTGATCGTGATATGTGAGTCTCGGTCTGCCAGGGCCTCTTTTACCTACAACTTTCGCATTATATATCTGGTTCGTCAATCTTTCATCGCTCATCCTTTCAACATGCCCGAACCATCGTAGCATGCCTTTCCTTATTTTTGTCCCTATGCTTTCCTTCATACCAACCCTTTTCCGTATTTCGACGTTACGTATGCGGTCCGCCAAAGTGACGCCACATATCCGCCGCAACGACCGCATTTCTACTGCATTAACCCTACTCTCATGCGTATTCTGACGTATCCACGTCAAACAGGGTTGTGTGCTTTCTCCTAGATTATTTACTCTATATCTCGACAAATGCCTAAAAAGAGTGAGAGAGAGTGACTGTGGGATAAAGATGAGTGATCTAGTGGTGAACTGCCTGCTTTATGCAGATGATGCTGTTCTTATGGCATCGTCCGAACAACAACTGCAATCACTAGTCACAAGAATGAAGGAGGGATGTGCAGAAAAAGGACTCCGTTTGAATGCGAGAAAAACCAAGGTACTAGTGTTTGAAAGAAGAAGGATGACAACCGTGACGATAAAGATTGATGATGAAACTCTAGAACAAGTAAATGAAATTATATATCTGGGCAGTGTTTTCACTGCGGATGGGAAGTACGATAGGGACGTTGAAAGAAGAGTGAACGCGGGAAATAGTGTTAACGGTGCCCTGGGGTCACTGATCGGCAGTCGAAATGTCAGTGACAAAGCTCGGCTCGCCATACACAATGCCATGTTGGTACCAACACTGATGTATGGAAGCGAGACGTGGATACGTCAGAATACGCATGAGAGTAGGGTTAATGCAGTAGAAATGCGGTCGTTGCGGCGGATATGTGGCGTCACTTTGGCGGACCGCATACGTAACGTCGAAATACGGAAATTAAATATTAATTAAATGTATTTATTTACATTAATAAATATTTTTAAGTCCCGACCAGGAATCGAACCCGGTACCTCCGAGTCTAAATCCACGGACTTAACCGCTAGACCACGGAGGCAGTCAAGATGCATTAATAATACATAATACAAATAATGAATTAACAAAATGTATTCTTATGAACCAATCAGTTGACGTCGTAATGTAGTCCTTCAAAGTATCATTTAATTATTTTTATATATTTATATATTTATTTAGACATTAATTTATTTTTTAATTTTCATTTAATTATTTTTATATAGGTAAGTATTTATTTAGACATTTTTTTTTAAATATTTTTATATAACATATCGACTAGGCTATCCACCATATGCCTTCGTTAGATACTCCAGTACTTCGAACACAGTGCCAGAAAAGGAGGGGATAATCTGGAGAAACTTTTTGTTACTGGCAAGGTGGAAGGAAAGAGACCCAGAGATCGAAGTCCGGTACGCTGGTGTTGGAGATGGGCATTTCCAGAACATATACCTGGAGAATTTGGCCTACACTCGCCATGCTGGCCAGACGGCTTGACGAGTATTTGATGTAAATTTTTTATGACAATTTATTAACGATTCCACAAGTTGGTATTAGTGGAACCGGGACCGACGGCTTAACGTGCTCTCCGAGGCACGGAAACGGTGGTGTTGTAAATCTATGACAAATGTACTTAAGAAAAGTGTATTTCTCATTGGTACATGCCGGGGGGGGTTGAACAGACCTTTGTAGGATTTAAGGAACGCGTTCTTTCAACCGGACCCCCACCGCGCTCAATGCACCTTTAAATACATCTGAGGCTGGGTTGTCCCAAAACGAAGTCACTGTAATTGTAACAATCAAAGTTAAATATGGTGTTGATTAAACCAGCTGACGGTTGATCTTCAAAATAAAACTGGTGCATTCGACGCCATTTTTAACTTTAATGGTTTTAACATAAATCTAATTGGTTGTAACCGATACTTTATTTTGCAACTCAGCCTAACACTAAAACGAATTAAATAAATTTTGGATCGCATTATTAAAAAAAGAATATGCTTGAATTATTTTATTTTTATGTACAAAGTTTCTCAAATTGTGTTCACTCTCCATTGGCCGGCACTCGATTGATTCTGGATTAATTTGGCCCACGTTTGTGTCTGTTCGTGTGCCTTTGCTCGAGGTACCTGAGATGCTCTTCATCATCATCCAGGAGAGTCTTCTCAATCCATCTCATGAACGATTCAACCTTTAAAAGCAAAACAAATTTTGGTTAACATTTGCGAAACTTTTTTATACTATAAAAATAACGGCCTTCGTAGTCAGTTAAGTCCGTGTCCGATTTAGACTCGGATTCGATTCCTGGTCGAGACACCATGATTTATTTAAGATATTTCTCGGGTTTGGTACGCTAGAGACATCGACGAGCTTGTCACTTGTCATGATGGGCCTATAGTAAAGTTGTCTAAATGTGAATCCGCATCTATAAAAAAAAAACGGGTGCGTCGCGGGACGTACCGCAAAAGTGAGAACTAAACTTACAGGCTATTGATTTCGTAGTTGGTAGGAATGTGGAGATTAAATGAAGGCGCGTGGCTGCATGCGCACGCATAGTTGCAGACGCGTAAAAAAGAGAAATAAAGAAGGAGCGGGAGAGAGCGAGAGAGGCATCGGCTATACGCGCGCGCCTATCCGCCCTTCTTCCCTTTCCCCGCCGCGCTGTTTCAAGAGGAAGAAAGAAGGAGCGGGAGAGAGCGAGAAAGGCATCGGCTATACGCCCCTCTCCCCTTCCCCGCCGCGCTGTTTTTCCCCTTGAGCGCTGTTCTGACTTACGGACGTACATTCAACGAAATAGGTCCCCAACCAAGCGCGCGCAATATAGTTCTCACCTTAAAAATAGAAAGCGTGGTTTCTGACCACCCCGAAAGGGAAACGGTCGTGATGATACCTTTTTTAAAATATTACAAATTATAGAAAGCCAAAAACATCTAATCTTATAAAACGCAAAATTTTCTGTCACATTTTTTTTTTCTTATTTAAGTAGTCTGCAGTGCCAATATTGATATAGACATCTTTCATGACCGTTACAATGTATTTAGAAAAAAATATTTTTTATTTTTATTTTATTTTACACTACGTCGATCGGAGGGTTTAGTTTTTATTTTTTTGTTTATTTAATGTAAGGTTTACTTTCAAATTATTTAATATTGTTTGTTACTTGAAATAAATTAAAATTTATTATTAAAAAAAAGTGTAATATATCATTTGTGTAAAATAACTAACCTTAGTATAGACATCAGGTTTTCCTCTGGCGCAGGGAATACCCCACGAAACGATGCCGACCTGACGACCTTCGCGAACCAAGGGGCCTCCAGAATCACCCTGTAAACAAAATATTTAGTTGCGTATCAGACACTTTGATTCCACAATTCATTTTGAGACATCATTCATCATGAGACATCTAAGCATTCCATGGATTCACCGTGCGGGTGCCGGGGCCATCGTGTGTGGGAAAGAGAGATTATTTTATTGCGCAACAAGACTCACCATTCGCCGTTTTACTAAATGTATGACCTGTAGAAGATACAAAAAAAAACAATTCCAAAGAATTGAGTCTTTCTTTCAGTGAGTGGTGCAAAGATTTTGCTGGAATTCCTCTCGCACCAACTTCCACTGCGTAAAGCTGAGTCTTGAACCTATATCTACATCTACATCCATATATTTATAGATACCTATATCTACAACGCTAACAACATCTATAGAGAGTTCTGCCTCATTTAATCTTGTATTAAATACTGACATGACAAGCTCCTTCTCCTGCCTTAGTGAGTGCGCAGATCTGGGTCGGAAACACGTCGTTGATGTCCTCATGTGCTTCCCGACACTCCTCATAGGTGATGGACTTCAGATGCAGCTCCATCAGGTCATTGGGCAGACGGCCTGGGTACTGAGGAGAGAAATATAGTCTTACAGCAGTTACACCATTCCTTCCAGCTGTCAAACCAGTTAATATTTGACTTGTGTAAACGCTTTTATTTTACCCAGTCGTTCGACTTGCGTTTTCATTCGATTTAAGCGAAATTCAGTAAAAAAGCGAGCTTTGCTTTCAAGTCGAACACGCCATTTGTTCTACAAAAAGAGGTTTGATGAGGCATAATGTTACTATTTTAAATATTTCCGGTGAGACTAAATTTTGTTTTCTGGCAACATTAAATATTGCGTTTCCGTTGCCAGCCTTCCTGTCTCCAGACCAGACGCTTAGCTAAGGGACCCTTTAGGCCCATCGTCTTGACCCCAAACGGCGCAAATTCGTAACCTATACAAAGGGCGTATTTGCGCATTTCTTACCGAAATCCTTCCCCACCCAGTCAGTATCAGGTCTTCTCCTTTCTCCACCGGCTCGTCATTGAGTTCAACAGCATCAACCAGGTCTCCAAACTCCATTTCTTCCTCCGTGAAAAGGATTGCTATGTCGTTCTTAATGACATAAGGGTCGTAGTCCTCATGGTAGACTATTTTGCGGATGGAGTAGCTTGTCCCGCCAGATATGAGCTGGTTTGTGCCAACTACCGCTTTTATAAGCTCTGGCGTTGCTCTGTAAAGTATAAAATATGTACATAGCATAGCACCAAGGATGTTGCATGTAAGACGTCGTAGATGTGCCCCGCGCTTTACGACTTGTGCCAGAGAGTTGTCATATACGACAACTTACGCGCCAGTGTGCATTACAAGACTAATAGCCGGTTGCAGAAAGAATGATTAAAATAATCTATGATCTACATTTTAATATACACCACATAATTGTGATAGGTATTCTAAAATAAATGTCGTTAGTCGGCTGCAGATGTGGGTGTGTGACATGGCTGTGTCTTGTGTGTAAGTGACACATTCGTTAGTTCTAGGCGCCATATCTAGAGACACGCGTTTCTTACAAAATCTAAGTATAGCACCCTTAGATCTAAGCTGTTTTAACTTACAAATATTCAATTCAATTCATTTATTCACCATAAGATACATAACGTACACTTGGTTTTGTCAGTTATACAATTATCAGTTTACATATCATGGAAGGATAGCAAAAGATCGACCATTAGTGCAAAGAACAGCCATCGTCATTACAAAATTAAAACTATGTAAATTATACACTCCCTAAATGTAGATGCTGCTGTAAAAGAGCGTTGTCAGTTACTATACTACTTTAACCGATGTTATTAAATTAGATGTCAGTAAATCTCACAAAATATAATAATAAATATTACATTATGTAAGATAAGCAGCTGTAAAATGGCGTTGTCACTTAAAAACTAAATAAAAAAGGTTTCGTGTTGCAGCTGGGAGTAAGAAAATAATGTAGGTTATAATACTAAACAGTAAGCACGTTAAAAAATATTAATTTTTACGTTAACATCGGTGGTGGACAAACGGCCTTAATAGTATAAAAGCAAAATAAGTTTAAAAATAAAAAATACGTCAATCACTTTCAGATTTAATTCTTTACGCTTTGACGCATGAAATTATTTGATAACTTTATTCCTACTAATCTAGGGTTTAAACAAGGCTCATATGAAGAGTTTCTGCTAAACCTGTTAGCAGCTATGACTAAAGGATTAATGTTACTGTCAGGTTCAACTTTTTAGGTTCATTTTAATTCATACTTAATCGCTATAAACGTGTAAGCGCAAAATTATATTAAAATAATGCGCGGGAAAAAACCGCAATTGTGACCGTTTGTATGAGTTACCTTGATTCACAAATTATGCAATTAAGTCATATGATCAGAGACTTAAATATCTAAAGCTGACAGTTCTCAGAAATCGCAGAAAGAGGGGAGATGTAATTAGACGACTATATTCTACATTTTTCGACTGTACAAAAAACCAAAACGATAGTACTATTTACATGATGTACCTATTTACGGATTGCATTACAAAAAAAAATAACTTCTTAAATCGGTCAGTTATTGGCTGCTGAGATTTGACTGCTAACTTCACACCGGTGTAAAATATCAGAAATTTTACTTAGAATTAAATGCCGTATTTTTAAAACAACTGACAGTATTGGGTCTTACCGAAAATTGCATCCAAAGTTAGTAAAAAAAAAAGCCTTGGATTAAAAATACATACATACATATCTTCACGCCAGATCCCTTGCGGGGTAGGCAGAGACAATTGAGCGCCATTTGACACGATCACGACATACTTCTTTCGCTTCGTCGACATTCATTAACCTCTTCATACATTCCCTTTGGTTACGAAGACTTTTTAATGCACCTTCAGTCAGTGTTTTATTTATTTGATCGTGATATGTGAGTCTCGGTCTGCCAGGGCCTCTTTTACCCACAACTTTCGCTCAAATTAATTAATACGGATCGATCCAGCCCGGTTCGATGTTCAAATATTCGAAAATGATTTGGCAAATTAAAAAAAAAACGTTACAAATCGCTGTTATGACAAAGATAAGTAGCAAAATCCTCACCTAGTGACACAGTGAGCAGCTGTCATAATGATTCTAGGGGTAACTATAGATGCCCCGCAGAAGTGCCAAACCCCCCAAACTCTCAAGGAAACCTGGTACGGCGTTGACCCATTGGCTGCTTTAGTACCTCCCACTATCCTTTCCCAATCATTCTTATTTTCAGTGCTTAGAAACTCGGCTGAAGCTAAAAAATCATATGTAATTTTTTGAGAAACGCCTGAATAATTATGTATTGGTATAGAAATAAAAGTGTTTGTTTAAATTCAGGCGCTATTAATTAAAAAAAATATAACAAATTTAAGAGCGTTTTAACGCTTTGCAGTTTGCATCCCTCTCGCTCGAATAATCTAACATTAAAATAAACACGTGCACTTTCGAGAAAGTCTAGTCTAACTTTCTAGGAAATAAAATTACGGACATGTTGTCACTTTAATAAAAATAGATAAAACATTTATAACGAATTTACTCGTTTTTTTAAACAAAACTATAATTAATAAATCTACAAAAAAATTACAGTAATTTTATTTCCTAGTAAACTAAATTTTTTCTCAACGGTAAACTGTTTCACTTGCAAATCTCTTTAAATGTTTACAATTTATAAATAATAAAAGTAACTAAGTTTAAATTTAAGTTATAATTAAGAGCAGCTATTGTTATTTTCAATTTATGTCAATTTATTTTTAGTTTTTATATAATTAAATATATAAATATAAATATTTGATTTAATTAACTTCGAATAAATAAATAATCAATTAATTTAAAATTAGTATTTTAATCTATTTTATTTTAATATTTTTGTATCTACTTTAAATAAACTTGTATACATTTAGTTATGTAACAGAATTTACAGATACAAGAGAAAAAAAACGAAAAAAGTTATTGTCAGAAGTGGGATTCGAACCCACGCCCACAGAAGTGGACTGCGACCTGAACGCAGCGCCTTAGACCGCTCGGCCATCCTGACTTGGTATTAGCTTGCCATATTTATGTTCCCTATCGCTGGACCAATCAATGCTAATAATAAATTCTGACGTCAATATTTGATCTCTTTGGGCGTCATAATCTATTTCGTAGAAGTTTAAATAGAATATTCCTATTGAGTGGTAAAAACTAGTGGATGTTTATTTAGAATCAAAAGTGTAGATTTAAAAATATTTGAAGTGGATAATTGATGTGAGAGGAATAAAAAGATTATTATTTTTAAAAAATAATCTAATTAGTGACTGTCACAGACTAACAAATATACGGCTAACAAAATAAAAAAAAAAGTAAACGAATTCTTCGCGCCATTATGCACGGACATGTCCAAGTCCAAGCCTTTTGTTTTGTAAAATAGTTTACTGTGGATATTGTTAGTCATAAGTGGTGTTATTTTGTTTAATAATGTGCTACAATGTTAATGAGTATGAAAAACGAAATATATGACTACTCGTATATGTGGGGCAGAAGTTGCAGTTTATTTTTTGCGGTTTTCCCGCTCTGTGAATTCCCATATTTCCCGACTGCTACGAGTATGTTCAAGCTAATAAAGCAAAGCTTGCTTTTTTATTACCGAATTTTGTATGAAAACCATAGACAAACGCCAAGTCGAACGTCTTTCAAAGCGCTTAAAGCGACAAGTCGAATACAGGGGACGTGTTTGGGCGATATTGACGCGTTCATAATAAGCATCAAATTCTGCGACATTTGTTTTTTGTTGATCCCCAACTCACATTACATTATTATGAATTAATATTATGGACTTTAGGACTTATGTATTCTGTCCTTTAAAGAAATATATGAAAAAGTATTTAATTCTGCAGGATCTGGAATTTGATGATGACCTCATTAACACATGAAAAAGAAAGATAAAAAGTCAGTAAAAAAGGGTTCTTCGCGCCATTTTGCGTGGACATGTCAAGTGCAAGTTTTTGTTTTGTAAATTAATTTACTGGGGATATTATTGGTCCAAAGTGGTGTTGTTTTGTTTAATAATGTGCTACAATGTGAATAATTATGGAAAACGATAAATTGGACTTTAAATATTACATTACAAGTTACAGTTTATTTTTTGCGGTTTTCTCGCGCTGTCAACTCCCATATTTTACCCGACGTGTTTGAGCTATGGTGCTGCGAGTGACTCCTAGAAAAGCATCAAATTCTGCAGCATCTGGAATTTGATGATGACCTCATTAACTCATAAAAAAGAAATATATATTACGTCATACTTGGCTGTATGGGCTAGACCCTTTGCCTTCCCTATCACCTCATTCAACATCCATCGGGAGAAGAGACCCAAAAATAAAAAAAGTATGTAGGAAAATGAAAGCTTACCTATTCCCGCCAAAATAAAAAAACACGAAAACCCAAAACCAAAATTAATTACAGACATGATCTTACTAAAAAAAATACTAAAATAAAATAAAATAGCGTTTTTTTTCTATTTATACAGAGTTTAAAATGAATGCAGATATTTATTTAAATGTAGGTATTTTGCATTAGATAGGGGTGCATGCATTTTAGCATTATGAATATTAGGTAATTTGTATGCCCGTGTGATGTTTTAGTATTTATTAGCAGGCAGTCTAGATTTAAAAGACATGACCTAATCGTATAGTAAGCACTAGTTTCTATGTTTTCAATTAATTTATTTTGCAAGTAGGCAGAAGTATTAGTAAACGTCAAAAATTTTACAATATCGAATTAATAAAATATTTTTTTTTACATATTGTTGTTTTTACAGCAGTATATAATCACCATGATTTATATACAGCGTATATATATATATATATGGCCCTGGATTTCTGCTTAGGCCTAGCCCCGACCTTGGAACATCTTTTTAAATTGAGCTTGATATCTTCTTCTTTTTTTGAGAACTAGTAAAACTAGTAATGGCAATCGCCACTAAGGCATTTGTGCCAACATCACGTTTGTATAGATTAATAAAAAAAAAAAGTGTTTATTTTATTTAAAGATTTTAGCTTTTAATCTGGATGCGATGAATCAAACACTAAAACAGAAAACGGTTTGTATAATACGTCACAACACAGCACATTGAGGTATTAGTAAACGGCACAGTATACAGATAACATACATTGTGAGATGGTAGGCGAAACATGTTACGGCTCCCAGGACCATAGCCCTGGCCACCGGGTCGAGGCTAGCACCCTAGCGCCACCCTACTGGACCTCGACCCCTCCGCCTCCCCTTATGCATGACGAGAGCTTGATTGATGCTTGCAACAACTGAAAAAGAGTTTGAAAAACAGCAACAATGTTGCGAGGGAATTTAATTATGTAAAGAGCGAAGGAATCTGTCATGAAATGTGAATAGATAGACAAACTTGTTCTTGATATCTATCAACCATCTAGTTTCCGTAACACAAGCCCCGTAGCTTACCACGGAAACTAGATGGCGCTGTGTGACCTGTCTGGAAATATTTATAAAAAAATAATTTTTAAAAAATCAGTAATTAAGTGTAAAGTTACACAGTAAATATCAGCAACGATCCACGACAATGAGAAATTAGATACAGCTAAAAGGCTGAACTGGGACGGTATTAAAGCATTCACAATGTATCATACACCTACATTTACCATAATAATGCCACGAAGGCGCCACAGTCAGACAGATAATCGCCTCTCTAACATTTGATATGCAACCAAATTGTCATATGAATACAGAGACATTAAAATAAGAAGACGGGGCAAGAAGCGAAACGGTATGAGTATTAAACCACTATTAAAATATATATATATATATATATATTTGTTTTATTATAGGTAATCTTTATTTTATCAGAGTAACTGAAATCACACTGATTTTCGCTTTAATTAACAAACCATTTATATTTCAATAAAATAAATACATTGTTTTAGATTTTAGATGGATAAAGTCCGACTCGTGGACATATGTCAGAAACCAAAGCTACTGACATAGCCTTTAAAATTTGTAAGATGAAGTGGCAATGGGCCGGACACGTGTGAATTGATTATCGTTGGAGTAGACGAGTTCTAAAGTGGGACCACGTGGGACGACCCCCCGTCAGATGGACCTAAAAAAAGTAGCAAAAGAGCCAATCTCAACCTTATGATTAGTTATTTTAAGATTTAGACAGACAGTGTGGTCGTCCAGGCCCAGATGCCTAATGGGCCTGGGTTAGGGATAGAGATATTCCCTCGTTCGTTTCCCCCGGCAAGATTTCAGCGGGTACCCACCCGCCGGTAATTTATGCACTTTTAGTGCTGGGCGCCGTTACTAGTATAACAGCGCCCGTGTGACTCACGAACCCAGGGGCTAGGTTTAACTGCTTCAGCTTGCCTCCGGGAGTACTTTTCTAGGAAGTGGTCTCCCATTTGGGTGCCGTGCAAAAGACAGAGCGATATTCTGGAAATGCTTGAAGTGTCCGTTATCGGCCGGATAGACAGACAGATACATCTAGTAAGGCCAACGACAAACTCTTCAATAGTAGGCAGACAGACAGTGGATTCACCCAGGCCCGAATAGCTAATAAGCCTGGGTTTTTAAGATTATAATTTTGTGCACCTATAGTAACGCCATCTATGATCGCGTAGAGGAACTTTTTCCTAATAGTCAACTGGGCAATGGTGCCAATATTAATCTTATAATTAGTGTTTTTAAGACTACAAAAAAAACTCAGTTTATTACTCATCTAACAAAATACTATATGATTATGCTAATACCGTCTTCAAAACGTAGTTTTAAATAAATTAAGAACTAACGAGGGTAGGCCCAGTTCTTTTAGTAAGTGGTGCATTTGTTACAAATAAATTATTGTCACAATAATTCGAACTGAACACAGATGGAATTTTCTCAAAATCTCAACAATAGCATAATATTAGTAAACATGTCTTACCGACATACCTACCAAGTTAGCCAGTGTATTGTTTACCACAATAAACTTGTGTAATGTGGTCTGCCTTATCGTTTTTACTTTTAATAGTTTATTGTAAGTATGCAACTAAGATTCATACATCTTTCTATTACTTAAACTTCCCCATACGGCAGTAAAAAAGAACGTTAATTTAACTATACATCCATATTTGTGTCAAATACACTAAAATGAAACATGGACCGTTTTTTCGGAATAATTCATCAGTGATAAAAAGTTTTGGCGATGTTTGGCCACCAAGCTCACCCGATCTGACCTCAAAGGCTCAAAGACGCATCAACTCTGAAGATCATCATTTAAGAAACATCATCTTTAAAAACCTAATGGGACAAAATTTGATGGGCCTAGTTCATATAGAAAAATTAACAGTGTTTTAATTTAGATATAAAGTGGTAGCTGAATCAAATACAAATTTTAATAGATGATAGGTAGATTGATGGTGGTAAATTGCCCAATCTGCTGGGGCGGGGAAGTATCCACCGCCCGTGCTGATAAACCCAGTAAAGTGTATCCACACGTTTCGGGATCAGGCTAGAATTGCCGTCATGGCCAGTCCCGGCATAAAGTTAGGGACTGATGTCAGTTGCTAACATTTATAGACCTCGCGCGCCACTTACCATCAGGTCGGAGCAATGTCACATGTCATACTAGTATTAACAAAAAAAAAATCATTTATAATGAATAATTTTGATGATTTGGCAGAGATGTTCTTTGGACACGGTGTCAATATTTAATAATAAACATAATATGTTTTCTTTCGCTTACCATTTTATTCCACGGGAATCGTTGGAGAAAAAACAGTAATGATACATAAAAATAGGTAGAAAATATAAAATAGGTTTACAAAATATAAAATAAAATTAATATTAACACTAAGGATAGGGATATAAGTCCCGTCCGCGTGGAATGGTGGCAAGAACGCTGGCTGCATTTCCCCGCTCAATTGAAATACTGATTCTTTGCGCGAAGTTGTAAATAAAAGTAGACGTGTTTTCTGTCGATCATTTAATTTAATTCAATAATATTATCAGTTTTTCACTAAATTCAGTTTAAATCATAATAAGATATTGCCAAATTATCATCATTATCAGTTATTCAAGTAATCTTTTGTTTTGCTAAGTTATGATCTAGCCTACCTTATTCCAACTTCGCCAACATCAACTTTCATCTCATCTTTCATCATAAAGGTACAACAACACACACTTAACTCACTCCCTAATGGCTTCTCAAATGAATGAAGCTTATACACTTTATAACATGGAGGAAAAGTTTGAAAAGGTCATGAAATCCTTTGAGAGCAGGATTGCCTCAGCTTCGGCCACAGTTTCTTTGGAGCAACTAGCACGAGACTTCCAACTGTTTAAGGAATTTGTTAGGGACACTATCTCCCTGCTCCGGGCCCAAATTTCACAGGTTGCTGTTATGACAGAGGATATTGAGAACCGAAGCCGTCGGAATTTCTTGCTTTTCCGGGGAGTTGAAGAGCATGCCGGTGAAAATACTTCTCAGCTCGCGTGCGATGTGATATCTTCTAAGCTCAAGGTGACCCTCTGTGCTGAGGATATTAGTCTTTGCTATAGACTGGGTAATAAGAATGACTCAGACAGACACCGTCCAATATTAGTGAAATTCCGGGATGGTGAAACTCGTACAAAGCTGTGGCGCTCCAAGAAGGCCCTTAAGGGTTCCGGCATATCCGTTGCAGAGTTTCTGACGCCTTCTCGAAGGCACATCTTGACAGAAGGACGTCGCATCTACGGTATGCATCATTGCTGGTCCCAGGAAGGACAGGTGTATGTAAAACTGCCTGATGGAGCTAAACAACGCCTGTCGTCTGAGGCCTGTCTGAGGGAGTTTGCCGCCCAACATCCTCCAGCTGCTCTGCCTGTAGACAAAAGCAGAAAAGTGAGACCTTCAAGAAAGTGTTCCAAGCAGAGACAATAGATTTGCAATATTCTGGCTGATACCTACTTGCTTTCTTACAGCTGCTTCAATTGAGTATATTTTTTCGCATACATAATTGTAATTTCATGTTCAATGCTGCTTAATTATAAACCATTATATAAAATACTACACCTTAATTGCAATCTTAATCTAAATTGAAAAGTTAAATATAGGTCAATACTTTTTACTTTATGGTCTGTGACCACAGACTGTCTGTGACACAGACTATAAAGGGTACAAGGTCTGTGATTTGATATAGTTATAAAAACCACAGATAATACATACAGCTAATGTCTATCTTTGTTATTAACACAGACTGAAAATATTGTGGTATGGACAATATAATCATTTTTTCTTTTTCTTATTTTGTTTAAAAAAATATATTTTTTCTCTCTTGTTTTGTTAGTTGGTAGGTGGCTTATAGCCTTATTTGTATCTTATGTTTCATTTTGTAATTAATGTTCTTTTACTTCCTAAATATTATTTAAGTTGTTTGTAAACTAGCTAATTGGCTGGTGAAGTATGGAATGAGGCGCAAATAATAATTTTAATATTTTATTACTTTATATTAATTATAATATTAGTATTTATTATTTTATTAAACCTATATATATATATATTAAATATTTTTATATACCTACATAATGTTAAATAGCTCTTCTGACTCTGATGTGTTTTTTTCCTGTGGCTCAACGACTTCCGACGACGAGTGTGACGTCAGCCAGGACGCTGTACTGCTGGGGGATGCACTGCATAATACATTTTCGCCTTTCTCCAAGAATCTGAATGTCTGCCACATTAATGCTCAAAGCATTCCGTGCCACTACCCCGATCTCCTTGCCACGTTTGAAAGTCAACATATTCACGCGATCCTTGTCTCGGAATCTTTTTTAAAACCCACTCTTCCCTCCACATCCTATTCACTTCCAGGCTTCCTTCTTATTCGTAATGACCGAATTGGCAAGGGGGGTGGTGGCGTGGCCATATATCTACGCTCTAACCTTCCTTTTAAAATTATTTCCAAATCTCCTTCTCCCTATTCTGGTTCCTCGGAGCATTTATTTATTGAAATTGACCTCAACTCCGTTAAATTTCTTCTTGGTGTTGTGTATGCTCCTCCTACAGTAAACTATCTCCCCACCTTTGAACTACTGCTCGAGTCATACATTCCGTCCTACGACCATAATTTGATAATGGGAGATTTCAATACATGTCTTATGAAGGATGACTCGCGCAGTAGAAAACTTAAGTATATTGCCTCCTCTGTCAACCTTTCCATCTTACCACTTAACACTACTTTCCATATAAACAACTCAGACAGTCTTCTTGACCTCATCCTTACGTCTAACTCTAATAAGATATCAGCTTTTGGACAGCACCTGGCCGCAGGTTTTTCTCACCATGACCTCATTTATGCTTCTTATAAAGTTAAACCTCCTCGTTTTCGACCTTGTATTTATCTTCAACGTAACTTTGCTAAAATGAATCTGGAAATGCTATTGGCGGATGCTGCTGGCATGGGATGGATGCGCGTGACACTTGAGGATACGGTTGACGGAATGGTGTCGGAGTTTAATAAATTACTGTTAGAATTATTTGACAAGCATGCGCCTATTAAACCTGTTCGCATGAAAAAGCCGCCTGCCCCTTGGCTGGACAATGATATCCGTAAGGCTATGAGGTGGAGGGACTCCTTGAGAAGGAAACACAAAAAGTCACCATGTGAGGAAAGCTGGATTAAATTTAAACGAGCGAGAAATAGAGTTAATCAGATGTGTAGGAACGCAAAACGCCGATTCATTCACAATTCTATCGATACCTGTACACCAAACAATCTGTGGAAATTTCTTCGGTCTTTGGGCTTTGGCAAGTCTAAAGCTGATGCACTCCCAACCATGGATGTCAATGGCCTTAATAAGCACTTTTCTTCCCCTCCTATTTCTATAGACTCTCTCATTAAGGCTGATACAATTTCCCAAATAACTTCAGTTCCTTTCTCCAATAATTCTACTCTTCAATTCGAACCAATGTCCAGCTGCGAAATAAAAAAGATTATTCTATCTGTAACTAGTAAGGCCGTAGGGTGTGATAATGTAGGTCGCGTTCTTATTATTCCTGTCTTAGACATCGTTATCCCTTATATTACCTACATTATAAACTTCTCTCTTTCTACTGGGCAATTCCCTACGTTGTGGAAGAATGCCCATGTAATACCGATCCCTAAAAAAACTCCCCATACAGATTTTAATAATTTGAGACCCATATCTATTCTTCCTTTTTTATCAAAAATCTTGGAGCGCGTTGTCTATCGGCAGTTAGCCACCTTCCTTAGTCACAATAATTTATTAAATCCGCTTCAATCTGGCTTTCGTGAGTCTCATAGCACAACCACTGCTCTAATAAAAATCACTGACGACATTAGATGTGCTATAGACAATAAAAAACTATCTCTTCTCACTCTTCTTGACTTCAGTAACGCCTTTAATTGCGTCGATCATGACATTCTTATGGCCACATTGCTTTCTCTTAATATTTCGCAGAATGTTGCATTATGGTTCGAATCTTATATTCGCGGGCGCCAGCAACGAATTCAATTAAATGATGTTTTCTCGGACTGGTCTCCAGTAACAGCTGGTGTCCCGCAAGGCGGTATATTATCTCCTTTACTCTTCTCGGTTTTCATAAACTCGATGGTTCATGTAATACATTTCAGTTCCTACCATCTCTTTGCTGATGATTTACAACTTTCGCTACACTTCAGTGCTGAGGATATTCATAGCACGATTTTGAAGATGAACAGCGACCTGGAGGCTATACGAGTACGTTCGGAAAACCTTGGGCTCTTGGTTAATCCTGGAAAGACGCAGGTCATGATTGCAGGGTCGAGACAGATGCTGAGTAAATTGGATGTCGGATCACTTTCCCCATTACTGTTTAATAACATTCCACTTCCCTTTTGCCAGCATGTGAAAAACCTTGGCCTTCACATGAGCAGTGATCTTTCTTGGGATTACCATGTGTCAGAAATAAGTAAAAAAATTCACGCCAGTATGCATTCGTTGAAGCGTTTCCAGAATTTCATTCCATTTAAAACGAAGCTTACGTTAGTCAGTTCGCTGCTCCTTCCTATTTTAGACTATGCCGATACCTGCTATCCCGACATCACTGAAGAGCTACTGAATAAACTCGACCGTCTGCTTAACTTATGCATTCGCTACGTCTTCGGCTTGCGTAAGTATGATCATGTCTCCCAATTTCGCTTTCAGTTAAAATGGCTCGATATCCGCTTTCGCCGGTCTGTCCATCTTCTCTCTTTACTTTATAACGTTCTCAATCACCCTAAAACACCTTCGTACCTTAAATCCCGCTTTGAATTTCTCTCTAATACGCACAACTGTGCTCTTCGCTCCTCTCACAACAATCAGCTAAAGATTCCTTCGCATTCCTCTAGCAGATATTCAGATTCCTTCACTGTTGCTGCCGCTCGTCAGTGGAACAAGCTACCCCTGGCCATAAGGCGTGCACCGTCCGTTAACGTATTTAAAAACCTTCTAACCACATTATTTCTTGAGAAACAGAATGTATGTCTCTCGAATTAGTTGTTTGACTTTTTATTTATATATATATCTATTTATTTATATTGTATGTTTATGTATGTATGTATTATATAGTATGTATGTGTGTTGTTTTTTTTTTTTTTTTATATTGTGTATGTATATGTATATTTAATGAATGCGTAATTATGTTTATTTACTAATTTAAGCTATTTTAATATTTTTCTTTATCCTGCCCATCACCTTACATGATCCCCAAGGTTAGCTGGTGAAGAATGCCTTATGGCGTTATAGCTCGCCTATGTACTAGGTTTTTAAGTGCAATAAAGTATTTAAATAAATAAATAAAATAAGAAAAGGCCAGCCCTCTTGTCACCGGAGGAGACGACAAGACGCGGTGTTATTTATGTCTTTTATTTTCTTTTTATAAAAAAACTGTAACTGGGAACATAATATAGAAAAAATAAAATAATAGTTGAAATACAACAATAAGAACCAAAATCAACCTTATACATTACATAAGTTGTAAGAATTACAGTAATAATGTAAATCAACAATTTTGTTGTTCATTAATGAGTGCTTTAGTGACATTGGTTTTGTAAGTGTTGCAGCTTTGTGTGAACATGGCGACCAAGGCAAGTCTGTCGTGACGCGACACATTCTGGCGGGAGGCGCGCGTTTACCCGTATTCATTTAGGCTCGTGGTATGACCGAGATCTAGTCCTTCCTGTAGAGAGAGGTACAGAATAGTTTCTTTTGCAAAATGTCTGGCCAATTAAAAGTACATATCTAATAGAGGACGATGGCGTCCATGATCACGTGCCTGATGTTAGGCGTCAGCATTTGGTAGCGTTATAATTTACAAACTTTTGTGATTTTGACAGATCTAAACGCAGCAACTTCGTTTCACTTCAGTAAGTGCCACGATGACCCAGAGTACGAACCAGAAGAAGGTCCACTGTTCGATACTTATGCCTACAGCTGGTTTGGTACGCTACAGTATGTGCATGGTAAGTTTAACCTAGATATCATATGCCATAAAAACAAAAAAACAACGATTCAGTTATTTGTTCAAATTAATATCTGTCGCAGAAACGTCTAGAACGGGTTCTACAGTAAAAACCAGGTACGCGAAGACGCAAAGTGGGACGATCCCTTACAGATTAACGGATGACCTAAAAAAGGTTGCTGTTAGAGGATGGATGAGGGTAGCAAAAGACCATGTGGAGTGGCAAGACTTGTGGAACGGCCTATATCCAACAGTGGAAAGACATATGGTAAAAAGGGATACGGTAAGAAGGCTTATGATGACGATGGAGTTATGTACGTTCCAGTAGGATCTAGATAAAAGAGCGATAACTAGTTCCAAAGGGATGATTTATTAATTTTTTTTTTCGTTTATAAAATTTAAGTACCTACTTATTGCTGCCAACATCATCTACAATGCTTGATTATAGATTGACAATTCACAAAACCATTTTGTTTAGACTTTATAAACATCATTGTTTAGAAATATGTAAGTAAAGAAGTTTAAATAACAATGTTTCAAAATCACCGAAATGTGTTGAAACTAGAGGTTAGCTATCAAAATGCTCATGAGCCTAACGCAGAAGTTAATATAAAAGTTGTTCCTTCATTTCCTAGTAAAGAATGGTACCCCTCATTACTTTCGAGCCCCCCGAGTGTCGCTGATCAGCCGTCAGTTCGCGCTCAGCACCGCTCAAGACGCAGCCAGAGTTCCGGATGAATATGCTTTGTGAGTAACATCATATGTAAACTCGCTCACTACTATTCATTAGACCGCTTTGCTGCTTAATCTTACATTCGTAAATACATCTAGTTTATAGTTATCTTTCCCACTCCGAATAGATTTAGGATTTTGTATCAATTACTGCTCTAACTCACACCTCCGATTCGCGGATGACATAGTCATCATGGCCAGCTCGCTCAAGGATCTTAGCAGAATGTTAAACGGCTTCGTGGCTTCTCAGCAGGTTGGTCTCGGAATGAACCTGGATAAGACTAAGGTTATGTTCAATGACCGAGGCCAATCTGTGTGGGAAATGCCACTCTCGAAGTTGTGTAGGAATCTACCTTGGACAAACTATTCAGCTAGGCGCTGCAAACTTTAGCAAAGAAGCCGACAGTAGCATTCAGGATGGGCGGCATTTGAGAAACTTCGACTTATCCTCTCATCGTCCATACCACAGTGTTTGAAGACCAAAGTCTTCAACTAGTGCGTCCTCCCCGTAATGTCATACGGCGCAGATACGTGGACACTGAAAGTGGGTCTGGTTCACAAATTCAAGGTCGCTCAGCGAGCTATGGAGAGAGCTATGCTTGGTATTTCTCTGATGGATAGAATTCGAAACGTTGAAATTCGTCAGATAACCAAAGTTACTGACATAGCATTCAAAATTTGCAACCTGAAGTGGCAATGGGCCGGACACATCTGCCGCAGAACCGACGACCGATGGGGCAAACGGGTTCTGGAGTGGAGACCACGTACGGTTCGACGCAGAGTGGGACGACCCGCCGCCAGATGGACAGATGACCTGAAGAGGGTCGCTGGTGGGGGTTGGATGAGGGTTGCAAAAGACCGCGGCGTGCAGTGGCGAGCCTTGGGTGAAACCTATCTGGATATAGTGAGAGACACAGGCTGATGATGATGATGACTGCTCTAACTAAAATGTTGCTATAACTTCAGGGGTAACGTGGTCTTCGGCGACTATGAGAGAGATGAAAGGGAATGTAAGTTAACCATCCAGACCCTGGCGAATGGTGCTGACTGCGACCCTGCCGTGCTCCTCATGCCCATAGCAGATGTGTTGCTACATCCAGAATACTTGCATTTCAACGTCAAGTTTAGCATTGCTCTGTTGAAGCTTTTAAGGCCTGTTTTATCATGTGAGTAGATATTAGTAAACCGTTTAACGTATAAGTATAGTATATCTATGGGTATTACACAGTGCAAAGAATAATTAGTTTTCCTGTGACATAGATGAATCTAAGACATCGACAAGCTTTGCCCTTAATAATCTAGTAATTAGCCTCTGCAAAGTTGTGACTCTGATGTTTATGTTATGGTTTCAGCTTATGTAGTACCAGTATGTTTGCCACTACAACCATTCCTTAGCTCATCAGGAAATCTTCCAAAGGACCAAATTATTTATCATGTCGATTTTTCATCAGGTAAACATTCTTTACTTAAAGTACTTCGTTTCTTCTAGTTCTATGACTGGTTTTATTACTATTACAGTAGCAGTATTATATAGAAGTCGATCACATTAATCAGACTTGGCATTATTAGGTTCTCTATATAAACAAAATTTAACCTGCCTTTAGAGGAAAGTAGCTACTTGCTGAGGAATACAGTTAAGGGAAAGAAAAAGTAAGGTTACTGACGTGTCAAGCTAGCACAATTCTGGTAGTCAAGTTTGGTAGCAGTACAATGAAGTGCTTCGTCACCTAGAAATCATGACCATGCGCTGGGGCTGATGGATGACGACTGACAGCGAGGGCTAGATGGCGTTACGTAAGGAAAATGTGTTAATAGATAGGGAACCTTGTTTAATCGATTGAATTTTAAATAAAAACTAGTTTCAGGTGTCAGGGTATTTAGATTTACATTGTTTCGTTTTTAGATGTTCCAAGAGATTTTATTCGTGAAGGCAAAGAGATGAAGTATTTAAAGACAATACCGAGAGAGATTTGCAATCATAATACCAATGTCATGGTAAGTATGGTACGAGTAGTCTACATTTTTATAATATTTTTTTCAGAATAAATACAAGGTTAAAATAACGATTTAGTTTGGATTCTGATCACGTGGCATACGAAAAGACAATGTGCATGTTCTGTACCATGGTTGACTCTAGTTTCAGTTTTTGCGAGAGCTATCATCAGATCACTTTCGTCAGCAATAAGATTTTTAAAGATTTATAGTTAAATTAATTTTTCTTCCTAATGTATTTCTTTACGCCCGCCTAGTGTAGCGTGCCTCCTGGGTGTGAACTCCTGACCTAGCTAAATCATGCAAGATATCTGCATTAATAAATCTATCATACATACATACATACATATCTTCACGCCAGATCCCTTACGGGGTAGGCAGAGACAATTGAGCGCCACTTGACACGATCACGACATACCTCTTTCGCTTCATCGACATTCATCAACCTCTTCATACATGCCCTTTTGTTACGAAGGCTTTTTAATTCTCCTTCAGCTAGTGTTTTATTTATTTGATCGTGATACGTGTGTCTTGGTCTGCCAGGGCCTCTTTTACCCACAACTTTCGCATTATATACCTGGTTCGTCAATCTTTCTGTTATATGCTTTTTCAGAATCAATCGAAAGTTATAAAAGATCGTTTGATGTGCAGCACCAGCTGTGGGTTTAGATCTGGAGCCGCCAGCGTCATTCACGAACACACCGGACATTGGTCTCTTCTGGCTCTTGCTGAAGGTAAAGTTAGTAGTTCAGTAATTGCAAACCACGGATTTATAGAAGCGGATTACGTTTAGAGAGAGAAAACTAATGCCTTAACAATCTTGGAGGAATGTAACAGGAAAAGAGTAGAAGAACTATGTGTCGGGTTTAAGCCGACATAATTAATTTTAATTTATTTATTGAAGGATAACTAACGACTAATAAATAACAATTATGGAAACATAAAGGGAAGTTACCACAAATGGACTACAAACATAAAACAAAGGTTAAAATTAAATAAAGAACCGTAGTCACCACCTTCGCGTACGTATTAATTTGGGGACTTATAGATCTGTCGCATAATAAAGATGTGGAATGCTCTTCCAGCCTCTGTGTTTCCACTTTTCTACAACTTGGAGTCCTTCAAGCGAAGTGTGAAAAAGCATCTAGTCAAGCCGGCATAGTGTTAGGGACTGTCAGTTATGAGTGTCTTACTTCAGTTGCTAACATTTTATTTATTTATTGGTTTTACAAATTCACAGCATTAAATTAATACATATTTGACGATAGGAATTTTGTTATATGTTAGCCATGGTCCATTCATGGTCTTGCGCGCCACTTAACATCAGGTAACAATCTTACGTAAGGTCACATGTGCTAGTATAAAAAAAAAAAGGTTTCTCAATAATCCAATGATTAGGTTGTTAATGAATGAGCGCAGTCTTTTGGAAGGTCTATATTTCGCAATGAATGACATAAAAACAGGCAAGCATTTAAATTGATTCAGATTCCCTTATGTTTCGTTTTCAGGAGGATCTCCGTGTCCAGATCCGCTGGTCTCTCGCCAACCACCTCCGCCACCTCGCCACCTACTTCTCCATCCTTACGTGGCGTGGATCACTGGAGCCATATCTGGGAAACCTAGCACAGGATTCGCAAAGGATGATCCTTTTGGTGAGAATAAAACAACGCAAGAAATCAAATCAAAATTATATAGTTTTTTGGAACGACGGCCGTTGGAATTAGGTTTGGGTTAATAGTCGTGGCTTTAAATATTTATTCTTGATTGAAACAGTAAAAAAATTACAAAATTTATATGCGCAAAATTGATTCTGTACGGTTTGACAACGTCCCAATTGCGTTCTCTGGCGATGTTAAGAATCTTGGTGTATACCTTGATTCTCGGCTTAGTTGGGTAGCGCAAATCACCAACACCAGTCGTATTTATTATTATTAATTAAATACTTTATTGCAATTAACTTAAAAGTATGTACAAAGGCGAACTTAAAGCCAACTTTTCTTCACTCTCTCAATAAATTTAAAAAAATCTGACGTTGAAAGCTAAAATTACGCTTGTACAAACACTGCTGCTTCCCTTACTTGATTATAGTGACATATGTTGTGTGGATCTCTCACAAGAGTTATTTGCAACAGATTATTTTTTTGTCTCCGCAAATATGATCATGTTTCCTCATTTCTCGAGAAACTGAATTGGCTACATTCGCAGTAGGAGGAATAGCAGAGTACTCTGCTTACTATATATAAATATAAATAAAGTTTAAATTATTTAGTTAAATAACACTTAAAGCAGGGATTCGACTAAGCACTTGTTTTAGAATTATTATAGTAGATAGTATTAACCCTAAATCTATCTCTCTGATTACTGAGAGAGAGAGAAGAGGAAGACAATTTTCTAAGCAGTCCATGGATTCACCGTGCGGGTGCCGGGTCCATCGTGTCTGGGTAAGAGATGAGAAGAATGGTGTCTCGGGCTTGCGACCGACAATAGGCTGGTTTAAGAAAAGGAGGCCTCCTTTTTTTCTATTGCGCGATAATACGCTCACCATCCACCATTCTACTCCTCTCCCTACCCAACCAAATACTGTATGATTCCGTTAATGCCGTCTTGGAAGCTCTTTCCATAAATGTATTGACGGCAGACCTGCTTAGGCCCAATTCTTTCAGTAAGTGATGCAAAGATTTTGCTGGAACTCCTCTTGCACCAACTTCCATTGCGTAAAGCTGAGTCTTGAACCCGTTCCTGATCATTTCTTCTGTTACTCGTAGATCATAATATTTGTTCGACTTCATGTTGTGGTCTTTTGGAATATTTGATTCCGACGGAACGGTAAGTTCAATAAGGATAACTTTTTTCAAGTTCCGAGAAAACACTAAGATGTCTGGCCTATAGGCTGATACAGCTAGTTCATCTGGGATCCTATAATGATGTTCAAATGTATCCATGAGAATTTTCCAGTCTGATGCGGCGCCAAGGATCGAGGTGGGCTTGCATTTAGTTTTCGTGCTTTGCCCTTCCTTTACAAATGTGGTCAAAGTTTTATTTGTAGTCAGTCCCTTTCTGGCTCTTGCAATAGAAAGACTGCTTCACGGATAACACCTAGGACTTTGTCATGTCGGCGTGAGTAATAGCCTAACGTAATAGAGTAACGCACCCTACAAGTGTGTGTCTAGCAGTTCCTATGGCAGCACCACACAATGTACAGTTCTTTTCCGTAGCTTTTCCCCACCTTACCAGATTACTCTGGTCCGGGAGGGACATTTGAAAAGCGTTTAGGTAGAACTTTAGCAACGCCGGAGTTGAACACTAATAGACGTAAGATTTCCTTTATTACGTTCCTTTTTATTATTCTGCTCGAGTTTGACTATTGAAATATGTAGGTTATGTGATGCCTCGCACTGAAGACACAGAGGCAATGCTGATAGACTATGACACCTTCATGCACGGCTGGAACGGTCACTGGTGGATGGGAGGTGCCCGATGCTATGACAGAGGGGAAAATGCTATCGACTTGTTCAGGTAGGTGATATCGCTCATTTAGTGCAACAATGACATAATTACACTTTTTTCAAAAACAAGCTAGCAGTTCTTAACTAAAGCTAAAAATGAATCTAAAAATAATAATTTGATGAAAAGATGACATTTCGTGATCATTACGACTACATAGCCAGTAAGGCGTTAAGACAACTGGGCTTCATAAGCAGGATCACAAAGGATTTTAAGAACCCTAAGTCTTTATTGTGCTTGTTTTTTAGCCTAGTGCGCAGTTTGCTGGAGTATGGCTCAGTTATATGGTCCCCATACTACAAGGTGCACTCTCAATTTTCCCTAATGTTTTAATAAATGCAGATTCATCACTATTAGGCGGAATATAAAGTACACAACACAAAAATAATAGTCTACTATTTCGCGATACTGTAGCACATAATAAATTGCTCTCAAAACCGGTTTTGGTTGAAGAGGCTGAATCAGCTCCTGTAACTCAATTGTATTGACACGACGCAGTTGAAATCTTGTTGTCGCAGCAAACAACACTCCACCTCCGAAGATTTCATCCTTTCGATCATCTCTTAGCAAAGTTCGGTGGGAATCTCCGAATTCTCTGTTTACTATTTTCTTTAGTCAACGAGCCCGTGACATCGAAATACCTCAAGAGTAAATTTGCCTATCTCTCTTCATTCCATGATAAGTCTCTTCGCTCTTCTCACAACTCTGTTCTCTCCATTCCATCTCACCATACTGGATTTATGGCCAACTGATTTTCTGTTGTCGCCGCAAACCTATGGAATTAACTACCAGTAGAATTCCGAGCGAGCGAAAAGCGAAAAATATTTTAAAAAATGGTGTCATTATTTAAATGGTTCATAGGTTATGTAATCGTACTATATGTTTATTAGTATTTAATATATTATAGTTATTAGTATGTATTTTAGTAATATAATATGTTTATAGACTTATTTATTATTATTATTATATTTACCAAAAGTTGATACTAAATATTTTAAGGTTCTGCCCCTTGTATAACGTGCAATAAAGTTTTAAATAAATAAAAATATATATATATTCAAAAAGCATAGTTTTCGGAAACTTTGATTGCTTCTCCTGTAAAATTTCTAGCAGTGCAATTATGCCATTGTTGCACCTTATGAACGCTATAAACAGCCTACATGCGAAACCGGTAAACAGTCTTTTTACTTCTTCATCGCTGCTATTATTTTAAAAAGTTCTAATTTTTATTCTAGATTTTACCATGAGATATTCCAAGTGAAACCAGTTGCTAGAACATTGGTCTCTTACTACTTAGAGGTAATTATAATAAATCCCAAATGCACAAAGTCCATCATGAAATAAAATGAAATGAAATATTTATTTATCAGATAAAAACGTAATATACATGACATTTGTTGGCCCCCACACCAGTGTTTTGTCTTGCCTTAAAGGTAATTCCAGATAGTTTCTTCCACCAGACAAAGTTATGATAATGAAAACTATAAGGTTGAAGGACGGACGACTTAGCTGTAAAGCCACACAGGGCCAACAGTGAGATAGAGACGGTTTATAGGGTTTTAGTCCGTAGGCGCCCTGGGGCTTCACTAGGAAGCTTCACGGATGAGTCGGGCATGCGACCCCCACGCGTTGGCCCTTCAGGCAGGGGGCGTATCATTGATGATTTATCGATTCACCGTGTACTTATAAAAAAAAAAGGGATTTTAGCGAACCATAAACTTCTCTTGCGGTGGTGGCTCGGTTGTAAGAACGATTTTCTTAAAATCCTACATAGGTGCGTTCAAACCCGGCATGTACCAATGAGAAATACACTTTTCTTACGTACATTTGTCATAGATTTACAAGGAACTTGAAAAAAAAGTTATCCTTATTGAACTTACCGTTCCGTGGGAATCAAATATTCCAAAAGACCACAACATGAAGTCGAATAAATATTATGATCTCACAGAAGAAATGATCAGGAACGGGTTCAAGACTCAGCTTTACGCAGTGGAAGTTGGTGCAAGAGGAGTTCCAGCAAAATCTGCAGGAGATACATTTATGGAACAAGCTTCCAAGACGGCATTAACGGAATCATACAGTATTTGGTTGGGTAGGGAGAGGAGTAGAATGGTGGATGGTGAGCGTATTATCGCGCAATAAAATAAAAAGGAGGCATCCTTATCTTAAACCAGCCTATTGTCGGTCGCAAGCCCGAGACACCATTCTTCTCATCTCTTACCCACACACGATGGACCCGGCACCCATGGAATGGTGACTCCATGGAATGCTTAAAAATTTGTCTTTACTATCGTTCCCGTGCCTCGAAGAGCACTTTAAGCCGTCGGTCCCGGTTCCACTAATACCAACTTGTGAAATCGTTAACGAATTGTCATTAAAACTTAAAAAATCAGAACCTTGCCAACCCGTCTGGCCAGTGTAGCGAGTGTGTGCCGAATTCTCCAGATATATGTTCTGGAAGGCGCATCTCCAACAGTGGAGATCTAGGACGCTGTGATGATGATGAATGATTAATTTTCATGAAAACTTGTGATTCTTTATTTATCTTTTTACTAAAAGTAAATAAAAAAATATTAACTTGTTGTGACACAGTACGAGCTACGCCACCACAGCAATCGACCTGGTGGAGTAGTGGGGGTACCCCCTCAACCTAGAGTGCGGAGCACACCCACAACTAAGTTAGTTATGTTATGTATACTAACCCAACCAAAAGGAACGAATATAACCGTGGACTAAATAAATATTTTTTTAGCCCACGGTTGTATTAGTTCCGTTTGGTTGGGTTAGTTGTGGATGTACCCTGCACTCTATGTTGAGGGGGTACCCCCACTACTCCACTAGGTCGATAGTTGTGGTGGTGTAGCTCGTACTGTGTAACCACAAACTCGTTTAGTCCATTGCATGCTTTGCTGATAGAGTGAACATTCGCCTTAAGACAATCTCGATCGATGTAATGTTTGCAGATATTTTCAGATAGATTCCACTCCTGATTCCATAATAACATGCGTGAAGGTGGGGATGCCATTCCGACTTGGGACACCCAAAGTGTCAGAACTTGAGACGCCTAGTGTTAGGGTAAGGTTATAAACTTTGGATTGTGCGAGCGAGAGGGAGGTCCTTCTTCGTCATACCTCTCGGTCTGCGGCTTTCCTGATACACCCGATTCAATTCAATTCGTTTATTTTGCAAGTAGGCATAGGACAAAAAGAGATGTATTCTGCACTTTTACACGTCAATTTTTACAATATTTATATAAAACAATATCATTTTATAGTACATATTGGTGTATCTGGAGCAGTACATGATAACCATCATCTGGGAAGAGAAACAATAAAATAATAAAAAATACAAAATTATAAATACAGAATAACGCTTAACATTATAGCTGCTGTAGATAGGCATTGTCACACTATAAGCTAAGACAGACACAATTATAAAAATAAAAATATAAATGTCAGTTAAGAGGCATTGTCATACTATAAGCTAGGACAAACAATTATAAAAAAGGTAACTTAAAATTATAGCTGCTGTATTAAGGCATTGTCATAGTAAACTAGACTATAACTAAATATAAATTGTATAATAAATGTCCCTTATTACTATTAGCTGCCGTACAGAGACATTGTCAAACTATGAGACTAATTAAAATGCTATAATTTTATACCCAAGCTTTTTGACCCAAGTGTGGTCTCCAAAATAATCGTGGTATTTGTTTCAGGTATCTATTCCAGTAATATACATAGAAGGGTGGTACTCCATACAGGTTGAAGCCTTCGCCTATAATGCCTCTTCACTAGAAATGTCATCAAGTCATCAAAGCAACGACTCCTAGTTGGAGACCGGCAGCCGAAGTCCAATTCCTAAACCCAATAGTTATATATATCATCACGACCGTTTCCGTTTTATATTTCCGTTTCCCTTTTATATAATTTTCCGCTTATAAATAAGCGGATTCACATTTTAGCCAACTTTACTATAGGCCAATCATGACAAGTGACAAGCTCGTCGATGTCTCCAGCGTGCCAAACTCGAGAAATATCACAAATAAATTAAATATGAATTAAATGTATTTATTTACATTAATAAATATTTTTGTGTCCCGACCAGGAATCGAACCCGGTACCTCCGAGCCTAAATCCACGGACTTAACCGCTAGACCACCGAGGCAGTTATATATATATTATATATATATATATATATATTTAAATACTTTATTGCACTTAAAAACCTAGTACATAGGCGAGCTATAACGTCATAAGGCATTCTTCACCAGCTAACCTTGGGGATCATATAAGGTGATGGGCAGGATAAAGAAAAATATTAAAATAGCTTAAAAATTTGTAAATAAATGTAATTACGCATTTATACCACTTAAAAATACATATACGTACACAATATAAAAAAAAACAATACACATACATACATACATACATAAACATACACTATAAATAAATATATATATATATATATATAAATAAATGTCAAACAACATGCTTTTTATCTGCTTCAGAAGTTTTGATGGTGTTGTCTCTGGTTTGACAGTTGTGAATGTAAACTGTGTTGACATTTATGTTTAGTAAGGTTCGGCAATTTATCATGAATCGTGAGTTCTTCGCGACATTTTGCGTAGACATGTCAAGTGCAAGTTTTTGTTTTGTAAATTAATTTACTGTGGATATTATTTGTCAAAAGTGGTGTTGTTTTGTTTCATAATGTGCTACAATGTAAATAATTATGGAAAACGATAAATTAAACTTTAAATATGGGGCACAAGTTGCAGTTTATTTTTTCCGGTTTTCCCGCGCTGTCAACTCCTATATTTTATCCGACGTGTTTGAGCTATGGTGTTCGCGAGTGACTCCAAGAACCGCATCAAATTCTGCAACATCTGGAATTTGATGATGACATCATTAACTCAAAGAAAAGAAAGATATATTACGTCAGACTTGGCTGTATGGGCTAGACCCTTTGCCTTCCCTATTACCTCATTCATCATCCATCGGGAGAAGAGAACAAACAATCATGAATCGTTTAAAGCCAGAACGTAGTCGACGTTAACCTGTCAAGAAGTTTTTTCGCGTTATTTTGCGCGGAGATGTCAAGTGCAAGTTATTGTTTTGTAAATTAATTTACTGTGAATATTATTGGTCAAAAGTGGTGTTATTTTGTTTAATAATGTGCTACAATGTGAATAATTATGGAAAACCATAAATTGGACTTTAAATATGGGGGCACAAGTTGAAGTTTATTTTTTGCGGTTTTCCCGCGCTGTGGACTCCCATATTTTACCCGACGTGTTTGGGCTATAATGCCGCGAGTGGCTCCAAAAAAGCATCAAATTCTGCAGCATCTGGAATTTGATGATCCCCAACTCGGTTATGAACTCTGTTATGAACATATATTATGCAAATAAATTACGTGTTTAGGACTGATGTATTCTGTACAATGTCCTTTAAAGACAATTAAAAAAAAAATTAAAGCCAGAACAACGCTTCCAAAAGTGGAAATTTACTTTAAAAAAAAAATGTATGTAAATATCAACACATGCCCGCTCTATCTCTTAGCTTACAACGCAACAGTAATTAATCTGAGACAAAATAAACATTTACAGTACGTATTTGGTGGTAATATCTCTTGTTAAGATCAAAATCATTTATACATAATATCTATATACGTATATATTGACAACTTATTAACTGCCACGCCTTGTACGGTCCGCAATCAAGCACCCAAAATAAATTTCAGAATGAGTGATGTCATTTTGAGCTATTTTTGTACTACCCGCTGTGTACAATGATAAAAAAAATGTAAATACTTTTGTGGCTTTTATTGATAACACTGATGTTATTTATATTACTGTGCAATTAAGTTGTTTGTAAAACAATATGTATGACCGCCTCCGTGGTCTAGTGGTAACAAACGTTGCCGTGAACTCGGGAGGTCGTGGGTTCGATTCCCACCGGGGGCAAGTTGTACATTGTATAATTTGTCTCGGTCTGGGTGTTTATATGTATAATATGTATATATTTACAAAAAAAAAGTATAATATGTAGTTTATCAACCATCTAGTTTCCGTAACACAAGCCTCGTAGCTTACCACGGAAATTAGATGGCGCTGTGTGACCTGTCTGAAAATATTTATTAAATATTTATTATTATTTAGACTCGATTCCTGGTCGGGACACAATAATATTTATTAATTTAAATTATTAAAATTTAATTCATTTGTGATATTTCTCGAGTTTGGTACGCTAGAGACATCGACGAGCTTGCCACTTGTCATGATTGGCCTATAGTAAAGTAGGTGAAATGTGAATCCGCTTCTATATAAGCGTGGTTTCTGACCACCCCGAAAGGGAAACGGTCGTGATGATACCTTACCTTACCTATAATATGTATAAATTATTGCACGGTGGTGGTTCGGTGTAAGAACGCGTTCCTTAAATCCTACAAAGGTCGGTTTAAACCCATCCGACATGTACCAATGAGAAATACACTTTTCTTACGTACATTTGTCATTTACAACACCACCGTTCCCGTGTGAGGAGACCACGTTAAGCCGTCGGTCCCGGTTCCACTAATACCAACTTGTGGAATTGTTTATAAATTGTCTTAAAAAATGCAAGCCGTCTGGCCAGCGTGGCGAGTGTAGGCCATATGCTCCAGATATATGTTCTGGAAGGCCCATCTCCAGCAGTGGAGGTCTAGGACGCTGTGTTCTAGGGGCAGTAATGATGATGACATGTATGAAGAGGTCGACGAAGCTAAAGAGGTATGTCGTGATCGTGTCAAATGGCGCTCAATTGTCTCTGCCTACCCCGCAAGGGATCTGGCGTGAAGATATGTATGTATGTAATATGTAGTTTTTGCATCATCATCACGACCTTTTCCCTTTCGGGGTGGTCAGAAACCACGCTTATAAAGAAGCGGATTCACATTTAGCCAACTTTACTATAGGCCAATCATGTTTCCAGTGTACCAAACTCGGGAAATATCACAAATAAATTAAATGTATTTATTTACATTAATAAATAATATACAGCCTCCGTGGCCTAGTGGTAACAAACGTTGCCGTGAACTCGGGAGGTCGTGGGTTCGATTCCCACCGGGGGAAAGTTGTACATTGTATAATTTGTCTCGGTCTGGGTGTTTATATGTAATAATATGTATATATTTACAAAAAAAAAAGTATAATATGTAGTTTATCAACCATCTAGTTTCCGTAACACAAGCCTCGTAGCTTACCACGGAAACTAGATGGTGCTGTGTGACCTGTCTGGAAATATTTATTTAATATTATTGTGTCCCGACCAGGAATCGAACCCGGTACCTCCGAGTCTAAATCCACGGACTTAACCGCTAGACCACGAAGGCAGTTTTTGCATCAATCAAGTCCTTTCGTATTAGAGCTGCCATGATGGTATTTTATACATTTTGCACGCCTAAACCAAGGTTTTTTTTTCAACTTAAATTGCAAATTTGTTAGAAATGCCATTGTTGGGAAGATTTGAACATGTCTCGGTGACACTGGCAAATTGTTACTAAAGCCCTATTAAAAAAAAAAAAAAAAAACTGTCACGGTTTTAACCATGGACTTAATTTAGTATATTAAGTCCATGGTTTTAACCAAATGTTAAAGTTGCTATGTAATAAAACAGGTATATAAAATGATATCAATGGTGTAGTTAAGCGGTTATTAAACTTTTTGGCGACAGAACCCTTGGGTTTGTTTTTTTCTTTATAGTATTTATTTATTTATTTTAATTTTAAACTAAATATCATTTTTTACGCAGTCAGGTTTTTAAATTGTTATTTTTATATGTCACACTTGACTGTATCTATATATCATCTGATATGATGCCACTATTTCTGGAACTCTCGAATTCCTGCAGCTTCGCCGAGATCTGACTTCTCTGAGCGTGTTCTACCGGCTATACTATGGTGAGTGCTCTGACGAGCTCCATAACCTAATTCCTTTATCTCCATTCCACAACTGAACCAAAAGCACAGGTCAGAATATGAACCCACATACCGTAGTATCAATTTGGGGACTCATATATCTGTCGCACAATAAAGATATGGAATGCTCTTCCAGCCTCAGTGTTTCCACTTTCCTATAACCTGAAGTGTGAAAAGGCATCTAGTCAAGCCGGCATAGTGTTAGGGACTGATGTCGGACATAATTGTCTGATTCCAGTTGCTAACATTCATGGACCATGCGCGCCACATACCGTCAGGTGGGTGCAAGGTCACATGTCGTGCTAGTATAAAAAAAGTGCTTTACAACAGTATATTTGGCAGTATATTGTTTTTGGCGTATAAGTAGCCCTACACACAATATGTCAACTTAACAAAAAGCAAAATAATTCACCCACACTCAAAAGAGTACGAGGGGACCGCGCTTCCCCATTTATCGTATCGACGCCGCGCCCCGTCCCGCCCCGCCGCGCGTCGCCTCAGTCTGCTATAAACCACCACGCCAGGCGCACGTCTATTAAAATCGTCCCAAAAACATGAACGATAGGAGTTTTATTGCGGAAATAGGGAAATATCCTGAGTTATACGACACGACAAATCCAGGATATCATGATTACCAAATTAGAGGGCCAATATGGAAGACTATAGCCAAAGTTTCGGGACAATCGGGTATGTATATTTTATCTTAGAACCGGGTTCGTAATCAACACCATGTAGGTAGCGTTTTTATCACCGGGAAGCGAAAATGTTGCAATGTCAGATGATCGCAACACTGTGTCCTGTCGATGTCAAAGTAACTAGTAGGAAGGTAACTAAAAAAAAAAAAAAACGTAGGTATTAGTTTTGAAACACATAATAAAATAAAAAAATATATAAACTCTTTTTCTGTTTTTCTTTTAGATAGGTATACTGTATTTATTTTAATGCTTTGTATCACGATAGATGGCGCATCATAGATGTACTTAATAGAACTGTCAGTTGCATAGAAAACTTTTATTAGGAAATTTATTATTTTCTGGATATATGGCCGAAATGAGCAGCTTTTAAGTGTACAAATCGAAATTTTCAAGCGAAATCAAAAATATTGCTATCTCAAAATTGCCGTTCTATTATTATTATTTTTTTTCAGTTTAAATACGGTGGGTAACGTTAAATTAAAAGTCATTTTTCTGCTATAAAAATAAAAAAACTACAAAAACGTTGATAAAATAATCCGTCGTAGATGTAAACAAGGTACCAGTGCCGCTAGCGACATCTACAAAAAAGCTTTGCCTGATACACCCCATTGACGACATGAGATGATAGGGAAGGCAAAGGGATGTAGTCCATGCAGTTATGTCGATATTTATTCATTTGTTTTATGACTTACTCGCGGCATTATCGCCCAAAAATGTCGGATATACCTACTCGTAATATGGGAGTTTACAGCGCGGGAAAGTCGCAAAAAAATAAATGCAAGTTGTACCCCATAATACAATATATAATACATATTAGTTCAATTTATCGTTTTCCATAATTATTCACATTGTAGCACATTATTAAACAAAACAACACCATGTTTGACTAACAATATACACAGTAAAGTCAGTTAAATTTTATCGTTTCCCATAATTATTTACATGACATTATTAAACAAAACAACACCAGTTTTTACAATATCCACAGTAAAGCAATTTACAAAATAAAAACTTGCACTTGACATGTCCGTGCAAAATGGCGCGATGAACTCCTAGAAATATTTTGGTGAAGATAATTTCAAGTAACGATACTGATGACGTCAGAACCCTACACGGTATAAATGACCCATTAGCAATTTATTGTTTTTAGTTGCTCTACTATTTGTACACTTATATTTTTCTTCCAATACATTTTTTGTACCATATCTATTTACGAGTGTGCGTCCTTAGTGTGCGTCCACACTGCGAGCCTAGCGCGGTTGCGACGACGGGCGCGAAGTATCAAACACATATTGTAGTAACTAGTGCGACGGGACTAAGCGACACAGCAGGCGTAGTTTTCAAACGCTCCTATCCGCGCGTTCTGGCCGCACTACGGGCCTAGTCAGCGAACGACCCAATGCGCGGATGGCGGAGGTAACAAACCAGTTCGGTCTTTTCGCTCGGCGTTTGCGCGTCTGTATTTATTTGCCGTAAAATGGCGGTAAATACTGAATTGTTTATAAGTGCGATTCAATCTAAACCACCTATATGGCAAAGCAAACATCCACACCACAGTAATCGCACAACTTATTACAACTTTTTACTTACCTACTTGTTTGATTACTACTTATCTAGATATAAATACAAAACTTTTAGTAAAATCATGTTTTATTCTATTATATTCTCCATTCTCCTCAGGTCTAATACTTTTCCGAAAGTTAGTATCTTTGGTGATATTTTACTTAGTATGTAGTCAAATATTGACACGGGCATTTGAGTGTACTCAGATAATTTTATAGAGTATTTTCTCAATTCTTCATATAAGTTAAAAAATTCACAAGTTATTCCTCTGTTTTTATTTATTTCGTGCACACCATCTCTAGTTTTCAACACCTCCCCTCCCAGGATTGGACTGTCTAGTAAAAATTGAAAATCCTCGTCCATAGTTTGCAACACCTAATATACGTCGAAACGTTACAATAACTCGCGCGTCACTGTGGCCACCGCACGCCCCAGCTCGCCGCGCCCGCCTCAGGCTCCAGTTACCGCGCATTCAGTGTGGACGCACACTTAGGCTGGGTTGCACCAAAACAAAGTCTCTATAATTGTAACGATTAAAGTTAAAAATGGTGTCGAATATATCAGTTTTATTTTGAAGGTTAATCGTCAGCCGGTACATTCGACGCCATTTTTAACTACTTTTATAGTACTAATATTTAATAAATGTTTTCAGCCGTAGAATGCCGTAGTCGTTGGAAGCGTATCCGTGATAACTACCGGCGAGCCAAAAGGTACCGCGTGACCACCGGCAAGGACAAGCTGAAGGAGAGACCCACCCGCTTCGAAAATGAACTCAGCTTTCTTGCACCGTTCATTGATGTTGAAAATTCAGGTAAAATTTTGCACATTTACATGTCAAGTTTACAATAAGTATACGATGTAAGCAATATAATTACACAGTTTTCTACCAGGTAGAACGCATGAGCAGAGTATTACAATACAAACATCAAACTTAAAATCAAAACCTATTCACACACAAAACTACACTTATAATTATAGCTGCTGTAAATAGGCATTGTCATCTTATTAAGTAATACATAAACAAGAAAAAAAAAAATTTATGTTTATACAAGCAGCCAAGGTTGACAATTTCACATTATACAATGTGTTGTTTAAAAATGATGATGAGGCTGTAGATGGTGACTTCCCGACCTAAACGTTAAACATGTCAAAAGATAATTATCCTTTCTGCAACCGGCCGAATACCGCAGCCTTTAGGTATCTATCACGAGATATTGTGTTTTTGAGTCGCGGCCTTAGTCACCATACAGTAGTGGTTTGTTTTTCGGATAATGATATTAATCTTTAAAAAAAAATACGTTTTTTATATGAAATAGTTTTTTATCTCTTTTATCCAATGACACCTGAAGCCTAAAAAAATATTTGCTCTTTTGACAATTACACGCGGTATAGTAAGACAATGCCTATTTACAGCAGCTATAATCTTAAATGACATTCATATTTGTGTATTACTTGATAAGATGACAATGCCTTATTACAGCAGCTATAATATTTTCTTTATAATCTTTCTTTCTCTTAATTATACTAGTTCGTATAAAATAAATATTTAAAATATTTTGTATAAAACAGATCACATTTATTTACAGACAAGAGACGTCGCAATTACGATGACGAAGAAGACGAAAGCGATTATGAAGAATCTACATACACAACTTCACCCAACCCTTACGAAACCTACCCAGACATCAGAGTGAAATCCGACCTGTCAGAACCCGCAGCCGAAACCACTGAACTGATTTCTCCAAACCCAGTAATAGTGGATTTCTTCACGTGCCTCGGCAGAACCGTGGCCACATTCCCCATGGAACACCAGCTGGCCATAAGGGCCAAAATTTTCCAAATTGTTAACGAAACTGAAACGCAACTTTATGGTGTTAAAGATCCGATTGAATGAGACTTGTGTTTTTATTTTTTACCTCTATACTATAGTATGTTTCCATGGCACGCGAAAAAACGGCCAATGACCTTTGCAGGTAATACAAACCTTTTTTAGTGGTCTTCTTATTAATAGAACGTCTTTGCCTCTGTCCTTCTAGAGGACGTTCCGGTTCCAACAGTATTAAAAACGTAAAATTTTTATGAATTTTCGAAGTACCTGGTTAATATTTTAAGCAAGGGTAGAATACATTATTCAAGCAAGTTACCTATTTTGTATATTTTTTACTTCATTGATCATACCTACTAAGCCGGATAGTAAGAATTTAACTATAATGCGGATGTAAATTTAGACAAATGTACTTTGAGGCTATATATTTGCCTCGTAAAGTATTCACCGTCCGCTAACATCATAAATCCCCAAAATGTTGACGATTCCGCCAACTTCACGCAGGTAACAATAATACACTGCCTATTTAGCCTGTGGCACAGCTAACTATAATTTAAATATTGTTTTTGCAGTCGGTACATTGCAGAAGGCGTGCATAAGATTAGGAGAATAATAAGTGTGCGCGATGATAACATCGACACGCCCGCAACAACTTCATAAACGAGAAGTTCGCTTTATTTGCCAACGGTTCTTGAGACTCGCAGATCTATCTACAATAGTGGGCACGATTTTGTATAGAAAGGCGAGTTATGCTGTCTGTACAGGCTACAGCTTGTTTTACTAATGGACGTATTTCTCCTTATATATCATAACACGCAATATACAAAAAAATACAAATCCAGGTTTAAAATCCCGAGATGCAGAACTGCTTGTTTTGTGCACGGTTTTGTTATGCTGACTGTACCTACAACATTTTCTGCTTAAATCTTCGATCTTGTTTTGCAGGTGGTACACAAATGTGCGAGTCTTACGCCTAGCAACAACTTTATAAATGAGAAGCTCGCTTTATTTGCCGACGCGGACGGCGAGATCTATCTAGCTTTATGCATGATTTTGTTTGTATAGAAATACAAATTATGCTGCTGACTTTACAAGCTATTAAGTACCTAACACCTCTTCTGCTTTAATCTTGTTTTGTTGATAGTACAGAAAGGTTCAGCAGTTGTAGAAATAAAGCTTAATTTTTACGCTAAAACAGCATAGAGAAAACTGCGGGTAATCCCTCTAATCTAATGGTGGTTATAACATGTTAAAGAGAGATGGCAGTATTTTCATTACCATGGCATTTTGTAGGAATTGTTTTGTTGTTCGCTCCATCTTATATTTGATATCTTTAAATGTTGTAAACCATTTAGTTTTGTTATTGTGTTAAACAGCAAAGTATGTTTAATTATAACAAAAGACGCTGAGAGCGGTGTCGAATTTCAAAGGTGCAGTTTAGGATTCGAATTACTGAGTAATTATTGTTATCAAAATGTTTACTTAACTTTATTCCACGGCCACTTAGAGGCCATTTATTATTACGTAAAACAATGTAGTAGGAAAAATGAACGTAATTTGTAAAAATTGTAGAAAGAAAAATATAATAATCTATAATATTATTTAAAAACAAATTAAATATAGGTACATTATATACACATACTTTCTAGGTACCCCGTTCAGGCATATTGTAACTGTGGTTATTTTTAATGTACCTACATATGTATTTTATGAGAGAAATAATCATTTTTATTATTTTTTTATTATACATATTAATGATACATAAGTAAATAAATTATTTTTAAAAATCTATACCTACGAGTAAACTTGCACTAAAAAGTTAAAGCAAGATCCTCGCCAACGCGTGGCCAACCCAACAGCGTGTCGAGTGTAGGCCAAATTCTCCAGATATTTCTGGAAGGCCCATCTCCAGCAGTGGATCTCTAGGACTCTATGTTCTAGGGGCTGTGATGATGAAGAGCCTTAAAGTACAATCAACAAAATATAATAATAAATTAATAAACATACAATTCCTTTTAGAAATAAAAAAAAATAACTAAAATATAACCTACTTCAAGTAATAAACAGATAAATTTGACTTATAAATTGTGGACAAGTTGTTTTAGCATTAATAATTAAAACTATTTAAAATAAATATAAACTAATAAAAAAATAATTATGAGTCAAAAATGTCCTCCAGAGACGACCCTTCAGTGATAGTCCCTAGAAGACTGGCAACATTTCCCTTCTATAGCTAAGCTAGGCACAAATAATTGCCAGCTTTCCTGGACAAACACAATCTTGCTCTTGGTCTTCACTACATGCCGGCATAGTGTTAGGGACTGATGTCAGTCAAGAGTGTTTTTGATTGAGTGATTCCAGTTACTAACATTCATGGACCTTGCGCGCTGTTTACCAAGCAAGATCACATGTGCTAGTATAAAAAAAACGGTATTCATTGAACGTGTATCCTCCGCCAATTCGATTGCGCACAATCGGAACACTACTGACATGTTTATTTGCTTAAATTCTCTATTGCCCTTACATTAAAAGGATTTGAGCGGCAAATTATATAAAATCTTCCGTCTGGGGCGGCACGAGCGAGCCAGGTGCGGCGTAATTTGTATACCATTGTTACAGTTAAAGTTACTGTCATCGTAGGGTCACCATCATTTGGGTAATATTATTTATTAAACTTTCGCGCACATTCATAATAGTTTTTTTATAATTTTAACGGGTCTTTACGCGATTTACCTTAAAGACATATTTCTCCTGACGTTTTAGCCAAGTTGCATTGGCCGTGGTCACGGGTCGACTGGAGCTATGCGGTGTAGTTTCGTACTTACTGGGCGGCAGATGTAAACCTACCCACTTATCACTTTTAAAAGTTTTTAGAAATCACGACACACGACAAGGGAGAAATATGTCTCTAAGGTAAATTGCGTAAAGACCCGTTAAAATTATAAAAAAATATTATTTATATTCCTAAAACTTGCTTTCTGGCTTTTCTACTTAGATTTACGAGGCCCGTTGAACAAAACAAACAAACAAAAGTGCCTGCATGTAAGCCCGGCCTTGTGACTTACCCTAGTTTCTGTACTCAAACTTCAGTTGGACTTAAATTATGATAACAGTTAGAAATAGGAACGTTTCGCAACAAAGGATATATTGAGTTTATTAATCAATCGTTTTTCCATATAAAATGTATAGGTAGTTTTTTGAAATTTATAGTAGGTACTCAAACCTCAGAAACTTCAGTCGGTTCAGTAGAGACTTTTATCCATATAAGAAATAAGATCGATTGGCTTCAATAAAAGATTTTGTGTAAGTATTATGTTGCCGTTAGTACATTTTTTTCCAAATACTGTGAAAAAGGTTTAACATATCTCAAAAAAATAATTTAGTTATTTAATTATTATAGTATTATCCTGGACTGGGGATCAGACAGCGCCTTATCCTGGACTGGGGATCAGACAGCGCCTTATCCTGGACTGGGGATCAGACAGCGCCTTATCCTGGACTGGGGATCAGACAGCGCCTTATCCTGGACTGGGGATCAGACAGCGCCTTATCCTGGACTGGGGATCAGACAGCGCCTTATCCTGGACTGGGGATCAGACAGCGCCTTATCCTGGACTGGAGATCAGACAGCGCCTTATCCTGGACTGGGGATCAGACAGCGCCTTATCCTGGACTGGGGATCAGACAGCGCCTTATCTTGGACTGGGGATCAGACAGCGCCTTATCCTGGACTGGGGATCAGACAGCGCCTTATCCTGGACTGGGGATCAGACAGCGCCTTATTCTGGACTGGGGATCAGACAGCGCCTTATCCTGGACTGGGGATCAGACAGCGCCTTATCCTGGACGGGGGATCAGACAGCGCCTTATCCTGGACTGGGGATCAGACAGCGCCTTATCCTGGACTGGGGATCAGACAGCGCCTTATCCTGGACTGGGGATCAGACAGCGCCTTATCCTGGACTGGGGATCAGACAGCGCCTTATCCTGGACTGGGGATCAGACAGCGCCTTATCCTGGACTGGGGATCAGACAGCGCCTTATCCTGGACTGGGGATCAGACAGCGCCTTATCCTGGACTGGGGATCAGACAGCGCCTTATCCTGGACTGGGGATCAGACAGCGCCTTATCCTGGACTGGGGATCAGACAGCGCCTTTCCTCGACTGTACAATTACGCATTCTCACTTTCTTCGGACATGTGTCACGGCGTGGAGAAACATCAATCGAGCGCTTGGTAGTCCAGGGGAAAGTCGATGGCAAGAGGATGCGTGGTAGGTCTTCGATGAGATGGACCGATCAGGTGAAGTTTGCAACGGATCATCCCCTACATGAGTGCACTAGGAAAGCCGGGGTCTGAGAAAGATGGACCGATCAGGTGAAGTTTGCAATGGATCATCCCCTACATGAGTGCACTAGGAAAGCCGGGGTCCGAGAAGGGTGGTGACGGCTTGTTAAGCGTGTAACACTCCAATGGCGACCACGTCCACTCTGCCAAGAGTGTAGCGACTAAGAAGAAGAATCCTAGTGTTTAAATATTAGTTAAGATGAGACTATGCACAAGCTAGTTAGATAATGGCGCGACTTATATCGCGACAGATTATAAGAAAACAGCAGACGAGTCAGTAGTGCGTGCATTTAAAATAGTAAAACTTATAACCGAATAATTGTAAAAGTAAAGTATCATCACGACCGTTTCCCTTATGGGGTGGTCAGAAACTACGCTAATAAAGAAGCGAATTCACATTTAGCCAACTTTACTATAGGCCAATCATGACAAGTGGCAAGCTCGTCGATGTCTCCAGCGTACCAAACTCAAGAATATCACAAATTAATTAAATATTAATTAAATGTATAAATATTCTAAATCCACGGACTTAACCGCTAGACCACTGAGGCAAATTAGTCCCAACACCTAGGTACGTTTCCCTGTAACTATAACGGTTAAGGTACTTGCCCATGCCCATACTGTCCCGTCCCAAAAATCCACTCTGTATAGAAAAAAAAACAAATCATTATTTTCAGTAAATTTAAAAACTCCTGATTCGTGACCAAATTATGCTGCCCCTAAAAAACATTGGGGTGGGTTACGGTTATTGTTATCAATTTTGGTATTTAGCAAACTGTGGCGGCTTATAGAATTATTTGAAGGGCTCCCGACTGATTGTGGGGCACTATTAGTTTTGGGACGATGGCCTTTTGAATTCAGGTCCCTTCGAGTTTGATTTAATTTCAATTACGCAGAAATTTCGATGATTTTGTAAAGGAAGGGCAAAGTACGAATACTAAATACAAGTCCACCTCGATCCTTGGCGCCGCAACACACTGGAAAAATCTCTTGGATACATTTGAACATCATTATAGGATCCCATGATGAACTAGCTGTATTAGCCTATAGCCTGGAGATCTTAGTGTTTCTCGGAACTTGGAAAAAAATATCCTTGTTGAACTTACCGTTCCGTGGAAATCAAATATTCCAAAATACGACAACATAAAGTCGAATAAATATTATAATCTCACAGAAGAAATGATCAGGAATGGATTCAAGACTCAGCTTTACGCAGTGGAAGTTGGTGCAAGAGGAGTTCCAGCAAAATATTTGCACCACTCTTCCAAGACGGCATTAAAGGAATCATACAGTATTTGGTTCGGTAGAAAGAGTGGTGGCTCGGTTGTAAGAACACTTTCCTTAAATCCTACAAAGGTTGGTCTAAACCCCCTCGGTATGTATCAATAACAAATACACTTTTCTTATGTACATTTGTCATAGATTTACAACATCACTGTTCCCGTGCCCGGAGAGCACGTTAAGCCATCGGTCCCGGTTCCACTAATACGATTGTGGAATCGTTAATAAATTGTCATTAAAAATTGACATCAAATCCTCTTTAACCCCTCTGGCCAGCGTGGCGAGAGTAGGCCAAATTCTCCAGGAAGACGTTATGTCAATAAACTATTATTATTATTATATCTCCAATTCAATCTAGGGGCTGTAATGATAATGAAACCAATGTTTAAATTAACGTATCTAAATATCTGTATTATTATTTATCCAGTCTTTCTGGCCCAGGTATCGTCATATCGAATTAACCTTGTGTCAAAAATCCTAACAAATCAATAACGTGTAAGTCGGTCAAATAATTTGCGCAGCCAATCAGGATGGTTGCATTGCGAGCTTCCGCATGTTCCATTTTCAAATGACCTCAGTCGGTTTTCGGTTGGCGGTCTTACACGAGATCTACCCGTATTCCGATTCGATTTGTTTTGATCGAAATCTTAACTGACAGCGATCCTAAGGCGTCCGTCCTAATTTATCACGACTACGCGAACATCGTTAATTACATGATTAATTAGAACGACGCATCGACGAGGCCTGTTTGTTTTTCGGCAACATCATATATAATAATAAAATCAATACAAAATTAATTAAATTAATAATAATAATCCCAGTCAAAAGGAGACTGGCAACATCTCCCGTTTGAATAGCGAGGCTAATACGTTGGCATAAATAATTTTCTCTAGTCTCCAGACTTTTCCGTCAGCCGCTTTGGCAACTCCTTGTCCAGGCGTCTTGCCACGGACACGTCCACATGGACTCACCGTCTCGACCCCAAATGGCACAAATTCGTAACCGGTACCAAGGTTAGTGTATTTGCGCAACTCAATACGTATTCATGCTCTTCAAGAAATGTACTTAAGAAGAGTGTATTTCTTATTGGTAGGTATATGCCGGAGTTCGAACCGAAACTTTTATATTTGGAAAGCATTCTTACAAACTGAGCCACTGCTCTGCTCTTGCTTATTAAAGCTCTGCTTATTAGTAATAGTATCGTAGGTGTTAAAAATATTAACCTTACGATAGATCTGTCGTCCATCGTAACGTGTGTAACGTTTGGCTGAAACTGATTTCGAAGCCGTGTTTTTGGGAGCGGACGTTGCTATTGGATACAGGTCGCGAATTTGGACCCCGGACACTATTACCCAAGTCAATCCATTAATATCTGCGGTGGGGCGATAAAATGTTGTAACAAGCACTTAGAGGGAAATTTATTTAAGTATTGTAACCTGCCCTTTGCAGTTACATGATTATCTAACGCCTGCGGTTGGATGGAATCTACGGAACTCCTTTTTTTTATTGAAAATGCATAAAACTTTTTTTATACTTTATATTTAGAAATAATTACATATATAGAAAAACTAAACACTTATCTACGAGGGACACTATTACGCGGTAGACTTTAACTAATTATTATTTTAATCCTAATATTTATAAAAATACTCGCTCTGTCGACCTCTCGGTCCGAGCTCCCCGATTTTCCTTCTTTTCTTGTTTAAAACAAAAACCCATCAACCCTGTCATTGTCGTATATTGACAATACTATTCTTTCTAAAATGCAAATAAAACTCTGTAACCTACATGTACCCGTTACAGTATACAAAGGATTTACACCCGTCTTCTAAGACGTTTTCCCAACGGCTTCTCCGCGTCCTTATTACTTTTCGGATGACAATTTTTAGACAATAATGAGTAGGCGAACTTTTTTTTTTTTTTTTTTTATCCTAGCACGACGCCTGATGGTAAGTGGCGCGCAAGTTCCATGAATGTTAACAACTAGAATCAGACACTCATGACTGACATCAGTCTCTAACACTATGCCAAACCTGATCCCGAAATGTGTTGATATCCTTTACTGGGTTTATCGGCACGAACGCTGGATACTTGCTCGCCCTGGCAGATTTCGCAATTTACCACCATCAGCCCGCCTACCACCTATTTGTTGTTCTCGTTGAACGTATATGCCATTTGCAATGATGTCAAATGCCATTTTTTTCTTTCAAGGAGAACTAATATTGTAAGTTTGCCACGGTGATATTTATATAAAAATAACATCCCTTGAAACAAGACTTATTTTTTTTTTTTTTACTGTTGGTTAACCATTTATTTATAATTTAATTTCCAAACAGTATAAATAATTAAAACTACCTACTTAAAAGTAAAAATTAAAATAAATATAAACCAGACGTTGGTTCCATGGAGGATAGGTTTGCCTTTAGTGTGGGATGCCACTTGCGTTGTCAAAACAGCTCGTCAACACCTCGGGAGACAAAAGGGCTGGGCAATATTTGGGCCAAAGGATCAGTATTGCCATTCTACGTGGCAATGCTGCCAGTATTCTTGGCACTTTGCCCATTGGCAGCGATTTGGAGCAAATTTTTTATTTATAATATTTTTATTTTGTGTTTTCTTCATTTTAGTTTTTAGTTATATTTTTATTTATTAATTAGGTTTATTTTTATTAATAGTAATTTATGTTTTAAGATGTAAGTTTTTAGTTTAATTAATATAAACTAAACCTAATAAAAAATAACTATAAATAAAAAATATCCTCTAGAGACGACCCTTCAGTGTTAAATTTCAAATTATATCACTTACTGCTCATTTCGACTACAGCGTGCTAATAAATTATTAAACAAGCAAATATAATGCGTAAAAGCGATGTACAGAGTTGTGTTTCCACCGTATATAACATAACAACATATATGAACAATAATACGGTTCGTTTTACTAACCTCAAATGTTTTAATAAATTAAATTATATCATGATCCTTCTCTGTATTCGTTAAATCACTTGGAAAATTGAATTGAATAATATTTAGAATAGTAGTACCCAACTTAAGTATTATAAATGTGAAAAAGCTTTCTGTCTGTATGTCTGTATGTTTTGTTATTGTTTTGAACAATGAGCCGTTGAACAGATACCTTGAAATAGTAAAATCAAAATCAATCATTTATTTATTAACTTTTGGTACATTTATTTAGGTTCTGACAGGTGGTTGTGAACTACAAAAGTCGACCATCTTTTGAAGTTAATTATTATTATGTATAAAAATATAAAAAATGAAAACAAAATGAGGTAACAAGAAACAAACAAAAAAAAAAAAAAAAAGTCAATTTAATGCATCTTGTAAGTACTCATCAAGATTATAATAACCCTTTTTTGCCACAAGGTCATACAATTTTGTTTTGAAGATTGATGTTTTGTTGTTTTTAAGGTCATCCGGTAGCTTATTAAACAATGTAGCAGCCATATTATATACACTATTACAAAAAAATGCCGTTTTTATTGGTATGTAAGGGTACACTTCGAATCTATTTCGGCATTTGCAAGGATGTGTATCTTCTTTTATTTCATAATAATAATAATAAAATTCTTTATTGCACACAAAATATACAAAATAAAAATATGTACATAGGCGAGCATAATACCATGAAGGTATTCTCTACCAGCTAACCTTTGGGAGAGTGATAGATTTATATGATGGGTGTATGAGATTTTTTAAGTAAATGTAAATATATTAGAATTAAATAATTAACTACGTAAAAATATAAATACTTTATGTAATACATATTACATAAATTCGACCTACACAAATACTTATATACCTAAATATAATCTATATAATACTTATATAAATAAATACTAATATGTCAAGATGTCGAGATTAGGGTTCATAATAAATAAATAATAATAATAATTTTTTATAATAATAAGAATGTTCTTTAACTAAATTACATGCCTCGTAAATTGTATGTAGTATTATATGTAGTATGTGAAGACTTTCCTAAAAAATGTGAGATCACTCCTTATATTTCTGAGCGACGAGGGTTTACGGTCGTGATGATACGGGTTATACGTCTTATATATTCAAAAAAATAAAACGAAAGTCGATGTCATCCTTCAATATTTAGCTAGTCTGGGAAAACCCGGTCTAGTCAGCATGTCTGCGCAAACGCACGTGTGCTTATACAACGTGTGGAACGTCAGCACAACAAGCATTCTGCAATATCTTACAAACGTCAACTATTATATTTTAATTAAAAGTGCTTTTCTGTCATTATAAAATATGAACGAATACGTTTTTTTTTATTATACCAATACCTAACTAGCTGACCCGGCGAATTTCGTATAGGGATGTTGAAAGAAGTGAACGCTGGAAATAGTGTTAACGGTGCCCTGGGGTCACTGATCGGCAGTCGAAATGTCAGTGACAAAGCTCGGTTCGTCATCCACAATGCCATGTTGGTACCAACACTGATGTATGCGAGATGTGGATATGTCAGAATACGCATGAGACGTCTAATATTCGGCGTCACTTTGGCGGACCGCATAAGTAACATTGAAATACGGAAAAGAGTAGGTATAAAAGAAAGCATAGGGATAAAAATAAGGAAAGGCATGCTACGATGGTTCGGGCATGTTGAAAGGATGAGCAAAGAAAGATTGACGAACCAGATATATAATGCGAAAGTTGTGGGTAAAAGGTGCCCTGGCAGACCGAGACTTACATATCACGATCAAATAAATAAAACACTGACTGAATGTGCATTAAAAAGCCTTCGCAGCAAAAGGGCATGCATGAAGAGGTTGACGAATGTCGACGAAGCGAAAGAGGTATGTTGTGATCGTGTTTAGTGGCGCTCAATTGTCTCTGCCTACCCCGCAATGATATATATGTATGAAAATTAACTTTTCTTATATATTTTTTTATAAGTAACACTAATGTGCAGACCGTACGTAATAAATAACCATTTCTTAGCAGAATTAGTTTGTGTGTTTTTTATGGCGGAAACACGTGTGGTACACATGGCAATATCTATTCTTTTAGGAGACAAATAATACAATTCATTAAAAAAAACAATCTCCTACTGGGTACAAATCGGGTAAAAAATGTCATAGTCTAAGCTACGTTTAAGAGCGGCCTTCACCAAACGGTTATCCTAATGAAATCCACTTTAATAAGCTAACAATGCAACGGTGATGGGTTTTTTGTGTAACCTAGAATCGAACCTGGTAAATTATCTATTTTAACCTCAAGCTGCGCAAATACGCCAGGTTACGAATTTGTGCCGTTTGGGGTCGAGACATGATAGCCTCCTCGCCTCTGTATAGAGGGGTAATGTTACCAGTCTCCTTGGGACTATCCTAATAGGCCGTCTCTAGAGGACATTATTTTTTATATGTGTACTGTATATTTAATTAATTTTTTACTTTTTAAATAGATTTAATTATATAAAAATAAACGATTAATAATTTTAACCTGTACTTAATAATTCCAATTCAGAAAATGATTTTAAAAATAAATCGCTTGAGTTGAATTCATTTACGAAGAAGCTGTTATAGCGAAAATAAAATTAGTTAGTGGTTTTTTTGTTTGTGTTTTCTTCTCCCAATGGATGATGAATGATGTGATAGGGAAGGCAAAGGGCCTAGCCCATACAGCCAAGTCTATCGTAATACAACTTTATTTTTTATGAGTTAATGAGGTTATCATTAAATTTCAGATGTTGCAGAATTTGATGCTTTTTTGGAGTCACTCGTGGCATTATAATAATATGATAATAATAATATAATAAATTGTTTATGATAATAAACAATTTATTATATTATGATGCCTGATAAGGCAACAGATGGCCCATAGATAAATACCTTACAACTAAAATACATATAAAAATATCATTAACTTAAGAATAATAAAATTTATTAATCTAAAGCTTCCTTATCTTCATCTTCTTGTGGTCATAGAAGTACCCATCAGGTACTGTGACCACCTTCTGAGGAGTACGAGAAGCTTCAGTGGACGGTGCCGGCGTCCCTGCTGGGGGTGGTGCAGAGGGAGTAGGTGCTGCGCGGGGCCCAGGAACATCGTTGTTTCTGCGTGAAGCAAATCCACAAATGTATTTTCGTTACACAACACCGAGCGGCCAGAATTCCTTCTTCAGGAATATTTTGAGGGCTAATTATAGCCCAAACACGTTGTTGTAATAGTTTACAGCGCGAGAAATCCGCAAAAAAAAAAATAACTTGTGCCCCATATTTAAAGTACCTACAAATTATCGTTTTCCATAATTATTCACATTGTAACACATTACGAGTATTAAATAAAACAAAAACTTGCACTTGACATGTACGCGCAAAATGGCGCGAAGAATTCCCGTTGTTTTTTTTAATGGTGTAAGGCAAAGGATTTCGTTTGTAACCGAAAATGTTTATCCTTGGCCACTCGCATTAAATCGCTACAGCGCGGCGCGTGTTGTAAGATTTGAGCAGGAAAACTGTAAACCTGATTACACTTTCATTGTTTGAAGATGCGATCCGAGTTAAAATTAAACAAATGACTAGTAATTGTTTCTAAGAATATTTAATGTGTGTTCGCAATTCGTGGGCGATATATTTCCCTTACTCATTACCACGAAATTAGCATACGTTAAGTAATGAATGATCTAAACTCCAAACTGATCTCATCAACGTGAACCCGTAGTATCCCACTTCACTGGCAACATAAAAAAAAACCATCAACAAAATATTGTAACGGACAAACAGATATATGGCTGTGGGTCACATTTCGTAATCAAATGATGACGTCATATAGCCTAATAATAATTATATAAATAATCTTTTTTTTGTTTTTTTTTCATTAATTGCCCCTAGAACACAGCGGCCTAGACCTCCACTGCTGGAGATGGGCCTTCCAGATCTGTCTGATATATCTGGACAGACATTTAGGACATTATTTATTGGTTCTCCAAAATTAACAATAAGTATTACAAATTCAGAGTACCTATATGTACAAGGTAAATGTAATTTTAATTAAAGGATTACACAATTATCACTACATGTTATAAAACAAAGTCCTTCGCCGCGTCTGTCTGTCTGTTCTAACACTACTGCACCGATTTTTATGCTGTTTTTACCAATAGATAGAGTGGTTCTCGAGGAAGGTTTTAGTATATAATTTGTTAAGTTTTAACTGTTTAACTGCCTCCGTGGTCTAGCGGTTAAGTCCATGTATTTTAGACTCGGAGGTACCGGGTTCGATTTCTGGTCGGGACGCAAAAATATTTTTTAATGTAAATACATACATTTAATTAATATTTAATTTATTTGTGATATTTCTCGAGTTTGGTACGCTGGAGACATCAACAAGCTTGCCACTTGTCATGATTGGCCTATAGTAAAATTGGCTAAATGTGAATCCGCTTATTTATAAGCGTGGTTTCTGACCACCCCGAAAGGGAAACGGTGCTGGAAAAAAATAAGCCGACTGGGAGCTTTCAAAGAAAACACCTTAACCCTTTGAGATATAACAAAATAATATATGCTGGAATTGTGTATCTTATATAGGTCTACAGAAAAGTCCGCGATGGCATACGAGTATGTCCATCTCTTAAGGATTTATTTATTCATTTATTGAGAATTCAACAGCGTTTCAACTTTAATAAATTAACTACTTACAAATTAACAATTTTAGGCCACTAACAGGATTCCACATATAATATTAAAAACTGTGATAAGTGATACAAAATAAAAGAAGTAAAAATTCAAAAGTTAAAAATACATATTTAAGAATTTAAGATGTAAAATTGATTGCATAAAATTTGAAAAAATAAAAACTAAATCCTGAATTTCAGTTGAACAGTTATAATAATGTAATGTATTGATTACTCCTACACGTAATATTGTTATTTTTTATTATGGTGCATGCATGTTTGTGTAAGTATGAGAGTGAGTGCATGTGTTTGTTTAAATGAGTGTGTGTGTCTGTGTGTGCGTGTGTGTTTTAGTAAATTTATTTATTTATTTAATGTTTAATGTTTATTTGCAATTATCTCCTTCTTTAATTTATATTTAGATATATTAAAAATGTCAATTTCCGAGTACTCCTAGTTATATGTACGCGCGGCTCTATACAGTACAGAGTGATATGCATAGTTCGTCTTCGCGAAAGGCACAGTAAATAACGATGTGTGTCTAGAACGTCGAGGGGGCACACATAATTGAATCTTAGCTAGCAGGTCTGGATAGTCGAGGCGCCCTGAAAGCAGCGCATGCAGGAACAATATAACATTTTAAATCAAATATGTATATCCGTATAACAAAAACAGTTGAGAAACACTTTTATTGTTTACATAATATTTCTTTCAATCTTGGCAGAAGGATAAATTTTCAGGGAAAAACACCATCCCTAGAAGTAGTTGTAAAACAATTCACTGACGACATGAATAGGGTTACTCAACAGCCTATAAGCAATGTCAAAAAAGCTTGGATATATGACAACTACTTAGCATCTCGCCTCACTTGGCCTTTCCTAGTATATGATTTCAACAAAAGCCTACTATCAAGTCTGGACGCGGACGTCATAAGAACATTGAAGTCTTGGCTTGGATTAGCCCAGGGTGCTGACTCCTCAACATTCTTTAGAGGACGGAGAAACTTCGGAATGGATCTGAAAAGACCATCTGAATTATACAAACATCTACGTATAAGCAAATATCAAATTCTAACCAGCTCCCAGGATAATACAATTTCATCCCTTCCAAAAGACCCTCTGGTCTCAGATATGGAACCGAGACTACTATTCTTCAAGAAATTCATGACAGGTGCCCAGACTGACAAAAGAGGCATTGGCTGGAAGAAAAAAGAAAGTGACAAAGAGGTTATAAAATCCTTCCTCAGGAAAGATGAAGAGCATGAATACAGAGTGCACGCGATGACTCTAGAAGTTCAAAATGACTGGCTAACTTTGGGCGATTTTTGCATCCCTCCAGCCCTAAAGTGGCGCACACTAATGTACGATTGGTCTCCGGGGTTGCTAAAGTTCTACCTAAACGCTTTTCAAATGTCCCTCCCGGACCAGAGTAATCTGGTAAGGTGGGGAAAAGCTACGGAAAAGAACTGTACATTGTGTGGTGCTGCCATAGGAACTGCTAGACACACACTTGTAGGGTGCGTTACTCTCCTAGAAAAGGGCTATTACTCACGCCGACATGACAAAGTCCTAGGTGTTATCCGTGAAGCAGTAAGTCTTTCTATTGCAAGAGCCAGAAAGGGACTGACTACAAATAAAACTTTGACCACATTTGTAAAGGAAGGGCAAAGCACGAAAACTAAATGCAAGCCCACCTCGATCCTTGGCGCCGCATCAGACTGGAAAATTCTCATGGATACATTTGAACACCATTATAGGATCCCAGATGAACTAGCTGTATCAGCCTATAGGCCAGACATCTTAGTGTTTTCTCGGAACTTGAAAAAGTTATCCTTATTGAACTTACCGTTCCGTGGGAATCAAATATTCCAAAAGACCACAACATGAAGTCGAATAAATATTATGATCTCACAGAAGAAATGATCAGGAACGGGTTCAAGACTCAGCTTTACGCAGTGGAAGTTGGTGCAAGAGGAGTTCCAGCAAAATCTTTGCATCACTTACTGAAAGAATTGGGCCTAAGCAGGTCTGCCGTCAATACATTTATGGAACGAGCTTCCAAGACGGCACTAACGGAATCATACAGTATTTGGTTGGGTAGGGAGAGAAGTAGAATGGTGGATGGTGAGCGTATTATCGCGAAATAGAAAAAAAAGGAGGCCTCCTTTTCTTAAACCAGCCAATTGTCGGTCGCAAGCCCGAGACACCATTCTTCTCATCTCTTACCCACACACGATGGACCCGGCACCCGCACGGTGAATCCATGGAATGCTTAGAAATTTGTCTTCTAATGTTGTTTTAAAGCTGCCTCAATTCCGGAGAAACTCCCGCCTCTTCTTTGTTATTTAATGAAAGTGTTTTGCCGAATACTTGTAAAGACATGGTGGTCGTAAAAAAAAGAACGAAAACACAATTGTAAATAAATTTAAGGCAAATTAGTGTGAAATTACAAATTATAACGTTGTAAGACCTAATTTGTTCTGCGTGAGTGTGGTTAAGATTTAGAAATTATAAAGTCATAACAATAAGCCTAACATTTAAATAAAATACGCACATGTATTCTTGGACGTTTCCCCAACGGGTGCTCTACTCGATTATTCCTTTCGCTGTCAAACGGGACGCCTAGGTACGTCCACGTCGCTACGTTCGAGATATAACTGTCAAACTCAAGGTACATCGGAGGAGTCCTTCGCGCCATTTTTCGCGGACATGTCAAGTGCAAGTTTTTGTTTTGTAAATTAATTTACTGTGAATATTGTTGGTCAAAATTGGTGTTGTTTTGTTTAATAATGTTCTACAATGTGAATAGTTATAGAAAACGATAAATTGGACTTTGAATATAGGGCACAAGTTGCAGTTTATTTTTTGCGGGTTTCCCGCGCTATTATGCGAGTTACACCAAGAAAAGCATCAAATTCTGCAGCATCTGGAATTTGATGATCCCCTACTCGGTTATGAACTCTGTTATTTACATATATTATGCAAATAAATTACGTGTTTAGGGCTGATGTATTCTGTACAATGTCCTTTAAAACTACTTTTAAAAAAATGACGCGGTATACGAGATAGCTGCCATTAAGCAAAATTTCATTTCACACACTTCCAAAAAAGTAAAAGAAAGAATGTTCACGCTTAAATCTGCAATTTACCACACTTTAAAGTACCTGTCTACCCTTTAATAACTTAATTATACCAAAACCCTTCGGTAATGAAGACCACACACAAATCTCGCGTGACAGACGGACAGGCAGACACTTCGACCGAATTATATTATTAAATGAAATTGGGCCACCCGAGCGATGTGTACAGCCGACTAATTTATTAAGTTTAATTTTGACAATAAATAGTTAAGTTTGATACTCCTTGGCTGAGGGTCCCAATGGCCCATCGTCTCAACCCCAAACGGCGCAAACTCGGTTGGCGTATGCTTGAGTTTCTAATACATTTTAAACAAATATAATATAAACTATAAAGTATACAAACCATTTTTTATGTTAAATGACATATGTCAAAAAGTAACATCAAGAACCCTCCTTTCAACACGGTACTGACATACGAAATTAGCATCAAATGTTAGAATTTTCATTAAACCAACGATTTGTGCTAAAAAAGTGGTATTATTATGCTAACATTTCTAAAAACTAACGAGCGGTGAGGCTACTTTTTGACAAGTATTTTCGTTCATGTTTTATCATACCATGGCATCCAACACACATGATATTATTATGGTCTTTGAATTTATTACATAAAATCGTTTAAAATACCTTTTTAACAAATATAATAGAAAACTATGAAGTATGTAAACAATCCATTTCCTATGTTAATGACATCTGTCAAAAAGTAACATCAATAACCCTCCTTTCAACACGAAATTAGCATCAAATGTTAGAATTTTCATTAAACGAACGACTTGTGCTAAAAAAAGTGGTATTTTCATGCTAACATTTCTTAAAACGAACGCGGCATCCTACCATCCACCTGGCAAAGTGTACGGGGTACGAGAGTTGCTCACTCTTTTCCAAATTAGTTACTATAGTATATTTATTTCTTACAACTCTCAAAAAGTATAATTTAACAGATTGAAAATAAATTCCGGACTCCTCGTAGAGGTTATATCTTGATAAGGAAAGTCCCTATAATTAAACGTACCAGTATGGAGGATGACGATAAGATAGGAAATCCCCACACATATTTGACAAATTACAAGAAACATTACTTCATAATGTTCATTGTCATGAAGAATTTCTACAAAAAGCATATTGGTTATTGTTCTGACGAAACACATAGTTAAGGATTCAAATGACTATTGATAAATAAAACGCCGACAAAAGAATCGTCACAAACAATTCGCGTGCTATGAATTTTAAGTTACATTGACATGATATTGCATGGACTTTGGGTATTCTTAAATATGCCATCAAAAAAATCAAATATTATATTGCTAGTAATTCAGCGACGAAGACCGACGATGAAGGCGAATCGATTGACGTAAGAATCATTAAAATTAGCCAACGCGTTTGCAACACTATATAACCCTTCTTTGCGTCGCGTACCTAGGTAATTTATTTATTTATTATAGCAAACAGCGTGGTGGTGGCTCGGTTGTAAGAAAGCTTTTCTTAAATCCTAAAGAGGTCGGTTTAAACCAACCAACTTGTGGAATCGTTAATAAATTGTCATTAAAAATTTACATCATATCCTCGCCAATCCGTCTAGCCAGCGTGGCGAATGTAGGCCAAATTCTCCAGATATATGTTCTGGAAGGCCCATCTCCAGCAGTGGAGGTTTAGCACGCTGTGTTCTAGGGTGCAATATCAATGATTGCAATCCAAAAGCAGTGTACACTTCATGCTTATTATGATTTAGCCATGACATTTTCATTCCAATTAAAATATTGATTGTTATCCCTGGTGTGGGATTTTACCTGTTGGGATTTCATAGCCCCTTCCCACCTTCAAGGCACTTCTGTTAGTGCTGGTGTTGCAGCGGATCAAGCGCAGATCAGCAAGCGTCGAAAATATGAAACGATTTGCTATAGTTATTTATTTTCGACGTTTGCTGTAGAAACGTAGGGTCCGTGGGGATCGGAACTGAAAGCTTTCTATAAAGAAATTGTTCCAAGGCTCATTGACATCTCTGGTGACAATAGGGCTGGCAGTTTTTTTTCCCAAAAATGAAGTATCATAATTCAGAGGGGAAATGCTGCTAATGTATTGGGCACCATGCCACAAGACATCGATTTGGAGAAGCTAATTTTTTTTGTAATTATTTAATTTTTATTTTCTATGTATTTTAAAATAAGGAAAGGCATGCTCCGATATTTCGGGCATGTTGAAAGGATGAGCGAAGAGAGAATGACAAACCAGATACATAATGCGAAAGTTGTGGGTAAAAGAGGCCCTGGCAGACCAAGCCTCACCTTTCATGATCAAATAAATAAAATAATAGCTGAAGGTGCATTAAAAAGTCATCGAAACAAAAGGGCATGTATGAAGAGGTTGATTATGTCGCAGAAACAAAAGAGGTATGTCGTGATCGTGACAAGTGACGCTCAATTGTCTCTGCCTACCCTGCAAGGGATTTGGCGTAAATATATGTATGTACGAGTATATATAAAAAAAAAAACATATATATACACATTCCACATTTATAGCAAACAACGAATTTGATTGATTTAAAAAGATTGCGAATTATAGTAATTATAGTTTCAGTAATAACTACGAGTATTTTGACGAATGGTTTGTAACTCTCATTTTAAAACCCACAATTACTATTCAATTATATGATTTATATTATTATATGTAGATTTATATTATATTTATTGACCGCCTCCGTGGTCTAGTGGTAACAAACGTTGCCGTGAACTCGGGAGGTCGTGGGTTCGATTCCCACCGGGGGCAAGTTGTACATGGTATAATTTGTCTCGGTCTGGGTGTTTATATGTATAATATGTATATATTTACAAAAAAAAAAGTATAATATGTAGTTTATCAACCATCTAGTTTCCGTAACACAAGCCTCGTAGCTTACCACGGAAACTAGATGGCGCTGTGTGACCTGTCTGGAAATATTTATTTTAATTGATAGAGAGAGGTTATGAAATAATTATTGTTGAAGTTTATTGCGCGGCCCCTAACCTTTCTTAGTAAATACATGATACGAAATGGGATTTCACATGACGTGTGTAACTATAACTAAAGTACAGTATAATCAGGACCGTAAACACTTGCAAGGTGGTCAGAATCCATAACTAGTGCATATAACATAGCATAAGACATTTATTTATTGTTTTTTCATTTATTTTTATTTTTGCACTACATTTGATATAGTTATTTAATTAATAATAAATTCTTTATTGTACAGAACAAAAAATAGTGTGGGTACAAAGGCGAGCTTAATGCTATAAATGCATTTTCTACCAACTAACCTTTGTGAATGGGGAGACATTATAAGCGGGTGCAGAAATACTATAGTGATCAACAATAATGAAATATAAATACATACTAATTAAATATACATATCCTACATATTAAATAAATATACGGGGTGTTTGGAAGGGAGCTGTACATACGCCTAGGGTAGAAACTAGGGATAGTCTGCTACCTACCCCCGCCCAATATATTGACCTTGGCCTCAAGGCTTGCTTGGATGGCAAATGAAAAACATTAATCATTACCAAATTTTTTGTTTTATTTGCCATCCTTTTACGATCGAAAACATTTAATTTTCATTAGTTGAAATGTTTGCTAAAAGTGCCCTAGTTGCGGAAATTAATTAATAACTTTAAAACTAAAAGTGATAATTACACTTTTAGCATATCGTTAGAAAGGGCATGGACTGAGGATGTTTTAAAAAAATCAGAAGAACTCCAACCCTGTTAGTTTTTTTTTAAACCCCATAGAAAGTTGCCCTTAAAATTATTTCTTTACCTTACTACGGTACTTCAGGCCCCATAACTTTTCTTCTCCACAATTTTCTGGTGTAAAATAAATTTTTGCAGGACCCTAAGACTCTAACGATTAAAACAAGACTATTAGCAGACCGGTCCCATGGATAGATTTTCAGCTACAGGTAGTTTTAGTAAAAAAATCACAAAAAAGTCAAATAAAAAATAAAAATAAATTAAAAAAAAACCTTGAGGCCAAGGTCAATATATTGGGCGGGGGTAGGTAGTAGACTATCCCTAGTTTCTATCCTAGGCGTATGTACAGCTCCCTTCCAAACACCCTGTATACATAAATAATAAATACATATCTAAGTACATAGTAGAAAGTTATGGTAAGTTATTCTGTAGTCTTATCTTAAGGCCCTTTTACAGCCGCTTTCACATCCGAAAAGAACAATACTTAATCTCAATTTTACTTATTTACTATTGTTGTATAAACTTAGCGCTATTTAATGTTCCTAAATGTATTAACAGATACAATTCTTAAAAGTGAAAGTATTTACAGAGCAGAAAAAAATATTATTGTGTCTCGACTCTCGACGATGATTCGAACCCAGTACCTCCGCGTCTAAGCCGCTACATCATAGTACCGTTATATAGGAATTTAAAAAAATAGTTTTTTTTTTAAATAATATTAAGTTGACATGTGACCTTGCGGCCACCTGATGGTAGTGGCGCGCGTAGCCCATGAATGTTAGTTCCCCGCCCCGGCATACTGGGGAAATTATCACCATCAGTTCGCCTACCACCTGTTGATTGAGATGTTTAGTCAGAATTATTAATGAAAAAAAAAAATCAAAACTTAATAACAATAGTTATGCAAATTATTATTATATTAAAATTAACAATAGAAGAAAAAAAAAACAAAAAAGAGTGTGCGTCGGCCGGGAATCGAACCCGGATCAACTGCTTGGAAGGCAACTATGCTGACCATTACACCACCGACGCACTTGACGAGTCGCGCCAAATTCACTATCACTTTACGTTCGTGTATCTATTTTTGTAAATGGTGTTGATTTATGTAGATTACCGTAAATACTGATAACGTAATGAACTAAAATATGTAAGTGTTAAATTAATTAGTGAGCATATGTTTTGATTATTTAATTATGCTGATAACGTTAAGCTGCGCAAATACTCCAACATCGGTACAGGTTATATTCGAATTTGCGCGTTTGGGATCTTGACTATGGGGATGGGGAGCGAAGTGTCTGGTTAAGGAGTTCTCCAAACGGCTAACAGAAACATATGGAGGGCAGACAGCTGGCAATTGTTTCTGTCAATGTATTATTTTATTTATTCATTAGTTAAAAAAAAACAATTATATATACTTACTAAATTATATTATAAAAAATATACTATATTTTTTATTAAATATTACTTAAATAAAAATAAATAACTATAAACTAAACCTAATAAAAAATAAACTAATAAGGTTAATTATTTAATATTTAAATAATATAAAGTAGCAATTAATAGCCTCTAACCTTTCCTTTCCTAATATTTAAGGCTTAGTTGCACCAATATGAAATGTCTGTAATTGTATTTATTTTGCTCGTGCAATCGACGCCATTTTTAACTTTTGGTACAACCCCGTCTGTAGTGTTTAATGGGCCATCGTCGATCTATCTGATTGTACATACAACATTGTATAAGTACAAATTGTTAATGTGATAAAGTTCCATATGTTTGATGTTGCTAAATTGAGATTTACGGCGAATGATTTCTATTAAGAGGCCGTAAAGAGTAAACTGGCACGCAGACGAATTTAAGTTAATTTAACGTACACGACATATCTATACGGACAGAACATGGATCAGTATATTAAACTTAAAATCAAATCAACCTTTAAATTACATTTCATTTCATTTATTTACCGTCTGGAACACTTTATAATACTCTGTAACTAATATTAGTTACCCACAGTAAACGAGATAACACAATCATGGTTAGACAGCTTAATACGAAACAACACGACAAAGACCAGAAACAGCCCAAACTATCAATACAATTATGAAAGAGCCATATTGAATGCCAAATAATGAAATTAAATCAAAATAATCAAATTGTTTTATTATTATTTAAATTGTTATTATTTTTTACAATATGAATTGACCTAAATATAAAGTAGGGGAAAGCTCCGGACGGCGGGTAACCGCGGACATTTAAATTCCATGAAACTAAACGATAAAGCGTTATTGTAAATGTGGGCCCTTTTACAGCCAGTTTAAGAAATTATTAAGTTAATGGAAAGTTGTCAATTTTGCGTTTTACAAAGCAATAACAAATAATTAAATAAATTTGTTCGTAAAACCCGATTTGACTTAAGAAAATCTTAAAGATAATGATTCCTTAGCTAGAAAATAATTAAGTACGAAACAAAATTGTGGCTTCTATTAAACTTATTCGTATGCAATGAAACATAAAAGAAGACTGGATTCAGTAACAGGAATGCAAAGACTGGGCCCAGGCAGATTGGGATTAAATAGATGCATCGGCTTTTAGTTTTAGTTAAGATGTTTGTCAGGCCAAAAAACGGTTAGGACAACATTGATTACTGTCTACCCGACATTTCATGTGACACTAAAAAAATTATAAAAAGTAAAAAAGTATCATCACGACCGTTTCCTTTTTGGGTGGTCAGAAACCACGCTTATAAATAAGCGGATTCACATTTAGCCAACTTTACTAAGGCCAATCATGACAAGTGGCAAGCTCGTCGATGTCTCCAGCGTACCAAACTCTAGAAATATCACAAATAAATTAAATGTATTTATTTACTTTTATAAATATTTACTAATTAAAAAAAATAAGACAAATTATTCTCTATATACTCGTTTATCTCTGTATATTATTATTAGTTAAAATATGTAATATTATTAGTAATGTTTAATAAATATAACAAAAGAGGTTTTTAATTTTATTTTAAGTATAAAATAAAGACAGACATTTTATTAATTGTTTTTTTTTTTTAATTCATTGTATCCGTGGATACCCGATCTTCCCCTACACCTACAATAAAATATATGACTTCCTGTCGTCCTTTATTTATAAAACTAAAATTACTGACTCTTCCTTCTATCTATTAAAACAAACGCGTTATCCTAGTAGAATAATTATTCCAGTGCATAAAAGCCGAAATTGTTATGCAATAGCAACACAGATATTTAATAAGCATCCAGTTACTATATGGGAGCTGCCACTGAAGCTGTTTAAACTCTTAGTCAAACACACGCCTGGTTATTAAATGTTTTTGCCCGGTATTTTTGTCACTAATAAAATAACTTATCTTATAATAGGCCTTGCTTATAAGTCAACGTTTAATATGAATTTAGTTAAATAAGTTTGTCTACACATAAGCTAGTCAGTTCATTTGGCAGTGTGTATAGCCCGCTTTTGTAAAATAAAGATGTCAGTAGCAATTACCCACAGTAAAATTCCATAAGACATAATACTAGCTAAAATAAACCCCTCACCTATAACAAACTAAAAAGTAAACAGCTTTCCATAAACACCTAATAGGGTTAATACGAGCCCCGGCATGAGGGATACACTTTTCTGACGTACATTTCTCATAGATTTACAACACCACGGTTTTTGTGCCTCGAGGAGCACGTTAAGCCGTTCGGTCCTGGTTCCACTAATGCTAACTTGTGTGTAATCGTTAATAAATTGTCATTAAAATTGACATCAGGCCCTCGCCAACCCGTCTGGCCAGCGAGTGTAGGCCAAATAATCCAGATTTTTTTGCAAGACCCATCTTCAACAGTGGAGGTCTAGGACACTGTGATTAGGTATGCATTTATGTATACCAGTGCTCGTACCTATTTCTCTTTGTTTGGCAAGTCCTCATTGTTTATGTATATGGCACTTTGATCATATCGTTTGATACCAAGAACTATTGCTCATGGGTATGAAAATTTACTTCAAGAACCACTGGGCTGCAAAGCTGAAAAGTTTTCGCGGTTTATTTCTGTCGGGTAATTTTGTGACTCATAGACTACATGTATTCTAAAAAAAAATAAACAAAAGAACGGAACAAATCGAATTTTAATAATTCCTTCAGCCTAGAGAATTCTTAGAGATTCGTCTGATTCGACAACATTGGGTTTAAACCGACCTTTATTTAATATTTGTAAGAACGCATATTTATCTTTTTGTATGTAGGATTCACCTTTTATGAATTGTTTCGGGATTTGTCTGAATAAAAGAGGAAAAGCTTTTGAAAATGATTTTAATATTAAAAAACAAACTACTATCGATTCAACAATCGTTGTCAAGAACACAACAGTGTTGCCTACTACAAAAAATATACTTAATTCTAACAATGATTTTTGTCGTAATATTTTTAACAGCCTTAAAGTCTAAACTGCTTCGCTGACCACTAAATGACATTAAATACCTATAAACTAAATCTAATCTACTGACAAAGCCCATACACAGCCGCAACAACAGCTCAATTTATTTACCTAAGGTAGGTAGATATTTATATTTAATATAGGTACCTATATTTTTGGTTATTTTTTGTTATTGTGTTGACCTATGACACTACCAGTTCTGTTCCTTGTCTTCACATTGCACTCTCCAGGCAAGACAGATATTTTAACGTTAAATATATATTGTGTACAATTTTGTTTAAATTATATTGACTTAATCAAATTCCGGTGGGAATGTACGGTGATACACTAAGAAATAAAGAAATATAAAAAAAACCATCTATAAATAGAAACCTCCAGAGACGTCCCGTCAAAGACAGTGCCAAGGAGACTGACAACATTTCCCCTCTGTACATCAAGGCACAATGTTGGCAGAAATAATTGCCAGTCCAAAATGCTATACTCTAGTATGAAATACGACAGCTGGACTGAGTTTATTTTCCAATCGCTTGACGTACGAGAGTGTTTGTTTTAATAAAATTCGCAAGTAGGTGGAGGTTATGACGCAAATAGTTCTAGGAATATTTCAGATTTAGCCCGATTCCTAGATACATATAATGTTTGGGAACATACCGTATTTTTGTACTAACAATATTAATAAGTAATGAAGTACTGGTTAAATATTACAGGCATTTGTGCACGTCATTGATTTTTTTTGCAATTGTAATCAAGTAAATGAACTGCTGTCAACCAGCTTCTTCACACCTAAAATGTATTAAGTAAAGTAAAGTAAAGTATCATCACGACCGTTTCCCTTTCGGGGTGGTCAGAAACCACGCTTATAAATAAGCGGATTCACATTTAGCCAACTTTACTATGGGCCAATCATGACAAGTGGCAAGCTCGTCGATGTCTCCAGCGTACCAAACTCGAGAAATATCACAAATAAATTAAATAATTATTAAATGCATTTATTTACATTAATAAATATTTTTGTGTCCCGACCAGGAATCGAACCCGGTACCTCCGAGTCTAAATCCACGGATTTAACTGCTAGACCACGGAGGCAGTTTTATTTATTTATTAATTAGTATTTATTTAGTGTTATAGTAAAGTTGGCTAAAATAGTAAAGTTGGCTAATTGTGAATCAGCTTATTTATAAGCGCGGTTTCTGAGCACCCTGAAAGGGAAACGGTCGTGATGATACTTTACTTTTTTACTATTTTAGTGTGGCATTGTTATTAAAACTGGCATTGTCATTTATATATTGTATATATCGAAAATGGAAATACTGATTTTTTAAATATCTACATTTAAAACATGACTTATTTTCTATTCAGGGTGACGGCTAGTTTATATCTGTTACTATGTCATTAATTGATAGAAATCAATTCAAAATTACAAATAATAACAGCTATCTATCTAATACCTCCGTGACTACCTCCGTGGTCTAGTGGTTAAGTCCGCGGATTTAGACTCGGAGGTACCGAGTTAGATTCCTGGTCTATATTATATATATAATAATATTTTTCGAGTTTGTACGCTGGAGACATCGACGAGCTTGCCACTTGTCATGATTGGCCTATAGTAAAGTTGGCTAAATGTGAATCCGCTTATTTATTAACGTGGTTTCTGACCACCCCGAAAGGGAAACGGCCGTGATGATACTTGATGATGATTGTTTTTTTTTATTATTTTTTATACTAGCACGACATGTGACCTTGGGCCCACCTGATGGTAAGTGGCGCGCAAGGTCTATAAATGTTAGCAACTGAAGTCAGACACATAACTGCCATCAGTCCCTAACACTATGCCGGCTTGACTAGATGCTTTTTCACATTTCGCTTGAAGAACTCCAAGTTATAGGAAAGTGGAAACACAGTGGAAAGAAAGGTTTAGGTTATAGAGTTCTTCGGAGCACTCACCATAGTATAGTCAGTAGAACACGCTCTGAGAAGCCACATCTCGGAGAAGCTGCAGGGATTCGAGAGTTCCAGATATAGTGGCATCGTCCACAATTCGAACAGTTCGCCTCTGTAGGACATTGAGAGCATCTGTGAGGTACTTGGCGGAACCATTCCAATTTATATTAAATTATGTTAAATGGTTCGAAGTGTGAAAAAGCATCTAGGCAAGCCGGTATAGTGTTAGGGACTAATGTCATTCATGAGTCTCTGATTCCAGTTGACATAAACCTTGCGCGTCACTAACCATCAAGTGTACACATTGTGCTAGTATTCAAAAAAAAGTTACGTGTCAGCACAGCAGCACCCGATCACGGACGTAACGCATGTTCCAGTAATCCCCCCCGCTCAACCAAGCCCTTAGGGTGCGTACCGAGACCCGACGAAGGAGCTGAGTACGACCAAATTACGGTACGACTATTTTCTGACTTGACGACGACTGCTGCTGTTTCTCGGCTTTGGACTAGCGTGAGCGGGAAGGGCAATATAGAAAGGAAGCGGCGAGAAAGAGACAGGACAAGGTATATGTGTAACAAATTAGGAATGTCTGTTGATGCACCGACGAATCACAACATCGTCTAACCATCTAAAATTGGTCAATATTCCGCGAATGGCCCGAACACAATCTAAAACGTATTGTTTTTACCAATTTTACTAATAAGGGACAGGTGTCTTATCAAACCACCTGTGACCAAAAGTCTACACGGAATTATATCCTCTATTATGATACATTACGGACGTAAGTCGTATAAAAGAGATCTACCCTTCAAGAAAGGGGTGGTTTCTTAGAGTTCGTTGCGTACGAATGATTTACGTGGGAAAAGAAAAATAATACGGAACATAAATAATTACTTTCTATTTTTGGACATTCAAATTGATAAATATCTATTGACCTAATTCTTTTAAGCTTCGAATCTCTCTCGCTCGTACACTTTAACATTTTCAAATGTTTTTTAATAAAATATGACATCTACTTCATGGATATCTCGACATAATTTTGAGTTTGAAACCATATCAAGCATCAATTGAATAAAAATGAAACTCAAGTGTTCCTGTTTGTGACAATAATACGCGGTTTCAAATACCAATTGATATAATCAACATTATATCAGTTGGTGTCTCTATTCTGCAAACGAACCTCACGCACGGGTCAAAATATGCACCCCCATACCGTTTATAAACGCTTATGGATAGTATAAGCGTTTATATAAATTTGAAGATTATAAAGGAAAAGAGATTGTCCAAAACCAGGCCCCAACTTTTTTGTAGCGTGCCTCAACTAAATACAATTCAATAATCATAACAATTTATTGTTTTTTTTGTAAATTTAATTACAACATCTCTTTCAACCCAGCATTTAAATATAATCTAATTAAATAGTCAATCGGTTAAAATTTATGTATGAAATAGTTACAAAGCACTATTTATACGATTAGGTTCTTTATTATGACAAGGTACTTTATTATAGATAAAACATTGGATTTCAAATCGGCGGGATCGAAACTATGTAATTATTAACGTAAAAAAAGTTTTTGTCAATTGTCCTTATGATAGGGTAAAATAAATAAAATTAATTAATGATTATGAAAACACATTATATTAACTATTAAATAAAAAAAGAAATCATTATGGCACGAGAACATTTGATTTGATTTCTCTAAGAAAAATGGACAATCACATTACGTAATAAAAATACAAGTTTTCTATGCAACTGATTGCAATCGCAAAATCTTTGCATCACTTACTGAAAGAATTAGGCCTAAGCAGGTCTGCCGTCAATACATTTATGGAACGAGCTTCCAAGACGGCATTAACGGAATCATACAGTATTTGGTTGGGTAGGGAGAGGAGTAGAATGGTGGATGGTGAGCGTATTATCGCGCAATAAAATAAAAAAAGGAGGCCTCCTTTTCTTAAACCAGCCTATTGTCGGTCGCAAGCCCGAGACACCATTCTTCTCATCTCTTACCCACACACGATGGACCCGGCACCCGCACGGTGAATCCATGGAATGCTTAGAAATTTGTCTTCTCTATATTAGGTACCATCTATCATGAAATGGTGTTTTTGACCATATTTTGTTAGACAGCCCATCACTAGATATTGCATTTGTTAGCGTATTTTTATCCGGCTGCGCGACGCGGCGACTCTCAGAAGGGTATTTATCAGCATTATTTGTGGCACATTGGAGAACAAACTCTATAGTCGATCATTGTTTCGAAGATTTGAGCATGTCTCGGTTTTTAATGGGTCCTGACTGTTAGATTAGATACAATAGTGTATAATAATATAATATATAAAATTATTTCAATAGTGTAGGTATGTAGTTCAGCGGTTATCTAACTTTTTGGCGACGGAACCCTTAGGCTTGTATTTTCTATTTAAAGTTAATTTGTATTTAGTTAATTTATTTACATCTGACTGTATTTTATTCGAAGGAAGGAAGGAACGATGATTTTAAAAAAATCTATTTTTTTAAATTAAACTAAAAACTTACACTTTAAAACACAAATTATAATTAATAAATAAACCTACTTAATAAATAAAAATACAACTAAAATAAAATAAAATTATTATAAATAAAAAAATTGCTCCAAATCGCTGCCAATGGGCAAAGTGCCAAGAATACATTAAATGCCACGTTGAATGGCAATGTTGAATCTTTGGCCCAAATATTGCCCAGCCCTCTTGTCTCCCGAGGTGTTGACGAGCTATTTTGACAACGCCTTGAAAATTTCATGTGCACTTGGTCCCCACGGCCCGAGAGTTTCAACTCCAAACGGCGCAAAAACACAACTTAAATAATTGTTTTTTTTTTCTTTTTTTTTTTACGCTGTTGGGTGTATTTATTTGTTATATGTATATTATTGTATATATGTTAACGAAATGAAACCGTAGCTTAGGAGAACAACTTAGAGTAAATGAAAACAGAAGTCTTGACATTGATTGTATATATTGTTTGTGTTCTACTTAAGGCTATCACTATCGCAGATCCTAGAATACCGAGTTTTATACCGAGTATATAGAAGGAAAATTTGACCAAGACTTGCCACGTTAGCCAGCCGGATTCGCTGATGTCAATTTTAATGACAATTTTAAGCTCGTACGAGTCCGTGAAAATACGTCTACCTTGGCCAGACTATCCAACTAGGCCTAGCCAACTTCAGCAAGGAAACTGACAGGCGCATTCAACTAGGATGGGCTGCATTCGGGAACTTACGCCAAATTCCTGTTATCAAACATACCACAGGGTTTGAAAACGAAATTTCAACCAATACGTTCTTCCAGTATTGTCGTACGGAGCAGAAACGTGGACACTGACAGTGGGTCTGGTCCACAAGTTTAAGTTCGCTCAGCGTGCTATGGAGAGAGCTATGCTCGGTATTTCTCTGATGGATAGAGTCCGAAACGTAGACATCCGTCAGAAAACCAAAGTTACCGACATAGCCTTCAAAATTAGTAAGTTGAAGTGGCAATGGGACGGACACGTCTGTCGCAGAACCGATGACGGATGGAGTAGACGAGTTCTGGAGTGGAGACCACGTACAGGAAAACGCAAAGTGGGAAGACCCCACGCCTGATGGACGGATGACCTGAAAAAAGTCGCTGGTGGCGGCTGGATGAGGGTGGCAAAAGATCGTGTGAAATGTCGAGCCTTGGGGAAGGCCTACATCCAGCAGTGGAGAGACATAGGCTGATGATGACGAGTCCGTGATCCGAGGAGGCTCTGGCGTTCTCACGTGACCTTGGGAAAAATTCCGCTTGGCCACGGGTGACCCTTAAAGTAGATAATATTTTGCTCAAACGGTCAGCCTAGCCGTTCAACTGGGGAACGCAGCGAGTGTCCTCGGCACACTACGCCCATCGGACGGTTAAAATTTTAGTTTTTAATTTTATTTGTAGTGTAGTTCATTTTATTTATAATATTTTTGTTTCATTTTATATAATGTAGTAAATATTTTTTTCGAATAAACATTTTATGTGTTACTAGATTTTGAATGCTCTAGCGATATGTCATCGCATCCCTAAATATTATGTTAAGTCACCTTGACAACGGTATTGTATCTGTCAACATTATGGAGAAATAAAAATCTGCTTGTTATAATTAAATATGTTTAATTTACATAAAATTTTCTAACAGTTAGTATTAATGGGGCGCGGTGGTGGCTCGGTTGTAAGAACGCGTTCCTTAAATCCTACAGTGGTCGGTTCGAACCTACCCGGCATGTACGATTAATTTTTAACCTTTTAAATTTAGTTATCAGTATCTATGCGATTACAATGCCCGGTACAGCAATAACTCACCAGGCAAGTCAGAATTTAGATAGACTATATGCCCATGTGCAACCCGAAAGTTAGTAAATCGCAAAAACCTCTGCTAATTTAAGAACAATAAATTGAACGTGTTCGGAAGAGGTCCCAGGCCCCCACAGCAGCACCCGATCATGGACGTAACGCATGCGCCAGCCATCCCCCCACTCAACCAAGCCCTTAGGGTGCGGACCGGGACCCGACACACGTGCCACCACTGCAATGACCTTCTGAGGAAGGGGCAACCACCAGACACGCCACACCATGAGAACCTGAACACTAACAATGACCTTCGACACACACACAATCATCAATATAACAATTACTTTCAAGGTACCCAAATGTTGCCGTGCAATTTTAATGTTATTGCGGTACGAATATGTGACTACCCCGCTAGAAATATCGATCGTAAGAGTTCCAATAACATTTTATGTATTTACGACCTTGCTATTAACAGAGGTTATTCAACAATTCAATTTTATTATAGAAAAGTAAATGTAAACTGACAATTCCAGTTTTTTTTATCATCAAAACAAAACGCCTCATAAAATAATATTTTACTTAAAAAACAATAAAATAACCCAGGTGTTTGTCTTGGTGAATTTTTTGACAAAAGCCGCGAGGTAAGAGGCGGTAAAGATAAAATAAAACGGTATTTTATAAAATTGCAATGTTCTTTTAATGTTTCCTTTACTTATTTAAAACACGTGTTGTACAATAGTAGTTCATTTCTAATTTTAGTTATCGCTGACCGGATACGTCAACTTAACTCTCGTGAGAAGTGGGTATATAGATTCTAACAAAACATCATCTATACGGAATCCGTCTTAGCTTTTGCTTAACCTGTAGTCCTATTCTGTTACTTAAGCGCAAACGTTATATAATGGAATCCGTAAACTATATATATATCACGCTGTTAAAGTTGAAATTTACACGCCAAATTCAAGGTCGAGAGCTTATAGAGTTGGGGAATCATTACAAACACAGCGTCCCAGACCTCCACTGCACTCCACTCCACATGGGCCTTCCAAAACATATATCTGGAGAATTTGGCCTACACTCGCCACGCTGGCCAGACGGCTTGGCGAGGATATGATGTCAATTTTTAATGACAATTTATTAACGATTCCACAAGTTAGTATTAGTGGAACCGGGACCGACTGTTAACGTGCTCTCCGAGGCACGGGAACGGTGGTTTTGTAAATCTATAACAAATGTACGTAAGTGTATTTCTAATTGGCATGTGCCGGGGGGGTTTGAACCGACCTTTGTAGGATTTAAGGAACGCGTTCTTACAACCGAGCCACCACCGCGCATTGAATAATATTTTGTAATTATATTGTAGGCCTATAATCAGCAGTGGAGAGACACAGGCTGATGATGATTATATTTTTTATGTTTTCGACCAGAAATCAAACCCAGACCACGGAGACAGGTGCAGTTACATATTATCAAATACCAATAATTTAAACCTTTCTTATCTTTACGTAAGTTATCATAAAAAAGGGAATTTTTAAAAGCTCTACAATACAAAAAGGACGCTTATCTATGGTATGTGGCCGCTAAGTCGAGGTCACATCTTTGATCTTTGATGGTTCGATTTTTAACTATCGATATTTTCCAAACTTTTTAACATATAAAACCGACTGCAACATTGACATTTAACTAGATTTACCGGTTGTAGAAACCGGGAAATGTTCCTATCCCCGATCCGGGCCTATTAGCCATCCGGGACTGAATGACCACACTTTCTGTCAATCTTAAAAACACTATTAGCAATATGGCATTGGCATTATTCTCCCAAGACATACATACATACGAGTATCTTCACGCCAAATCCCTTGCGGGGTAGGCAGAGACAATTAAGCCCCACTTGTAACGATCACATACTTCTTTCGCTTCTTCAACATTCATCAACCTCTTCATACATGCCCTTTTGTTTCGATGGCTTTTTAATGCACCTTCAGCTATTGTTTTATTTATTTGATCATGATATGTGAGTCTTGGTTTGCCAGCAGCCCTATTCTGATACTTAAGCGCAAACGTTATATAATGGAATCCGTTATTATATTTATCACGTTATTAAAGTTCATATTTGCGCAGACGCCGCCGAGATCGAGCGCTTATAGAGTTGAGAATTGAATAATATTATGTAATTATGACTGAATCCCGTAAATCTGACGTAAATAACGACATCCACTAATAACGTTTGCCACTTAGTAACAGAATTACACAGGGCCTCTTTTATCCACAACTTTCGCATTATAGATCTGGAACCATCGGAGCATACCTTTCCTTATTTTTGTCCCTATGCTTTCTTTCATACCTACCCTTTTGCGTATTTCGTCTTTACATATGCGATCCGTCAAAATGACGCCGCATATCCGATGCAACGACTTCATTAACTGCATTAACTCTACTCTCATGCGTATTCTGACATATCCACGTCTCGCTTCCATACATAAGTGTTGGTGCCAGCGTACAGTTATGTATAAAAGTTTTGCTAGAGGACGTTAGATAAAAAACTGTTTGATGCCCGCTCTATTATTGCGACCTTTGTATTTTGGATTCGGCATCGATTTCTTTCTTTTCCCCCAAATTAAGAGATTTAACTTAAATAAACAAATAAATTCTTTTCTGAGCAGACAGCCTTGAAAGTCTCAGCTAATTTCAGTGCGTACATAAATCTTCAAGTGTTCCTTGAAAATAACTCGCGTACGCCCAAAGCCAAATAAGCAACAAGAAGTGTGGGGCTTCCAATTCAAATTTAAATTCAAAATTCTTTATTGACAAGATGGATTACATAAGTGTAAATAAAATAAAAATAATAATAATAATAAAAATCTTTATTGCATATTAAAATATACAAAATAAAATGAAGTACATAGGCGAGCTTAATACCTTGTAGGTATTCTCTAACAGCTAACCTTTGGGAGAACGACATAAGAAATTGTGGGGTGCAGAGTTAGGAGGAGGGAATAAATATTAAACTAAATGCAAAGGTTGCTATACCTTTCACTGGGTATATCATATGTCATATTAAAAAGTAATGAAAATAAATAAATATACAAATTAACATGCCAGTTACATACACAAAATACACATTTATAAACATACATTAATATTTACATAAATAATAATCTAAATAGAAATACATACACTAATAATAATAATCCATGTCATGTGTATAAATTAAATATTATTTTGCTTTTTAAGAAAGTAAGAAGATAGAAGATGTTTAAATATGTTTAAAGTAGGTGCCTGTCTGATAAACAATGGCAGTCTGTTCCATTGGCGAGCTGCGGAAACTGTGAGAGAATCCGAATATCTGCTAGTAGAGTGGAGAGGAATTGAAAGTTGATTGTTGTGTGAAGAACGAAGAGAACGAGTATGGGAGTCACGAAGGAATTGAAAACGATCACGCAGGTAAAGGGGTGTATTCGGGTTATAAGGAATACTATATAGAAAGGAGAGGATGTGTACAGATCTACGAAAACGGATATTGAGCCACTTTAATTGAATACGAAAATGAGAGACATGATCATACTTACGCAGGCCAAATACATAGCGTATGCATAAGTTGAGAATAAAAAAGTAAAAAAGGTATTTATTTTCTCCCACAAAAGTTAAAATTAGTATATTTTATAAACATTTGTGTAGGATACTGGAGGGAAAACTAAACTAAATAGGTGATGTACATTTTAAATTTTAAACAGTCTGCTCACATCATCACAGCCCCCTAGAACACAGAGTTCTAGATTTTGGAGATGGGCCTTCCAGAACATATATCTTGAGTGTGGCGAGTGTAGGCCAAATTCTCCAGCAGTGGAGGTCTAGGACACTGTGTTCTAGGGACAGTACTGATTTACATTAATAAATATTTTTGTGTCCCGACCAGGAATCGATCCCGGCATCTCCAAGTTTTAATCCACAGAATTAACCGCTAGACCACGGAGGCAGTTGTAGTATAATAAATAATATAAATGTAATATAACCTAAGGGAATTGTAAAAAAAATATTTAAGGAGTCCTTTCCTTAAGTTAATCTTGTTAATTTCTCTATAATTATTGCACAAAAAGCAAATCCATAGAGTCAGAACTGGTCAATGTCATCTGACCATAAATAGTAGACGGAAGTGTAAAAATGTCGTCTAACTTCCTGTTGGTGGTTTATTACGAGTATCGACTGACTGAATCGAGATTGAATCGAATTTAAACCGGTCTTGATAAGAATTGATTAGGTACTCGATTTATATATTTAGTTTTTTTCATCAAAATCGCTCCAGTAGTGTGAAGGGTTTAACATTTAACCAACTTTACTATAGCCCCATTATTTCAAGTGGCAAGCTCGTCGATATCTCTGTTGTACTTAAACATAAAAAAACATCATTTTTGTGTTCCCGAATAAAATAAGAACCGTGGTATTTAGACTCAGATTTAATTAATATTTAAATTATTTGTGATATATCTCGTTTGGTACGCTGGAGACATCGACGAGCTTGTCACTCATTTGTCATGATTGGCCTATAGTAAAGTTTGTTAAATGTGAATCCGATTCTTTATGAGCGTCGATTCTGACCACCCCGGAGGGTAAATGGTCGTGATTATGATATCTATGTATAGATATATATATCTTGTTTGGGATGCCACCTATACTTTTGCCGCTTGCCACATTTCCTCTACATCAAAAAAGGCCGGTTCGGCTGCTCATACAGCCGAATTTAGAAAGCACATCAATAATAGCATTAAACAAAATTATAACTTTGTGGCATTTGGGGTTGAAACAATGGGGGTATATTCTCTTGATACCCACAAATTCATAAAAGAGCTGGGTAAACGAATTAAAGAGTGTGGCGATCCCAAATGCCATAACTACCTAAAACAGAATATGTCGATTATAGTTCAACGAGGAAATGCGGCGAGCGTTTGGTCCGCGTCCCTGGTGGTAAGCCCTTAGTTTATTTTGTAGAATAGTTCTAATTTCATAGGTAGTTTTAGTTTTATTTATCATTAGTTTTTTAATCAATTTTATTTTAATATTTTTGTATTCAAGGATTTATTCGAAAAAAACAATTTACAATATATAAAATAAAACACTAAATTTTAAAGAAAAACAAATAAATATTACCCAAAAAAAATTTATTTTTATCTTGCCTTTACGTCTATATACTCAACCAGTCCAATCCTTTGTGAACCAGCCTATAGTCGGTAGCAAGTCCGAGACACTATTTATCTCTCTCTTTCCCACACACACGTAGGACCCGGCACCAGCACGGTGAATCCATGGAATGATTTGTCTTCTCATAAAAAACATATAGATATGTAACTTGGATTGCAGGGATTGACATAACCTATATGACGTCATCATACTGAATATTCTTCGATGTACACGGGTGTAGCCGGTTGAAACAGCTAGTATAGGTCAGATAGAATATACCTCTTTAATCAAGTTGACGCATAAACTGAGAAAAGTAAATAAAAAAGTAGTAAGACATCAATCAGGTATTGTGGGAATGAGGGTTTAGAAAATGTTTGGAAAATAAATGGTCCTGAGAAAGAAAGAAAGTGAGAAAGAATAAAATATTTGCTTACTTATGCCGACGTATTCGTCTCGCTATATTAAGTGGAAATGTTGCCAGTCTTCTTGGGACTTGATGGGACGCACTTGAGGACATTTTTTATTTAATCATAGTTATTTTTTTATAAAGTTAATAGGTATAATTTTATGGGGCTTTATAATTGTTATTTGCATAAATATTTATATTTATTTTTATGACCTGATGGTAAGTAATCTCATCATTGACATCAGTCGCTAACACTATGCAGGCTTGACTGAGCATGACGGCAATTCGAGCTTGATCCCGAAACGTGTAATACACACACACACACACACACACTTTTATTATTTCTTTCATTGCACCTATACTAATTCAAATTCGTCCTCAAGGTTTGGCTGTCATAAAATGTCTACGTGCATTAAATCCACCTGAAATAAAGCTTTTTAAATAAAAAAAATAAAAAACGGAGAGTACCATTCATTATTTTTTTACTTTATACAAAATAAAAATGAAACGTTTTATTTCCTTTGGTGCTCTTGTAACAACCGGGATACAGTCAGCACTAATAAAGTCAATACAATAAAATTAATAAAAAAATATATTTACTAAACAAAGTGACAATCATTATTGAACCGTTACATGTAATCATCCATAGTTATGTTTGTTAGACATAACATTACTGCTATAAGCAAGTAAAATAATAATAATGTTAAGTGCTGTATGGTTTACCTAATAATATATGTAAAATAAAAAATAAAACTAACTTAAGAAACTACTTAAATAAGATCGTGGCTGTAAATACTTAATAATTATAATAACTGTATGCCAGGTAATAAATAAAATTATAATATTAATTTTAAGGCAGTAAAAAAGCAGTGTCATCATAAAACGAGTTTTAATGATGTACCTAAACTGAATAGTTGACTGGTTATAAACGGCATTTAGCAATAAATAGGACTGTAAAAGATAGACTTTACTATCTACATTTAGTTCTGGAATAGCCTGGAAGATGGGGGATTAACCATGACCGTTTAATTTCTTTTGCGAATCTTATAAACACACATGTGCATCACATTTGCGTGAAATTAGACCAGACGGTTACAATACTGTGGGGAACGAAACTTAAAAGTGACACTTCTTTACTCTGGTACGCTAAAGACATCCACAAATTCGCCACTTTTAATGATGGGCCTATAGTTAAATTGGGTAAATGTGGTTAATGGTTTGCATCCCTCTCGCACGCACAATCCAACATTTCAATTTCAATCCAGATTTTTCAAGTCACTGTAACCTACAAATGAAATGAAATGAAATAAAATAATTTATTTGTCAGAAACATGGTAGGTACAGGGATGTAAATTATATATGTAATTATATCACATGATTCGCTATTTCTAGCATACAAATATTTATTTAGTCACATGACTTTGTCGAGCTTAGTGTTTAGGTATTCTTTTGTCGAATAAAAACATTTATTAACCAGCATTTGTTTGACTCTTAATTTGAACAGTTTTAGTGGCAGCTCCCTTATAGTAACTGGAAGCTTATTAAATATTTTTGTTGCCATTGCATAACAATTTCGGCTATATTGAGTACTTTTATGAGCTGAAATAATTATTCTACTAGGATAACGCGTTTTAAAATTGCAATTATCCCCAAGAGTTTTAAAAAGTTCCAGGTGGCTTTTTACAAATAAACAGCATTCAAGTATATAGATAGAAGGAACAGTCAGTAATTTTAGTTTTATAAATAAAGGACGACAGGAAGTCATAGGAGGTGTATTACAAATAGCACAAATGCATTGTTTTTGTCCAATAAAGATTATATTTATTTCCACTGCATTGCCCCACAATAATATGCCGTATCTTATATTTGACGCAACATACCCATGGTATGCCTGAAGGGCAGTTTTTTCGTTAGCTACTTTAGTTAATCGCCACAAAGCGTAGACAAATCTATTTATTTTAGTTGTTATACTACTTATATGTTGTGTCCAAGAGCAACATTGGTCAATCGTTATGCCTAAAAATTTTATTTCATTGGATTGATTTATTTGGTCGCCATTTATTTTTATAGTAATATGTTTCTTGTTAACGTTGTGACTGTTTATAAATTGAATGTATGTCGTTTTATTAATAAATTTTAATTTTAGATAAAGCAAAATAGCAAACATTTCTAACTATTAATATATGTCTAAAATACCTGTAATTTTATTTCCTAGTAGAGTAAGTTCTGTGGTAAGAGCGGTATAAAGGTCGGTTCGAACCCCTGCGTGTACCAATGAGAAATACACTTTTCTTACGTAGGTACATTTGTCAAAGATTTACAACACCACCGTTCCCGTGCCTCGAGGAGCACGTTAAGCCGTCGGTCCCGGAATCGTTGATGAATTGTCATTAAAAATTGATATCATATCCTCGCCAAGCCGTCTGGCCAGTGTAGCGTTTGTAGGCCAAATACCACGCTTATAAATAAGCGGACTCAAATTTAGTCAACTTATTCAATCAATCATGACAGCTCGTCGAATCAAACTCGACAAATATCACAAATAAATTAAATATTAATTAAATGTATTTATTTACATTAATATATTTGTGTACCGACCAGGAATCGAACCCGGTACATCCGAGTCTAACACGGACTTAACCGCTAGACCACGGAGGCAGTTTTTTAGGTTAAATTAGTTTATTTAATTAAAGGTTTTGTTTTTCAATTTTTTATTCGAAGTTAATTATAGTACATTTAATATAAATTAAAAGCTACCTAAATAATAAAATTAAAAATAAACTAAACTATAAATAAAAAATGTCCTCTAGAGACGTCCCATCCGAGATAGTCCCAAGGAGACTGGCAACATTTTGTTTTTAATAATTATTTCCAATTATTTTTCATTATGTTTTTAGACTGCTATTTAGACAATTTGCGCAATTGCAGCGGTCATTATACCTTACAATAATACATACACACAAGACTCTAGTTTTGAGAAGGCGAAATAGTGGCAGATACTAGTGTCATAATTGTTTGTGACGTTGAAGAGGCGGTCATAATAGTCGACCCGTTTTATTGATATATAAAATGATCAGGTATTTTAAATCCGACTGAGTTTTATTGTTAATATTATGAGATTAAAAAATATTACTTAATACAGACTAAGCTTTTAGATTCACATTGTGCATGTTTCCATTTTTTTAATGCTGCGCGGAAAGTGCTTTTCGATAGTCCACAGAAGGGTTCTGGACCCATCAGTGCAGACTCAGTTTCTTTCCTGGCCAGTTCATCGGCTATCATTCCCAATGATGCCACTATGCCCAGGTAACCACCCTAGGACCACACGGTTGTACTGGCCCAAAGAGCTAAGAGCCTTGATGTTACTAAGTAGTTACTGTTACTAAGATTAAGCTTTGTGGGAGAAAATAAATACCTTGTTTTTATTGCAAGAATAAAGCAACAAGATTAATAAACTAAGAAAACAATTTTTAACATTGTTTTTCTTAAAACAGTTGAGATAAACTTTATCTTACAAATGTGTAGAGTTTTATAAATTCCTAAGAAAATTTAATTTCTCTTATCTCTTAGATAACCCCGTTTTACGTCAACGAAAATAGGCGCAGTAAAGTTGGCTAAATGTGATCCTGCTTCTATAAACGAAGAATTTATGATTTTTTCTCATTTATTTATTTATTAAGGTGCAACAAACAAATCATCAATAACTTTATTCAGTGTGCAGTACAGAATGGATTAGTGTATGAAAACATTTATTTAAAATTCTAAATAGGTAATTATAACTATCTTCACGCCAAATCCCTTGCGGGGTAGGCAGAGACAATTGAGCGCCACTTGTCACGATCACGACATACCTCTTTCGCTTCTTCGACATTCATCAACCTCTTCATACATGCCCTTATGTTTTATTTATTTGATCATGATAGGCAAGTCTTGGTCTGTCAGGGCCTCTTTTACCCACAACTTTTTGCATTATATATCTGGTTCGTCAATATCTCTTCGCTCATCCTTTCAACATGCCCGAACCATCGGAGCATGCCTTTCCTTATTTTTGTACCTATGCTTTCTTTTATATGCCTACCCTTTTGAGTATTTCGTTATTACGTATACGGTCCATCAAAGTTACGCCGCATATCCGACGTAAAGACCTCATTTCTACTGCATTAACTCTACTCTCATTCGTATTCTGACATATCCACGTCTCGCTTCCATACATAAGTGTTGGTACTAGCGGTACTAGCATGGCATTGTGTATGGCGAGTCGAGCTTTATCATTGACATTTCGACTGACGATCAGTGACCCCAGGGCCCCATTTACACTATTTCCCGCGTTCACTCTTCTAAGTAACTACTTAAAAGTAAAATATAAACTAAACCTAATAAACAATAAACTATAAGTAAAAAAAGTATAGCGAAATATGACATGACATGACCTTTGACGACCATTTTAATCTGCACATGCTAGTGTTAGAGCATGACATATGTATAACATGTGTTTCAGCAGGTGTATCGACAAAAACAAGGAGAGGAATAAAAAAAGTCAAAGGAATACCTAAATATTTGTCTTCTAGTGAAAAAGAACGTAAAAGTTACAAAAATGGTACATTATTGAACTGAATCTAATCCCAAAACACTAAGCTGCTCACATGAACACGACATCGGTAAATCCATAAAATCTAAGTAGGTATTTTGTCATGTGACGCTAAATATACATACACATCATATATATATTTCCTTGAATGGTAAGCAGAGACAGACCCTTTTGTTTCGAAGGCTCTTTACAGCCAGTGTGTTATTTGATCGTGAATCTTGGTTTGCCATAGCCTCTGTTACTCACAACTTTCGCAATATATATCTGGTTCGTTAATCATTCCTCATTCATCCTTTCAACATGCCCGAACCATCAGTGCATGTCTTTCCTTATTTTGGTCCCTCTGTGCCTTCCATACCTATTGCGTATTTCGTCATTGCCTATGACTTGTATTATGTTTCTTGGGCTATGCGTTCCGTCAAAGTAAAACCGCATATCCGACGCAACATCATGCTTATTCTGACATATCAACGTCTCGCTTCCATACATCTCTGTTGGTACTAACATGGCATTGTGTATGACGAGCCGAGCTTTATCACTGACGTTTCGACCTCCGATCCTCCTCCTTGCGTCGTGTTTCCTCATTGATGAGGGTCGTGACCTCCCGATGAATTGGTGTGCGTCTTGATGATAGCACGCCACCCGTTCCTGTCTTCGGCGGCATGCACAGCATCATGGACGCTAGTGTTGGTGGTGGAGCGGATTTGGTCGGACCAGCGTACCGGACTACGGCCTCTCGGTCTCTTTCCTTCCATCTTGCCAGTAACAAAAAGTGTCTCCAGGTTATCCCCTCCTTTTCTGACAATGTATCGGAAGTACTGGAGTATCCGACGAAGGCATATGGTGGATAAATATAATAAGGTAAATACAAAATTAACTTTAGCAGCATCACCACAGCTTTTCTGACAATACTTTATTCATCAGTTTTGGACTGCCAAGTTTTGAGATTACGTCGATTATTTCATTGAATGTTCAATTGCTTTTTTCTCTTTTTGTGTACGCCTAGCCCCGTGTATAATAGTTGTCAGCGAGTTTGTTTTATACCTATTACAAATATTTGTGACACGTCATAAATTAAACTATTTTGAATGATTCTACTCCTGCTAGAGGAAGACTAAGCAGTAAATTTGTCCAAAGCGTAAGCTGTTGGCAGAATACCAGCAGCAGCTTACAGTGGCTTCATATGCCATATTTAGATTTTGATATCTTATACCTTCTATCCATTTATGAATTTTAAGGATCATTCCGCCAAATTCGATTACAAAATCAAAATTGGATTAGTAATATAGACGTGAAAGACAGACTTTTTCACATTTAACACTATTTCTGAGAAGAACTTGATTATTTTTTCTTACCACATCGATAATAATTATAGTAAAGTAAATATTATTTGCGATTAGTTTAATTATACATAAAGATTCGACATAATGAGGTCTTTAATTTAAAACCCAAAAAATACAAAATAATTATTGGACGAGAGCCACAAAAAAGCATTTTCTTACTAGAACTGTTTTTAAAGTCAGCGTTCATAGAAACTTATCTTTGTAACTCAATACTGGGATTTTATCTTTGGGTTAATGTGGGCACATGAATCATACGAGTCGGGACATTTGAACAAATAACAGATTTCTCTGAATAAAAAATCCTGCAGGACTTGTCTGCGTTATCTTCAGTTGTATGGCTTTTTATGTTTTTTTTTTAATGAATTGTCTATCACTACATATGTATACTATATTATAACTGCCTCTGTGGTCTAGCGGTTAAGTCCGTGGATTTAGACTCGGAGGTACCGGGTTCGATTCCTGGTCGGGACACAAAAATATTTATTAATGTAAATAAATACATTTAATTAATATTTAATTTATTTGTGATATTTCTCGAGTTTGGTCGCGCTAGAGACATCGACGAGCTTGCCACTTGTCATGATTGGCCGGCAGTAAAGTTGGCTAAATGTGAATCCGCTTATTTATAAGCGTGGTTTCTGACCACCCCGAAAGGGAAACGGTCGTGATGATACTTTACTTTTTTACTTTTTACATATGTCAACAGGTGATCCTCTGAGTAGGGAATATCTTATTCAGAGGATCAGTGTTGCCATCCAACGAGGCAACGTCGCCGGAGTCCTCGGAACATTGGGTTCATCTTCTCCTGGATTCGATGACATGTAGATTATAATCAAGATATTTGTAAGTATTTAGTTTTTATATTAATTAGGTTTATTTATCTTTTAGTTTATTTAATTTTTGTTTAGTTTATTTTTAATTTTATTGTTTTGCTTTAATTTATATTTATTGTTTGAATATAACTTTTTACATATTATATAACAAAATCCACCGCCGCGTCTGTATGTCTGTATGTCTGTTTGCGATAAACTCAAAAACTACTGCACCGATGTTCATGCTGTTTTCACCAATGGATAGAGTGGTTCTCGAGGAAGGTTTTAGTATAAATTTGTTAAGTTTTTGTATGCATTAAAGATATTTATTGGTGTCGGAAAAAAATAAGCCATCTGGGAGCTTTCATCGAAAACGCTGCCTAAACCCTTTGAGATATAACAGAATAATGTATGATGGAATTATGTATATTATATAGGTCTATAGAAAAGTTTGCGATGGCATATGTCTATCTCTTAGGTATAACATACTATATCCATTTTAATACTTTAAAAAATCGGCAAATCTAAACTGGTAATTGGAAATATGGTATTAATCCTTATCATTTTAAATATGTTAGTTGCGAGATATAGCAAAATTAAAATAATGCGCAACGAAATTAAATACGTGTCGCCGGTTACACGGGCGAAATCAAGCAAAATAGCTAGTTAAATATAAACTAAAAATAAATACCTACTATAAGTAAAAAATGACCCCTTCAGGGATAGTCCCAAGGAGTCTGGCAACATTTCTTCTCTGTATAATAAATACTTGGGCAGAAATAGTTTATATGGAGCTGATTTCCTACTTGCCGTCTTATATGTTAAATATATCTTGGAACTTTGTCGCATCTACCTTTAGTACTAAATTAATTCATAATTTTCTTTCTTTTAATTAAGTCTAACATTTTTACATTATCGTCTCTTGTGTTATTAACTAAAAATAATTATTTAACATAAATTCTGTGTCATTTATCAAAATGTACACCATTTATATTTATTACGCTTAGTCACAATTAGTATTGTAAAATATAAATATAGACTATTACGTAATAAATATATTTGTAGTAATGTTATAAATCTTTTTCCGTTTTGTTAATAGTACAATGTTCATTAATACTGTCACTGTGAGTGAGGCGACCTGTGAAGCAAACTTGGACTTTGACATTTAAATTTCCAAACACACAAAATGACTCTCCTACACAAACAGACAATCATACAAACACACTCACACATTACTTCACTAACTATATTCCTGTAGCGGAAAAGTAAAAGATCATAAGAGGGTTGTTACGCTTTGAATCTTGCGCCCTCAATTTCCAACATTTTTAATGATTTTTCAAGTCAGAGAGCATTTGAGTAATGTAGTTAATTAGCTTTCTAGGAAAAAAAATTACTGTAACTTCTATAATTTTAGACAGGGAAAAATACGATTTTCCTCTATTTCACGATTTATACTATAACTTACTTCTTTGTCATTAATTTAGTTTTTCATTCATTCATTCATTACAGCCCCTAGAACACAGCGTTCTAGACCTCCACTGCTGGTGATGGGCCTTCCAGAACATATATCTGGAGAATTTGGCCTACGCTTGCCACGCTGGCCAGACGGCTTGGCGAGAATATGATGTCAATTTTTAATGACAATTTATTAACGATTCCACAAGTTGAGACCGACGGCTTAAGGTGCTCTCCGAGGCACTGGAACGGTGGTGTTGTAAATCTATGACAAATGTACGTAAGAAAAGTGTATTTCTCATTGATACATGCTGGGGGATTTGAACCGACCTTTGTAGGGTTGGAACGCGTTCTTACAACCGAGCCACCACCGCGCGCCTCTTAGTTTTTGCCAGCTTGTAAATGTTTCTGATTTGTTTTTGGCTATAATTTTCTCTAATAAGTAACTATTAATTTGATTATTCTTATGTAAAGCCTCATAGGTATAAACATTATCCATACTCCCTTGCCAACCCATCTGGCCAGCGTGGTGACTGTAGGTCAAATTTTCAGCAATTCTGAAAGGCCCAGTTCCAAGAGTGGTGGTCTAGGACTCTATGTTTTAGGGGGGTGTGATGATGATGATTATCCATTTTAGCCTGAGCTTTAAAGAAAAGGAGAATAGACGGTACGAAGACATTACGCGTCTAAATATCTCATTTCTATGCATTCTGTCTCGCTCGCGTTTTACTGGCATATCTTTTTTTTTCTAGATCATTCGTTTAATTTCTCGTTAACAACATTAGTATTACATGGTGCGGGTGTGCCTTTGCGTGTCGTTATCTATCGGGTCCGCATTTTGTAGTCAACAATATAGGGCGTGCCGTATCTTCTCCTTTTGTTTTTTTCTAATAAGTTTAGTTTCTTTGAATATAACTAATGATTTATAGATTAAATTATAAATAACTTTTGAAACTCTTGTGCCCCGGAAAGAGACCTGCTAGCTATACTCGTATTTAAATACAAATACAAATACAAATACAAATACAAATCGTTTATTAACACAAAATAATGTTGTTTCGTTATGGTGAACCCTGTCTCCTGCATGAGCTGTGCTGTATAACAGGAGACAGTGTCTTCCAATAATGATCATACAAAAAAAAAGAATGGAAAAAGAGGTTACACAAATAGCAAGTAAAGAATTGTATGTGTGTGTGTGTGTGCGTGTTTGTGTGTGTGTGTGTGTGCGTGTTTGTGTGTGTGTGTGTGTGTGTGTGTGTTGAAAAAGGTGGGGAAGGGTGGAGAAGCAAGAGGGAGTGTAAGATTGTTGATTAAACTCGTATATTTGTATTTTCCTTTAGTTCACTAGTTTACACTTTGGTCATGTCATCATCTCTTCGGTACTGTCATAATCGAGGTTAGATATTTAACAGTACTAGTTTAGCTAGCAGGGACACATTTGTTTAATATTACTAGATCATCAATTCATTATCAATATAGCTCCTAAAACACAGCGTCCTAGAACCCCACTGTTGGAGATAGGCCTGCCTTCCTTCTTCCATGTTCGAGTATATCAGGAGAATTTGGCCTACACTCGCCACGCTGGCCAGACGTGTTGTACCTACATCTTTTGTAAGATTATTTTATTGAGAAACCCTAATAATAAGTATTTTTGATTAATAAACTATTTCTCAGCCTGTATTTGGTAATGAATTAAAAGTAACTCCTCATTTTAGGTTTAAGCCTTAATTGCGGTTATTATAGGAGTAACCAAAGAGCAAATAAAATAAAAAGTTATACACAAGGTAATTTCCCACATATTATTTACTTTCTCTGTATGCGACTTCCTTATTTACATTGAATTCGATGACAATAACGAAAAAAGGTGGATAATGTAAACATTTTACTCATTACCCACACGTACTGGCAGAAATTTTAATTTTTGATCTATTACTTGACGAACAAAACACTTGCTGCAATCTACATCGATTCGATTGACTAAGATTATGATTCTACTTAGCTAGAACAACTTTTTAGCTTAAAACAATAATATAAAGTTATATAAAAAATTGAATTACCTTTATTTATCCCAGCTGACCAAAATGTATCTTAAGATGTTTGGTTACTATGCTAGTTATATACATAACAGTGCACATGTTGTAACAAAATTGTTTTAAAAAGTTGCAACCACTTTACGTTCCGGGGTGAAAATAAACCAAAGATAATACATTGTTTGTAAACGTATGTATGTATTAATAGTTTTAAAACGGAAAGAATTGTCTTCCCAGGACCGTATTAAAGTAACTTAGTTTAGACGAAAACATTAATTAAGGTCACAAACTGTTGGCGGCTGAAGAAAGGTCCCGCACATTAATTTCATTCATTCGAATTAATTCTCTGTGTACGCTAACACGGATAAACTCACTCGAAGAGAGCTTTACGGATAACACGCTGTGAAGAGATGGGTTTAAGTGTTAGATTTGCTTGAAGCGTTCGCTATCATTGCACATGGGCATTTGTAAACAGATTTGTGCGCGAGCGCAGTCAAACAGACGATCGTCTGTGCGCCAGTCGAGTCAGTTGTAATTCCGCCAGCTATTGAGAGGCACGTGTCCCCTATTCGAGCATTATTCCGGGCGCGATCGGCTTCCCCTAAGGCTCGCCCTTGCACCGCTTTTATATTATTGTTATTTTTTTCTGCATTTTTTGAATTCTAGTGAATGTGCGTGCTCAAGTGAATTTTATGGTGATTTAAAGTTATAGTGTGGTCCATGTGGAGAGATGCTGTGTGGCACGGTGAGTGGTTTTCTAATGAACTTGTACTTTTGTTTATGAATGATGCTATTGTTCGACAGTTTTTTTCCGGTGTTATTGATCGCGCAGCTAAATCTCTCTTTTGGTTTTTACAGTGATTTTATAATCATTGATACTTACCTAGTTATTTCATATTATTCAATAATCTTATAGCCCTAGGGCTGTTAATATTTTTATTTTCTGCTGCTGTGTTTAATCTCGTTTAATTCTCTATCTATGACAATAGAGTGGTATAACTTTTTAAACGATATATTAATCAAATGAAATCTTTTTAGTACTTTTACCCCAACCGTTGTTTAGATAGAACATTTAAATAAATGGATTTAAATACTTATTTGGGAGTATAATTAAGATATATTATTTTAAGCGCTTTTTAAGGTGTTAATATAATAAAAGCTCTAGCAAGTTTAAATTACATAGTTAATTATAACTTGAAATTGTCTTTTTTAACTTCTCTCTATTGAACTTTTCACACGATTATTAATCAAATGAACTTTTACCCTAACTGTTGTTATATATAATTTAAATTAATGGATTCAAATACATATTGGGGAGTATAATTACGATATTCAAATTGATTATATTTAAGTCATTTATTGAAATATACATTTATTCGAAAAAATATTTACAACATATAAAATAAAATTAATATTAAGGATAGGGATATAAGTCCCGTCCGCGTGGAATGGTGGCAAGAACGCTGGCTGCATTTCCCCGCTGAATTGAAATACTAATTCTCTGGGCGAAGAAAGAGCCAGCCCTCTTGTCACCGGAGGAGACAACAAGACGCGGTGTTATGTCTTTTAAAAACTTTTTTGCGCTTGGACTCCATGGGCCCAGAGTTTCTACAGCAAACGGCACAAATATGTAATCTTTTAATATACTTACATACTTGCGCCGCTTGCTGGACTCCGCATTTTCCGCCGCGGCTCCCGCTTTATGCGCTGTCCCCCTGAGATGCGACGCGGCAAGGGTGTCGACGCACGTGGCGTCCCACACTAGAGCACGTCCCCGTTCCCAGGGGACCAACGTCATACCATCGGGTCTCTTGCCATCATCTCGGATAACTCCAACAGGCTCTAGAAGAGCTGGAACCTCGATGGTGGCTAGAGCCCTTTTTTTAGTATCGTTAAGGGAGCCGTGGCGGGAAAATCTGCCCGCACTTTTGGAACAGGAGAGCCCATGAACTCCAAGACAGTCGACCTTCTTTCCACACGGACATCTATGTAGGATACATAATGGTGCCCCTAACCGTAGACCAACGGCGATACGGAAACTTTCGTCGTCAAGCAGTGTGCCGAGGTTCGCAGAAGGCAGTGCGTGTAACCAGTGGCCGGATTCCTTTTCTACTGAAGCCAGAAGCCGGGCGCGATGTTGATCACTGATTGGATTTTGAGCCAAATGTTTATAGGTATTTTGTACCAATGGTGTATCCCAAAGTTTTTGAAAGTTTGATTCCTTTGGAATATCATCATTGGGACATTTTATTTTCCAGGCTCTAATTGCCTCCAGTGCACATGTTAATTCAATACGATTTTGATTTAAGATTTTTGCACTTAAATCTTGAACACTGTGCACCGAAGATAAGAACGCCGGTAAAGCAATACTAGAAATTTTTCGCACGCCGATGCCACCGAATTTATTAGGTGTTAATATTTAAACTTATGTTGATGTACACTAAAGCTCTGGCAAGTTTAAATTACCTTGATATCTTCAACTGTAAATAGTCTTTATTAAGTGTATGTTAAACAAACTATGAAGAAATAAAGGCTGAAAAACACTAGAAAAACTGTTGTGATATTTATTTATTTTTAGAAAAATGACAGCTTATAACTAGGACATAAGATTACAGTAGATTATTAGATTTAAGCCAAATTATTTTATATAATTTATATAGTTATTTTTTTCTAACCGTGTGGGTTAAATACTAAAAAAATTAAAATAGTTATTATATTAAACATTATAGTGCAGAAAAATAACAATATTTATAAATAACTATATAAATAGAAGTAGCATAAGATTAAATAATAATGATAATTAATCATACATATCTACATACATTGTTTATTTGAAAGGCAACGTCTTTAAAGTAAATTAATATAGATCAAATATAGTAAAAGCTACCTAAATAATAAAAGACGAAGTAGATACAAAAATATTAAAATAAAATAGTAATCTATTTTTAAACTAATTATAAATAAAACTAAACTAAAAATACATATGAAATTAAAACTATTCTACAAAATTAACTAAGGGCTTATCACCAGGGAGAGACGCTCAGAGAAGCCACATCGCGGCGTTCTTTCTTTTGTGTATTGTTTATTAAGTATTTGTTTAGTTTGGTAATGATTGAAATTGCTTTCATTAGTAGCTAGTATTTCTTATCTTCCAATCATAGATAAATATTGACTGAATGCTAATTAGTATTTAGGTAGGTAGTCGTATCTTTTAAAACTAACTTTCTTTATGCGCCCGGCGGCGGCACTAAATATTTTTTTTAGGCATTCCTTAATATATAAAAATCATTTAAAAACGTGAACAAGACTCAAGAAAATATACCAAAAAATCGTGGTTTCTGAACACTCCGCAATGGATTAAGAGGGTTACGGTTTTGTAACAACTTGCTCGCACAATCCAATATTTTAAATGATTTTTCAACTTTGAGTGTATTTGTTTAGAAAAGTTGTCTATTAACTAAAAATATACTTAATTTTAGACAGAGACATATAGCAAAAACATTTATAACTATTTGCCTCTATTTTAATAAAAACAAATATATGATTAATATATTAATATAAACATCGGGACACTTCATTACGGACCGACACACGAACAAAGAGAAGAAAGGACATAGTTTACAAACCATTTAAAACTAAAACCGAGTTCGCAAAAAGACATTTTAAATTTAAATCTTACTTTATGTACAATAATATTAATAAATTACACAAAATAGATAAACTTAGCTGTAAATTATTAAAAATAAAAATAACAAACCTGTTTTTCACCTTCAACTATCATCAAACAGAAAACCTAATAAATACTTGTAATACAAACTTTATATAATAAATAAATAATTCAATAGAATAATAATATAACATTCCTTATACAAACCCCTTAAGTACTTGGATAATATTTTTCCGTATCTATTTTTTTTTTACATGTATATATTTATTAATGTTTATATATCTATAATATAATATTTAATTATTTATTATAAATTGTATATGCATGTATCTAAATATATTATATTTATCTATCTATTTATTATTCCACACAACACTGACACAATTCGTATAAAAAAAAATGGGGCACCCTGAGACACAGGCATCACGCTAAGTTTAGGGGCCTTCGTAAAATGTAAAAAAGTACTATGAAAATAAAAGTTTTTTTTTTATTATTATTTTATAAATCACCCTTGTCGGGCAGGTTATAAGGCATCGCGTCGGTGTCGGTATCACCGCTCTTTAGTATGTAAGCGTGCGATACTGAGGCGGTTGTGTCGTCGTGCTGGATGGGAATGCGTGGCACTGTTCTGTACACCACACATCCCAGCTGTGTCTTTGAAGCTGCTGGTTCGTTGTTTCTCCCCGTCCGGAGTTGGTGGGCCACGATGAGATGCCAATTGTCAGCTCCGATCAACATCTGTGGCTTCGTAGCTTTGCCACAAGATCTACAAAGTGTCTGTAATAAAAAAAAAATGAACCGCTGAACTAAACTAAGCTAAGAGAGCAACCCTATTTTGATACTTAAGCGCAAACGTTATATAGTAAAATCCAGTAACTATATATTAAATAATCTATTAAAGTTGATATTTGCACGGCCGCTGTCAAGGTCGAGCGCTTATAGAGTTGAGAATTGAGTAATATTTTGTAATTATGACGCAATCTCTGACGTAAATAATGAAATCAAATAATAACGTTTGCGACTAAGTAAGAAAATAGGGCTGCAGGTCTTCTGCTAACAGCTTACTCTTTGGACCACTTTGCTGCTTAGTCTTCTACTAGCAGGAGTTGACTTATACAAAATAATTTAATTAATGACGTTTCATAAATGCTTGTAATAGGTCTTTGACTTTTGACCCCATTGAAATAATTTTGTGATTGATACCCACATAAAACAAATAATACATTTTATTGCAAAACATAGAGACTTTAACAGTGGGACCCATTGTTGGGAAGAACTGAGCCTCGGTTTTTAATGGGTCCCGACTGTTAAAACCACTATATTTCGCATTAAAATTTATTATTTGTTTTTGTGGGCACAATTGCATCGCGCAGTATATAATAATATATGTATATATTTATTAAATAAATAATAGAACAAAAACAATAATTATTATCAAAAATGTCTCTGTGGTTTGGAAATTATTAAACTAAGAATAGGTTACAGGAAAATATCATTAATTATTTATTATGCGTTTACATAAGACCTCCAAAAAGGCCAGCTAATAACGTAATATTTATTTAGACCGGTAGTGTGCACGTCATATTACTAAAACCAAGTACTATGGGTCGTTTTTATTATTATTAGTATTACTAATAATCAGTTAACTTCTAATAGTAGATAGATAGTAGGTGCGAAGACGTATTTAGGACTGATCATTACTAAAACATAACTATATTCAACAATAATAGATATACTACCTACTAATAGTATTTAAACTACATAATATACATATATCATTATATATGATATTATAATCTAGAATAAAAATAAAGAACTGGGTATTTTTTATTTAAATTTTCAGTAATAAAATCTTAAGTTACGGTGCAGAGAAGCTTTCCTAAAAATATCGCCACTCATACTGAACCTAATAAAGCAGGTAGCGAAAGGTCGCGCCAACTTTTACATACGTAATTCCTTCTCTCTCTATTTTGTCTCTCGGCTGTGAGCGAGATCAATTAATAAACACTCACGGTCAGTTGCAAAAACATAATTAAATTAATAGATTACAGCCCCAAGAACATAGCGTCCACTGCTGGAGATGGCCCTTCCAGAACATCCTCCTTGCGTCGTTTTCCTCAATGCTGAGGGTCGTGACCCCCTCCTCGGATCACTTTGTCCCGGACTATGCTGCGCCATCCGGGTCTGCTCACGGCGGCGTGCAGGGCCTCGTGAACTTGGGTGTGAAGTGTGGTGCGGATCTGGTCTGACCAGCGCGTCGGGCTCCGGCCACGGGGTCTCTTGCCTTCAATTTTCCCCGTGATTACTAGCCTTTCCAGATTGCCAGAGCTTTTACGGGTTATATGACCAAAATACTCAAGGACTCGTTGCAGGCAGATGGAAGAGAGCCTGGTAGTGACTTTGAGCTCCTTGAGTATTGATAAGTTTGTTCTGCGCGCTGTCCACGGGATGCGCAGCATACGTCTGCAGCACCACATTTCGAAGGCTTCGACGCGGCTTCGGTCATTGGCTCTAAGAGTCCAGGTTTCGGCAGCATACAGGAATATGGAGAAAACGAGACTGCGAACAAGTCTTATTTTGGTCCTGATAGTGATGTTTCGATCCCTCCATATTCCCTTCATCTGGCTAGAACATATATCTGGGGAATTTGGCCTACAGTGTCATTTTTTTATGATAATTTATTAACGATTCCACAAGGCGGTGGTGTTGTAAATCTATGACAAATGTACGTAAGAAAAGTGTATTTCTCATTGGTACATGCCGGATGGCTTTAAACCGACCTTTGTAGGATTTTAAGGAAAGCTGTGTTACAATAAAAATCTATGATCAAAATTTCGATATATTCCACGTGATTGGTAGCTAGATTGTCACTTTGAGTATTTATGGCAATGACGTGCTTTATAGGCATACGTTAAACATGGCAAAAGATATTCATCATTTCTCCAAACGGCCTTATAAGGTATTTATCACAATGGACATCGTGATTTTCAGACGCGGCCTTATTCACCATACATTAATGTTTTGTTTTGCGCATAATGATTTTTATCTTATAAAAAAACTTTTTTAATATTAAAAAGGAGTCCTACCAATGACACCTCAAGCCTAAAAAAATATTTGTTCTTATGACAATTACACGTGGTATACACGGTTGGGAGCTGTTTAAGTAATTTAATTTTCATTTCATTTATTTATTCACCATTTCATACATTTGGTACACTCGGTTTCGTCATATTACAAATTAAGGATTTTACTAATCATGATAGCGAATGAATAACAGCAAAGAACAGCCTTCGTCGTTACCAGATAAGTACTACCTACACTAATAGATGATGCTGTAAAAGGGCGTTGTGCGTGAATAATAATATAGTATAATTAATAATAATAATAATAAAAACGTTTATTGACTTAAAAACCTAGATACATCAATCAGTAAATACGGGGATCCCTGTACTATGACCCAGAAGGTCTGTGATACAGGGAGCCCCACTCTTGCTTACAAAGGTATTCGTGATCAACATGCATAATCAATAAATTTGAAAACAGTTTAGACAAGTATAATAAAAATAAAAATAACACGATATAAAATCAAAAAACTACAGTATTTATAAAACTCATTGCATAAATCAAGTATGAATAAACAAATAAAATAGATAAAAATAAATAATCATATATATATGATATAAATACAATAGATAAAAATATAATATAATATATAATATAGTATATTACTAAAACAATCTTTAACAAATCTATGTCATTACTTTCAGTACTTCTTCTGTTTTTTGGTAGTCCTGCAAATACAACCATTCTGTAACGGCTTTTTTAGTACTAGCATAATTCATTCTGTAAATGTCTAACACTCTATTGATGGTATTATATATATGTTTACTGCTCTGCTTAAATTGTTTTTGTGCAAAAGAAGTTTTGCAATTTAATGGCGGACAGACAATATCTTTTCTACGTCTACGATGGCTGTCAGAAATATAGGGTAGGTTAGTATGCTTCCTCAGAACGGAGTTAAGAATGTAAAGTTGCCTTATTGTAAGTATTTTATGCCTAGAATACAGTTCGAAACTAGAGTACCTAAATGGTTTAAAAAACATCACTTTTAGGAGTGATCTCTGCGCTCTCTCCAGAGTAAGCAATCTGATTTTCCCAGCTCCCCCCCAGATCGGAATACAGTACGCAAGGACTGACTGCGCTAAAGCCAAATACGTAAGGTGGAGCAGGCGAGATGAGGCGACATGACGGAGCTTTTTGAATATCCATATAAGTTTACGGGACCGCGAGCAGGTTTTGTCTACATGCGTATACCAGTTGAGTCTTTGGTCTATACTGACACCCAGGTATTTGATACTCTCCACCCTATCAACGAATGCGCATAATTATGTCAAAACACTTATGTGAGTATACCAATCTTTCAAATATTATTCTGTTGAATGGTTGCCGAATTTGACCGGCGAATTGTTCTAAAGATTTACATCCGCAATATGTAAATATATTAAAATATATTTACATATTGTATAAATTTAAAATTTATATATAAATTTAAAAATATCATATAAATTTATATTAAATTAAAAAAAATCGGTTACAAACATGACCCATGGTACCGGCTTTTAAATTTCAATGTTATACCTTGTTAGGTTTAGTACGATAATACTAATTAAAGTTTCCGGTATTTCAAATTTTTGTTACTATTTACAATTTTTTACGACCATCATAAATAAATTTTATAACTTAAACAACGTTTCATAGTAGTGGCTTAACAAGTGCTTAGACAAAATAAAACTTTAGACAGAAATAATAGTGTACACTACAGGGGTCAAGGAATGTGCAGTTCTACAAACCACTGGCTAAACATTGATCGGCAATCGACATGTCAGTGACAAAGCTCGGCTCGCCATACACGATGCCATGTTGGTACCAACCAAGGCAGTAAGGCTAAAATAAAAACTCAGGAACTGCCTTTATCTCGTTCTATCATATGGCAAATTATTATTTAAATAATATTGATGAGATAACTGATTTACACTTTGTTCTATTTTTTTTCATTTTGATTATATATATAGTTATATTTTTAAGCCGAGGCCAATCTGCGTAGGAAACGCTACTCTCGAAGTTGTGCAAAATTACGTCTACCTCGGGCAGACTATCCAATTAGGAGCAGCCAACTTCAGTAAAGAAGCTGACAGACGCATTCAGCTAGGATGGGCGGCATTCGAAAAACTCCGGGACATCATCTCATCGTCTATACCACAATGTTTAAAGACGAAGGTCTTTAACCAGTGCGTCCTCCCGGTAATGTCGTACGGAGCAGAGACGTGGACACTAACAGTGGTCCATAAATTCAAAGTCGCTCAGCGAGCCATGGAAAGAGCTATATCTCTAATGGAAAAATTCGAAACGTTGATATTCGACAGAGAACGAAAGTTACTGACATAGCTTTTAAAATTAGCTAGCTGAAGTGGCAATGGGTGGGACACATCTGCCGCAGAACCGTCGAACGATGGGGCAAATAGGTTCTAGAGTGGAGACCACGTGGTGACGCAGAGTGGGACGACCCTGTTGGGGGTTGAATGAGGGTAGCGAATGATCGCGTTAAGTGGCAAGCCTTCGGGGAGGCCTACATCCAGCAGTGGAGAGATACAGGCTGATGATGATGATGATGTAGTTATATTTGAACCAGGCCAAATTCGGTAGTACTTTACTTTAAAATCTAACAGTTCGTTTATTGAACAACTTGAGTTGTTCGCCTGTCTGTTTTCATGAATTTGTCATTCAGGAGCACTTTTCTACATTGTTACAAAGCCGTTGAGGCCCGTGCGCAAGATGTTCTGCGAACGTGCTTGAAGTGCCCGTTGTCAGCCCGATAGAACATCAACTAAGTTAGGCTTCTTAAATCGGTCAGTTATATTTGGCTGCTGAGATTTGGCTGCTAACTCCACACCGGTAAAGTTGATAGGATCAGCCTCGCCGTTCAACGGGGAAAGGCAGCGAGTGTCCTCGGCACACTATGTCCATCAGATGGTTATATTTTTAGTTTTTAATTGTAGTGTAGTTTATTTATAATTCGTTTTTAATTTATACCTACATTATTTTTTTTTATTATTTTTTTTATACGGAGCACGACATGTGACACCGCGCCCACCTGGTGGTAAGCGGTACGCGAGGTCCAAGAATGGGAGCAACTGACGCCAGCCTCGGACGACCGACATCAGTCCCTACCACTATGCCGGCCTATAAAGATGCTTTTTCACACTTCGTTTGAAGGACTCCAGGTTATAGGAGTGGGGAAATACACTGGCTGGGAGAGCATTCCACATCTTCAGCGTGCGACAGATGTAAGAGTCTCCAAATTTGTATGTACGCGTAGGGATAGTGGCTACGGTATGTGGATGCATATTTTGGCCTGTGCGAGTGGTTCGGTTGCGGAATAGAGAAGAAGGGATAAGGTTGTGGAGCTCTTCAGAACATTCACCGTAGTATAGCTTGTAGAATACGCTCAGGGAGGCCACATCTCGGCGAAGCTGCAGCGATTCGAGAGTTTTGGACACTGTAGTATCGTCCACTATTCGAATAGCCCGCCTCTGTAGGACATTGAGAGCATCTGTAAGGTACTTAGCGGATCCATCCCAGAGGTGAGAACAGTATTCCACAACATAAAGTGAAATGCCCCTTTTTAATAAATCCACGTCTACTAATAAGGTTATGTCAACAATGGACTGACTTTTTACTGGAAATGAACTTAAAACGATTAATCATATTTTCTAACCTTGAGTTTGTTATTCACGGCCAATTGAGGCTTTGCCACACTGGTCACACACACACACAGGTCAGCCTGCGTTTTTTCTTTTAAATTAAAATTTACAGTTATGAGGGTTAAACCCTTTTGCATTCCTCTCTCTCGCACACTCACTACACGAAATATCAATAAAAAATATTGCAGAAATCGAACCCGGTACCTCCAAGTCTAAATCCACGTAATTAATCGCTGGACCGCAGAGGTATATCACACGTCGGGTAAAATATGGGAGTTGACAGCGCGGGAAAACCGCAAAAAATTAACTGCAACTTGTGCCCCATATCTAAAGTCCAATTTATCGTTTTCCATAATTATTCAAATTGTAGCACATTATTAAACAAAACAACACCACTTTTGACCAATAATATCCACAGTAAGTTAATTTACAAAACAAAAACTTGCACTTGACATGTACACGCAAAATGGCGCTAAGAACTCCAGAGTATGTTATGAGTTGTGTGGCCATTCGTTTTTTTTAAAAAAACATTATTCGAATACAAATTAAGGTTAAATCTATTTCCTGCTATTCCTAAATTATATTAAAATCAAAACAAACTACAGACTGTGGCCTAGAGGTTACGACCTTTGGTTTAGTATTAACGTCTATAAAGCGTATAATAGCTTTTTGAATATTTTTATTTATATAGTCCATATTGTCAACAGACCGATGTCAAAGAAAAATAATTAAAAACTAAATCAATCACTAAATTCAAAACACAATGTATTTGTAATAAATTGGAAATAAATTTGAATTTGGAATTCCTAGCCAAACGCCAGATATTTGAAATCAAAGTGGCCAGTTCGACAAAACGTCAATTTCATATGCAACCTAATATGTGCGATTTTAACTCCTGTTCTCTTCGTTCTTCGCCCAACAACCAACTTTATATACCTCTTCACTTCAGATATTCAGATTCTCTCACCGTGTCTGCAGCTCGCCAATGGATCAGGCTGCCTCTATTCATCAGACAGACATAGCATAGGTGGGTATGAAAGAAAGCATAGGGACAAAAATAAGGAAAAGGCATGCTCCGATGGCGGTCATGTTGAAAGGATGAATAAAGAGAGATTGATGAACCAGATATATAATGCGAAAGTTGTGGATAACAGAGGCCCTGGCAGACCAAGACTCACATATTACAATAGCTGAAGGTGAATTGAAAAGCCATCGAAACAAAATGGCATGTATTAAGACGCTCAATTGTCTCTGCCTACCCCGCAAGGGATTTGGCGTGAACATATATATGTACCCTAATCTAGACATATTAGTATTTAATTAAAAAATCTTTGACCCTGCACCCATTCAGGTCCTGACACATACTAATTAATCCTTGTCTATTGACAAATGTGACTGACAATCGCGGCAGGCAATAGGAATGTCAGTGGCTTGATTCTAAATTTTTAAAAGTTTCTAATTTATCAGCATTGGCGTAGTAATGCTTACCTAACCTATCCTTTTTTTTGACACCTATAGCTAAATTAGATTTTAAATAATGTAATCATTGTTATGCAAATATTTAGATTTTCTCCTTTAATTTTAAATTATATTGTAATTGAAAAGAAAGACATGTCTTGAATAAAAAAAATACAAAATGTCTGAAACTTTTTGCCGGTTTCAAGTGTGGTTACATTTCTATCCTTTATCTGTGCACTCATCATGTAAATCTATGTCCCAAAGGTTATACTCGTAGCTTGAAGAGAATACCCTCATGGTATTATGCTTTGTGTATATTTGTGTGCATTTTTTTTGTAATAATAATAAAATTATTTTATTATTATTACAAAAGTTATTGGGTTCAACTCATTTTATTTATCTATAAATAATAATAATAAAAAATGGTAGCAACCGACTTGAGTCTAGATACTGACAGCTACAATATAAGCCATTATACGTAAAATATTTGTATAACTCAAGCGTCAAAAACAAACAAAGATACGAGTATTCCCAGAAATAACTAATCTACAGTTTAGTTATTCTCTTTATAATCTCTTATAATAATAAATTATTTATTTTTTACTATTAATACTAAGGATAGGAATATAAGTCCCGTCCGCGTGGAATGGTGGCAAGAACGCTGGCTGCATTTCCCCGCTGAATTGCAATACTGATTCTTTGGGCGAAGAAAGAGCCAGCCCTCTTGTCACCGGAGGAGACGACAAGACGCGGTGTTATGTCTTTTAAAAACTTTTTTGCACTTGGACTCCATGGGCCCAGAGTTTCTACAGCAAACGGCACAAATATGTAATCTTTTAATATACTTACATATTTGCGCCGCTTGCTGGACTCCGCATTTTCCGCCGCGGCTCCCGCTTTATGCGCTGTCCCCCTGAGATGCGACGCGGCGAGGGTGTCGACGCACGTGGCGTCCCACACCAGAGCACGTCCCCGTTCCCAGGGGACCAACGTCTTATTATCTCTTATTAGCTGAGATTTTCTTTTATTAATGTTTCCTAATTAGCTCGTAAAAGCTGTAGAGTCGAAACATAGCTTATACTGTGAAAAAATAATAATCCCGACTGCGTAAAAATTAACATTAATTAAAAACTAAATTCATTTTGTTGGCTTGATTGTAAGAACGCTTTCCTCGATATCTTAAAAAGGTGGGTTTGAATCCTGGCATGTACCAATAGGAAATACACTTAGGTACGTACATTTCTCATAGATTTACAACACCACCGCACCATTCCTGTGACTCGGAGAATACGTTAAACCGTTCCACTACGACCGGATTGTGGAATCCTTAATAAAAAATTGTCATAAAAATGACATCAGAATCTCGCCAACCTTCTGGCCAGCATAGCGAGTGTGGGCCAAATTATCCAAAAAAAATTGGAAGGTCTATCTCCAACAGTGAATTTCTAGGGGCCCTAATGATAATGACATTAATTTTTACCCGATTGCGCACCGCAAAGAAGTGTTGTGTGTTTATTTGCCTATGTATGTATGTAAGTTTGTATGTATGTATGTATGTTTGTTCCTTTGTGGCACACTGGAGACCAAACGCGTGGACTAAACTTCAATCGATTCGTCTTAATCATGCGAGTGTAATATTGATCAAATTTCAGTTATTTCGCTCGCTATTTTTCGCTCAACACTTTATTTATTATATTATATATATTAGACACTTTTGACCTTGATATAACGATATCACATCCCATACTCGACATCGACGACGTCGACAGACATCGACGAGCTTGCCACTTGTCATGATTGGCCTATAGTAATGTTGGCTAAATGTGAATCCGCTTATTTAAAAGCTTGGTTTCTGACCACCCCGAAAGGGAAACGGTCGTGATGATACTTCACAGCCCATAATCATAGCCTGGTTTAGCGGCTGTTAAAACGTTTTGACAAAGAAATGTGCATTTTGACCGGTAATATGTATATCAGTCTTAGAAGTTAGAATGAAGTCATAAAAAGCTCTACAAATTTGGTATAATGTAGTTTGATTACAAATTTATCTCTCCATCAACTTTGTTATGCGGAAGTCGAAACTTTGGTGAAAATCTATAGCTTTGACTTAGCAAATGGGATTTCCAAACGTTTTATACGTTAAAAACGTTTTAAGCCTCCGTACCCAAGAAACTGCCACATAATGTGCATTAGAGTATATAATAAAATTCCTAGAGATATACGAGAGTTACTATATACAAATAAATATTGTAAATAAATATCTATTGACATAAGCATATTGTATGCCCATAATATGGGCAGATTGGCATCATCATGACATGTACATACAACTGTAATTAGAATAGTTAAAGAAAATTCACATCCACGCAAATGTCGAAATAGATTTGAAGTGTGTCCTCAAATACAAGGAAAGACGTCATTTTATGGAAACAGTATTTATAATATGGCTGCTACGTTATTTAATAAGCTCCCGGATCACCTTAAAGATCATGAAACAAAAATATTTAAAATAATTTTATTTGACCTATTGGCAAACAAGGGTTACTATAACATAGACGACTTTCTCAAGGATACTTTATAATTTATTATTTTTTATTGTCATATTATTTTACTATTGACATAATATTGTTAACATTGTGTAACTTTTGAAATATTATATTATTAGTTAAATTCATTATTTATAAATATTTATATACCTGATAAAGGTTGACTTTTGTAGCACACCAATATTTTACCACCCTTTATAAATGTACCAAAAGTTTATAAATAAACGATTGATTTCGATTTTGAAAAAAAGCAAACTATACAATAAAAAAAATGAATTTGAATTTTGAATTTTTTACTAATATATTTTTTGTTCTTTTTTATCATGGCAAGTGGCAAGCTCGTCGATGTCTTTAGATTATATATTAATATTTTGTTTTAAGTCAAATCGCGTTTCACGAACAGATTTCAAAATACTTGAGTAATTCTCAGTTATATTTTACTGATTTATGACGTTATTTTTAAATTGCTTTGTGAAACGCAAAATTGATCACTCCCATTTGTAAAAATGATAGTTCCCTCCTTAATTATTTCCTAAGATATGTTTGTGAAACGCATTTTTGTAAAACCTAGCGTCACCGGAGACATAACACCACGTCTTGTGGAGGTCTTTAAAAAACCAGAAGACCAGAGTTTCAGAGTAAATTTGTTTTCTCCTAGCTTAAGTTTATAATGTACTCAGACATTCTTATAAAGTTTTAAATTAAAGTACTGTCTATAAATTTCGGCCATAGTGTGGGAGCTATTAACATAATTTTGGACCGGTATCTCATTCGGCACTTAGCGAAAGTTAACGATTACTTTCTGATCTTAATTCCTACGGTTACAACATCTAAGCAGAAATAGGCAGTTTTTATTATTTTTATACTACATACTCGTATAAGCAGAATTCAAACAAATTTGATAATAGCGAGTTCCAAGAACGGGAACGGACACTTATGCTGACTTGTCGAGTTTCTTGCTGCTAGTAAGTAGTCTTGATTTTATTCAAATTAAATAAATTGTGATTTGCAGAAACTAAACGCTGTTAAACAAAATTTGCAGCACACAAAAAAAAAACAAATCATGTGCCTTCTAATAAAAGTAAAAAAATAAATAAAAAAAATCAGATAATGAATCACGGTCGTGATGATATCTGTTGTACGCATAATTTGTCGCATTCCGTATTTAAAAATAAACTAAAGATTTGTTATCATTTACGAGATTGTAAAACAGTTGAGATGATATGACAATGCATGTTGATTTATATTTCAAGACTGGATATTTAGTCGATAATGCCTCCGTGGTGTAGAAGTTAAGACCGTAGATTTAGACGCGAAAGTACCGGGTTCAAGGACACAAAAAATAATAATACATTTACACAATGTTGGTACTGTCGACCAAAAAAGTGGTCTTACAGTTGAAATTTATTTGCAAGTCATCTAACAATAAGGTTGATTGTCCCCTGAAAATAGTACTCTCATTCGAATACTCGACCTTAGCAATATTTAAATTACAAAGAACTGATAGACCACTTTGTTGGTCGACTGTACATGGACGAGTTTGCCACTTGTCATAAGGCGCCTTTATAGTAAAGTTGGCTACATGGGTCACATTTCCTCCTAAGAAGCGTTGATTCTAACCACCCCGATTATTGTAAGGTCGTGATGAGGCTTTTTTATTATTATAATATCACGACATGTGACGTTGCCCCCACCTGGTGGTAAGTGGCGCGCAAGGTCCATGAATGTTAGCAACTGACTCAAGATCAGTCCCTAAAACTATGCCGGCTTGACTGGACATGTCTGATCCAGAAACGTGTGGATACACTTTACAAAGTTTATCGCCACGAACGGTGGATACTTCCCCGTCCCTGCAGACTGGGTAAATTACCATCAGTCCGCCTTCCACCTAATTATTGTTCTCGTAGAAAGTATGTGCCATTTGCAATGATGTCAAATGCCAATTTTACTTTCAAGGAGAACTAATATTGGATGCTTGCCATGCTGATACTCTTATCTATAAAATAATACCGATTGGAACAAAAAAAAATTTTTTTTACTGTTTATTGAATTTACAATGATACAAAAATATTTATCTTACATCTACGACTACTATATTAATCATATGACTCAATATGTAATATACATATATATATACTATCCCAAACACACAAGCTTACCCTCCCTCTCCTCCCTTCCCCACTTCTCCCCTATACATATACACACACAGTCACACACACGAATACATATAGAGACATTGCACCCACACTCACATACTAAATTTGTAACTTTTTTTATTCTATTTTCTTCTAAATTGTATGTTCATTATTGGAAGACACTGGCTCCTGTTATACAGCTCAGCTCATGCAGGAGACAGGGTTCACCATAACGAATCAATATTCTTATTGTGCTAATAAACGATTTGTATTTGTATAAACATACATATACTTACATACAAATATATATATGTATAATAATTAATGCCTGTGTGTATGTTTGTTCCCTATGCATTTCAAAACTAATTAACCGATCTGGATGAAACTTTGGAAATATGTTGTGTGAACATCGGCGAAGGTTTCTGACATAGTAGTACTGTTGCCCGATAGGTGGCGCGCATTAGCGCTGATTTATGGGGCATACCGACCGAGGGTACCGAGCGGGAGCCTAAAACTTCCTAGCGCTCTTGTTATATTTATATCGTTGCTCTTGAGAACACTGCGCTTGACTGTCGTCGAATACAGAAAGAAAGCCAAGTCAAACCATTTACCGCTCAACGGTTAATCGACCTCTCCCAGTGAGTGTGAGTATTATTATTATTAATAATGACATTCATTGACTGTCAGGCGGTACTAAGTTTGCCGGGTCAGCTAGTACTATATAATATGCACATACTAATAATAAAATAAAACTACACTATGTTACTATACTATACATATCTTCACACGATCACGACAAACCTCTTTCGCTTCGTCGACATTCATTAACTTCTTCATACATGCCCTTTGGTTACGAAGACTTTTTAATGCACCTTCAGTTAGTGTTTTATTTATTTGATCGTGATATGTGAGTCTCGGTCTGCCAGGGCCATTTCACCCACAACTTTCGCATTATATATCTGGTTCGTCAATCTTTCACCGCTCATCCTTTCAACATGCCCGAACCATCGTAGCATGCCTTTCCTTATTTTTGTCCCTATGCTTTCCTTCATACCAACCTACTATACAATAAGTAAATACATTATATGAAGGCCTTGTTGTGCTGTAAAGAAATAATCTCATAATACAGTGTAAACTCTATATAACGACACTGAAGGGACTGTGCATTTTATGGCGATATAGAGAGTTGACGTTAAATGGAGATGGAATCTAGCTAAGAAAAGACAAGCTACACCAACCAAAGTCAATTGATTTCGACGCTTTAGGGAGTTTGTCGTTAAATCGAGTGACGTTACATGGAGTTTGCAATGTAGTTATTTTTTATAATTTACGGGGTCTTATTAGTTTGACCAAAACGTATATTGCATTGGCATTAACGGGTCGATATTAGATATTGTTAGTTTTTGATAAAAATAGCTTAGCTTAGTAAAGGTGTGACAAAAACTGGTCTTTACAGGCATAGCAATATACAATATACTTGAGTATGTCAAAAGATTAGATAAATGCTAAACAAAATGACAAGAGACAATAAAATATCAAAACTAACGTCAAAATCGTCAAAACAAGTAAATAACACTAATAGAAATTTTGTATGAGTATGTCTGTATGTTTGTATGTTTTTAAATTTTATTCGAAGTTAATTATAGTACATTAAATATAAATTAAAAGCTACCTAAATAATAAAATTAGAAATAAAATCCGAGATAGTCCCAAGGAGACTGGCAACATTTCCCCTCTGTATAGCGAGGCTAATACGTTGGCAGAAATAATTGCCAGCCTTCCTGTCTCCAGACCTTTCTGTCAGCCGCTTTGACAACTCCTTGGCCAAGACACTGGCTCCTGTTATACAGCTCAGCTCATGCAGGAGACAGGGTTCACCATAACGAATCAATATTCTTATTGTGCTAATAAACGATTTGTATTTGTATAAACATACATATACTTACATACAAATATATATATGTATAATAATTAATGCCTGTGTGTATGTTTGTTCCCTATGCATTTCAAAACTAATTAACCGATCTGGATGAAACTTTGGAAATATGTTGTGTGAACATCGGCGAAGGTTTCTGACATAGTAGTACTGTTGCCCGATAGGTGGCGCGCATTAGCGCTGATTTATGGGGCATACCGACCGAGGGTACCGAGCGGGAGTCTAAAACTAGCGCGCTAGCTCTTGTTATATTTATATCGTTGCTTTTGAGAACACTGCGCTTGACTGTCGTCGAACACAGAAATAAAGCCAAGTCAAACCATTTACCGCTCAACGGTTAATCGACCTCTCCAAGTGAGTGTGAGTATTCAAAATTCAAATTCAAAATGATTTATTAACAATTTAAGGTTTTACAATATATTTTAACAAACAATCGTGGAACATTATTACAGGATTTGCAAATGTACTTTGGTGATGGTCCCACACAAGGCAGTTAAGCCTGACATGTGGGTCCCAATCTTAGATTACCAACTTAGAGATAAAGAAAGGTAGCAAAAAATATACGAAATAAATAATTACTATTATTACGAGTATTATTATTATTAATAATGACATTCATTGACTGTCAGGCGGTACGAAGTTTGCCGGGTCAGCTAGTACTATATAATATACACATACTAATAATAAAATAAAACTACACTATGTTACTATACTATACATATCTTCACACGATCACGACAAACCTCTTTCGCTTCGTCGACATTCATTAACTTCTTCATACATGCCCTTTGGTTACGAAGACTTTTTAATGCACCTTCAGTTAGTGTTTTATTTATTTGATCGTGATATGTGAGTCTCGGTCTGCCAGGGCCATTTCACCCACAACTTTCGCATTATATATCTGGTTCGTCAATCTTTCACCGCTCATCCTTTCAACATGCCCGAACCATCGTAGCATGCCTTTCCTTATTTTTGTCCCTATGCTTTCCTTCATACCAACCTACTATACAATAAGTAAATACATTATATGAAGGCCTTGTTGTGCTGTAAAGAAATAATCTCATAATACAGTGTAAACTCTATATAACGACACTGAAGGGACTGTGCATTTTATGGCGATATAGAGAGTTGACGTTAAATGGAGATGGAATCTAGCTAAGAAAAGACAAGCTACACCAACCAAAGTCAATTGATTTCGACGCTTTAGGGAGTTTGTCGTTAAATCGAGTGACGTTACATGGAGTTTGCAATGTAGTTATTTTTTATAATTTACGGGGTCTTATTAGTTTGACCAAAACGTATATTGCATTGGCATTAACGGGTCGATATTAGATATTGTTAGTTTTTGATAAAAATAGCTTAGCTTAGTAAAGGTGTGACAAAAACTGGTCTTTACAGGCATAGCAATATACAATATACTTGAGTATGTCAAAAGATTAGATAAATGCTAAACAAAATGACAAGAGACAATAAAATATCAAAACTAACGTCAAAATCGTCAAAACAAGTAAATAACACTAATAGAAATTTTGTATGAGTATGTCTGTATGTTTGTATGTTTTTAAATTTTATTCGAAGTTAATTATAGTACATTAAATATAAATTAAAAGCTACCTAAATAATAAAATTAGAAATAAAATCCGAGATAGTCCCAAGGAGACTGGCAACATTTCCCCTCTGTATAGCGAGGCTAATACGTTGGCAGAAATAATTGCCAGCCTTCCTGTCTCCAGACCTTTCTGTCAGCCGCTTTGACAACTCCTTGGCCAAGACACTGGCTCCTGTTATACAGCTCAGCTCATGCAGGAGACAGGGTTCACCATAACGAATCAATATTCTTATTGTGCTAATAAACGATTTGTATTTGTATAAACATACATATACTTACATACAAATATATATATGTATAATAATTAATGCCTGTGTGTATGTTTGTTCCCTATGCATTTCAAAACTAATTAACCGATCTGGATGAAACTTTGGAAATATGTTGTGTGAACATCGGCGAAGGTTTCTGACATAGTAGTACTGTTGCCCGATAGGTGGCGCGCATTAGCGCTGATTTATGGGGCATACCGACCGAGGGTACCGAGCGGGAGTCTAAAACTAGCGCGCTAGCTCTTGTTATATTTATATCGTTGCTTTTGAGAACACTGCGCTTGACTGTCGTCGAACACAGAAATAAAGCCAAGTCAAACCATTTACCGCTCAACGGTTAATCGACCTCTCCAAGTGAGTGTGAGTATTCAAAATTCAAATTCAAAATGATTTATTAACAATTTAAGGTTTTACAATATATTTTAACAAACAATCGTGGAACATTATTACAGGATTTGCAAATGTACTTTGGTGATGGTCCCACACAAGGCAGTTAAGCCTGACATGTGGGTCCCAATCTTAGATTACCAACTTAGAGATAAAGAAAGGTAGCAAAAAATATACGAAATAAATAATTACTATTATTACGAGTATTATTATTATTAATAATGACATTCATTGACTGTCAGGCGGTACGAAGTTTGCCGGGTCAGCTAGTACTATATAATATACACATACTAATAATAAAATAAAACTACACTATGTTACTATACTATACATATCTTCACACGATCACGACAAACCTCTTTCGCTTCGTCGACATTCATTAACTTCTTCATACATGCCCTTTGGTTACGAAGACTTTTTAATGCACCTTCAGTTAGTGTTTTATTTATTTGATCGTGATATGTGAGTCTCGGTCTGCCAGGGCCATTTCACCCACAACTTTCGCATTATATATCTGGTTCGTCAATCTTTCACCGCTCATCCTTTCAACATGCCCGAACCATCGTAGCATGCCTTTCCTTATTTTTGTCCCTATGCTTTCCTTCATACCAACCTACTATACAATAAGTAAATACATTATATGAAGGCCTTGTTGTGCTGTAAAGAAATAATCTCATAATACAGTGTAAACTCTATATAACGACACTGAAGGGACTGTGCATTTTATCGCGTTATAGAGAGTTGTCGTTAAATGGAGATGGAATCTAGCTAAGAAAGACAAGCTAAACCAACCAAAGCCAATTGATTTCGACGCTTTAGGGAGTTTGTCGTTAAATCGAGTGACGTTACATGGAGTTTGCAATGTAGTTATTTTTTATAATTTACGGGGTCTTATTAGTTTGACCAAAACGTATATATTGCATTGACATTAACGGGTCGATATTAGATATTGTTAGTTTTTACTAAAAACAGCTTAGCTTAGTAAAGGTGTGACAAAAACTGGTCTTTACAGGCATAGCAATATACAATATACTTGAGTATGTCAAAAGATTAGATAAATGCTAAACAAAATGACAAGAGACAATAAAATATTAAAACTAACGTCAAAATCGTCAAAACAAGTAAATAACACTAATAGAAATTTTGTATGAGTATGTCTGTATGTTTGTATGTTTTTAAATTTTATTCGAAGTTAATTATAGTACATTAAATATAAATTAAAAGCTACCTAAATAATAAAATTAGAAATAAAATCCGAGATAGTCCCAAGGAGACTGGCAACATTTCCCCTCTGCATAGCGAGGCTAATACGTTGGCAGAAATAATTGCCAGCCTTCCTGTCTCCAGACCTTTCTGTCAGCCGCTTTGACAACTCCTTGGCCAAGCGCCTCGCTGACGGTCCCTATGGTCCCATCGTCTCAACCCCAAACGGCGCAAATTCGTAACCGATACCAAGGTTAGCGTATTTGCGCAATTTGAGGTTCTCCGCAGAAAAAGCCGCACTTACCGCGCCTGACGAGGTCGCCTGGATGTGAGATGGAGCTAATGTATCTAAATACGTCGCATCCCACACCAGAGACCTGCCAAGTTTCGACGGCCCAACAGTCATTCCATCGGGTCTCTTGCCATCGCTCCGCACAATCCCAGATGGTTCTAATATTGCGGGTACCCCAGTAGTGACAAGAGCCCTTAGGATGATGTCGTTGAGAGCCGCGTGACGGGGAATGCGGCCAGCACTTCTAGCACAGGAAAGCCCGTGGTGTCCGAGATGATCGACTGGTTCTCCGCATCGACACTGGTGCGGGTGGACAGTCCGAGCTCCGAGACGAGAAGGCACACCGCCATGGTCATTGTATTTCGATCAAGGAGTGTGCCAACCGATGCTGAGGGAAAAGCCTGCAACCAAAAAGCCTGTTTGTATGTTTGTTTAGCTCATGTAATTAAACATTGCAATGCCCTCCGCACTAATAGATTATTTTTATAACCTACTGGACGGCAGATAGGCGAGACTCACATATGTATGTATGTATGATGTTATGAACACAATTAGTATAATTGGCTTGTAATAACATAATGTGTTTTGGTTATTGAACTGTATTATGGTATATTGTAATTTCTATTTGTTTATACTATAGTTTGAGTTAAGGTAAACATCGTTATGATGTTTACGTTTATGGTAATGTTGATTTAATTATAAATAGTCGTAGTTTAATACGCACTTCATAATTAGGCTGGTCTAGCTCAGATTAAGGTTTAACACATTCTTCTCGCTCGCACAATCCAACATTTACAAAGATTTTACAAGTCTGAGTGTACAAATGTAGTCTATCAACTTACTAGGGAATATTTTTTATTTTTTTTATTTTATTATTTATTAACTTTATTGTAAATTACAATCGGCGAACATAATGCCGTAAGGCATTCTTTGACTGTTGATCGTTGGGACGAATGAGATTTCTTCATTAGATCGAGGATACTGAAATGATATTAAGAAATTATTTTTATTCCAATAAATACCATAAAAGTAAGTAATACATTACATAATAATACATTATAATCGTTACATTTTGGCATGTCAGTTAAATATTGAAATAATAATTATGCTAACCACTGCATATCGTAGACATTTTTTTACCTTGCTTATGACAATAATGCTATTATAACACACATAAATATGGATTATTATCTGTTACGGTCCAACCATGATTACCTAACTTATGTTTGTTTATATTTTTATTTAATTTTTTTGTTTTATATTATTTTAGTGCTGACAATATCCAACTTGTTACAAGATAACCTAAGGAAATATATAATTTGATTTGATTTGATATACCAACTACGGTGAATGTTCTGAAGCCTCCCCTTTCTCACTTCTCTATTCCGCCACCTAACCTGTGGCACAGGCCAAAATATGCACACCGGTACGAAGGCCACTATCCCTACGCTCGGTTGTATGAACGCTTTTAAAATCCTACAAAGGTCGGTTCAAACCCCGTAATGTACCAATGAGAAATACACTTTTCTTATGTTATAGATTTACAACACCACCGTTCCCATGCCTCGGATAGCACGGTAAGCCGTCGGTTCCGATTACATTAATACCAACTTGTGGAATCGTTAATAAATTGTCGTTCAAAAATCAAATCAAAATAATTTATTTGCTAGAAAACATGGTTACATTGCAAGATCTTATAGCTAGAAAATTCGCTTTACATGTTTCACCTCTATGGCATGCAAATATTGGGCAATTACAATATGAGAAAAGTCAAGTTGTAAAATAGTAGGTACATTGAAGCTACAATCAGACTATATATACACTTTAGCATTAGTTATTGCTTAGATATTCTTAAATTGTATAAAAACATTTTTTTATTAAATAATTGTACAGATCATTTTTGAAACGGTTAATCGGTAATACCTTGATATTTTCTGGTAAGTTATTAAAAAGTTTAATTAACATTGCATGACTGTTTCTAGAACACATTGTTGTTTTGCAAAAAGGTAATACCAAACGATTTGGATATCTTGTATTAAAAGTACAAACCTGATGATTTTTTGTAAACGAGTTGTAATTAAGCTTTACAAATTTGCAACATTCGAATATATACTATATATATACTACTAGTGTCAAAATGATGAGTTTCGTAAACAGACGCACGACTCAATGGAACTTACACCAAACATAGCCCTGATGCATCTTTTTTGGACTAGGAATACACATTAAATTTGACATCAGACCCTCGCCAACCCAACGTGGCGAGTGTAGGCCTGATTCTCCAGATTTGTTTTTTTTTTTTTTTCCAGACATGCACACAGCGCCATCTAATTTCCGTGGTAATATGTGGAGGTCTCTAGGACTCTTTGTTTAAGGGGCTGTAATGAAAATATATAATCACGCTTTAACTGATTCTGGTCCATATTCCGTACTATAAGCTATATAGCCTGCAGCTTTCGGCTCTTGAACGAATTCGTAGAATTTCACTTTAGGTAAAACCCATTTATTATGTCATATAACATTATCCTCAACCAGCGAATACAAAATAATGATTTTGTTTATCAGCCGGTTGGGTAGATGCTTTTTTAAGTTTCTTATGCATTGTATGAAATTGTAAACATAAAAATTGAAAGGATATATATAAAATAAAAAAGCCCAAATAGTTAGATAACCCCTTAACTACACCACAATAATTTAATATATTTTATCTACTCTCATATCGTAAAATGCGAATTACAAACTTCAAAACGAATTTATATTGACATACTTTATAAACATACTGCTGAAATTTAAAAATAGAATCACATTATAACACTTTTTCTCTAAGAAAATAATGTTATAATTCATTTTAAAAATAGAATCATACATATTATATAACACTTATTTTTTTTAAGGCAAAGTTTTGATTCCAAGAGAGTTTTTCGCGCCATTTTGCGTGGACATATCAAGTGAAAGTTTTTGTTTTGTAAATTAATTTGCTGTGGATATTATTGGTCAAAAGTGGTGTTGTTTTGTTTAATAATGTGCTGCAATGTGAATAATTATGGAAAACGATAAATTGGACTTCAAATATGGGGCATAAGTTGCAGTTTATTTTTTGCGGTTTTCCCGCGCTGTCAACTCTCATATTTTACCCGACGTGTTTGGGCCGCGAGTGACTCCAAGTAAAGCATCAAATTCTGCAGCATCTGGAATTTGATGATCCCCAACTCGGTTATGAACATATATTATGCAAATAAATTACGTGTTTAGGACTGATGTATTCTGTATAATGTACTTTAGACAATAAAAAAAAAAAAAATGATTCCAATTTTTACTTGCCTATGGCAGCGCCCGCCATAGCGCGTGCGCGGTCATAATCTAGGTTTTGGCGCCATTTCATTATTTAGGACTTATGAATTCTGTACCATGGTCATTTAATAAAATTAAAAAAAAAATTGGCGCCATTCAATACGTTTTGTTGTATAGCATTTCGTGTGATTTTTCTTACTCTTTTAACTTTTATCTCTTATTTAGTAGGTTCAATCCCAATGTATGAGAGTAGATAAATTCGTGTATGAAACTGCACATAACTAGGTATTAAAACACTCGTGTGATACTATTAAACACACACTCGTGTATAATACCCCTTATTATGCAACAGTTTCATAAACTACTATTATTACTAATAATATAATAAAATATATTAGTAATACATAGTGGACAATCGGGAACTGGGCATGACGGCAAAATATTACTTTCAAGTTTTTTGTGCAATTAACAGTTCCCGAGGTCAAAATTTTCTTTGCTTTGCTTCATTCGCTATCATAACATGATTAGTAAAATAATTTATTTGTAATCTGACGAAACTGAGTGTACCAAATGTATGAAATGGTAAATAAATAAATGAAACAAAATGAAAAAAAGAATGGGAGCAACTTACGCCAGCTACTAACTTTACCAGACTAAAGGCCTAACAAGATGCAAGATGGTTTTTATCACTTCCCTTGCTTATAGAAGTGGGGAAACACACTGGCTGGAAATCATTTCACATCTTCAGCGTGCGACAGATGTAAGAGTCTGTAATAAGAATGATATAATAAACAAAAGATGTAAGATTTACTAAGTTTGGAATTGTAAAGTAATTTTAGCAATTTTACATTATTTAAATAACTTAAGTATTTGTAATTGAGGTGTTTGGACACCTATTGCGATTTATTAAAACACCACGGTCTATTTTCCTTCATAACCTTCAAACAATACGAACAAAACAACAGCAAATGCATAAAACATTGAAACCGAGGCTTAAGTGACGGTCGATTATCGATGCATAACTGTAGGTCAGTATGTCGTATAGGTCAAGTACTTAATACCAGTAATCTCTAGTAAATAAATAAATATTAGTTATTAATTACTAGCTGTTTGATCGGCGCGCGTTGCCTATGTAATGTAGTGGTTAGCAGATAAACCACCTACAGGTGGCCTAAGGGTCACATGTCTTTTAATTTAATTTTACGTACATACTCAACCTTGTTTATGAAACCATTTTATTTTGTCTACCTGCACCAGAATCGGTGTGAAGAACCCGTCGAACATCTCCGACACCACCAGCTTTATTGTGCAAGAAGTGCCGCCTGCGTTTCTCGTCACGTGGCTCCAAACGCTATCATCATTGTAACTACATTTAGAGCATCACCAAAACAGCGTCCAAAAAACCGGGGACACTGAATAAGGTGAATCAGTTATTCTGCCCTTTTTCAGACTTATTCTTTTAAGACTACAACAATAGGCAATAAAGGCTACTGTGGTAATGTATGTGGTGGTCGCCTATAATAGGTGCAACATCTAACTTCTGATTTAATGTTAAGTACAAATAAGTGTGTACCCTATTATAAATAAATAAATACTGTTCTCACCTCTAGTATGGTTCCTCGGCAGTAGACACCTTGAATTTGCTCTCAATGTCCTATATAGTATAGTATAGTGGACAAAACCAGTGTCTAAAAATCTCGAATCGCTGCAGCTTCGCCAAGCCATGGCCTTCCTGAGAGTGTATTACAAACTATTTTACGGTCCAACTGACGCCTGCTACTAGCGGCCAACATTAGTCCCTACCACTATTGTCCACTATGCCGGCCTATCAAGTTACATTTTCACTTATCGCTGCAAGAAGTCCAAGTTAAAAGAATGGGAAAACACACTGGCTGGAAGAGCATTCCGCATCTTCACCGTGGGATAGATGTTAGAGTCTCCAAATTTATGTTCACATAGTTTCTAAGTATATGGTTGTGGGATTTAGAAACCACTCATTATGCAATCACGGTTAAGAAAATGAACCAAAATTCCCCGAAATATAAACAAAGTGTCTAAAACACCAAAAAGCTCCAAGTAAAAACATAATTAAATTTGTTTTAACAACATTCCGCGAGCTAACGTCGTTGTAGCGGTACCAGTGGATGTAAACATTTTACTACATATGTTCGTTGCTAAGAATCAGTTGTGGTTCAACTGTAATAAAAATAGGTTTTGTCTTATTATGGTTACAGGTATTAATAAGTAATTTCTTTTGGAATTTTTTATTATTAAATAACAACGAAATTATAAATAAGCTGCATAAAATAACCGCCTCCGTGGTCTAGTGGTAACAAACGTTGCCGTGAACTCGGGAGGTCGTGGGTTCGATTCCCACCGGGGGCAAGTTGTACATTGTATAATTTGTCTCGGTCTGGGTGTTTATTTGTATAATATGTATATATTTACAAAAAAAAAGTATAATATGTAGTTTATCAACCATCTAGATTCCGTAACACAAGCCTCGTAGCTTACCACGGAAACTAGATGGCGCTGTGTGACCTGTCTGAAAATATTTATTTATTTATAATGTAAATAGGAAACTAAAATATATATGATATATATATATATATATATATATATATATATATATATATGAGTAGGTACATAAGTGATTATTAGTTTGTTACACTAATATATTTAATTTTCCTATTTGGTAATTAATTACTTATTTGGTACTTAAGTACAAATAAGTACAACTTTCTTTAATAGTATTCTAAGCATTTTACACGCTATTATCATCATCATCGCGAACATATCTCTGATGGGGTAGTCAGAAACCACACTTTCATAAGGAGCGAGTTCACATTTAGTCAACTTTACTTCAGGCCCATCATCATAAGTGGCAAGTTTGTCGATGTCTCTAGCGTGTACCAAACTTGATAAATATCACAAATAAATCTCTAAGTCTAAATAAAATGGAAACTGTAACTGTTAAAATTACTATTGTTATATACCTTGTATTATTTGCTTATATTTCTTTTAAATATTATGTCTTCCTTCTGTCTATTAATTAATCAGAATTTGTTTAAGTTTTGGGCCTGAAACTTCTTTTATGTTTTTTAATTATATAACTTCAATAATAATGACTATTTGTGCCATAATAAAATAAATAAATAAACAAATCCACGGACTTAAGCGCTAGACCACGGAGGCAGTAGGTAAATTATAGGTACAAATTAAATTAATGTTGAAAAAATCTGTTTAAAACAATTCAATTAATTTATTCACCATAAGGTACATTAAGTACACTCGGTTTTGTCAGTTATACATATTATTGTTTACCAATCATGGCAGGATAGCAGAAGAATGCCATTAACAGCAAAGAACAGCCATTGTCATTTACCACTTAACACTATAAACAATGAATACCTACATAGATTCTGACGTAGAATACCTACAAGGGCGTTGTCACTTAAAATCTAGAAATTAAAATATAGTTTTTTTTTTTTTTTAAAGTACAAAATAGTTTATGTCAAAATAAAAAATCATATTAAATGTCATAAGTAATAACAAAGAATAAGTAAAAGAAAGCAGCGGTAAATGTGCGTTGTCACAAATCATCACTAATCATAATAGTTTATAAAAAAACTATTTAATTATTTACACAATTTAAACAAACTAAAATTAGGAAATATTTTGCCTTCTCTTGCCAACGCGGCCAGTCGTCAACACAAAGGTCTTTTGTATTTTTTTTAGACCATTTTACAATTTAACCACTTGGAGTGTTCCCGCCACATTCACGACCGCGTGTTTAAAAAACTTGTCAATTCTGTCACGCCTGACAGATCGGCTCGTGAAGGTGACAGGCGGACAGCATTGTGACGACAAACAGAAAGGGCAATTTGGACACACTTTCACGGAAAATTAACTTTCGTAATCGAAAAAACATTTTATATGATCTAGGAATCGAACCCGATGCCTGTATGTCAAAATCAACACCCGAACCGCTAGAGCACGAAGTTCCATAAAAACAAAAAAAAAAGAAATAAAATCATAGCCCACCCATTATAATGTGATGTCATAATAATAGATTCACTGTCAAAATTAAGGTCCGTTTTATGGAATGACTTGACAGTTATGGAGTTTAAAGTCATTATTAGACATCCCCCAGATTTGACTATCAGGGTGGTCTTAAGGTCCGTCCACACAGTCACGATAAATATATTTTAGGGTATGTTTTGTAATAACGCACAAATAATCATATTTATTTAGAGACTGCATCCGTGGTGAGTTTGATCCGCTACTTCTTTAAAAACGTGGTTTCTGACCACCCCGGAAGGGATACGATCGTGATGATGATACTTTACTTTCTATTTAAGTTTAAACAGATAAAGTTGGAAGTATATTTATCGCAAATATAAATTATTTATTAATATATTTTGGTCTGAAAATTTATTAAATAACTAAATTAAATAAATAGTTTTTTCTGTCCTTTTTGCTGCTGCTACTATTTTTATTATTTAACGATTGCGAGACAATATCGCAGCTGTGTGTAAAATCCTTAAAATAGTTATAAAAAAACCCATCAAAATTCCGGACTTTCGTCCCAGTAGACTTTTTATAGATTATATCATTGTTTTATTACGTGATTATGTTGTTATTAAAAAAGGTTTTTAAAAACTTCTCTGACTATCCAACATTGGGGATTAGGTCGTGATGTTCTATTTTTAAGTTTTGTTTTTAGCAGTCAGTTTATAGTAACGTAAATCCCAACTAACGTAACTGCCTCCGTGGTCTAGCGGTTACGTCTGTGGATTTGGACTCGGAGGTACCGGGTTCGATTCCTGATCAGGGCACAAAAATATTTATTAATGTAAATAAATACATTTTATTAATATTTAATTTATTTGTGATATTTCTCAAGTTTGGTACGCTAGAGACATCGACGAGCTTGCCACTTGTCATGATTGGCCTACAGTAAAGTTGGCTAAATGTGAATCCGCTTATTTATAAGCGTGGTTTCAGACCACCCCGAAAGGTAAGTGGTCGTGACGATGATACAAAGAGAGAAGACACATTTCTAAGCATTTCATGGATACATCGTGCGGGTGCCGGGTCCATCGTGGGAATGACAGATAAAAAGAATAGACCGACTATAGGCTGGTTTACAAGGAGGCCTCCTTTTTATTTTATTGCGTAACTAGGAACTCCACCATTCTACTCCTCTCCCTACCCAACCAAATACTGTAGGATTCCGTTAATTCTGTCTTGAAAGCTTTTGCCATAAATGTATCTCCTGCAGAGGTCTGCAGTCTTAAAAATAATTCTTTCAGTAAGTGGTGCAAAGATTTTGCTGGAATCCTCTCGCACCAACTTCCACTGCGTAAAGCTGAGTCTTGAACCCGTTTCTGATCATTTCTTCAGTGAGATCATATGTGGTTTTATTTAACGTAAATATTATTGTAGACAAAGTACCTAGAATTAATCTATTACGGTCGAATAGGAAAACAAGTCAAATTAGACCGGTCGAATGAGTCAGTGGTGTTTTTTTTGTCCTAAATTCGTCTGAAAATAACCCCACCTGCCAATCCTACTCGAAACACTTGAAGATACTCGGCTACAAATGCAATGATCAAAATAGAATACATTGACTAATATTTACTGGCCCTGGTGTTTTAATTATAATTAAGTGACTATTTATTAGCGCGGTGGTGGCTCGGTTGTAAGAACGCTTTCTCTTTCAAACCCCGGCATGTACCAATAAGAAAAACACTTTCCATACGTACATTTGTCATAGATTTACAACACCACCGTTCCCGTGCCTCGGAGAGCACGTTAAGCCGTCGGTTCCGGTTCCACTAATACCAACTTATGGAATGGTAAAAAAAAATGTCATAAAAAATGACTTCAGATGCCAACCCGTCTGGCCAGCGTAGCAATTGTAGGCCAAATTCTTCAGATATATGTTCTGGAAGGCCCATCTGCAACAGTGGAGGTCTAGGACTCTTGTTCCAGGGGCTGTCATGATGATGACTATGTTGTATTACTTACTATGTTACCTCTTTTATTTCAATAAGTGGCCAGATAAAAAAATGCCCAAGTCTTTTTATATAAATCAACGTATGCCAATTTATTTATACGCTGTTTCTAAAACTGTTGGTATAAGGTTCAAAATATAACCATAAGTTATACTAAATCGTTTGCCAGATTAATACAGTCAAAGAGTAAAGTTCTCTTTATATAATACTAGTTAATGTTGAACGACTTAACTTCCCAGCAGGTCGGTCTCGGAATTAACCTGGACAAGACTAGGATCATATTCAATGTCCATGTCAAGTCGAGATCAATCTGCGTCGGAAATGCCACACTTAAGGTTGTGCAGGTAGCTTACCGTACCTTGGACAGACTATTCAGCTAGGCACTGCCAACTTCATCAAAGAAGGTAATAGACGTGTCCTCACCGTAATGTCGTACGAGCTATTCTTAGTATTTCTGATGTAAATGAATTGATGATAAAAGTTACTGACATTGAAAATTTGTAAGTTAAAGTGGCAATAACCGACGACCGATCAAGCAACCGGGTTCTAGAGTAAAGACCATGTACGGGACGACGTAGAGTAGAACGACCCCCCGCCAAAAAAGGACGGGGGACCTAAACAAGGTCGCTGGTGGGGGTTGGATGAGGTTTGCAAAAAGCCGCGTGTAGTGGTCGATAGGACTTTATCGTCTTCAAAAAATATAATAAACAAAGGCGTCATCTTAAAAAAAATGCAGAGGCCCCATACATCGCATTTCAATAGCAACCCCACTACATGAAGTCCATGTCAGGCGAAGCTGCGATTCGATAGTTTTAGACACAGTGGTATCGTTCACTATCCGAATCACCCGCCTCTTCAGACATTAAAAGCATCTGTAAGGTGAAAAGATTTGTGTTTTACGTGAATGATATTTCGACTTGACTATGATTGACTGTACAATTGAACATATTTGTCCTGAATGAAAGGTCATAGTTCCACAACGTGCCCTATCACAACTGCGCAAGGAAAGGAAATCTAGACCTATTGTAAAATAAACGATAATATTGTGCGTAACATGCGTCGTATCTTAGGAATATTGAGTAATAACTATATTTACACTTGTCTCGTAACATGCGTAAGGGTTATGAAAAATATATTTTTATAAATTCAAATTCATTTATTCAACAAATTGGCATTCAATTAGCATATTTACACGTCAAATTACATATGAAATTTCTATATAAAATATTTAGAAACCAAATAGACCGTGCACAACTATTACAATTATTATTACTGCTAAGCTGCTGGTCTTCTGCTAACAGCTTACTTATTGGACCACTTTGCTGCTTAGTCTTCTACTATCCTGCTAGTAGAATCATTCAAAAGAATTAAATTAATGACGTTTCATAAAAAACTAGCATCTGCGAATTATGCCTTAAGTAAGCTAAAACATTTGGTTGATTTTGTCACCTTAAAAACAGCCTACTACGCCTTTGTTCATTCGATAATTGCTTACGTTATAACCATATGGGGTAACGCGGCAGATATTCGAAAAGTGTTCATACAACAAAAGAGATCAATTAGAATATTGTTTAATTTAAAAGCCAGAACTAATGTTAAACAAAGCTCTCCTATATCCAGATTATCATAAATATATGTATAAAGAAATTGGTAAAAGAAATATATATATGTATTTAACGACCCGCTATTAAAATTCCAATTAAATGTTAAGATAAATTATTCCTATTAATATTAAATTAGACTAAGTACCTACAATATTTTATTTTATGTTTTTTACTCGTGTTTTGTTTCATATTTTAAATTAAGCTTTTTAATTGTTTAAACTTAGAATTAATTTGATTTTACTTTTATAACCCATTAAGTAGCTACCACTTGTATTTTGTGCATGTTGTGGCACCTAAAAGTTTTTTTTTATACTTTTATTTTGTAATTGTCAAAATAGCAAATATTCTACATATTTCTACATATACACATAAATATAATTATTTTTTTTTGTTTCAGGTATGTAGCAAAAATAAACTGTTTTGTCTTAGTCCAGTTGCATGGCATGAAATCAGGTAACATTAGATATATACATATTATACTTACAAATACGTTTATAGTTTTGGGAATCAACAAAAAGTGTGTATATAAATTCTTTCTTCTTAGTCGCTACACTCTTGGCAGAGTGGTCGTGGTCGCCATTGGAGTGCTAGTGGCACGCTTAACAAGCCGTCGCCACTCCTCTCGGACCCCGGCTTTCCTAGTGCACTCATGTAGGGGATGATCCATTGCAACCTTCACCTGATCGGTCCATCTCATCGGAGACCTACCACGCATCCTCTTGCCATCGACTTTCCCCTGGACTACCAAGCGCTCGATTGATGTTTCTCCACGCCGTGACACGTGTCCGAAGAAAGTGAGAATGCGTAATTGTACAGTCGTATATAAATACATACATACATATTGCGGGTTAGGCAGAGGTAATTGAGCGCCACTTGACACGACCATGACTACGGAGGCGCAGGTAGTAACTTAATAAATAAATATTTCAAATTTAATCAGGCCAGTAGTTTTCGGACAGATACTTCAAGATTTCCATGAAAGGAAAAAAATGTATATATTAGTCATTGTCTTGCGAGACTCTGATGCAAGACCAAAACTGGTCTTTATCTTGGTCTTGATTTGGGCAACACTACCACCTGTATTCTAAGACGTTTCCTTAACAGCTGCTCCACTCAACCATTCCTTCCAGCTGTCAAACGGGTTTCCTCAAGAGATCCTGGAAATCGATATTCTTAGTTGTAAACTCTTCAAATCTCGAAATGCATAAATGTTTATTTTTTATATTTCCGGTTAGACAAGTTTTTTTTTCTGGCAACATTAAAGATTGTGTTCCTGAATTCTAAATATTTATTTTGTCAGATCTGCTCTAGCACTTTTGACATCCATAACTCTGTCTCTTTCATACATTTCAATATTAATGTGTATTCATTAAATCATTTAAATTTTTGAACGAAATCTAATTTGAATCAGTTTTATAATTCGTTTAATTTTAAATGTATTCTATAACTAAAATAAGTAATTTAACAATTTTTTCATAAGAAACTTGTATTAAGTAACAATTATAAACATTTTACGAAAAAAATATTTACAAAATATAAAATGAAATTAATATTAATACTAAGGATAGGGATATAAGTCCCGTCCGCGTGGAATGGTGGCAAGAACGCTGGCTGCATTTCCCCGCTGAATTGCAATACTGATTCTTTGGGCGAAGAAAGAGCCAGCCCTCTTGTCACCGGAGGAGACGACAAGACGCGGTGGTTTGTCTTTTAAAAACTTTTTTGCACTTGGACTCTATGGGCCCAGAGTTTCTACAGCAAACTGCATAAATATGTAATCTTTTAATATACTTACATACTTGCGCCGCTTGCTGGACTCCGCATTTTCCGCCGCGGCTCCCGCTTTATGCGCTGTCCCCCTGAGATGCGACGCGGCGAGGGTGTCGACGCACGTGGCGTCCCACACCAGAGCACGTTCAATTATATTAATATTAGTTGAATTTACCATAAACACACTTAAGTTTGACTATTCCTCGAGTGTAGTGACGAGCCGAGGTCTCCCCCCGTTTGACAGCTAAAAGGAAATATTGAGTGACGGAGCCGTGGAGGCAACGTCTATGAATACGGGTGTAAGTATGAACTACGCTTAAGTTTTAAGTTTGACCTTTCGTTTTCTATTTAGCAGCCTCTTAACCAAGTATGTTGTAAAGGGGAGTGATTATTTAATTATCACGATGCGAACATATTTTTAATTTACTAACAATTTTGATTGCTTGTTTCTGAAGGAGAAAACAAACAGCGAAGTGCGTAGAATAGTTAGTTTTGTTCTTAAGTAACATTCATATTATTAAAATAGTTTATTAAAGGCACATTACAAATATTATAACAAGACAGGACAAGGAACCAAACAGTATTAGAATCAAAGTTAGACCAACAACGAAGGGTTATATTATAATTTTAGTTTTAAATTTTTCAGTTTTATTTGTGTTGTAGATTATTTTATTTATAATTTTGTGTTTAATTTTATATTTTGTAACTTTTTTTTCAAATAAACAAAAATATAAAATTATTTACAAAACCTGCAAATTTATTCTAAGGAGTAAGGTACAATGATTTTAGAAAAGCTATATTATTAAATAAACTAATATCTTTAAAACATATAAATTATTATCAATAAAAAAAACTAGGTACTTTATCATTTAAAATACAACTAAAAACAAAAATAAAATATGGTCAAGGATACTGGCAGCATTGCCACGTTGAATGGTAATGCTGCCAATAAGCTTAGTGTTTTTCCGTTTTGGGTTCTCTGCTTGTAATGCAGCATCGCCTGGGTCCTTAGAGTTCAAGGATAGGTGGGAAGCGCGCCAAGGTTGCATCCCACACTAATGCAAACCTATCCTCCCAACTGGTCACTGTAAATTAAACAAGCACATATTGACCATGGGCTCGGTAGAAACAGATAAGTGCAGATTCTGTCGCGAGGTGTCTGAGACACCAGTCCATCTTCTCTGCGACTGTTATGCCCTGCATCACAAGCGAAGCACCATTTGGGTGCTCACAGTTTAAGCTCCGAGGAGGTGCGACGCCTTGCTCTTAAGCCCATACTAAGGTTCCTTGAAGCCGTTGGGCTAGCGAACGAACTATAGTCTAGGGAGGTCACAATAGACAACTACTGGTCGCAGTGACTTGGTGACAAGTAGTCCCACCCTATTTCATGTATAATAAATAAAATTCTCCTTGAAACCACTGTCATTCCCTCGGCACGCTTGCCATCGTCGCTGGCCATTTACATAACCCAATTGAAATAATATCCGTGCGGTACTAAGGCTGACCGCATTTCCTTGCTGATTCTATTAGCGAGAAACTTTAACGTTTAAGGTGAGAAATGAACTAGCCCGCTTTTCGCTGGAGCAGACAAGAAGTCGAGGGGTGATGTATTTTTAAACAGTTTTTGTGCTTGTTCTCGACTGGCTAGAGTCTTTACAGCAATCGGAATAGTAGTCTTTGATTATTGATAAGTATTTGGGCCGCTTGCCAGATTCTGCGTTTTCGCTGTGGCTTCTGCTCTTTGCGCTGTTACGTTCGTCGTGTGCTCGGCTGAGTTCGCGCATTTCTAATAATAAAACTGACAATAAATAAAGGACCACTATTTTGTCACTTTAAAGATTATCCAGAGCCTCAGAGCAATCCAAATGAACAAGCTCAACCGCAACTTAACTTTTTTTTACCTGTGAAAAGCTACAAACAAATACACTATCTTTCATCCACGTCTAATGAGATCTAAATAACAATAAAGGCTACAAATACTGTTAAAATTTCTCAGAAAACGTACAAAAGATAAAGTACCTTTTATATTATTCTTACCAGAATAAACCCAATAAGTATTAGGCATAAAGTATATTTTTCTGTAATCAATTCTTTTCTTAGGTTAGGTACTGCTTTTTTGCACGTAAAGCAATTTCGTTGTATAACTAGAGTATTAGTCATATTAATATGAGTGGACAAGCCTCCGTAACACGGGCGTTCTTGTTAAGGTGTCGAATTTTATTTTTACGACATGTGACCATGCTTTTAAAGGAGCGGATTCACATTTAGCCAACTTTACTATAGTCCCATCATGACAAGTGGAAAGCTCGTCGCTGTCTCTAGCTTAACAAACTCGAGAAATATCACAAATAAATTATAGTGTATTGGAATCGAACCCGAAATCCACGGACCGCTAGATTACGGAGGCATGATGGTACTGAACTGAAGAAATACTTCAAAGTCAAAGTCACGTAAACCTATTACACGTTTGTGACACGTCATTAATTAAATTATTTGAAATTTGTAGTGGAAGACCAGCTGCTTAGCAAATTACAATGACCTGTTAATATTTAATCTATAAGAGAAAGGAAACTGCAAAAACTCAGCTATATCAGATTCACAAAACAAAACAAATACAGACGTCATAATATCAAAGTTAAATTCAGCTATAAATAATCTAGAAGCTTGGTTTGGACATAATAAAGGGGACAAGATCCAAAGTCAGCAGAACATATCGCTCAGAGTGGTTTCCCGAGCGCCGTGGTTCGTGCGTAATTCCGTCTTAGCTCGAGATTTGGAGATGCCTACTATTGAGGAGTTTGTCGTTGGCCTGACTAGACGTATGTTCTCTCGGGCCGACAACGGACACTTCAAGCATCTCCAGAACATCGCTCCGTCTTGTGCACGGCCCCCCAACGGGAGACCACTTCCTAGAGAAGTACTCCTGGAGGAGAGCTAATGCAGTTGAACTTAGCCCCCTGGGTTCGTGTGCCACACGGGCGCTGTTATACTAGTAACGGAGCCCAGCACTAAACGTGCATGAATTACCGGCGGGTGGTGACTACCTGAGATCCTGCCGGGGAAAACGGGGGAGTGTCCCCGTCCCCAACCCAGGCATCCGGGCCTGGACGACCCCACTGTCTGTCTGTGACATAATAATCTCCTGTTGAGTGTAGCAACGTGCAAAGGCGGTCCCTCGTTTGACAGTCTGAAGGAATAATTGAGTGGAGGAGCCGTTGAGGTAAAGTCTAAGAATCCGAGTGTAGGAGGATTGTTTTAAAGTAAAACATACCTATTTAAAAAGACGATGACGTCGAAGTTACATGAGCTGAATGTACTAAAATAATTCTGATCAGCGAAAAATATTTGAGCCACCTTTTAACCTCAATATTTTGCTTACGTCATTTTGTATTTCGGCTTAAAACTCATAAACATCTGTATCCATATTTCTTCTTAGTCGCTACACTCTTGGCACTGATCGGTCCATCACATCGGAGACCTACCACGCCTCCTCTTGCCATCGACATTCCCAGCGGATTTACATTTAGCCTACTTTACTATAGGCCCATCATGACAATTGGCAAGCTCGTCGATGTCCCTAGCGTCCCAAACTCGAGAAATATCACAAATAAATTATTGTGTCCCGAACCCCGTACCTCAGCGTTTAAGACCACGGAGGCTGGTTACAGTAAAACAACATGAGGATGGGAATGTAAATATAATTTAATGGAGTCAAAAAAATATTTTTTAGAATGCAGTGCTTACTAACTTAAATTATTTCATTATGATCCATACATACATATCTTCACGCCAAATCTCCTTGAGGGGTCTTTCGCTTCTTCGACATTCATACCTATTCATACTTGCCCTTTTGTTTCGATGTCTTTTTAATGCACCTTCATACCATATTGGTACCAGCATGGCATTGTGTATGGCGAGTCGAACTTTGTCACTTATGATCCAATAAACATTTTTTTTTTTATATAGATAAATAATATCTCTCTTCTTTCCACGATAAATCTTTACGTTCTTTTAACAACTCTCTTCTTTCTGTTCCCTCACATCATTCTGGATTTGTCTCCAACTCCTTCGTAGTAGCTGCCACAAAATTATGGAATGATCTTCCAGTAAACATAAGGCAGACAACTAACAGATTGTCGTTTAAAAAACTGGTCCATTTACACTTTGTGAATAGCTCTAAACCACGTTAGTAATTTGTATTTGTGTATTTTTATGTACAAGTTTGTGTATGTATTAGTATTTAGTATATTGATATTATAATACATATATAAGAATATATAAGTAGGTATATAATATTTGTTGAATTATCCTATAATTGTAAATGACTGTTACTTTCATTGCACCTATATTTGTTCAAATTTGTCCCTAAGGTTTGGCTGTCAGAGAATGCTAGGCATTAAGTCCGCCTTTGTGCTTTGTGCAATAAAGTTTTTAAATAAATAAATAATTATAATAACATCTATACACGACATGTGACGATAAGTTTATCTGAAGTTTTTTTCTCAAAATTAAATTTAAAAAATACTGAATAAAAATGGCTATTCTAATACAGTTTATGTTCTAAACTGTAGACTAATAACTAGTTTTCCCATGGGTCTGTTGGACCTCGCTTTCTATGGCACGTGTCAATTGACAGCCAGGTGTGAGAAAAACTCAAGTTCTCAAAAAAGGTAACATATATTGTTTAGTCACACACTATAAGTGATGCAGCGGTACGCACGGCCATGTCACATCATAAACAACTGCCTGCTAACTCAATTTAAAACACAATTTAAATATGGTCAGTAACCGAATTCTGTTACAATCGCTTGTTTCCAAAAAATATACCGTAGTCACCATCCCTTTGCGTACCTATAAATTTAGTGACTCATACATCTGTCGCACAATAAAGATGTGGAATGCTCTTCCAGCCTCTGTGTTTCCACTTTCCTATAACCTGGAGTCCTTCAAGCGAAGTGTGAAAAGGCATATAATCAAGCCGGCATAGTGTTAGGGACTGATGTCGGACATAAGTGTCTGATTCCAGTTGCTAACATTCATGGACCATACGCGCCACATACCATCAGGTGGGCGCAAGGTCACATGTCGTGCTAGTATATAAAAATAAAATATATATAAAAATATATTAAAAATGGATGACGTTTTTTCTGACGGATGACATTGATTGTGGTTCATGCACTTACAATGCCAATGCAAATTTGAGATCACCATATCTTTGATTTCGCTTGGAAATCTCGATTTGTACACTTAAAATCTCCTCACTTTGGCATGAAATATAGAGAAAATAATAAATTTTATAATTACAAGTTTTCTATGCAACTGACGGTTCTAGAGTGGAGACCACGTACGGGAGACGCAGAGTGGGACGACCCCCCGCCAGATGGACAGATGACCTAAAGAAGGTCGCTGGTGGGGGTTGGATGAGGGTAGCGAAAGATCGCGTTAAGTAGCGAGTACCATCTATCATGCGCCATCTAGTAGTGATAGTATAAAAAAAAAAAACTATCGTGATAAAAGGTTAGTGATACACCCCATTGGTAACCGTTTGTGTCTGTCTTTTTAGGGGTAACATATTGGTAAGATTATGCAACACTAGCACCATCTTATATTTAACCTAGTTGATTTTACTATTCTTTTATAATGTAGAATTGATCAGATTAACAGAGTAGCATGGATTTGTCGGCTTTGATCATACATCAAAGGATGCATTGTTATAATGAGTGCAAACAGGAACATCCTGTTTAAATCCTGTTTTCGAATGATAAATAATTACGGAATAAAATGCGCTATTATTAACCAAAGCAATTAGGTAAAGGGCTATAAGCTGCCGCGGAACGTACCACCGTTCTTAGACGAAAAAACTGCCAAGCAATTAAAATCGTTTGACGTGGTCAGTTGCGAGGGGGTGGGAATTTTGGCTAAATTATATTCACAATTTATGCAGTTGTAGATAAATTATTCTAATAAGATTACAATTTCAGTAGAAAAAGCCTTTATTTTATTTAGTTTAGTTGTGAAAAATCTTCATGACAGCTCTAGTACCAAAGGACTTGATTGATACGCAAACTATATACAGCGGTTAAGTCCGTGGATTTAGACTCGGATGTACTGGGTTCGATTCTTGGTAGCTAAAATACATTAAATTAAAATAATAAAAAATGAAATATTTCCCGAATTTGGTACCCTAGAGACATCGACGAGCTTGCCACTTGTCATAAAGTCGTAAAGTTGGCTAAATGTGAATCCGCTTCTTTATAAGCGTGGTTTCTGACCACCCTGGAAGGAAAACGGTCGTGATGATACTTTACTTTTAATATATATTTTGTATTTGTATTTTTTGTATTTTATTATATCTTATCAATAAAACTATTAAAAATACTATTTACATAGTTTTTATCATTGCACACAGCACAAGCAGTACCAAAATAGCCCAAAATGGATGGTGTCATTCCCATACTTTGCTCACTGAGAAGAAAAAGGCTAATTAAAGTTGCGAAGGAAAAATGCAAGTGAGAATTGAGAGTTGAAAATCACCTGTCACTTTCATTGATGTATGGGAGAAATATTTGGGTTGGTTCCTAATAGGACCATAGAGAGGTTCCAATTGGAAATATTAAACAGAAAAATGCATAATTGCCGGGTTGTTAGAACGCATACTTATACGGTTTAATATTTATTTATTTAGATATGTAACGATTGTTATGTATTGTATATTTATAATAATGCACCCCTCAATCGTCTACCACACTCAGGCATTATGTTCGCCCTTGTACATTACTTTTAAGTTTTTTGTTCAATAAGGAGTTTATAAAAAAATAATAGCTTTTCATCAATCCAAAGGTTGTGGTTCGAAGTGGCGTGATGTAGTTACAGGTGTCCCACAAGGTGGAATTCTTTCTCCACTATTGTTTTCTCTATTTATTAATGATATCACTCTCTATTGTCACTACCACCTGTATGCGGATGACTTGCAGCTCTATGTATGTATGTATGTGTGTGTGTATATAATTTGCATATTGTTTATTGCTTACAATGTGATCTTTTAGTTATAATATATTTGATTTTTACTTGCACCCGTTCACTTTAGATGCTTTATCTGTCCCTAAGGTTGACTGTCAGAGATTGTCTAGCGGCATTAAGCCCGCCCCTTGTACATAGTGCAATAAAGTTTTAAATAAATAAAAATTAAGGGAAGGATCATCATAATGCTACCATAATACCCGTGGACAGTGTGAAAATATAAATATTATTGTAGGTACTGTTAGGAGTCCTAGTAGTACCAACTGGAACCAATGATACTGGTACAATACGAAACATCGTAATTGATCAATAATTACAATTCTTTATACTATTGCTGCAGTTAGAATGTAATTAGGGAACGTTTGAAATCACGCTTTGCTACTAAAATATTTGTTCTTTGGAGTTTAGTAACCTTTAAAAATATTGTACTAACGTAATTTTATTTTCCATTCGTAAGAGAGAGAGAGAAGACAAATTTCTAAGCATTCCATGGATTCACTGTGCGGGTGCCGGGTCCATCGTGTGTGGGTAAGATATGAGAAGAATGGTGTCCCGGGCTTGCGACCGACAATAGGCTGGTTTAAGATAAGGATGCCTCCTTTTTTATTTTATTGCGCGATGATACGCTCACCATCCACCATTCTACTTCTCTCCCTACCCAACCAAATACTGTATGATTCCGTTAATGCCCTCTTGGATGCTCGTTCCATAGATGTATCTCCTGCAGACCTGCTTAGGCCCAATTCTTTCAGTAAGTGATGCAAAGATTTTGCTGGAACTCCTCTCGCACCAACTTCCACTGCGTAAAGCTGAGTCTTGAACCCGTTCCTGATCATATCTTCTGTGAGATCATAATATTTATTCGACTTCATGTTGTGGTCTTTAGGAATATTTGATTCCCACGGAACGGTAAGTTCAATAAGGATAACTATTTTTAAGTTCCGAGAAATACTAAGATGTCTGGCCTATATATATAGGCTGATACAGCTAGTTCAATTATTTATATTTAATATACGTAAAAAAAAATTGTCTTAAAATTTATGTCGACGTGGAGAATTGTAGTACATTATTCTTGAAGACCTTGTATTATAACTGCCTCCGTGGTCTAGCGGTTATGTTCGTGGATTAAAACTCGGGAGTTACCGGGTTAGATTCCTGGTCGTCACAAAATAATTAATTTAATTTATTTGTGATATTTGTCGAGTTTGGTACGCTAGAATTCGCCGTAAGATATCACTTTACTTTTATTTAAAACAATATTTTATTTAGATTCTGCTCCAGCATTTTATATTTTTACAATAATTCCATTGAGAAGTCTAAGTAATTCTTCTAGACGTTGTGTATACTTCTATCTGATGCCATATTGTATATCTCGTTATTCAATTTAAAACCTTAATACCTAAGTTAACAGTTGTATAGTTTAAAACGTTGCGAGTGGTGTATAGTTTATATTGAACTTTGTATAGAATGAAAGCTTTCTTGTTACTGATACTTGAGATGAAAACTGTTTTCATTGTCATACGATAATACAAAAATAAAAAAATAAATATTATCACGACCGTATCCCTTCAGCGGATTCGGAAGCGGATTCACATTTAGCCAACTTTACTATTATTGTTTTTTGTAATTGATTGTTACTAGTAGCAGAGTGAGTGCCCAACAACATTAACTTTTAAAATATCTCAAGTAAGCCTTGACTTATACTATTATCGTTGAATAAACCTATGTGCCTAATAGTTCTTAAATAATATATATAAGTTAGTTGTGTAAACCGCACGATATATATTTAAAAAAGTTGAGTATGACATAAGGTGAAATTAGACATGTAACAGATATAGAACTCTGCTGCAAGACCGCTTTCATTATATAGTGCCAACTAGCTGTCCCCTATAAGACCAGGGCTACCTTAGAATAGGGGACAGAAGTCGTCTATTAAATTAAGCATGTACAACAATGTAATTTTGATTTTTTTGTTCAATATGTATATTTTATTTTGTGTTAATAAACTATTATTATTATTATTAATGCCCATCAATCGGCAAGCTAGTAAAACATTAAAAATAAATTAAATAAATTATTGTGGGGCAAAGGTCCCGACCAATCAGTACAGAATTCTTGGTGTAGAGTATTTCAAATGATTATTTTGTTGTTCCACTGACAATATGCCGACCTGCAGTCCTATTATATCGAATATCGTCAGACCTTGCGTCATAATTACAAAATATTATTCAATTCTCAACTCAAGCGCGCGAGGTTAATAAATGTTTTTATTCGACAAAAGAATACCTAGACACTAAGCTCGACAAAGTCATGTGACTAAATAAATATTTGTATGCTAGAAATAGCGAATCATGTGATATAATTACATATAACAATTTACATCCCTGTACCTACCATGTTTCTGACAAATAAATTATTTCATTTCAAGTCACGTCACAAACAATGAAAACAATCCTTAGAATCATGTACGCAAGTACTCACTCAACTAAATATAGTCGATATAAAACTGGTAACGGTAATATGAAAATAAACCTATGATCCGGTCTTTATTTAGGATTATGTGAATATCATTATCTACTCCATTGATCTCGTATTGATAAACTTTTATAGGCCGAGAGGTGAAGGTAATGATAGTTTTATCGCTTTTAATTAATATTTTAATATCCTGTGACATAGGCTATGTTTAGATCTGTCAAAGTTTCTAAATTCATAGAACAATTTAAGTTAAAGACATCAAAAAAAAGCTCTGCAGCCCAATTCTACCTATATTGGTCGATTAGACTTTTTATCTTTTCCGATTCCACATTAATTATTGTCCCCGTACGGTATTCTACATCATTGAAAACAAATTGAAAGGAAAAATTGTGGAAAAAATGATTTATGAGGCTTAGACAATCTCCCATATATTACATATTATTTTAAAGCCTAAGCCATTTAAAAAAAAGGCAATTATATTTATAACTGTTTAAATAATAATAAATATAATACAAATTTCTAATTAAATCGTACATAAAAAAAACTCATATTTGTTTAAATCACAGATATAACAGATTTAGATCTATATCTGTGGTTTAAATATTGTAATAATAGAATAGTTTATTTCCTTTGCTTCATTGGAAACAACTTGGATACAGTCAGAACTAATAAAATCCTAACAATTATTAAAACATATGTACTAAACAAAGTGGTAATAATGGTTGGACCGTAAACAGGCAATAATCCATATTTATGTATGTTAGGCACATTACTGCTACAAGCAAGTGAAACTAACTAACTTACAAACTACTTAAATAAAATCGTGGCTGTATATAATGTATATAATTTTACAGAAATTACACATAGATGTCAGATAATTAATAAAATTATAATTGCTCGCGCCTATTTATTTTAAATGGGTTATTTGTCATTTTTTAGTTGGCACACTTTTAATATTCCCTCCGTTTCCGCTTCCCGTTAGCAGTGCACACTGCACGTCACTCTGCGTTTTGGTGTCTCCGCCGACGCGTGTCACCGCACCGCTGTTATATTTAAATTTCGTTATAAAACCGCAAAATACTTTGAGTGTGTACTTTTACCATCAGGACTATAATTCCTCGTGAAATTTGTGTTAGTGTTTATGGATCCACATCAGCCGAGAAGACGCCTGAAGGTTAGTGCATGCTTTCTTTTCCTGGAGACAGATCATTTCTCTAATTTCTCCGCACTGTCTCCACTCTCTCATTTCCTACACCTTATTATTAGTGTGTCCCGCAGGTCCTTCGAGTTTTTATATATTTAAAAATTACCGCTAAATTTAATTCGCATCAACCCAAATAGTTGCCGCACGCCACATGGGCTTGGCCATTTTGGCCACCCCACAGTTTGGTTCTTCGAACCGGATAAATTACCAGTATTTGTTATGTTAAAATCATTAGTTTATACATAATTATTAGTATAATCTATAGTGTTTGTCGGAATTGCTAAGAGACACGTTTTTTTTTATTTTCGTTTTTTAAACCCGCACCGCTTCTCTAAATAGGTTCTTAGTAATTTATAATCTTCTTTAGATCATACAGTACACGTAAATATCCTTACATTCATTTAATTTCATAATCTCAACAAGTTATCGAAGAAATAACGCGAGTAGGTAGGACTAAATTCGCCGCGACTACGCGACCCGCGCGCCGCGCCTTATTGTAGGTATTTATTTCGTCTCAGGTCATTGACTTATGTTTTTGTTCCGGTCATTTTTATAGTAGTAGATTTTGGTTACTTTTTTTATTTATTATTTCGCACTTAAAATCATTTTTCAATATTTACATTTTATTTAATATTTATCTTAATCAATTTCTTTCTTATTTTCATCACGTTTTTTATTTATTATTAATTAAAAATGTCTTCGGAAGAATCTAAACTAGAAAATAAGTTAGTTCTTTTGCAGACCAAACGCAACGCAATATTTGCTAGATTAAATTCGATTTTCGATTTATCTAAACTAGCTCATACAAGTGATGAGAATGAGGAGAATTTTCTTGCTACAACCGAGACTTTGGATGAGTTGAGAGCAGACTTCCAAAGTCTTATGGATTCGTATTCTTCTGTTTCTTTGTCATTAAAACCTAACAAGATAGTTGATTACCAACCGTGGACGGTCTTTGAAGACCTTTATTGTCGTATTAAACGCGTTATTAATAAGCTAAATAGTTCTCATGCGCCCGCGCCGTCTACCCCGCGAGACTTGGATACCGTAATGAATAACAATGACTTATGTATATCTAGGTCCCGGCCTCGGTTACCGCCGATCGAGTTAATGTCTTTCGACGGTGATATACGTAAATGGCCATTATTTTATAGACAGTTTTTAGACGTCATACATAATAATAATTCTTTATCTGACAGTGAAAAGGTGCACTATTTAATAGGCAAGCTGTCAAATAGGGCTTTGTCTGTATGTGCCGGTATTCCTCCAACTGCCGAGAATTATTCTATTATGTGGTCAACGCTTATTGAGAAGTATGAGGATACCCGCTCGCTTGCCACGTCTTATCTAAATCAGCTGTTCGATTTCAAACCGCTCGCCTCTTCTAGTTCGTCTGGTCTTGATCTGTTTATTGAGAGATTCGCGTCAGCTGTGCGCGCTCTCAAACAATTGAACCTTAACGACTTGTTGGATTTTGTTTTGTTATATCTCGCGACAAAGAAAGTAGATCCAGAAACTACAAAATTGTTTGATATGTCTGTTCGTAAAGAAAACATACCAACATATGATAGTTTTATTTCCTTCATTAAGGAACAGTCAAAAATATTATGCCGTATAAATTGTGAATATTCCCCGCTCAATAAACCTTCTACAAAACCGCATAGATCTATCCCTACTCCTAAAACTAATTCTTTTGTCTCATCGTCTAGTAGTAATAGCGATGTGTGTGTAGCTTGTAAAGGGCCTACACACGAGCACATGTATGTGTGTCCGTCATTCATTAAGATGACTCCGCGTGAACGATATGATTTTGTGAAAAAACATTATTTTTGTAATAATTGTTTAAGTACAAAACATAAGTTTTCTTTTTGTAAATCTAAACGCCTTTGTTCTTATTGTTCTCAACCGCACCATTCTTTACTTCATTTTAATAATAAAACTAATCGTGTTAATATAACGCACGGTAGTAATATTATTACACCCGCACCGCAATCCCATAACGAGTCAGTTATGGCTTCCAGTTCTTCTTCTAGTCCCGCACTCGAACCCGCTACCGCCGCCGTCCAGTGTGACTCTGTTGCTATGTGCAATATGTCTCGTGGTGACGTCAGCGCAACTGTAACGACTACACTGCTGGGTACAGCCAGAGTAGTTGTGCGCGACCGCTATGGTCAGCAGCATTACGTTCGCTGCTTGATTGATCCCGGCTCACAGTGTGACTATATTTCTATATCGTGTTGTAATAAACTTTCTCTTCCTATTTGTTTACAAAACCGTTATTCCGAAGTCCAGGGTATCGGTGGTACGTCACAGAAATTATTAGGCATTACATCGCTCAATTTCTCGTCCACCTATAACAGTAACGTTTATTCTATTCGCCCGCTCATTGTACCTCGCGTTACTGGTTTGTTACCCGACTCACAAGTAGATGTTTCGCTTCTCGATAAAATTAAAAACCTACCGCTGGCCGATAATCATTTTGACAAGCCCGGTGAGATTGACATTTTATTGGGAGTGAACATTTTTAGTGAGATATTATTGTCGAATAAAATTACTGGTTCTATAAACTCACCATCCGCGCTTGAAACTACGTTAGGCTATATTGTATTAGGTGATGCGCCCAGTGTTTTATCTACGACACGTATAAGTACTACACAAAATAATCTTGCTGTAGTACAGGAACCGCTCAATAAACTTCTGGAAGAATTTTGGAAACTAGAGGAAATTCCCGCCAAAACTTTTCTCAGCCCTTTAGAACAGGACTGTGAAGACATATATGTTACAACAACCACCCGCTCGTCTGATGGTCGTTACTCGGTTGATTTACCTTTTTGTCAATCTCCTAGCAAACTCGGTACTTCTTTTCAGCTCGCGAAAAAGCGTTTTCTTTCGCTTGAACGCAAGTTTGAGAAGTCGCCCGAGTTACGTAGGCTTTATAGTGACGTCATCCAAGAATATCTCGATAAGAAATATTTATCATTAGTCCCGCATGAACTTGCACTTTTACCCGGTTTTTATATACCGCATCACCCTGTCATTCGTAACGACAAGGCAACCACCAAGCTGCGCATTGTTCTGGACGCCAGCGCCAAGACTGATACAGGTTTGTCGTTAAATGATATACTTTTAACCGGACAGAATTTGCAAGCGAATATATTTAAAATATTACTTGATGTACGAGTCTTTCGTATCGCATTCTTTGCCGACGTTCGGCAGATGTACTTATGTATAGGAGTACATGAACCGCACCGCAAGTACCAGCGTGTATTATTTAGATTTTCAGCTTCCGACCCGCTCCAGACTTACGAGTTCAATCGCGTCGCCTTCGGCCTTCGTTCGTCACCGTTTCTTGCTCTTCGTACTTTGCGACAATTAGCAAAGGACGAAAGAGACAAGTTTCCATTAGCTGCCGCAGTGTTAGAGAGAGATGTCTATATGGACGATCTTGCGTCCTCAGCGTCTGATTTGTCAGATGCTGTTAGGATTTCCAATCAGCTGATAGGATTGTTTAAGGCCGGTGGGTTCGACTTAGTGAAGTGGTCGAGTAACTCACTCGAGTTACTCGAGCACATTCCCTCTTCTCATCGTCAGTCTGAGAATATTTCTTTTGATAGTGACAATGAGTTTAAAATTTTGGGTCTGAATTGGATTCCCACTTCCGACAATTTTAAATTCATTGTTACACCCCCGCAACGCTCTTGTACGAAGCGAAATATTTTGTCCGCTACCGCTAGTTTGTACGATGTGTTAGGATTGGTCGGTCCAGTTATTTTGTTCGCTAAGCTCCTGATTAAGGAGTTATGGTTGCTCAAGGTGGACTGGGACGAAGAGCCGCCTTCACATATTATACGTCTATGGCAATCTTATGTCACAGAGTTACCGCTTATTTCTAATCTTTCATTCCCGCGCCATTTCGGCATCGAAAAGATGTTCGAAGTGTCTCCGATAGCATTTGCCGACGCTAGTGAAAAGGCGTATGGCTGTGTTATTTATATTCATGTTGTCAATAGCAACAACCCGCCTATTGTTAAGTTAGTTTGTGCTAAATCCCGCGTCGCTCCTGTTAAGGTGGTAACACTCGCTCGTTTAGAGTTGTGTGCGATCGTCTTAATGTTATAACTATTTTAGATTTACTCGTAGATGTCGCCGAGACTACCGTCTTGCGACATTTACAAAACTTTTCCTTTTATTTAGATATAAACAATCTTAACAATAATAAATTATGTTCCCCCGCTATCCGGAAATTATTTCCGTTTATTAAAAACGATATGCTAAGAGTTGGTGGGCGATTACGTAACGCCAACATTAGTTATTCGCATAAGTATCCAATACTTTTACCTAAATCCGGTCATGTTGTCGATTTGATAATAGATCATTATCATCGTACTAACCACCATGCCGGCCCGCAACTTCTTTTGTCAATTATCCGCCAACGGTATTGGATCTTATCAGCTCGACGTATCGTTAGAAGTCGCATTCATAAATGTAATATTTGTTTCAAGCTTAGTCCGCGAGCAACGTTCCCGCCAATGGGCGACTTGCCTACTTGCCGGCTGCAAGAGTGTAAAGCGTTTATGCATACTGGCGTCGACTACGCTGGGCCGCTTTACATAACACTCACACGCAAGCGAGGTGTACGCACACAAAAGGCGTACATATGTTTATTTGTTTGTCTCGTTACGCACGCTGTTCACATAGAACTTGCGTCGGACTTAAGTACCGCAACATTTTTTGGATGCTTTCAAGCGATTCGTATCAAGACGTGGTCCGTGTAAGTTTGTCTATAGCGACAACGGAACCAATTTTGTTGGTGCTAAGTCTTATTTAGACGAACTTTACACGTTTGTTAGGTCTTCGGAGTATTATCGTACGTTTTCCGATGCTCTCGCTAGTCACAGGATAGTTTGGAGATTTAACCCTCCCAATGCACCTCATTTTGGGGGCATTTGGGAATCAAATGTTAAAAGTGTAAAAACACATTTGTTTCGCGTCATCGGTAAACGGATCTTGACTTACGAAGAGATGCTAACGGTTCTAAATCAAATAGAATCACTCCTTAATTCGCGACCACTTTATTTATTAAGTTCTGATCCATCAGAATCTTCCGCTTTAACACCTTCTCATTTTCTTACCACCGCACCGCTCGATTGTTTTCCAGCTGCTGACGTCAGCGCTGGAAACTCGAACTTACTTACTAGGTTTACTCTTTTAGATTCCCTCGTCCAGTCGTACTGGAAGAGATGGAAGTGCGAATACTTACATAACTTACAAGTTAGAGCTAAGTGGAACACGCCTAGTAATCCTATCGCTATAGGCACTGTAGTTATTATTTCTTCAGACAACGTCCCGCCCCTACAGTGGCCTTTAGGTATCGTTACGCGTCTTTTTCCCGGTAAGGATGGTATCGTGCGTGTAGCTCAAGTTAAGACTAAAACTAGTACGTACGAACGTCCGGTTGTTCGCCTGTGTCCTCTGCCGACACAGTGATCAAGTCTCTTAGCAATACCTACAATTTAGCTATAGGATAGTAGTATTAAGTTATTTTATTTTTTTTTCTTTATCCGCATCTTTAGTTTATATTTTTTATTTTTGCTTAGAAGGGGTTCCTTCTAGGCCGGGGGGATGCTCGCGCCTATTTATTTTAAATGGGTTATTTGTCATTTTTTAGTTGGCACACTTTTAATATTCCCTCCGTTTCCGCTTCCCGTTAGCAGTGCACACTGCACGTCACTCTGCGTTTTGGTGTCTCCGCCGACGCGTGTCACCGCACCGCTGTTATATTTAAATTTCGTTATAAAACCGCAAAATACTTTGAGTGTGTACTTTTACCATCAGGACTATAATTCCTCGTGAAATTTGTGTTAGTGTTTATGGATCCACATCAGCCGAGAAGACGCCTGAAGGTTAGTGCATGCTTTCTTTTCCTGGAGACAGATCATTTCTCTAATTTCTCCGCACTGTCTCCACTCTCTCATTTCCTACACCTTATTATTAGTGTGTCCCGCAGGTCCTTCGAGTTTTTATATATTTAAAAATTACCGCTAAATTTAATTCGCATCAACCCAAATAGTTGCCGCACGCCACATGGGCTTGGCCATTTTGGCCACCCCAATAATAAAAAAAAGACGTGTCATCTTATAATTAAAATAATAATAATAATATTTTAATTAAACATACATTCATAGCTGTAAAAAGGCCGTGTCATCTTATATTCTAATAGCATTAATGTTAATTAATATTCGTGGCTGTAAAATGGCCGTGTCACCTTACAATCTAAATAAAATTGGATTGTCAAAAATGTCCATGATTGTTTTCTATGGCGATCTGAAACTTTCAATCTAATTTTTCGAACCAACACGTAAGTCGTAAACGCCAAAATTAACCCCCTTATCCCCACGGGCTTATCGTTTCTACAGCAAACGTCGAAAATAAGTAACTATTGCAATTCATATGTTTGACTCTTATAAATGGGTAATTGTTTAAGAACCTCTGGTATTAATAAATTATTGTGTCCCGACCAGGAATACCAGGAATGCCGTGTCTAAATCTACGGTATTAGTCTGGTCATGTCACTTGTTACATATATCATTAAAAGTCTATAAATATATGACAGTTCTAAACATGACATATGTTGCTGTTAATGGGAAAGTATGAATAACCGGTCTGTGGTTATGGGGATGTAACATATAAGTCACTTTAACGAGTAGATTATCAGGTAGTTTAACGACGCCGTTAATATTCCTAAAAGCCTGTTATTAGTCCTGTACACGTTTTAATAACAATTAGAATTTATTAAAACACTTTAAGTAAATAAAACTTTTTTCAACGTTGTACATATACAATGTTGATAGGCATGACATTTAAGATTATTTTATTAGTGAACGTTTGATTTGTGTTCAGTTAAAACGTACTTAGTAATATAAATATTATTTAAAAAATCGTTTATTTCACTTAAAAAACTATATATTGGCCACTGGTGCCCGAATATATTTTACCTGATTAATAATAATAGTATCTGTAAAAAAGTATCATCACGACCGTTTCCCTTTCGGGGTAGTCAGAAACCACGCTTATAAATAAGCGGATTCACATTTAGCCAACTTTACTATAGGCCAATCATGACACGTGCCAAGCTCGTCGATGTCTCCAGCGTACCAAAGGAGAGAAATATCACAAGTAAATTAAATATTAATTAAATGTATTTATTGACATTAATAATTATTTTTGTGTCCCGACAAGGAATCGAACCCGGTACCTCCGAGTCTAAATCCACGGACTATCCGCTAATCCGCTAGACTACGGAGGAATAATAATAATAAAAATGAAAAACAAAAATAAATTAAAATACCATAAAAAGACGATACCATAAGAACATCACATAAAGCACTTTACCCTAGTTTCAAATATTTAAAAATATATTTATAATCTAGAATAACATTGTTTTAAAAAAATACGGGTGTCTTTTTACTGTTATTTTCGCGCACAGTCTCTCGGTCTATGATTTGGTTGCTTTCTGTCGTACGTATTTAATAGGCTTTGTATGTTGGAATGCAGTTTTATTTCTAGTTTTATAGTGATGCTGATAACAAATATATTAATATTAAAATAAATATTTTCAATATTATATTGAATGAAAGTAACTTCCGTGATCGTATCAATTACTCTTAAAAATAACTAATGAAATGTTAAAGGTGGTTTGTTTTGTATTTTCATTTACTTTACTTAAGCAGAGTCTCAAGTTCATAAAGATAGAAAATTTAAAAAAATATTTAATAAAAGTTAGTGTTGTGGCTTGGTATCATCCTCTCCTTTTGATTCCTTCCACAACCATTATCCATAATCAAACTCACTATTTAAATAAACGCGGGAACGTAAGCTACAACGGTAAATTCATATGGTGTATGCTTACGCCCTCTGGTTAAAACGGGTGGAGTTAGAAGAGAGTTCGGTTTCGTCGCCCGTGCAAGTGACTCCGTTATAATCAAATATTAAAACATTTAACTAAATACTTCTAAAAAGCAATTTAAAGGACAATATGAACATTGAGCCGTGGTTTGGTGTAAGAATCGATCTAGTGATAAGTTATTGTTCCGTGAAATCGTGACCTGGACTTCTGCCACGCAGTGTGAGTATCCTGTCTTTCCTATACTTTGTGCTGGTGTTTTCTTCCAGCTGAGTTTAGCAGGTTTAAGTATCCCCTAGCTTGGATGCTGGCCCTGGAGAAGTATATATGCGACACAAAACCATAAACTATTTCTAAATTTCTCCCACGAACACACAACAGGTAGATTCCCCTTTTATTATATTTCCCAATAACAGACTCCCCTTATTCAGTGACCTTCTGGTTTCTCTACCCAACTAAATACTGTAAGTGCTAATGCAAGTTATACATGAAATTAGAAAATTAGTCATAACGTATTCTAGTAACGGTTAACGTCGTAACTTGTGTACTAGGCTGGTACTGTTTCATAAACCACGCTATGTGCAATAATGTCCTTTATTGTATGCTAATACTAACCATAACCAAAGACCAACTAACCTATAAACTGAACAGACTGGACAATTAATTAAAATTAACTCTATATTAAAAAAAAAAACGAGTAATGTTACCAGTATAAAAAATACCGGTTATAGATTTTTATTATTTTTTAATATATTGCTATGCTAGGCACAAAAATAAGGTAAAGGATTCGCGGATGGTTTGCGCATGTTGTAAATATGACTAACGAAAGATTGGCGCACCAGATATGTAATGCGAAAGCCCTGGTAGACTAGGACTGAAAACACTGGCTGAAGGTGCAGTGAAGGTTGCTAAAAGGTTGTTGAATGTCGACAAAGCGTAAAAGACATATAAAAACAAAATTAAGAAAAAACTACTCCAAATTTGTGTAAAAATAGTGTGCGATTAAAAAGATACAACCTATATTTATTTTTGTTATTTAACTGCTAATTAATCTATTATAGTTGTATTTTTATTTTTAGTAAATTAAACTGTGGTAATATTGTTATTGTGATGAGAGCTATCTTCCAGTATATACAAAACTTTATTTTATAGTTTCTGCCAAACTATAGAATAGTGTTGTATTTAAATGTTATGATATAAGGAAAATATAATTTAAAAAAAGACGAGTATGTATAGACACGATCTAATGGCTTTAAACAATTAAAAAGAGAACACAAAATAAGTGTCATGTCTGGTACTCTAGAGACATTGACGAGCTTGCCATGACGTGTCTCGAAATCCACTAACAACGTTTGCGACTATTTGCGATATCAATTATAATAGCGTGATATATATAGTTAACGGATTCCATTATATAACGTTTGCGCTTAAGTAACATAATATGGCTGTTGAGTTTACTTATTTTTCTCCTGTACCCTTTAATTAATAAAGTTATTTACTGATCTATGACGTGCATAAGTCTGTGGTATTTGTCATAGACGTAGCTGCTTGCACTTGACCGTATATCTTGAGGACAAGTTCGCCTACTTAATTACCTACTGAAGGTGCCACCTTCGAATTAATGTGTTCCTTGTACAGTCTGTCATAGATTGCAAATTAATTAATATATATATTTTGACCAAAATATGACAGCACTTTCTATGTGGTTCGGACTTAGGCGGCTCATAATATTGCGCAATATTAATAATTGGACGTATATAACATATAGCAACAGCATTAAAAGATTATGCGATGAATTATTGTGCAATATTAGTGTAGACTGGTGGTGAGGGCGATGGTGGTTCGGTTGTAAAAACGCTTTCCAATCCAAATACCCCAAAATGTACCAATAAGAATAGAGTTACCCATAGTAGTTCCTGACCGGGAGCGCTCAGTTTAGTTCACCGCTCCTTACTAGTGTTTTAGTTCATCAGCTCCAAGCCCATGTTTTGAACCAGAGAAAGGGAGCGCTCAGTTCAGTAGAGTTCTGTTGTTCAAGGCAGTCGCTCACTTGCTTTACGAGTACTAATAAACTATGTGATTTGGTTTTAGTATGTACTAATCACTGTAGTGTAAGTAACGATATTGGCATTAGTAGCTGACTTTACGCATATTTTGGTCCAACACCCATAACCTGTTTTTTATGTCTTCTGGTGTTTTTTTAATTATGAGTTATTATGTTTTGATTATTAACAGTCGAACTAAGCCTTTAAAGCCAAAATCAAGAAGCTGCTACTTTCGGTTTAGATCTACTTTCTTTATACCTGGCCAAGGTGATATTTTACGAATTTTGTATCGCACAAAGAGTGCACAGTGAGAAATATTCTGGTGGCGGGTATAATTTTAATTGCTTCTACTCTGTTGCTATCTTCTATGTTCTTATGTTGCCTGTCTCTGTCCTTTCTCTTCGAATAAATAAATAAACTAAACTGAACGGGAGATGTGCGGATCCGCGCTTGCTTCGTGTATTGTTGAGTGTGCGATAGTGTAACGTAACAAGTTCCGCTAACGTCTCTCGTTCGCGCTCTCGCTATTACAAGTCGGTCTAGATGGAATGAAACGAACTAAGGAGCTGGCAAAATGGAATTAGTTCCGGTATTTCCTTTAAGGAAGCGTTCTTTGGAACTAGTTCGTTCGCGAACTACACATACTTTTGTGACGTACATTTGCCATAGATTTGCATCGGAAAGCACATACAGCCGTCGTCAGTCCAGGTTCCACTAATGCCATATGTAGCAGTCTAGTACTCTCGTATTCTAGGGGTTGTATCAGATTTGCTGGAACAAAATATTTGAAAAACTAAGATCATGCCTAAATTACAATGAAAATTTCGGTGATATTGATTTGTTCAGTGTTAGTGTTGCTAGGTTAAAAAAAGAAATTAATATAAAATTATCCAAATGAATCATAACTGGAATGCTTGGAGAACTTTTAATTTATTTCTTTTTGATTACTATTTTTTTTTTTCATTTTCCATTATTGTACTATATATATTATGTATATTATTTAGTTGTATTTGTTATTTAGGTATTGTTTTTAAGCTTATCCCTATTTTTTTTTTTTTTTTTTTTGCAAAATCTATGTTTAATATTTAAGTGGAAACTTTGCTGGATTGTGTAACTTTTAGAATTGTTGTAATTATGATTTAAGATCTGTATGTTTCCTGAATAATTAAAAATAAAATAAAGTAATGACGATGATTATAGCTGTATGAGCCGCCTAAGAGTCGATCATGTGCATATATCGCCGGGTTAGAGCGAAAACCAACTAACTCATTTATTTAGTGAATTCACTTTCTTAAACCAGTCGTTTAAAAATCTGCTTTTTCCAGTGATAAAATCGACTAAGCACTGTGACGCTTAGTTATTTAAGATAGTGGGTCTTAAAACCAATTAAACGATCAGTTTTAGCCGAAAACGCAAATTCAAAAGTAATTGAATGTGTATTATATTTATTTTTGTGCAAAAATGATAACTTAGTTATTTTTGACCGCCTCCGTGGTCTAGTTGTAGTAGTAACAAACGTAGAACTCGGGAGGTCGTGGGTTCGATTCCCACCGGGGGCAAGTTGTACATTGTATAATTTGTCTCGGTCTGGGTGTTTATATGTATAATATGTATATATTTACAAAAAAAAAAAGTATAATATGTAGTTTATCAACCATCTAGTTTCCGTAACACAAGCCTCGTAGCTTACCACGGAAAACTAGATGGCGCTGTGTGACCTGTCTGGAAATATTTATTATTATTATTTATTATTATTTCATACTGAACCATAAATTAAATAAACTATATTACAACAAAAATACATAGACAATAAACACGAAAAAAATAGCTCCTCCAAATCCCTCCCAATACACTAGCAGCATTTCCCCTTTGAATTATGATACCTAATTTTTGGGAGAAAAAACTGCCAACCCTATTGTCACCAGAGGCGTCAATGAGCCTTGGAACAATTTCTTTATAGAATGCTTTCAGTTCCGATCCCCACGGGCCCATCGTTTCTACAGCAAACATCGAAAAAAAAAGTAACTATTGCAAATCGTTTCATATTTTCGACGCTTGCTGATCTGAGCTTGTTCCGCTGCAACACCAGCTGTAACAGAAGTGCCTTGAAGGTGGGAAGGAGCTAGGGAATCCCAACTGGTAACCAACTTAGTTGGTTTTTATTCTAACATGGCGATATATGAGTTTAAATATTTCCTAACACTAAATATAATGAAGTTGGTTTGCAAGACGGCATGCCTTGCGTGCGTCACGTCACGTAGTCTTCGTTATTCTGGTCATTATGATCTGTTAGGTATTTTATCTTACGAAATCAGGTTGGTATAAGTATAGGATTGCGTTCCATATAATTATTAGCCTGGCAGATAAATGTAAATATTTATACATTTTTTTTATTAGGTTTAGTTTATATTTATTTTAATTTTTACTTTTAAGTAGTTTTAATTTATATTGTAATTATTTATATGACAATGCCTATATACAGCAGCTATAATTTTAAGATTATAATTATGTATATTTGGGTTGTAATGTGCTGCTCCAAATACAAGCTATTTCCCAGAAAATAAGCTTTTCGTTATATTAATTAATGTCCTATGCCTACTTACAAACATAAATAAATTGAAAAATTGAAATACGCCAACCTTGGTACTGGTTACGGTACATTTGCGCCGTTCGGGGTCGAGACGATGGGCCCATGGAAACCCTCAGACAAGCGTCTTGCCAAGGAGTTGTCTAAACGGTAAACTAAAAAGTATGGAGACAGGAAAACTGGCAATTAATTCTGCCAATGTATTAGCGTCCCCCAAATGGGAAAATGTTGCCAGTCTCTTTGGACTCTCCCTTAAGGGTCTAGAAGACATTTTTAATTTTATATTTCTAGTTTATTATTGTTAAGGTTTAGTTTATATTTAATTTATTTTTTACTTTTTAATTATACTGAATAAATTAATGATTTCAGAGAAGTGTTGTGGGTTTCTGCTGCCCGGCAAATGAGAATGCCCATTTTTCTTAGAGAAATGGGCCCAGTAAAATGTTTTCGTGTCATAATGATTTTTTATTTATTTCATCAATATCGATTTCATAATCTGTAATAAATTTTATTTACCTAGCCTACCCTAGCATAACAACAATTGACAAATTTTTTTTTTTACGTTAATAATTACATAATGTTTTATCTGTAATAAAGTACCTGATCATAAGAAAGAACCTAATCGTATAAGAGTTAGTGCTGGGGTAAATTAAATTAAAAAAAAAAAACACAATAAAAAGATATTATTATTGAATAATATTTTGTCGAGGCACGCTCCAACAAAGTTGGGGCCTGATTTTGGGCAATCTCTTTTGCCGCCCTTTCTTCCTTAAAAAAAAAATGTAATATGCAAAATAAAAAAAATCATAATGGCATACAAGAATTGAATTTTTATTTTATACTACTCGTAGTTCGACATTTATAATACATACTTAAAGGGCGTCATTTATCCTGTATAGGGATTTAAATTGTATTAATATAAGTATTATTAGATAAATTATACGAACAGGATTACAATTTTAGTCGAAAAACTTTAGTTTAGGTTTGCCAATGTTTAAAATCTCATCATGACACCTCTAAGACTATTAATTTTATTTTAAAACCCTAGCGGATTTCATGGTTTACAATTATACATTCTTATACACTGCCTCCGTGGTCTAGCGGTTAAGTTTGTGGATTTAGACTCAGAGGTATCGGGTTCGATTCCTGGTACACAATAATATTTATTAATTGAAATAAATAAATTAAATTAATATTTAATTTACTTGTGATATTTTTCGAGTTTGGTACGCTAGAGACATCAACGAGCTTGCCACTTGTCATGATTGGCCTATAGTAAAGTTGGCTAAATGTGAATCGGTTGATAAGCGTGGTTTTTGATCACCCCGAAAGGGAAACGGTCGTGATGATACTTTACTTCTTTACTTCTATTTATTTATAGTTATGAAAAAGGCATTTAAAACGAACACAAACGCAGTCAAGCGACTGCCGACATTCTTTATTTTATTACTAGGCCTTGATCTAATGAAGTTTAAAAAAAAAATCGATAACGGCCCACCACTAGTCAAGAGTAAACATATCATTACATAAACAAAACGAAAGTTATACTTTTAATTTAATATCTTCGGCCCCCGTGTAAGTTAAAAATTAATGATCCATTGGCTAAGTTCATAAAATAAAAATGTAGCTCACTATTTATGGCCCATCCATCATTCTAGCACAATAGAAAATAAATCATGATAATCTATGAAACGAGCTATTCACGTGCTTTTAAGATCTGCTCTACATTCACGCTGCAACGTTATGGGAACATGCAACAAGCGATCTTAAATAAACGTAGGTTGCACTTGTAACACAAGAACGTTTGAAATGACATTGCTTAATGTTAATAATCTAGCTCCAGATTGTTTTTATTAATTTTAAAACTTTTAGTTACACTTTTAATAATAATAAATATTTTATTTTTATTTATTGTTTTTACTAAATCACACCATTAAATTAATACATATTTGGCAATAAGAATTTATTCACATAATTTTAAATGCTTGCCTCGGTGGTCTAGCGGTTAAGTCCGTAGATTTAGACGCCCTCTACCGGGTTCGATGTCTGGTCGGGTCGCAATAATTAATTTATGATATTTCTTGAGTCTCGACCTAACTTTGACATGCTTGTCACTTGTCATGATGGGCCTATAGTTATTATCAGTCTATGCCTGTCCACTGCTGGATATAGGCCTCACCAAGCATAGCTCGCTGAGCTACCTTAAACTGCTAAGACTCTACTCTATACGCATTACTAATCTAGTCAAGTCTTTTTGGGCTTATAGGAACTGAAAATAAGACAGCGCCTTCCCTAAATCGTACAATCACGCATTCCCACATTCTTTGGACACGTGTCGCGGCGTGGAGCATCTATTAAGTACCTGGTAGTTCAGGGAAAAGTCGATGGCGAGAGAATGAGGTGGATTGACCAGGCTAAAGCAGCAATGGATCACCCCCTGACATAAGTGCGTTAGGAAGGCTGCAGTTCGAGAGGACTGGCGACGGCTTGTTAAGCGTGCCACTGACTGAGAGTGATGACCACGACCACTCTGCTAAGAGTGTAGTGACTAAGAAGAATAGTAAATATAAATGAGCTTCTTTAAAAACTTGAACCCTGGAAAGGATACAATCGTGATCAAAATTTACTTTTTTTTTAAATATAAGAATCATATCGTAAGGCAAACATAGTTGGAGTTGTAACGTGTCGCACAGTTCGCTGTAAGTTCGCGGAACAATGTAAAGTTCCCTTAAAGTTTGATTACTGAGAACTTTGTGCATGGACGTCATAGTCATAGCTGTGACTTTTAACACATTGCCACCGCGGTTTTTACATCATTTAAATATATACTAACGGAGTAACCGCGATAGAACTATCTAGATTGAAAATAAGAAAGGATTAGTATTAGTTAGTATTATTATTATTACATACATACATACATACATATCTTCATGCCAAATCCCTTGCGGGGTAGGCAGAGACAATTGAGCGCCACTTGTCACGATCTCGACATATCTCTTTCGCTTCTTCGACACTCATCACCCTCTTCATACATGCCCTTTTGTTTCGATGGGTTTTTATTGCACCTTCAGCTATTGTTTTATTTATATCATGATATGTAAGTCTCGGTCTGCCAGGGCCTCTTTTACCCACAACTTTCCACTCATCCTTTCGACATGCCCGAACCATCGGAGCATTCCTTTCTTTATTTTTGTCCCTATGCTTTCTTTCATACTTACCTTGTTGCGTATTTCATCATTACGTATGCGGATTATTATTATTATTAGTATTAATGGTACTCCGGATGCAGATCCCGGTTGCTGATGCTGTCCGCAATGCTGCTGTCAATTCTACAGGGCTACATCACATCTCACTCACTGTTAGGGTACACTTTCATGTAGGTAGGGCTGCCCTAATTAGAATTATTTAATTTAGAATTCTTTAATTTTTAATTTAATTTAATATTGGATATCTCTAATTTTATTTGTTTTTTGTTAAATTGACATTCTGTATCTTTTGGTTGTATTTCTTCTGTTTTTTCTCCTTTTCTTTGACACCTAAGTAATAAAGTATGTTTTCTAGTTTGGCCAATGTATAAACTCATTTATATACTAACTTTTATGTTCTGTAATGTGCTGTGGAAATGAATGAATAAATAAATAAAGAGAGAGAAAAAAATAATATGGGCTCGTCTTTACGCATACATTATTAGACCAATATTGATAAAATTCATACACACATGGCACTACGACCTATATTAACGTGACAACGGCCAATTGCAGAATGTATAATTAAAATAATCTATGATCAATTATTTGATATGAGCCACGTGATTGGTATCACTTTGATTATTTCAGCCAATGACGTAGCTAGGATACGTTAGGGGAGAGTGGTGTAATTAAGAACGACGGGTAATTGGGAACAGTAAGGTATCTGATATTTCCTTCCGCACTACAATCTATTACTGGTATACTTTTAATAGACGTGTCAATCGAGTAAGGCAGCTTGCGTTTTTTTCCAGTGAATCCGATAACATACCTATAATTTTTGTCGTATGTAGTAATCGATATTGTATTAAGATGTTAGTATAAATTGATATCATATTTTGTTACCATCTTAGATGTACTATTATTAGACTTCAATATAGTTTAAAGCTTACCAAAAAATATATTGCGAGTCACTGATATATTTGTTTAAATTGCTTACTTCAGGGTAATTGGGAACGACGTCAAGATAGTGAATGGGAACTATCCTTTTTTATTATTAGTTGGTTAAATATAAAAAAAATATCTAAAATTAGATAATAATTGTTTTAATAAAAAATGATATTAAAGATCTTCGACGTGTAGTTAGAGGTGTAAGGAGCAAAAGGCCCGTTTAGGGCAAAGCTGCCTCCAATTATTCAGTACTAAAACAACACTTTTGAATAAAACATAGTAAGTTACAATAAAAAGGTCGCCGCTCTGTATAAGCGTAGTTACCCCATATCGTTTCTATTTCGCCCTGTTCTCAATAAACCCACATGCATTCAGATAAAAACAAGACAGTTTTTAATATTTTCTTATATAGTTTATTTTGGAGAGTGTTGATACCATTATTGCGTAGGTAGATTACCAATGCAACTCTTGCAAACTCTATTATATTATTAAAAAAATAATAAAAAAAAATCCTCCGTGGTCTCGCGGTTAAGTCCGTGGACTTAGGACTCGGAGGTACCGGGTTCGATTCCTGGTCGGGACACAAAAATATTTATTAATGTAAATGTATTTATTTACATAATATTTAATTTATTTCTGATATTTCTCGAGTTTGGTACGCTGGAGACATCGACGAGCTTGCCACTTGTCATGATTGGAGTTTAGTAAAGTTGGCTAAATGTGAATCCGCTTATTTATTAGCGTGGTTTCTGACCAACCCGAAAGGGAAACGGTCGTGATGATACTTCTAAACTTGGTGTTCCAAATTACCCCACTTTCCCCTACACTTGTTAAAAGATAATCTGGCCGTAAGTGTGTTTGTCTTACCTTGATGCTTAAAGTATTGGACCGATTTGGATGTTACTTGGAACCAGAGATTGACAAAGGCTATTTGGCATGAACATTTTTTTAGTTTTATTTTTTATACTAAAGCACGACATGTGACCTTGTACCCACCTGATAGTATAACACTATGCTGGTTTAACTGGGCATGACGGCAATTGGAGCCTGATCCCGAAACACTACTGGGTTTATCGGCAAAAACGGTGGATACTTCCCCGCCCCGGCAGACTGGTTAAATTACCACCATCAGTCCGCCTACCACCTATTAAAACCCTCTCTCTTGACGACTCTATGGCTTCTTGAAGGTTTCATTGCTGATTACTTGTCTACACTGACGTAGACCGATAAAATAGCTACTTATAAATAACCAGTCTATAGCATAGAATTTTATATCTCAATTCAAATGATTAAGTTTATTATTTACTTCGAGACTCGAATAGTATTTATTACTCCATAAAATATTCTTTCTGAGTTACTCATTATGAAATCTATTAGAGTGACAATAATTTTTAGTGTAAAGGTTGTTTCTTGCCTTATCTTGCAATGCGTTCATGAAACTTCTTTTTTTTTCCTATATTTTTATAGTAAAGTTTTCGTTTTTTTATTGTTGTATCTGAAATCGATGACAGCAGTACGCCGGGGCGGATTTCCCAGAGAATCCGGTGCCAGATAAAGGCTGGTCGTCCTACAGTGTGACCTCGTTTGTAAGACCTCGGCTACACTTACGTAAGCTTTTACCCCAGTTGCGAATTTAAATTTTAAAAAAAATATTAATTTATATAAAATAGACGTAGCTACAAACAGATCAAATATAAGATGGAGCGGGCATTAGTTGTTATTTTCATAAAAAAAATTGTTTACATTTTTTTTCGCTATCTACTCTTGTCGAAGAAGAACGTGTTTTTCACTTCCGTAGCATGCATTTATTTATTTATTTAACATTTGTAGTATGAAATGAAATGAAAACATTTGGAATACAAACGAGTGTTGCGGCCTCGCATGGTAGCAGGTTCAATTCCCAGTAAGATTTTTTTTCTTATAAGGTTTAGTTTATATGTATTTAATTTTATGTAGTTTGTAATTATTATTTGAATAAATAAATATTAAGATACAAAAAAATCTCATCCCATCATTTGACCACGACATGGTCTATTGATTGACAATTACCAGCTTACACGAACGAAGTCGGATCAAACCGCTAGTTAATAAATATTCTGTTTAAACCCGGCATTAGTGTAGCCGAATTATAAATGTATTCTACAAGTAGAAATGGTGCCAGCAATGGATTTTGTTTCACAATTTTTGAATCGGTCTACGGTTAATGGACGCCTCACTGGGAACTCATAAAAATTTACTTCTCGTAAAAACACTGACCCGATTTGCATTAATTACTTGCATTCCTAAATATTCATAGAGATCAAAATGGAACAGATACCGTATATGTCTTTACTGTTGTTTTGATAAAAGTATAATGCTAACTGCCTCCGTGGTCTAGCGGTTAAGTCCGTGGATTTAGACTCGGAGGTACCGGGTTCGATTCCTGGTCGGGACACAAAAATATTTATTAATCTAAATAAATATTTTTAATTAATATAAAAGATTTTGGTTCCACGTATTGGGAAGTGCGCCGCATTGTTTTGAAAAACACCCATAGTTATATTTTTTACACGGAGTTTTTTTACGCTTATAAAAATATCGAATTACAATAAACATGCCCAACGTAACAAATTGGTAAAATGTTACTGTAACTATCGAGACAATGTTTTATGGTTTTATTTACCGGTAAAAACTCGTAAAAATCCAACCATTTTGTTTGTCAGAACGTAAATAAAAGAGTTCGAATTTCGCTTGTTCTACACATTTTTTTACGACCATGCACAGTGGTTAATTTTAAAGAATTAGGAGGACGAAAATAATATTCATTGGACCCAAGCATTTCTTCAGTAGTACATTTCACGAACGAGCTTTCAACATGGCATTACCAGAAATTAAAGTATTACCAGAAAGTAAAAGACTTGGTTGGATAGAGAAAATCATATCTGAGCTTGTCATTTCTTTTTTCTTCGTATGTCACTACAAGCAGAAAGATCTACACTGACAGCGGGCCTTATCGATAAAGTTCGTGGATATCCGTCAGAAATACTAAAGTGGCAATGGGCTGGTCACGTCTGTCGCAGAACCGAAGATGGAGATTGGGACGACACCCGCAAATTGTAAGGATGAAATTTAAAAAAAAAACGCTATCGTGTGAAATAGCGAGCTTTGGAGGAGGCCTATATCTAGCAGACATAGACTGATGATGACGTCACTATTATCCTTCCATCATCCCCACACATGATAGACCCGGCATCCGCACTGTGTATCCAATTTTATTCTAAAGAATAAAAAAGGTAATATCATTCATTATCCACACATACCTTTTAATATGAGCTACATTATAGTTTTTATAATTTTAACGGGTCTTTACGAGATTTACCTTAGAGACATATTTCTCCCGACGTTTCAGCCAAGTTGCATTGGCCGTGGTCACGGGTCGACTGAAGCTATGCGGTGTAGTCTCGTACATACTGGGCGGTAGATGTAAACCTACCCACTTATCACTTTTAAAAGTTTTTAGAAATCACGACACACGACACTTACAATATCCTTGGCGATTGGATTTTTCCCGGCGTCGAAACCTATTGATTACTGGATTCCACGATGAAGATAGCTTATAACCCCCCTCTCGATTGAAATTTTTGTGCGCTAAAATAAATTTGTGTGCTACATTATACAGATTAAAAACATATTTACGACTAAAACGTATTTTCATAGGCGCGACAAAAAACAATTAATAAACGCGATTTAGCAATTTCGCCGACTTGTTCTATTTGAAGTTATTATCTATCGAACCAGTATAAGTAAAGTTTTTTTAAATGAGCAAAATTATAATTTGGACGCCTGAAGTAGTCGTATTGATCTCTGTGCATCGCTTTTGTTAGGAAAATCTATAACCTATAAATTATAAAAAAGTGTTAGCTTTCTCTTGTAATGGGGTTCAATTAAGCTTTCGACTTTTATGGAATAAAGGGTTTGGACACACCATATGTTGTTGTTAGGAAAGTGAACAATGCTTATTGTGATTGTAGAAAAGAAATTAAGATGCTTAAAGAAGACGTTAACATGTTTTTTAACCGACTTTAAAAAATGATGACGTTTTCAATTCGTCAGTTTTTTTTTTTGTTGTTGTAGCGATTAATCCGCCTATTATGAATCGATTTTAATGATTATTTTTTTGTTTGGTAGGCTATACTTCAGAGGTGGTCCCATTTAAAAAAAAAACACAGGGAGTCCTTCGCGCCATTTTGCGCGACATGTCAAGTGCAATTTTTTTTTTGTAAATAGCTTTACTGTGAATATTGTTGGTCAAAAGTGGTGTTGTTTTGTTTATTAATGTGCTACAATGTGATTAGTTATGGAAAACTATAAATTGGACGTTGAGTTGCAGTTTATTTTTTGCGGTTTTCCCGCGCTGTGAACTGCCATATTTAACCCGACGTACGTACTATAATGCCACAAGTGAATCCAAGAAAAGCATAAAATTCTGCAGCATCTGGAATTTGATGATGACCTCATTAAGTCATAAAAAAGGAAGATATATTACGTTAGACTTGGCTGTATGGGCTAGACCCTTTGCCTTGCCTATCACCTCAATCATCATCCATCGGGAAAAGAGAACACAACAACAAAAAAAAAAAACAGTTAATATTTTGGGTTGTGTTTACCTTTTTGTTTTTTTTACTGGATTTACACTTTAGCTGGCACCCACTGGCAAAAATAACTGATTATAAATATTAAATAGATTCATAAGTGTCAATTATTTTGTTGATTGTCTTTTAAGGCTCTTGAAGTTGCTTTGAAGTAATTAAAACACTCAGCCAAGCGTCTGGCCAAGGAGTTGTCCAAACGGCTAAAGGAAAAGTCTGGAGACAGGAAAGCTGGCAATTATTTCTGCCAACGTATTAGCTTAGCTGTACAGAGGGGTAATGTTGCTAGTCTTCTTGGGACTATCACTGAAGGGTCGTCTCTAGAGGACATTTTTTACTTATAGTTTATTTTTTATTAGGTTTAGTTTATATTTATTTTAATTTTTACTTTTAAGTAGTTTTAATTTATATTGTAATTCTTTTATACTGTTTGTATATTACTTCAATATAGTAATAAATGATTTCATTTAATGAAAAAAAAGTTTTTTTTTTTTTAGTAGGTATAGTTTTGAAGTCGGTTTTTATTTATTTATTCATTTGTTTTTTTCTTTATTAGTTTATCTACACATAAGGTAGTTCATTTGGTAGTGTGTTATAAAAACGAACACTAAGTCCCAAAAAAGACTTACTACTTGAGACGAATGTGAGGCAAAAAAAAAAGTAAAGTACCATCACCCCCGGGGTGGTCAGAAACAATGTTTTTTAATGTAGCTGATTCCCATTTAGACAACTTCACTTTAGACCCATCATGACAAGTGGCAAGCTCGTCGATGTTTCTAGCGTTCCAAACTCAAAAAATACAACTTAGACCAGGAACTTATTGCGTGTGGTATTATATTATTAAGTATTATTATATTTAATTTGTTTTAAATGAAACATTAGCTAGGATTTATGAAGAGGTTAATGAATGTCGAAGAAGCGAAAGAGATATGTCGTCATCGTGACAAGTGGCGCTCAATTGTCTCTGCTACCCCGCAAGGGGTTTGGCGTGAAGATATATATGTATGTTTTAAAATGCGAGTACTTCACGATTCTGTTAGACTTATCTTTCAGTGTATGTAAATTTATGTCCTTCCGGTAATAATACGATTTGAACGTCAATATTGCCTTATCTGTGCAGATTAGATACAACTTGTACACAAGACTTGTGTTTGGGGTAACACAACCAGCGATGGACACTTGTACAATTACTTATTTTCATTCTTTTTTACTTAAAGTTATTATACAATTCCCGTTCCAAAAAGGGAATGTTTATTAATAAAGGCTTTCTAGCTTGATTACATCACTGAGCTACGTAATCATAATGAACTCGTAGAATAGGCCAAAAAATTGTTATACCAGCTTAAAATTAAAATTCGTTTGCTTGTCATAATTAATTATTTAGCATTAGCGTAATTAATTGATTATGGGATCAGAATAGCTGTCTTATTGCAAAATCATAAGAGGAGACCTCCTTTGTAAACAAAAAAGCTCCAAAAGCAGCTTTTGTTCCATAATTATAAATAATATAAAATAGTCAGGCTTATGGATGTCAAAACTGCTAGAGCGTGTAGTAATTCTGACTAAATGAATATTTAGAATACGGGAACTTTTTCAGAATGTTTTCAGAATAAAAACTTATCTTACTGAAAATATATAAAATGATAACATTTATGCCTAACATAATATTATTATATAACATGGTTGAGTGGAGTCATGAAATTTCTTAGAATACGAATGTAAAGTATCCGATTTATTTGCCACAAGTAGTATTAAAATGTTAATAGGCTAGCAACACCCTAATTTTGACAAAGATAGTTGGAGATACTAGTTAAGGCGTCGGGGAGTTCTTTGCGCCATTTTGCGTGGACATGTCAAGTGCAAGTTTTTGTTTTGTAAATAATTTTTCTGTGGATATTATTGGTCAAAAGTGATGTTGTTTGGTTTAATAATGTGCCAATGTGAATAATTATGGAAAACGATAAATTAGACTTTAAATATGGGGGACAAGTTACAGTTTATTTTTTGCGGTTTTCCCGCGCTGTCAACTCCCATATTTTACCTGACGTGTTTGAACTACCGTGCCGCGAGTGACTCCAAGAAAAGCATAAAATTCTGCAGCATCTGAAATTTGATGATGACCTCATTAACTCATGAAAAAGAAAGATATATTACGTCAGACTTGGCTGTATGGGCTAGACCCTTTGCCTCCCTATCGTCTCATTCATCATCCATCGGGAGAATAGAACCAAAAAAAAAATTAAGGCGTCGGTCCCGATTCAACTAATACCACCTTGTGGAATCGGTAATCAATTGTTATTAAATTGATATCAGACCCTTTGCAGCCGTCTGGCCAGCGTGACGAGTGTAGACCAAATTCTCCAGATATATGTTTTGGTAGGGCTGGAGGTTTAGGACGATGTGTTCTAGGGCTGTAATGATGATGATTATTAATGGTAATAACTGGTACTTGCACCCTATAAGTTGGAGTGTATTATTAACTAGATAACACTGGACTGGTGTGAAGTAAATATGTTACTTTTTAAATACTAGTTTGCTAAACAAATTGAAAGATATACGAGTATCAGTTTTTACGGGTAAATGTGAAAAAAGGTTTGTCTGTATGTCTGTTTGTCCGTCCTTTATATATATATTCTCTTACCGATTTAGACGAAATTTGGCAGAAATTCTCTCTGCCTGTTAGATTCGCCTTAACGCCTCAACTACTTGACAGATTTTTAATAAAATTTGTCGGAAATGTTCCCTTAACCCAGAGTTGTACGTGACTTCTGGCTGTGATGATCATCATGATTGACACTACAGTAACTTTTGGTCTGTCTATCAGAAAGATACCAAGCATAGCTCTATTCACCTTGAATTTGTGGACCACACCTACTGTCAGAAGTTTTCAGAACGCTGTCGTAAGTTCAAGCGGTGTTATTTTTATATAGTACTTATCACCATGGCAAGCTTACCATATTAGTTCTCCTTGAAAGTAAAAAATGGCATTTGACATCATTGCAAATGGCACATGCTCGTACTTTCAACGATAACAACAAATAGACAGTAGGCGGACTGATGGTGGTAATTTGCTCAGTCTGCTGGAGCGGGGAATTATCCACCGTTCGTGCCCATAAACCCAGAAAAGTGTATCCACAAGGAGGGACTGATGTCAGTCATGAGTGTCTGATTCCAGTAGCTCACATGCATGGACCTCACGTGCCACTTACAATGGTTACATGTTGTGCTAGCATAAAAAAAAGTTGAATATCTTTGCATCTGCCGCACGCTTAATATGTGAAATGCCCTCCCGGCCTGTTCTTTAAGAGTGAAAAACGAAGTAGGTTCTGATGTTGGTTGTCAGTGGCTGCCGTCAGTTGCTCCTACTCGTGGACCCTGAGTTCTTACCATCAACATCATCGTGATGAGTATATAAACTTCTACTACTAGCGCGCAAGAACCATGCATGTTAGAAACTGGAATCAGACACCCATGACTGACATCAGTCCCTAACACTATGCCGGCTTGACTGGGCATGACGGCAATTCGATCGATAGAATCTACAGGGATTATCGGCATGAACGGTGGATACTTCACAGCCTCGGTAGACTGGGCAGATTACAACCTCCAGTCCGCCTACCACCTATTTGTTGTTTTCGTTGAAATTATGTGCTATTCGCAATGATGTCAAATGCCATTTTTTTACATTTATATAAGAATAACACCGCTTGTTAGAAAGTCGCAGTTTAAGCCTCAGTTTAGTCTAGAGTATAAACAAATAATATAATGTTGAATTTTAACACTATTCCAAGCACAAGCAAGCTATACGAGCTATAACCCGTTTGGGGTCAGGGCACACCTTATCTGTTCATAAAGGTTAGCTGGTAGAAGATGCCTGACGTAATAAATCTTTTTTATATTTATTTAAAGGAATTAAATAAAATTATAAACTGAACTAATTTATAAACTACCTACTTACAAATACAAAATAACAAAAAAATAAAAAAATGAATTATCCTAAATACTCGGAGGGTGTTCGCTCTCTATAGTAGATTGATTTGGCGTGGAATAATTTGGTGTGGACGGCGAACAAACTAAATTTATATTTATGAATAATAACATTTACTTACTGTGGGTTATGTATTGTTATTTTTATTTCGAAATATATGTAAATGTTTCATAATTGCATGCTTTTAGAGATAGTACTGGAATTGCATAGGAAGATTTGAAATTTAAAAATGTTTTGTACTAATTCTGCTGTACACAACTAATAATTGTAATATTTATTATAATACTATAATGAAAATATTTTAAAATAAAAAATAATTATATTTTTTTAAATAATAATAAAATGACCGCCTCCGTGGTCTAGTGGTAACAAACGTTGCCGTGAACTCGGGAGGTTCGATTCCCACCGGGGGCAAGTTGTACATTGTATAATTTGTCTCGATCTGGGTGTTTATATGTATAATATGTATAGATTTACAAAAAAAAAAAAATTATAATATGTAGTTTATCAACCATCTAGTTTCCGTAACACAAGCCTCGTAGCTTACCACGGAAACTAGATGGCGCTGTGTGACCTGTCTGGAAATATTTATTATTATTTTATATTTATTTATAAATACATTTAAATAGAAAAACTATAAACGAAAGCAAAACAAATGAAAAAGAAAAAACAATATATACTTCGTAATTTAAAAAAAAGCTCCAAATCACTACCAATCGGCAAAGTACCGCGTTGAATGGCATTTTATTTTGTTTTTTCTTTATTATACTCGTATATTGTTAATATTCTTCTGTAGCGATGTTTTCTTCCTTTGCTTGTTAATTTGATTTATTTAATTTTATGCTTATATGTGAAAACCTTTAATAGTTCTTAGGGAATTTACTGTTTAATATCTATATACAATAGTCAATAGTTTTCCAAAATGAATAATAAATAAATTATTATTTTTTATTGTTTTAGGATACAATTAATAAATTGAACTGCAGCATCCAATGTGTAGTTACATGGATGATTAGATTTAATTGTTTTTATCAGTTTAAAATAATAAGTATATATTTTAGGTATTATAATTTAATAAAAAGTTGACTGCCTCCGTGGTCTAGCGGTTAAGTCCGTGGATTTCGACTCGGAGGTACCGGGTTGGATTCCTGGTCGGAACAAAAAAAATATTTATTAATGTAAATAAATACATTTAATTAATATTTAATTTATTTGTGATAAAGGTTAGCTGGTAGAAAAAGCCGAAATGGCTTTAAGTTCGCCTTTGTACATACTTTTAAGTAAAGTGCAATAAAGTATTTAATAATTAATAATAATAATAATTCTCGAGTTTGGTACGCTGGAGACATCGACGAGCTTGCCACTTGTCATGATTGGCCTATAGTAAAGTTAGCTAAATGTGAATCCGCTTATTTATAAGCGTGGTTTCTGACCACCACGAAAGGGAAACGGTCGTGATGATACTATAATTTATTAAAAAAGTATGAATATTTACTTAAGTAAACTTTATTGAACACAATCATTTCCTTTTTATAAAACATGGGCTCTCAAATGATATATAGCTTCACAACGATTACTCGTTTTCTAGCGAAATAAAGCTATCTACTTTCATAACACTTTAGTTTCAAAGAAGAAGCCTGTGCGCAAAGGCTATGCATGAGTTAGATAAAAAAAAAACAACTAATATTTGTTTCGATGTACTTGGAGTAGATAGTGTAACCTGCCTTTGCGGTCACAGGATTATCCAACGCCTGCGGTTGGATGTAGTTGCTTTTATTTGGTACGGAGAGGATGCTACGGAACTCCTTTGTATTAAAAAAATACGTGTTGCACTCGGAGACTGCCGCGGTAAAGCTATTGCATAGCATTTTTTATCAACTTATGCAATTATAATTATTTATTTATTTTATTTATGCAATATTTTGTTTTCTTTTTTATTAATTAAAGTTACTAGTCGCGGGCTCGAACTCACTCGTGCCAAAAAGCACGCTGTCTCACCTAGCATTGTGTGTAAAAGAGATAGAATCAGTTATGAGCAGTTAGCAGCTAGTCTACACGCATACGTCTAGTCGCACGCACACAAACACCGTGCCGAAGTCTGCCGAACTGAAACGACGTTAGACGATGCACGGCTTTCAACGTGTTAGGTTTATTTTCGTTACGGAATTTCTTGATTCGGTTGCCACGCTCAAAGCCCGCGATAAAAGCTATGCAATAGCTTAAAACTTATATAACAATTTATAGTTTAAATTTTCGATATAATTACAAATATACGAAAACTAAACACTTTCCTACGCAGGACACCTTTACGCGATTCTCTTTAACCGGAATAATATATAATGTTTATAAAAAATACTCTCTCTGTCGACCTCTCGGTGCGAGCTCTCGATTCTCTCCTTTTTTACCAAAACAAAATCCATCGACTTTGTCATTGTTATATTCATGACAATACTAATTCTCCACCAAAATTTAAATACCACTGTAACCTACATGTAGGTGCCCGTTACAAGTAAGTTATTAAAAGTAGATAGTTTTCACAACGTTGTTTGAAATCCGATAACGGTTATGTTGTTTCGAAAACCCATAACGACACAACTAAGCTTTCTGTCGTCAATTAAACTTGTTTGAACCTGTATGCGATGTGCTTTACTAATATTTAGACTTTGATTACGGACCCGGTGTGCCCTGGCCTTAACTTAGCTTTTAACATAAATCAATATTTGTAAAAGAAGTTGCCACGTAGGCACTTACACTGGTTTACTGGTAAAATGTATTTTAGTTATCACTATGGCTGATATCGATGCGTGCTCAAACTATGTCTAGCATGTCTTTAAATTCATTATTCAAACGCATTATTAAACTGGATGTTTAAATAAATAAGATTTTTAGCCTTTTTAAACTTTCGCGCACATTCATAATAGATATTTATAATTTTAACGGGTCTTTACGCGATTTACCTTAGAGACATATTTCTCCCGACGTTTCAGCCAAGTTGCATTGGCCGTGGTCACGGGTCGACTGAAGCTATGCAGTGTAGTCTCGTACATACTGGGCGGCAGATGTAAACCTACCCAGTTATCACTTTTAAAAGTTTTTAGAAATCACGACACACGACACTTACATTATCCTTGGCGACACCGGGCGATTTTTCCCGGCGTCGAAACCTATTAATTACTGGATTCCACGATGAAGATAGCTTATAACCCCCCTCTCGATTGAAATTTTTGTGTTTCTTTATTTCGATCGCTTCACGTACTATTCTAGGGTAATAGTGACGATCGGTGGAAAGTATCTTTGGGTCATGCAGCTCAATCCAATGGTTTGTGCCACTATCCATTAGGTGTTCTGCTATTGCTGACTTGTTTAATTGGCAGTTTTTTACAGCTGCTATATGTTCCTTGACCCTCTCGGCTATTGTGCGCTTAGTTTGGCCAATATATGAACTTCCACAGCTGCAGTCCACTTTATATACGCCAGGCGTTCCTTCCGTCATTCCTTTCCAAACGCTAAGGTAAGGTAAATCTAAGGTAAATCGCGTAAAGACCCGTTAAAATTATAAAGATTTTTAGCGTATCTCACAGCCACGTGAAGGTTTCCCAATCACTATACAGAATGAATATGTTAAGTGATCCCTCTAGATATTCCCTAATACTCATGTAAAATAAAAAAATGTGTGGTTATAAACCAAAATGTGTGGTTATAAACCAAAATGTGTGGTTATAAACCAAAATGTGTGGTTATAAACCAAAATGTGTGGTTATAAACCAAAATGTGTGGTTATAAACCAAAATGTGTGGTTATAAACCAAAATGCTTATAGAGTGAGTTCACGCGCGGTGGTGGCTCGGTTGTAAGAACGCCTACCTTAAGGCCTACGTAAGGTAAGGTATCCTACAAAGGTCGGTTCCAACACACCCGGCATGTACCAATGAGAAATGCATTTTTCTTACGTACATTTGTCATATATTTACAACACCACCGTTCCCGTGACTCGGAGAGTACGTTAAGCCGTCGGTCCCGGTTCCACTAATGCCAACTTGTGGAATCGTTAATAAATTGTCATAAATGACATCATATCCTCGCCAAGCCGTCTCGCCAGCGTGGCAAGTGTAGGCCAAATTCTCCAGTTCTGGAAGGCCCATCTCCAGCAGTGGAGGTCTAGGACGCTGTGTTCTAGGGGCAGTAATAAGTTCATATTTAGCCAACATTACTTCTATATTTTAAAATATTTCCCTCCTTTTCGGTACCCCACTGATGGGGAGTGTGACTCCGTCGCAGTCGCAGCTCATTCACCAGCCGTCTCCAACGGTTTCGGTACTCGGTGTAGTGGATGGCCTGGTGCACAGGGATGTTCAGGTGGTCAGTCACCTGAGTGGACCATCGCTTGAGGCTTTTTTCTCTTGTTCTTTTACCGTCTAATTCTTTTTTTTTTAAGATTTTCAAGCTGTACTTTTAAGAAATGTAGTCTATACTATATAACTTATAAAATAATATTACGGACATTTTGGACAGAGAAAAATAGCTAAAACATTTATAACGACTGTCCTCTATTTTACTAAAACAAATGATTAATCTTAAATGCCCGTAATTTTATTTCCTAGAAAATTAATAGAGTACATTTCTCAAAATTTCACACTTAAAAATTATATTTTTGACACAAAAAATGGCGACGACGTACAGCCGTTAAATTTAAAATTTATAGTCGACAGCCGGTGTCGGTCTTCGAAGAAAAATACAAGAAATAGAATCCATCGAAATGGTTTCCTCGAAGTTATCACTAAATTGTGGGGTTTTATTTGTTTTTAAGTTGGCAACACATGCGAGCCAAGACTAGGGACTTGCTTTGAATGCTAATTTGTTGCTAACTTTTCTACTTACATTCCCGAGTTTATGATATTTATTTTAGTTCGATATTAGTAAATACTTATTTTTATACATATAAATTCACTTATTTTAAAATTACATACACCCTGATTGATAATTTCAAAATACCTATTTGACGACCCCCACTCAATATTTATGTAGTTCGTCGACGTTTTTTTCTTTTTCACAATATGGCGTCTGGTTGTCGCCTTACTGAAATTTGTTTAATCCCATATGTTCAGTGACACTCGCGTGATTAAAACGAATCGATTGACGTAAGAATCATCAAAATCTGACCACGAGTTTCGTCTCCAGTGTGCCACAAAGAAACAACATACAGATGCTGATAAACACATAACCCTTTGCGCCGCGCAGTCATAAATAAACTTCATCAGAGAAATTCCATAGCTTGCTGAGCGATCTGATCAAATCAAATCATTTAAGCGCTTGGTCACTACTTTATTTCTAGACAAACAGGAGTCGTCATCAGGCTAAAAATATATATTTGGCATAATATATATGTGTATATACGTTTATTTATAGGTATATGTGTAATTTATGTAACAGTGTAAGTATCTATTAGTATGTAATGTGTGTAGTATATTCTATATTGTTAAACTTGATATCAGCACTACCCTTAATCTCACACTCTCCCAAAGGTTAGATGTTAGAAAATGCCTTGTAGGCATTAATCTTCGCCTTTGTACACTTATTTTGTGCAATAAAGAATTTAATAATAATAATAATAATATTTCCTTAGCTTAGTACACAACACTTGGATATTGTCAATACATATATTTTTATACAATACAAGCTTGGCTGGACCGAATCTAACAGCAATACAATTTATAATAAATAAAACATTGTTGCCATAAGCGAGGATTTTGTACTTATTTATAATTTGATACTTAAAATTTAATTCGTGGCTGTAAAATGGCCGTGTCTGCTTACAATTTAGTAATAATAATATTTATGGACATAAATATAGATTCGTGGCTGTAAAATGGCCGTGTCAGCTTACAATCTAGTAATAACAATATTATGTCCATAAATAAAAAAATAATAAAAAATCGTGGCTGTAAAAGGGCCGTGTCAGCTTATAATCTAAAACAAACAATTACAATTATTAATAATGTCAACCAAACCTGAAACTTGTGAACCAGACCCACTGTCGTTTCTGCTCCGTAAGACAATACGTTCGTTTTTAAACACTATGGTGTGTTTGATAACAGAATGATTTTATTTTTAATTAATTTTGTTTTTATTATTATATTTATTTTATCTGTCAAAAATACAAACTAAATCTAAAATATTGGAGTCTATGCTATATACACCTACATTCATTTCCATACACCAACATACTTCCACACACATCATTCCTACTTGTTACTTTTTTTTTCTGTTTAGAGTGAGCTAGCTACCTTTTGTTTAATAATGTTTTTGTAAGTTTAGTTAACAAAATGTAACAGTTTAGTTGTTTATATGGGAACGTTAATAATGCTGTAAAATTGTATAAATAAATAAATTATACTAGCACGACATATGACCTTGCGCCCACCTGATGAAAAGCGGCGCGCAAGGTCCATGAAGTTAGCAACTGGAATCAGGGACGTTATACTTTAAGGGATTTATCGGCACAAACGGTGGATACTTCCCCGACCCGGCAGACTGGGAAAATTACCACCTTCAGTCCGCCTACCATAAATGAATGTAGCGTAACTTTCCGAATGCAGCCCATCCTAGTTGAATACGCCTGTCAGATTTCTTGCAAAGTTGGCTAAACCTAGTTGTATAGTCTGACTAAGGTAGATGTATCTTTGCACTAAAACATTTTATCAACACCTATAAAGTTCCCGATTACACACACACAGTCTAAAGTCAGTTTTCATACAAAATAAAGAGACAAAAGTGCGACATTTTAATTATGTGGTCAGTCAACGGCTGTCAACGATTCGCTGAATATAATTTCACACCTCGTTACACATTCTACCTACAATACTGTAGTCTATTTATAATTTTGTCTACGCGACTGAACAAACATCCCACTGTGCAGCAAATTAACTACCTACTCGTATTTCAATTATTTATGCTTGTTAAAAAAAAAACATTCTAGGAATTTAAGTCACTGAGAATATAATATACCGGTTTTCAATATGAACAGAAATTCAGTAAGTATTCCTTTCTTGGTAAAATATCATTCATTACCAACAAGGTAAGATAAAAACATACATTTTAATACAAATTGTTAAATTATTTTTTACACTAGGTAATTTAAAAAAAAAAGAAGAGAAAATAAAAAAAATACTACTGAGCATTGCATAGAGCTAATGTCAACCTTATGGCATCTTTATTTATTATTATTTTATTTATTTATTATTTATACACGGTATATATTTATTATCATTGTTTCAACATTACAACAACAATCAAGGTCATTGTCGTTGAGGAAAGCTGAAGTTGACCCTAGATCCCCTGGGTTCGTGAGCCACACGGTGCTGTTACACCAGCACCAGCGGGTAATTCCCCGCTGAGATCCTGCCGCGGGCCTCCATTAACCATCCGAGCCTGGATGACCCCACTGACTGTCTGTCTGCGTAAATAACAACTCTATCTTATTTATTTAATTACATATTCAAGAGCGCTTAAAATTAAACATAATATATTTCATTTTCATTACAGCCCCTAGAACACAGCTTCCCAGACCTCCACTGCTGGAGATGGGCCTTCCAGAACATGTATCTGGAGAATTTGGCCTACACTCGCCACGCTGGCCAGACGGACGGCTTGGCGAGGATATAATATCAATTTTTTATGACAATTTAAAAATTGAAATTCAAAATTTTAATTTTGTGTTGAACCAACCTTTATAGGATTTAAGGAACGCGTTCTTACAACCGAGCCACCACCGCGCCTATATAATAATACATATATAATAATATATAGTGAACGAGTTTACAAAAAAATAAAACTAATATAGTGAAACAAAAAAATAAGTAAATCATCTTAATATATAAAACAAAGTCGGGTTTGTTAGAACACTTAACGACTGGACAGATTTTCATGGATTTTGTAGAATAAATATTAATAATATTGGAAAATTGACGAAAAAATATAAGAAAAGTAAAAACATTCATATATTTATGCGTGCGTTCAGAAATTTATTTATATAATATAGAAAATAACCAAATGAATTAATTTAAAAAAAAAACAAGAGTCCTTCGCGCCATTTTGTGTTAACATGTCAAGTGAAAGTTTTTGTTTTCTTAATTAATTTACTGTGGATATTGTTAGTCAAAAGTAGTGTTGTTTTGTTTAATAATGTGCTACAATGAGAATAATTATGGAAAACGATTAATTGGACACAAGAATATGGGGCACTAGTTGCAGTTTATTTTTAGCGGTTTTCCCGCGCTGTGAACTCCCATATTATACCCGACGTGTTTGGGCTATAATGCCGCGAGTGACTCCAAGAAAAGCATTAAATTCTGCAACATCTAGAATTTGATCACAACCTCATTAACTCATAAAAAAGAAAGATATATTACGTAAGAATTGGCTGTATGGGCTAGGTCCTTTGCCTTCCTTAACACCTTATTCATCATCCATTCAAGCACCATCTCTTAAAATATTTAAAGATAGATATAAACAGAATAATTCGTCATTATTATTATTATTATTTATTTATGTATAAGTATAGTTCTTATATGTATGTAATTAATTTGTGTTTTATATGCCTAGTAATAAATAATTTCAACTATCTATTTTCTTCGTAACATACTGCACCCGCTTATTACATATCTCAGTCACAAAGCTTGCCTATGTGTGAGGCCGCCTGGATGTGAGATGGAGCTAATGTGTCTGTAAAGTGTATGTAAATTAATGTATTTATTTACATTAATAAATAGTTTTGTGTCCCGAATGGATCGAAGGAATCGAACCCGGTACCTCCGTGCCATCATCATCACAACCAATAAACCCTTGCAGAGTGGTCAGAATTTCCAATTACAATTAGAGGTGTTTTTCTGACCACTATATTGGAGAACCAGTCTGTTATAACAGCGAGTAGAGATTAAATCGAGCAGCTACGATATATATAGCACTATAAGGAAGCATATCATACGTCAGTGGGCATGTTTACTGGCCACTCCTGCGCACTCTAAAAGCCGCAAAGTGCTCGCGAAAGATTATTGCATTTCGCGCCATCTTTCTTGCTTGTCAGTTCACACACATGATAATAATTTTGCACCATTTATTTCGTTTATGTAAGGATCAATTTAATTTTAATTTTAGCATTAGTAGGGTTGTTAATGCTGTAACCTCGTACGGAACCAGTAACTGGGGAAGCATCTCCCCAACCCAACCTCATGAGAAACTTCAGAGCTTCTTTTACGCCGTTGGATGTGTGACACCGTGTTGAATACGCAATGGAGAAAGAACTTAAATATCAATAAATATAATAAGTGTAGCACTGCCTGCGTTACTATTGTCTGTACATAATACTGTTGAGCACTACGGGAGAATCACAAACTTCTTTCGGTTCGAAATTTACAAAAATTCCAACGACTATAGGAGGAGCTGCTCTGCAATCTGATTCTGGAAGATATTTTATCTTGAAATAACATGAAAGAGCGGGCTCGCCTCATTGCTGTCTCCACAAGAGAGAGTCTCGTTGCAGGGTTTTTTTAGCATCAGCTAGGACACTCACATTGACTATACCAGTGTCCCTTCTTTCCGAAGCCCAGACTGTTCGTCTACCCATACAAAAGTCGGTGTGGAGAACCAGTGGAACATCTCGGACTCCACGGGCTTTTTTGTGTTAGAAGTGCCGGCGATCAGACCCGACGGCATGACCGTAGTGTAGACACATTAGCCCCATCTCACATCCAGGCAACCACGTCAAGCGCGGGGAGTGCGGCGGTTGCTGCTGAGACCCTCAAGTTTACGTGTTTGCGCCTTTGGGGTAGAGGATATGTGTACCTCAGCCAAGAAATCCAAACGGCTGATGGAGAAATCTGGAGACAGAAGGCTGGAAATTATTTCTGCCAACGTATTAGCCTCGCTATACAAATGGGATATCTCTCGAGGACAATTTTTATTTTTTTATTTTATTTAAGTAGTTTGCAATTATTATTTTAATATTTTGTAAATATTTATTTTCGAATATACCTACATGAATACTGACTGAAAAAATAATAGTAAAAATATATAAATAATAAGGGTTATGTCAACCGCAATTAAAGTTGATATTTGAATAATATTTGGTAATTTTAAAGGAAGCTATTTTATGATAGGCTAAGTTTGCCCATTTCTGTCAGTAAATAAAGATATCCACTAGACTAGAATCACTAGGCTAATTCTAACCGCAAAAGATATCAATTCAACGCTTTCCATTGAACCGTGTGTTAAATTAATTCGCGTACGCATAAAACCGCAATCTATAGGAAAACCTTTCATGTGAAATGTTGTGGTTTATGCCAACCGCAAGAAACTTGAGCAAGAATTTCCTATTTACTTACAGTTGACTGTATTTTATGCGATATAAGCTATTATTAAATTACATACATACATATCTTAACGGCAGATCCCTTGCGGGGTAGGCAAAAACAACTGAGCGCCACCTGACACGACTTGTCGACTTTCGGGTTGCACATAGGCATGTAGTCTATCTTAATTCTGACTTGCCTGGTGGGTTACTGCTGTACCAGGTATTGTAATCTCATAGGTACTGATAACTAAATTTAAAAGAATATTAATTGATCGTTGTCGTGCAGTTCTGTATATGTTTTATTTTGTAAATCTGATATAGCTGAGTTTTCCTTGCAGATTCCTTTCTCAGTCAGATTAAACATTAACAGGTCACTGGAATTTGCTAAGCTGCTGGTCTTTTGCTAACAGCTTACTGATTGGACCACTTTGCTGCTTAGTCTTCTACTAGCAGGCGTAGAATCATTCAAAATAATTAAATTAATGACGTTTCATAAATGCCTGTAATAGGTTTACGTAAATAAAGATATTTTGACTTTGACTTTTGACTTTGACTTTGACGATCACGACACATTCTTTCGCTTCGTCGACATTTCAACCTCTTCATACTTCCTTTTGTAACGAAAGCTTTTTAACGCACCTTCATCCAGTGTTTTATTTTTTTGATCATGATATGTGAGTCTCGGTCTGCCAGGGCCTCTTTTATCCACAACTTTCGCAGTCTTTATTTTTGTCCCTATGCTTTTTTTTATACCTACCTTTTTCCGTAATTTCGACGTTACGTATGCGGTCCGCCAATGACTTTAAATTAAGATAAAATTTGATTGATTCTATTTTATTATTTATAGTACAAGAAAGTTTACTTTACTGGCACAACCTTGTCGACTGATTTAAGTGATTTTAATCGTCTACGTACCAATATAGACAAATTTAAATGATACACGTGTCAATAGTAAATAGGACATTATGAACCGATCGTTATGTGTCTACGACGAAATATGCGACTGCCGTGACGGTATGCGAGAGCTTGTGGACTGTACAGTTCGGGTTATTAACGATAGAGAAGATGTAAACAAAAATCTATCAGCCTTATGTATAGCTAAATTTATGTATAGGAAAAAAGTATTATCATAACCGTATCCCTTATGAGGTGGTCAGAAACCACGCTTTTTTAAAGAAGTGAATTGACATTTAGCCAACTTTACTATAGCCATCACAAGTGGCAAGCTCGTCGAATTCTCTAGCGTACCAAACTCGAGAAATATCAAAAATAAATCAAATGATTACTGTGTAGCGACCAGGCATCGAACTCGTTACCTCTGCGTCTAAATCCACGGAATTAACCGCTAAACCATAGAGTCAGGATACGCATTATCGTTATTTTATAGGTTAGATAGGGTTTAGAAATTAGTGTAAAAGTGTGAGTTAAATTGCGCATTCTGAAGAATAAGTTCTGAGAAGAACAGAAGAATCAGATTACTGTTTCATTGCCTTTTGCAAACGTATTCTTGGAATAAGCGTAAATAGGAGCAAGTGACAGCCGTTTTTACCGTTATATCTTTCTTCATCTTCTAAAGGTGCCATCCCCTATTGGTAGTCGGCTATCTATATGACGATTTAAATTTTGCTGGCCCCTTTTTGTAACAAGAATCGGGTGCTCATTCCGAGGTTCGTAAGCCAGGGCGTCTTCTTCCCGGTCTTCTGGAGCCTTCTGTCGGGACATAATGATTTATTTAGGATAATGCTCGAGTTTCGTACGCTAGAGACATCGACTAGCTTACCACTTCTCATGATGTAGTACAGTTGGCTAAATGTAAATCCAATTCATTTTTTTAAAAGCGTGTATTCTTGCCATTTAAATGCTTATAAGATTACACTGTACAATGCCGCAATATTATGTAGCTTTAAAGTCACTGTCACTGATGACGCCGCTCCAAAGAGAGGCGAAATATTTGGCAATAAAATTTTATAGCTTCAATTTATATATTTTACCAAGTAAGAAACACATTTAAATTAAATTTAAATATAAAGGTCAATTTATTGTTTACGTATTATTAACGATTGAATAAAACATATTGTACATTTATATTTAAAATTCAATAGACAACCCGTCCATTCAATATCACTAGAGTCGTGTTTAAAACCCATTTTGCTGCTTTATACACCTGTTTGGGTTAGTGAATATAAATTTAGACAGCATGGTTATTCCGTATCACAGAAAGGAACCGCAATTTTTGATATGCAATATAGATCTCCACCGTTGGAGATGGGCCTTCCATATCTGGAGAATTTGACCTACACTCGCCACACTGGCTAGACGGGTTGGCAAATGTTCTGATGTAAATTTTAATGACAATTTGTTAACGATTCTAGAACTTGGTATAAGTGGAACCGGGACCGACGGCTTAACGTGCTCTCCTCCTCACGGGAACGGTGGTGTTGGTAATCTATGACAAATGTACGTCAGAAAAATATTTCTCATTGGTACATGCCGGGGTTCGGACCGCGAAACTTTTGGATATGAAAGAGTTCTTACAGCCGAGCCACTACCGCATTATACTTTATTTTTATTATTATGTGTTCGACAACGTAAATATGTGTGACAACTGAATATTTATACTAAGAAAGAGACAGACTTATGATCGTTATAAGTGATAAAGCGAGTAAGTCTGACAGGGAATTATCATTATAGCCCCAGGAGCAGAGTCAAGTCAAAGTCAACTTGACCTACACTCTCCACGGTGGCCAGACGGATAGTCTAGGCTAATTTTAATAACATTTTACAAACGATGAGGTTGGTATTAGTGGAATCGGGACCAACGCCTTAACACACTATAAGCTCCGAGGCACGGGAACAGTTATGTTATAAGAAGACAAAATTTTAAGCAATCCATGGGTTTACCGTGCGGGTGCCATGAATGGAAAAAGAGAAAAGAATGGTGTCTCGGGTTTGCGACTGAATATAGGCTGGTTTATAAAGGTATTTTTTTTTATTGCGCAAGAAGATTTAAAGACCAAATACTGTCATATGTACGTAAGAAAAGTATATTTCCAATTTGTACATGCCGGGGTTGGAATCGCAAACATTTTAAGTAAAGCGTTCATAGAACCGCGGCATCATTGCTCTATAATATTTAGAATATTCAATCACAAAATAATGACCAAATAAAAATTAAAAACTAAGCGTACGTTTTCGAATGATTTTTCCAAACTTATTGCGAAATAACAATCTTCCTCACCCACCATCCGCACGCGTGAATCCGTAGATCGCAAACTTTATCTTAGTAATGAATTATAAAAAAACCCTAAAATTTAAATACATGGCATATTTAGCGCGATGATAAAAAAACATTTTGCATAATTTCACGGGACATCAGTCCATGTAAAAATAAATCAAAAAAGTCCAACTAATTTGTTCCTTGAGGCGGTTGCTCGTCAGTTAATGACATATTAAATCGATCATATCTTGACACCTGCCTCAATATTATACGTCAAATCGCAGGGTTGACAATTCTATTTTAATCCTTTTTTTTTTGTTCTCTTCTCCCGATGGATGATGAATGAGGTGATAGGAAAGGCAAAGGGTCTAGCCCATACAGCCAAGTCTGACGTGATATATCTTTTTTTTTATGAGTTAATGAGGTCATCAGTCTTTCAGATGTTGCAGAATTTGATGTTTTTCTTGGAGTCACTCGCGGCGTTATAGCTCAAACACGTCAGGTAAAATATAACCGCAAAAAAATAAACTGCAACTTGTGCCCCATACTCAAAGTACAATTTATTGTTTTCCATAACTAATAGAACATTATGAAACAAAACAATACCACTTTTGATCAACAATATCCACAGTAAATTAATTTGTAAAACAATATAATACATAATAGAAGTTAAACACAAATACTATTGCAAGAAAAAAAACTGGATACAAAAAGCAAAAACAAAGACACTGTAATAACGCAAACATGATATAAAATATACTTAAATGAACAGATGCTATAATAAATTCTAAAAACATACTTATAATACTAATTACGGATACAACAAACTACCAACCATTAACAATTTTTGTATAAACTTGAATTAGAAATAAGTGATTTTATTATTCGTCAATTTGTGTATTAAGTCAATGACTAATAATATTTAATCCTTTGCAACACTAGAAGCAAATGCCAAAATGTCAGCTGGCTGCTGTCACACTGTAAAACTGTATCGATAATACCCGATAACTTTGCGGGCTGTCGAATTTCGTCGTTAAATAGTTTGCGAAAATCGCTTATTTGACAGATAAACGTATTATTAGTATTCGAAACGATTCCGACATTTATATGACTAAAGGTAGGCACTATTCGAATAGACGTGCGTCCAATTACGAGCGATTCATACGCTTGATTTCTACAATAATCAACCGTTTTTGTGACGTGCTTTAATGATAGGATCAATTTTTATACCAGCTAACGATTAAAGAAGATTTAGTAATAATAATAAATCGTTTAGAATAATGTGTCATAGATAAAAACTGTACAACTAACAATAACTGATTTGTTATTAATAATATTAATCTAAAGTTTTCGTATCTTCATCTTTTTGTGGTCATAGAAGTATTGTTACCACCTTCTAAAGAGTACGAGAAACTTCAGTGGACGGCGCTCGATAATGCTGCGTGAATCAAATCCACGATTGTATTTGCGGATTTAGCAGACTGTTTATCGATTATCGCATTCAACATTGTGAATGCCATTTTCATCAATATTATGAAGCTGACGTCGTCACTGGCGTTGTTTAAAAAACAATATACATTTTGACCAAACGTGAACAAATTTTGGAAAGCCGATTTGGGCTTGTTGAAAGTCTCGTAAATGGCGTCTCTCATTTTTAAAGTTGGCAACCCTAAAACTGGTAGAAATAATCGAGTCATTACATACCCTGTGTATCTCTATTACATCTATTTATATTTAAGGTTCCATCTTAGGGCGCGTTACTACCATGTCGTGACGACGAATGCTGTCGTCACTGTATGGGCGTGACCCACTGTGTCTTGACGACAGATTATCGTGTGGCTTACTGTTCCTATTATCACGAATTCTGTCGTCACTGTATAGGCGTGACCCACCATGTCGTGACGACAGATTATCGTGTGACTTACTGTTCCTATTATCACGAATTCTGTCGTCACTGTATAGGCGTGACCCACCATGTCGTGACGACAGATTATCGTGTCGTGGCTTACTGTTCCTATTATCACGAATTCTGTCGTCACTGTATGGGCGTGACCCACCATGTCGTGACGACAGATTATCGTGTCGTGGCTTACTGTTCCTATTATCACGAATTCTGTTGTCACTGTATGGGCGTGACCCACCATGTCGTGACGACAGATTAACGTGTCGTGGCTTACTGTTCATATTATCACAAATTCTGTCGTCACTGTATAGACGTGACCCACCATGTCGTGACGACAGATTATCATGTCGCTATAAACGATAAAAGTTGCTTGTATATTTGTATGGAACTGTACGATACGATTACTGATGCTAGGTTACTTTGCATCATTTAAATTATCAATTTAGCTATATTTTTTTGTTTTTTGTATGTAGCTAGCTCATTAACTTACCAGTTTTTCTGCTGTTTTTTTACAGTACTTTAATACAATTTAATCACCATTTAGGTATTGATTACTGCTCGATCATACCAGATACGGGGGAAGCATAATGATACTCTAAGTGGGCTCAGAAAAAACTTGTTTTATGCAAGATTTTTAAACACAATAAAAATTTTGCTGCCCTATTTTTTATTTTAAAGGCTAAATTCGAAAAGGCATAAAAAAATGATTAAAGTTTTCAATACAAAAAGTAAAGTATCATCACCACCGTATTCCTTTTGGGGTTGTCAGAAACCACGCTATCAGAGAAGCGGATTTACATTTGACCGCCTCCGTGGTCTAGTGGTAACAAACGTTGCCGTGAACGCGGGAGGTCGTAGGTTCGATTCCCATCGGAGGCAAGTTGTACATTGTATAATTTGTCTCGGTCTGGGTGTTTATATGTATAATATGTATATCTTTACAAAAAAATAAATATAATATGTAGTTTATCAACCATCTAGTTTCCGTAACACAAGCCTCGTAGCTTACCACGGAAACTAGATGGCGCTGTGTGACCTGTCTGGAAATATTTATTTATTTATTATTTAGCTAACTTTACTATAGACCCCATCATGACAAGTGGCAAGCTTGTCGATTACTCTAGCGTACCAAAGTTGAGAAATATCACAAATAAAAACAAGGAATCGAAGTCGGTACCTCAGCATCTAAATCCACGGACTTAACCGCTAGATTGCAGGGACAATTATTAGTTAATATAATTTGTTATTTTTTAACTTATTGATCGTTGTGGTGTAGTTCTGTATATGTTATATTTTGTAAGCGTGTTCACCTTTAGCCAACTTTACAGCCGGCCCATAAAGACAAGCTCGTTTAGCGACCAAAATCGGAAAACGCCATATTTTTTTGTAAATGAATTAACAGTTTATTCCTCATTGTTACAGATATCAAAGCCTCGCCTTCCCAGTGTTGCCAGCCTAAAGAGACAGTAAATAGTGCTTTATGTGTAACCCAGCGGGAAAACGGGTGTCTCCCAAGATGACCAACATCACCCCCGAAACCACCATCATGATCATGAGGAACAATGATGGCAAAAACACTTATAGAAAACAGGTTAGAATACTTTGGTTTCTTAACGCTCTTACTCGTATACCCGCGAATGTATCATTTAGTTTTGTTTTAAGCGCTGTTATCTATCTATATACAGGGTTACAGGAAAAGTCGTGCTAGATCCGGTCAGGGCGTGGAGTACCCATCAGTTCTGACTTATTTCTCTATGAAACACCCTACCCTAAATTCGTACAAATTCTAGATTGTTATACCTCGTTAGATAGCTTATATATAGCTTATACATCTGCCGAACAACTGTCATAATATTTTTTTTTGATATCCCTTAGAGAAAAAAAACTTGCTAATTATTTTTGTAATTTCTTAACTTTCACTTGTCTACTACGGCCTATCAATTAACTTATGCACTATTTTAATGATTGACGTCCTTAAGCATCTTATTACACATGTAAAAATGCAATAATAATAATAAGGGATACAAAATAAACAAAATTAATTTTAGTAGCCCAAAAATCGGCAATTTTCAATAAAAAAATTAAAAGTCGAAAATCTCGAAAAGGGTTAAATTTAGGGTAGGGTGTTTCATAGAGAAATAAGTCAGAACTGATGGGTACTCTACGCACTGAACGGATCTAGCACGACTTTTTCTGTAACCCTGTATACATAAAAATGAATGTCTGTGTATTTGTATGTTGTATGCATTTCAAAACTACTTGACCGATCGGGTAGATACTTTGGGAATATGTTGTGTGAACTTCGGCGAAGGTTTCTGACATAGTACTACTGTTGTCCAATAGGTGGCGCGCATCAGTGCTGATTTGTGGGGCATACCGACCGAGGGTACATTCATTGACTGTCAGGCTGTACGAAGTTCGCCTGACATCAATCCCTAAGACTATGTCGGCTTGACTGGGCATAACGTTATTATTTATTTTAATTTTATTCATAATTTTTTTCATCATTACAGCCCCTAGAACACAACGTCCTAGACATCCACTGCTGGAGGTATGCCTTCCAGAACATATTTCTGGAGAATCGGGTCTACACTCGCCACGCTTGCCAGACGGCTTGATGATGTAATTTTTTTATGACAATTTATTAACGATTCCACAAGTTGGCATTAGTATTCCGGGACCGACGGCTTAACGTGCTCTCCTCACACGGGAACGGCGATGTTGTAAATCTATGACAAATGTACGTAAGAAAAGTGTATTTCTCATTGGTACACGCCGGGTGGGTTTGAACCGACCTTTGCAGGATTTAAGGTACGCGTTCTTACAACCGAGCCACCACCGCGCCTTATAATAATCATTGTTAACTGTCGGTTAGCCACAACTTTAGTCTACTTGGTAAAATAGGCTGTTAGTCCGAAACTTTGGCATATATCCGTGACATCAATTTCTGTCTCTATTGAGTCCAAATAAAATGTCACGAATCCATTCATCCTAGATTGAAATGTGTATCAATATTACAAGTGAGACGAATATGAGTCACTGTGTCAGTCAGGTTAATGACCTCCCAAAATGGTTGACCTACACTTGCGACACGTAATATCCTTTTGACAACAACTGTGATTGGGTAGTGATGTGCTGACAGGATAATATCGGTAGATTGTTGTAATCTATCAATAATATTAGCTTAGTTTTCTAAATAATTTAACTTTGGGCACAGACTAAAGTACCATCACGATTTTATCACTTGGGGTGGTCAGAACCACACTTCTAGATGTTAATTAATTACTACCACACAGCACGACAAAAGCACCTAACCATTTGCCTTTTCTAAACACTTCTTCCTTCTTTTCTTTTCGTAAAAACCCCTTTGCCGATCCTTCAACAATGACAAGTCCATTCCCTTTTTTTATTTTTTCCAAGGCCTTGATTCTTACAAGTTCCATCCATGCATTCGAATAGATTCGATGTTTTCCAATCTATGAAACTTGTTTTTTAACATAAAGAAGTAAAATAATTAAATATCTAAAAAAAACAACTTTTATTTATTTATTATATACTAGCACGATATGTGACCTTGCGCCCACCTGCTGGTAAGTGGCGCGCGAGGTTCATGCATGTTAGCAACTGGAATCAGACAATCACGACTGACATCAGTCACTAACACCACACCGACTTGACTTGGCATGACGGCTATTCGAGCCTGATCCCGAAACGTGTGGATACACTTTACACGGGTTTATCGGCACGAACGGTGGATACTTCCCTGCCCCGGCAGACTGGGCAAATTACCACCATCTGTCCGCCTACCACCTATTTGTTGTTCTCGTAATAATATAAATAAATATAAAAATAACACCATTTAAAACAAAACTTACTGCACATTAAAATATACAAAATTAAAATAAAGTACAGAGGCGAGCTTATTACCTTTGGGTACCTTTGGGAGAAAGACATAAAAAATTGTTGGGTGAGTTAAAAGGAGAAAATATATACTAAACTATTTTTTTTTTTATTAATTTTAAAAGTTATCAAAATATATAAATAAATAAAATATATATAGTCAGTAACATACATAAAATATATATTTATAAATATTTAAACACAATTTATTACATAAATAATACTATAAATACATACGAGAAGTGGGTTCTAAATAACCGACTTTACTTTAGGACCATCATGATAAGTGGCAACCTTGTCTATGTCTCTAGAAACTCGAGAAATATAAGTTATATAAATTATGGAAACACGGTATCTCCGCAAGTTTTCTAATTACCGAAAATACGTTGTAAATGAGCGGTTTATTATCAATCGACTAACGGATTGACGATTGTAAAATGTTGATTTAATTTAAGATAGCTGTTGAAAGAATCAATTATTTTTTTTATAAAAGACGTAATTATAAATTAGATATACTTGTAAGAAAGTTTATAATCGTAACTAAACGTTATGATTATTTGTTACACGAGTTAGTACAATCGACACGGAAATACACAAACAGTATATTGTTCAGTAAAAATTACTTGTAGTTAAAATTCTATTTATTTTAATACTTCTAAATAAAGTATTGATTGAAGAAGGATTACTATAAATATCATCTGTAATGTGATAGAATATATTTTCATTGTAACATAGATATTATTAAATTTCATTTATTAATGTAAAATAAACTTGTGTCGACACTTTGTCACACCCATAATAATAATATTATTGTGTCCCGACCAGGAATCGAACCCGGTATCTCCATGTCTAAATCTATACGGACTTAACCGCTAGACCACGGAGGCAGTTGGAGTAACGTTAACCAATAAAAAAGACTTAACAAAAAATTTTTTTATACTTACAACAAAAATAGCTCCTCCAAATCGCTGTCCTGTGGCATGGTGTACAATACACTAGCAGCATTTCCCCTTTAAATTAAGATACTTAATATTTGAGAGAAGAAACTGCCAGACCTATTGTCACCAGAGACGCCAATAAGCGTTGGAACAATTTATTTATAGAACGCTTTCAGTTCCGATCCCCACGGGCCCATCGTTTCTACAGCAAACCTCGAAAATAAGTAACTATTGCAAATCGTTTCATATTTTTGACGCTTTCTGATCAGAGCTTGTACCTAATTGTTTGTCAGCTAAACCATCATAACAACACTTCAACTAAATTCTATTGGAATGGCTTTTATCGATAGCATAACTGTGTCCACCACTAATTCATTCACACATCGATATAAGGGTCCATTTGTCGACGGCGACGTGATCGATTGTACCGACTATACGGCGTGTATACTACAGATATACAACGTTATGTAACTTAACACACGCTGTATAACAAGGGTTCTGGGGTTAGTTCCTATTTCTTCACATTTTTCTCATATTCTTTTTTTTGGCAGGGCACGTTGGTATTAGTGGAACCGGGACCGACGAAGGGGAAATAATAATTAGTTAAAGTCTACCGCGTAATAGTGTCCCACGTAGATAAGTGTTTAGTTTTTCTACATATGTAATTATTTCTAAAAATATATAATATAAAAAAAGTTTTATGCCTACCCGGCGCCTCCACCAAATGTAACCTGCCCTTTGTGATTGTCCAACGCCTGCGGTTGGATGTAGTTGCTTTTAATTGTTACGGAGAGGATTCTACGGAACTCCTTTTTTTTATTGAAAATGCATAAAACTTTTTTATACTTTATATTTTAGAAATAATTACATATGTAGAAAAACTAAACACTTATCTACGTGTTATTATTATATTTATAGTAATTATTATTTTAATCCTAATATATATAAAAATACTCGCTCTGTCGACCTCTCGGTCCGAGCTCCCCGATCTTCTTTCTTTTCTTGTTTAAAACAAAAACCCATCAGCCCTGTCATTGTCGTATATTGACTATTCTTTCTTAAAATGCAAATAAAACTCTGTAACCTACATGTAACCGTTACAGTACTCTCCAAAGCGTTTATTTATTTATTAAAAACTTTATTGCACAAAGTACAAAGGCGGACTTAATGCCCGTAGACATTTTCTGACAGCCAAACCTTAGGGACAAATTAGAACATTTATAGGTGCAATGAAATAAATATTAATAGTAGGATAAATTCAACATATTTATATATACTTACATAATATACTTTAACATATACTGTAATATCAATATACTAAATACTAATACATACACAAAAATATACATAAATATACATATATACACTTATTAACATTGTTGGGAGCTATTTAGAAAGTGTAGATAGACGAGTTTTTTGAACGAAGATCTGGTAGACGCTTTCCTTATGGTTACAGGGAGATTGTTCCATAAATTTGTGGCAACAACTGTAAAAGAATTTGAAACAAATCCAGAATGATGTAAGGGAACAGAAAGAAGTGAGTTGTGAGAAGAACGAAGGGATTTGTCGTGAAACGAAGAAAGATAGGCAAATTTATCCTTGAGGTATTTCGGTGTCGCAGGCTCGTTTAGAACAGAAAAAAGGAGACAGAGAACTCTTAGATTTCTGCGACAACGAATTGGCAACCACTTCAACTTAGCACGATATTCAGAAATGTGATCGTATTTACGTAGACAGAAGATGAACCGGATACACGCGTTAAGTAACCGGTCCATTTTGTTGAGCAACATCTCTGACAGATCAATGCTGCAAACATCACCATAGTCGAGGAGAGGAAGGAGAAGCGTTGTAAATCTATGACACTAGACTTGTCCACCCGTCTGGCCAGCGTGGCGAGTGTAGGGCCAAATTAACCTTCTAGAATCTCAAAACTTTTCCCGTCTAGCCACTACTAGCTAGCAGCTACTAGCACTAGCCAGACCCGGTTAGATTCCCGATCAGAACATAATAATTTATTTTTGATATTTCTTGAGTTTGGTACGCAAGAGACATCGACGAGCTTGCCACTTGTCATATATGAGGCACTTGGCCTATAGATAGTTTGTCTAATCCGCTTCTTTAAAAGGCGTGGTTTCTGACCACCCCGAAAGGTATACAGTCGTTATGATACTTTACTTTTACTTTACTAGCCGGAAAATATATTATTATTTTCGTCAACTTCGTCAACTACTAAACAATTTAAGAAAACGGTGGTGTTGTAACAACAAATACACAAATGACAAATTGACAAATGTACTTGTCAAGTGTATTTGTTATTGATTTATGCCGGGGCTCGAACCGCGACAATTCTTAGATTAAAGAAAGTAATTCCAACAACTAAACCCGACCTCTCGTTTGTATGGCGTAGGGATTGTATTTAATTATTCTAAAGGATAAAATGAAATGGCCAGACTGGGACCAAACCCACAACCTTCCTGTCAAATACAACCAGTATACATTTTAACGGGCACCGTGTAATTGTCGGCTAATTTATGGCCAAATTATTGAAATTGTGGCCTGTTACAATCTGGCTTAGTTTATTGGTTTAGGGATTTAGGCTGCCGTCACACTTTGTTGGAAAAACCGGTGCAATTTAAGAGCAATGAAAATGGATCATTAACATTTATGTTCTGTTTTTACCTGACTCCGCGACGCAAAGAAGTGTTATGTGTATATCAGCTTATGTATGTATGTACATCGGTTATCATGTAGTACGTAGCAAAAGTAAAAAAGTAAAATTTATTTGTATATAGTGTATATATGTAATGTGTATGAATAATTAATATTTTATTAATATTCTATACACCAATATTTTTATGTGACCTTGCTCCCACCTGATGGTAAGTGGGGAGCGAGATCCATTAATATTAGCAACTGGAATCAGACACTCATGACTCACATCAGTCCTACCAACTGTCCTGTGTCTGTGTCCAACACTATATCGGCTTGACTGGACATGACGGCAATTTAAGCCTGATCCCGAAATGTGTGGATACACTCTAGCGGGTTTATTCTATTAATAGCACCTACCTGACATAAATGTTCTCGTTGTCCCGAAGGTCTGACAGTTTGTTTGTATATTTTTGTGCAATAAAGTTTTAAATAAAAATTATACTTTACTTTTACTTTACTAGCCAGAAAAGACATTATTATTTTAGTCAACATCTAAACAATTTAAGAAAACGGTGGTGTTGTAAATCTATGACAAATGTACTTTAAATAAAAATAAATAAATATGTACGAGTATGTATGTTTGCTATAATTATATTATGTGTTAATTGTAAAATATTCATTCATTCATTACAGCTCCTAGAACACAACGTCCTAGATCTCCACTGTTGGAGGTGCGCTTCCGTTCTGGACATATATCTGGAGAATTTGGCCTACACTCGCCACGCTGGCCAGACGGGTTGACGAGTGCATCAGATGATTTCAATTTCAAATGACAATTAATAAATAATCCACAAGTTGGTATTAGTGGAACCGGGACCGACGGCTTAACGTGCTCACCGAGGCACGGGAACGGTTGTGTTGTAAATCTATTACAAATGTACGTAAGAAAAGTGTATTTCTTATTGGTACATGCCAGAGGGGATTGAACCGCCCTTTGTAGGATCTATGGAAAGCGTTCCTACAACCAAGCTACCACCGCGCCTAATCCATCTATATATGGCAGCACAGGATTAGTGTTGCCCAAAGCAACACCAAGACTTATCCGGTCTTGGTGTAGGTCTTGCAGCAGACTCTTGCAAGACTCTTACTCTGTCTCAATATATATTTTATTTTCCAATTGTACTAAATCTCTCTCCGCAAACTACTACGAGTATCTCAGCAACTACTGGTTTGATTTACTTGAAATTGTAATAGATATTTATTTAGTTACTACACGTGCCTCCGTGGTCTAGTGGTTAAGTCCGTGGATTAACACTCGGAAGTACCAGGCTCGATTCCTGGTCGATACACAATAATTAATTTAATTTATTTGTGATATCTCTCGAGTTTGGTACGCTAGAGACATCGACAAACTTGCCACTTGTCCTGATGGTCCTATAGTCACCAACCAACCACACACTAATCCCGCGGTATTAAAAGAGCTGTGTGATTGCAATCCCTACTTGTCATGATGAGCCTATAGTAAGGTTGGCTAAATGGGAATCTGCTTTTGACCAAGGGATTACGGTCGGATTTTTTAAAAATGAAAATTACTTATTTACTTGGAGTTCATAGGATTAAAAATAGAATATTTTATTATAGATAGGGTTGAAAATAGAATTTAAACAAAACTTATCTCATTTTTAGATTCTAGCGGCTCTCGCTGTGTCCCTGGGTCCATTTGCAGCGGGTCTAGGGAAGGGTTACACGTCACCCGCCATTGCGTCGATGCAGGACGCACGGGCACACAATGGGACGCATTTTACGGTCACGGATCAACAAGCCTCGTGGATAGCCAGCCTTAGCTTATTAGGTGAGTTTATAATTTTATATTTTCATTAAAATTATATATTAAATCACTTTATTCGAGGTACAATTGATTTTAAAAAAAATAATAATAATAATAAACTAAAAACTTACATTTTAAAACATAAATGACTATTAATAAAAATAAACCTAATTAATAAATAAAAATACAACTAAAAACTAAAATGAAGAAAAAACAAAATATTTTCTTTTTATAAATTATATTAATATACATATATACGCTTTTCCGATTGGTACTGAATCAACTTTTAAATACGTCAACTAATATGGCAGAGCATGCTCGACTTCTGACTGTGTCAAGATGAAAATCGGGACTGTGGCTGCAGATGCTCCTCTCATCTTTTTGACAACGGTGTATATATCATAGTGTAGTTAAGCGGTTATAAAACTTTTTGCCGTCGGAACCCTTGGACTTGGTTTTTCTTTTTAGTTTTAATCCAAGATTTTTTTACGCAGCCGGTTTTTTAATTTATAAATTATAATGTTAGTATAGATAATACAGTGATGCAAGGTTCAAGTACAAAGGTTCAATTACTGACGACTGACCATCGATTACTACCACTATGCCGACGGTGTGACGAGATTTATGGGCACAGCTTATTTCACCATTTTTTTCTCCATAATTGAGAATACGTTGGGTGGTGTAACATATATTTACAAGTATAAACTATACGTTAGAAATAATCTTTAATATACCATATACCTATTTTTATTCATGATGCAAAAGCTATGGCAGAACTCAGTAGAGCAAAAAATATATTTAACTTTTTTGCACTGATAAATTGTGATTGGAGGTCGGTTTCAAAATAGGAGGGAAAGGAGGTCCTTTTCTCATACTGCAATATGATTAAGAAACCACCTCCTAACCTTACCATTGGAATGGTTGTAAAAATAGCAAGCTGTATGCTCAAATTTTTGAGATGAAGTCCAGATCTTAGTTAGTTGTGTGTATCTGTTTATATTTTGGTATGACTGCATCTTGTTATGAGCATCTAATAAATAAATAAATAAATAAATTTAAATAAATACATGGATTTGTATTTAACACGAAAACTTATTCTGGAGACAGGAAAGCTGGCAATTATTTCTGCCAACGTATTAGCCTCACTATACAGAATAGAAATGTTGCCAGTCTTCTTTTTTACTTATAGTTTATCTTTTATTAGGTTTAGTTTATATTTATTTTATTTTGTACTTTTAAGTAGTTTTAATAATTTCAATAAATAAAAGCAATCATTGAATAACATTCTACCATAAAGTAACTATTTTGCACAGACAACTACAAAAAAGAAAACCGCTGTTCCCGGTTTGCTTACCCCAAATTCGCGCTGGTCACTCGTACATAATCATCATCAGCCTGTGTCTCTCCATCCACTGCTGGATATAGGCCTCCCCTAAGGCTCGCCACTGAACGCAGTCTTTTGCAACCCTCATTCAAATCCCCACCAGCGACCTTCTTTAGGTCATTAGTCCATGTGGCAGCGAGTCGTCCCACTACGTCAGTCGTACCGTATGTGGTGTCCACTCCAGAACCCTGCCTACCTCTGGCCTATCGATCGCCGCGTTGGTTCTGTGGCAGATGTATCCGGCCCACTGCCAATTCAGCTTGCTAATTATGTAAGCTATGTCAGTGACTTTGGTTCTGACGAATATCAACGTTTCGAACTTTATTCATTAGAGAAATATCAAGTATAGCTCTCTCCATAGCTCGCTGAGCGACCTTAAACTTGTGGACCAGACTCACCGTCCGCGTCTCTGCTCCGTCATACATAAAGCTAAATTAAATATGTGTCGGTATCTTGAATAATTTAAGTCACGGTAATAAATAAGAGAAATAAACGGCCCATGCTGAGTGAGGCGAAGATCAGTATAACTATATTTGTTTATCCCACTTCTGATGAAGGTTTTTTCCAGAGAATTTAGTGGGATACTAGAATTGTTATTTGATTCCGGCTAGCATGAGCCTTCTTAAACTTTGCCTTGACGGGTTTTCAAATCCAGTTGTTAACGTAAAAGCCTGTCTAATTCGCGAGCTACGGCAAAGGCGATAACATTATTATCTCGCGGTTACATAGGATTTTCGGCCATAGACAAGTACCTAATTAGTTTTATTTTATTGGTCCTTTTCTGTCAAATAAAATTTAAAACTATAAAAATAAAATGATTTTATTTAACGCTGTCTCTGTTCCGGTTGTTCAAAACTATTTTGTAAATAGTTAGATAAAGATTCACATATATTTTATTAGACCCCAAGGTGGTGGTTGGTGTGTAGGGTTGCGAAGTGTAACAACCCTTGTAAGCGTGCCACTAAAGTTCACATGGCGACCACAACTATTTTCAAGGGAGAAAATAATGATTTAATAAGTTTTACATCTAAAGTAACTTCAGAATTACCCTCACGTCAAGACAGCGCAATCTTTTTCAATCACGGGAAAATTGACAATGTGACTGGTCATGTAAGTTATTTACAGTGTAAACTTTATATAACAACACTTAACGTACTTGTGCGTTATCGAGAGTGGTTGTTAAATGGAGAGAAATTAAAGATATTATTTTACTGTTTCATAACAATATTTACTAATACTTACACATTTTACAGACGAACATTATGATTCATACAAATAATTATAATAATAATAATTGCTGCTGTCACTTTAGGCATTGATAACAATGTATTGCCAGCATAGAAGTTTTACCTTCAGATTCAACCAGGTCAATCAAGAGTTTCTTGTGGCTTCTGACTTATATTGTTGTCATTAAGTAGAGTGAACTCGACGCTATATAGAGTGTACTATTGTATAGAAAACTGTACTAATTTATTTTAAACGATGCAATGTCATATGTCTTGACATATAGTATCATAATTAAACAATCATAAAAAAAAGATTACCTATTATTCTCATAATCTTTAAAAAGTAATAAAATTTGAAAGTAAATGTTTTTGCCATATCTAGTTTATTGCTAGCTCTGTAGCTTTTTCATTACACGCTCGTGCACGCGAGGTATGTTTTAATGTAAAAGGACGCCAAACAAACGCCAAAAAGCGTATATTTTAAAGGCACTGTCTTCACAAATTAAGATATCTGTATTTATTTTTATTTGTGTGAAAACAGAGGCTGGGGCATTCCACAACATTGTCGTGCGACAGATGTATGTGTCCCCAAATTTATACAAATAGGAATGGTGACTACAACCCTCAATAGGAATACGCCAAATTTATATTTAAAATCTGGATATAAGTTTTCTCAGTATATTATTTTCTGATATTTCTTATCCTACCATAGGTTTGCAAAATATAAAAATTGTTGGCAGGATAGATACTGCAGTGAATGACACCCAGCGACTACATTAAATTCCATGCAACTTTCTCACATCATATTATTGACTGACCCCTGTAGTTCAGCTTCACCTAGTTTAGTCTTAGTACTTTATATTTTGTTTTACACATATAATTGTTGCTGTACTGTTATTTATTTATTTATTTTATTTATTTATTAGGGTCGCCAACAGTGACAGCAACAAAAGATACATCGATTTTTACTTACAACTAAGACAGAATACAGATGCTGCACCAATTACAGGCAACCACCACATGCTATTATACTGTATCCATTAATTGGGCCTTTGAGTAGCGAAAACAAAAACACAATACAATTACAGCAACAACTAAGTAAATCTAAGCAAAAACAAAAACAAAAGAACATGATACAATCAAGAAACACAATTCCAAGGATCAAAATTGGTTAAACAGCAGTTCAGTTTACAGTCCCAGCCAGGATCCGCTGCAGTGACAATACATTGTGCTTAAAAACATGCAAAGAATTAGCAAATATGTCTAGACTGTCATTATTTTTTCGTGAAAATATGTTGTATTGACGACATGTACGGTTCAGTGATGAGTGGTAACCCAAATTGGATTTAGATTGTCGTAGAATGAATAGATCATATTTGCCAACCCTTGGCAGCCTGGTCGGCACAGAGACACGAACACGGGACAGTAGGTAGGAGGTAGGCTGTTATTTGCTAAATTATTATATAATAAATAATAATAAATAAATATTTCCAGACAGGTCACACAGCGCCATCTAGTTTCCGTGGTAAGCGACGAGGCTTGTGTTTCGGAAATTAGATGGTTGATAAACTACATATTATAGTAATAATTTAATCGAAGGAAATAAGGTACAATGATTTAAAAAAAAAAAAAAAAAAAACTAAAAATTTACATCTTAAAACATAAATTACTATTATTAAAAATAAACCTAAATAATAAATAAAAATATAACTAAAAACTAAAATGAAGAAAAAACAAAATAAAAATTATTATAAATAAAAAATTTGCTCCAAATCACGCAAAGTGGCAAGGATACTGGCAGCATTGCCACGTTGAATGGCAATACTGATTCTTTGGCCCAAATATTGCCCAGCCCTTTTGTCTCATATTATTACATAATATTATATTTTTGTAAATATATACATGTTATGTTTCATTCCAGTGTATTGTGTTTATGTTGTTCAATAAAGGTTTTTTCATTTCATTTCATAATAAGTATCAGAATATCCCCCATCGGTCCCCATTATATATTTTATTGGTATTTGTGTATTAGTATGTAAATTATTATGTATGTTTAAGTATTTGTTTTTATTTCTAAATGCAATCATATATCACACTCCCAAAGGTTAGCTAGTATAAAATTCCGAGAGACATTAAGTTCGCCCTTGTACTCAACTGTTAAGTTTTTAAGTTCAATAAAGAATTTATAATTAATTAATACTTTGTATTGTGTAGAATCGTCCACACATTACTGTTGACTTCATTTTAAATTGCTATAATTGTATGATAACAATATTTATTATTACAAGACGTCCAAAAGGGCAACAATTATATTGACATCGATAACATATTACATTAAGTTATTTCTGAGACAAACTAAGCGGTTCTCAAACTTTTTTGGTGACGGAACCCTTTTGGAAAGCAAAATACTTGATGGTACCCTACAATATAACAATAGTTTTTAAAAGAGTATTCTTTACTTTATGTTTTGAAGTTAGAGTCAAAAGTTGCTTGTTCACAACTATAGCGTCTAATTCAGAGGCGCCTTTTATCAAAGGGACTGCGCGCTCACAAGTATACGCGCGGCGGACGGAGTCAAAACGTTCGACCAAAGTGAGGTGTTTTGTTTTTTTTTTCAAAATTCTTGCGGAACCCCTACAGGGGTAATGTGGAACCCTAGGGTTCCGCGAAACACACTTAGAGTATAGCTAAACTAAGCTATTGTACAGTTTGCGTTTTTTATTTTAGTTTGGTGTTTGTATTTTATATAAACGTAATGTCATTTTTGAAAAGAATAAAATATATTTGTAACTTTTACGTCAGATCTTGCATAAGCAATACTAAAATTAAAAAATATATATATTATTATATATATAAATTTCTATTGTGATTAAATAAAGTTAACAATTTTTCTGTTTGTGGCGACCGTGTTTGAAAAAAAAAGGTTTATTAACGACACAAAGGATTTGAAATATATACTTCCCAGCCTCGGCAGACTGGGCAAATTACCATCATCAATCCGCGTACCACTTATTATTATATAGTAAATAATAATTATAAATAATATTTGACATTACATTTTTTAAATAATTATTATACATTGTTGTTATTTGACATAATAATATAATTTAAATTTAATTTTAGTATATATATTCTATATTGTTTATTTAGTTAGACAACGCTCCTTTACAGCTGCATCCAACCTTAGTTTTTATAACCATTATGCGTGTATATATATATATATATTTATATTTCCAGACAGGTCACACAGCGCCATCTAGTAGCAGACTGTTCCTTGCTTGCTCGTATCCGGCTTTGTTTCTGTATCGTTGTATTAATTACATTGTATATGACAAAAGTGTAATGACAAATCCAAGTGTTCCCAGAGTACGGTTTCTACGGATAAACAAAAAACAATATAAATCGTGATTTTTTGAATAAGTTGTCAATTGGATACATTCTTACATTAAATTCTCATTTCTTACATTAAAGTTACAAAATATGAAATCCAGTCCAAACCAGGTTCTAAAACGTAAGAGCTGGCTCTATAAAGTAGGCTGGAAGTCTACTCAATTAGACGGTTCATTGAAGAAAGCTGTTAGACCTGACAGTATATGGCAATAAGTACTAAACTCAATAACAGATGGGACACACTGTATTGCGTTTGGATTACGTGACTATTAAACTAGTTATTTAGTTCACTGACTTTAGCAATATTAACCATTAAAAATGACTTTGGGTTTATCTGTTCAATACTAATTATGTATCTTACTATTTGATTTTATCAATGAGTTAAACAAAATATTATACCGGAAGTAAAAAAAAATAGTTATGTATTAGCTCTAAGTCTATACATAAATCCTTTTTTTCCTTCTGTTTAATTTATTTATCACATTAACAAAATATAAAATAATAGTTACAATCTACTTTAATAAAAATAATAAAATTAAATAACTATAAATTAAATATTATAACAAAAAATGGCCTAAAGAGAAATCCCATCAGATATATTTATTTATTTATAAACTCTTTATTGCACAAAATAACTTAAAAAGTAGTGTACAAGGGCGAACTTAATGCCTTCCGGCATTTTATAACAGCTAACCTTTGGGAGTGTGGCAGAGGATTGCGGGTGCATTAAGATAAATATAATTACTTAAGAATAATTAAATACTACTACACAAATACTTACATTATATATAATTAAAGTAATATATATAATAAACATAAATATATATTATGTATGAATATATAAACACACTAATAGATAGATACTCGTATCATATTACATATATTCACGATAAAAATTAAGGAAATAAATAAATATTATAATGCATAGGTACTTGTAGTTAGCATGACAAATTATTTTGTTTATTTAAAAAGTGAGCAACAAGTAGATTTTTAAACATATATTAGATATATATTTTAGATATAGTCCCAAGAAGACAGGTAACATTTCCCCTTTGATAGCGAGGTTTATAGGTTTGGACTACTCATTGCCCAGACGCTTGGCTGAGGGCCCCGATGGGCCCATTGTCTCGACCCCAAACGGCGCAAACTCGTAACTTATACCAAGGTTGGCGTATTTGCGCAGCTTGAGGTTTTCAGCAGAAACCGCCGCACTCACCGCGCTGGACGAGGTTGCCTGAATGTGAGACGGGGCTAATGTGTCTACACATGTCGCATCCCAGTAGTCTATAAATTAAAATATTTATTTATAAATAAAAATAAAAAACTACTTAAATAGTAGTACTACCTAATACTTAAATCTCAGGGAGACAGCGCATGAAGCGGGGCCACTGTGGAAAATGTGGAGTCCCGCAAGCTCTCATGGCCCGCGCAAGTATGTAAGTGTATTAAGAGATTACATATTTGTGCCGTTTGCTGTAGAAACTCTGGGCCCATGGAGTCCAACCGCAAAAAAGAATTTAAAAGACCCCGTGTTTTGTCGTCTCCTCCGGTGACAAGAGGGCTGGCTCTTTCTTCGTCAAGAAATCTGCAATTCAGCAGAGAAATGCAGCCAGCGTTCTTGCCACCATTCCCTGGGAACGGGACTAGGGACCGTAGTATTAATAATAATTTTATTTTATATTTTGTAAATAGGTATCTTTTTTGAATAAAATAATATCTAAATCCAAGCCGTCTGGCCAGCGTGGCGAGTGTAGGCCAAATTCTCCAGATATATGTTCTGGAAGGCCCATCTCCAGCAATGGAGGTCTAGGACGCTGTGTTCTAGGGGCTGTAATAAACAATGTACAGGAATATCTATATTAAATAGTAAATAATAAATTAAATATAAACTAAACCTAATAAAACTAAACTATAAATAAAAAATGTCCTCTAGAGACAATATTTTAATAAATATTATACAGTAAATTCACTAAGAACTATTTAAGGTTTTCACATATATTTATTTTTTAAATAAAAAAAAAATCCTGCCTCTGACTCCAGAGCCGATGACGGCCCATGAGAGCCATAGTCTCGTAACCTGTATCAAGGTTTGCCAAGAAACCCCTGCACTCACCGCACTGGACGAGGTCGCCTGGATATGAGATAGGGCTAATGTGTCTGCTTTAATTCGACATTTTGTCTATTCTACCTACATATTTACTCTTTGGCCAAACGAAAACACGTACCAATTACAAGCCACGGGCCATAATTTGACCAACTCGAGTATTTATTGTTGCTGTTTTCCATTTCGCAGGCCACATTATTTATCTTTAAGACCTTTTGCACACAGCTGGTCAAAAAACAAAATGTTATTTTCCATATTTCTTTCATCATTTCCATCCCTTCCAGAACATATATCTGGAGAATTTGGCCTACACTCGCCACGCTGACTAGACGGCTTGGCGAGGATATGATGTCAATTTTTAATGACAATTTATTAAAGACTCTACAAGTTGGTATTAGTGGAACCGGGACCGACGGCTTAACGTGCTCTCCGAGGCACGGGAACGGTGGTGTTGTGAATGACAAATGTACGTAAGAAAAGTGTATTTCTCATTGGTACATGCCGCGGGGTTTTGAACCGACCTTTGTAGGATTTATGGAACGCGTTCTTACAACCGAGCCACCACCGCGCCTTGTATTATTGTATTTGTACCAAAGAGAAATACACTTGTATTGGAGAGCACGTTGAGCCATCGGTCCCGGTTCCACTTACACAAACTTGTGGAATCGTTAATAAATTGTCATAAGTTATTTACATCAGACCATCGCCTACTCGTTAATGCTGGAGTAAAAGAGATGTTGTAATTAATTAAAAAAAAAACACAATTAATTGTTATGATTATTGGTTTGTATTTAGTTGAGGCACGCTGCAATAAAAGTTGGGGCCTGGTTTTGGGCAATCTCTTTTAGCAATGCTTTTATCGCATTTTTTTTTCAATTCAATTTAATTCGTTTATTTTGCAAGTAGGCATAGGACAAAAAGAGATGTATTCTGCACTTTTACACGTCAATTTTTACAATATTAATATAAAACAATATAATTTTATAGTGTATCAGCAGTACATGATAACCATCATTTGGGAAGAGAAACAATAACATATTAAAAATAACAAAATTATAAATACAGAATAACGCTTCGCATTATAGCTTGACCCTTGTTTTAGCGTTAAATAATTTTAACCCGTTTTATCTGAATCGTGGGTGCGTATTAGAACAGAAGTAGGTCTTAAGGGAAAGTCTATTTAAGTGGATAAACTAAGGTATCTATTGAGAAAATGACTCCTAGAAAGTTGAAACGTTTTGTCTTAAAGCAACCGGCCCAAGAAATAATGAAATTTAAAAAAGGAACAAACAAATCGTACAATAAATTATTACAGAAATAAAAAAATAATAAAAGTAAAAAAAAAGTAAAGTATCATTACGACCGTTTCCCTTTCGGGGTGGTCAGAAACCACGCTTATAAATAAGCTGATTCACATTTAGCCAACTTTACTATAGGCCAATCACGACAAGTGGCAAGCTCGTCGATGTGTCCAGCGCGTACCAAACTCGAGAAATATCACAAATAAATTAAATATTATTTAAATGTATTTATTTAAATTAATAAATATTATTTGTGTCCCGACCAGGAATCGAACCCGTACCGTCTTTATTTTAATTATTGTGTACATATTTGTATGTATCATTATCATTACAGCCCCTAGAACACAGCGTCCTAGATCTCCACTGCTGGAGATGGGCCTTCCAGAACATATATCTCGAGAACTTGGCCTACACTCGCCACGCTGGCCAGACGGCTTGGCGAGGATTTGATGTCAATTTTTATGACAATTTATTAACGATTCCACAAGTTGGTATTAGTGGAACCGGGACCGACGGCTTAACGTGCTCTCCGAGGCACGGGAACGGTGGTGTTGTAAATCTATGACAAATGTACTTAAGAAAAGTGTATTTCTCATTGGTACATGCCGGGGGGGTTTGAACCGACCTTTGTAGGATTTAAGGAACGCGTTCTTTCAACCGAGCCACCACCGCGCCAATTGTATGTATATTGATATGTATTATGATATCATAGAATAAGTTTATTTTATTTTTCTTTAAAATTAAGTTTTATATTTAAGCCCTTTGCACCTACCTCATAATCAAAATTCTCTGTATTGTCCCAAAGGTTGGCTGCTAAAGAATGCCTAGCGGCATTAAGCCCGCCCTTTGTACATAGTCCAATAAAGTTTTTAAATAAATAACTGTATGTTAAGATGACACAGTATGCCTATGAAGCACGTCATTGGCTGAAATAACTTAAATGAAGAACCAATTACGTGGCATATGTTAAAGTATTGATAATAGATTATTTAAATCATCATTTCTGAAAACGGCTGTTTGTTGTTTATAAAATAAAAGAAAAGCTTTAGTAGTCTGATGGATGGACATTCCAGACGAATGTAGACGAAGACGGACGGATGTAGACAGATTTAGAGACTGTTAAACCTTGACTTATGTTTAACAACCACTCGTACACCGGTATTCTTAGGCCGCGTTCGTTTTAAGAAATGTTAGCATGAAAATACCACTTTTTAGCAGTCGTTCGTTTAATGAAAATTCTAACATTTGATGCTAATTTTGTCGACTTTCGGGTTGCACATAGGCATGTATGTAGTCTACCTTAATTCTGACTTGCCTGGTGGGTTACTGCTGTACCAGGTATTGTATTATCATAGGTACTCATAACTTAATTTAAAAGGTTATTAATTGATCGTTGTGGTGCAGTTCTGTATATGTTTTATTTTGTAAATCTGCTATAGCTGAGTTTTCCTTGCTGAGATTCCTTTCTCAGTCAGATTAAACATTAACAGGTCACTGGAATTTGCTAAGCTGCTGGTCTTCTGCTAACAGCTTACTTATTGGACCACTTTGCTGCTTAGTCTTCTACTAGCAGGAGTAGAATCATTCAAAATATTTAAATTAATGACGTTTCATAAATGCCTGTAATAGGTTTACGTGAATAAAGATATTTGACTTGACTTGATGTCTCCAGCGTACTCGAGAAATATCACAAATAAATTAAATATTAATTAAATGTATTTAGTTACATTAGTAAATAAATCCACGGACTTAACCGCTAGACCACGGAGGCAGTTTGATATATATTTTATAAAATATGTTCTTTAACTAAAATAAGTAATTTAACTAATTATTAATAAGAAATACAAGATTGTTTAATATAAATATTAGTCAAAAATAACATAAACAGGCTTTAAGGACACTTAAGTTTGACAGTTCTGTCCTCGACCGTAGTGACGTACCGAGGCGTCCTCCCTTTGACAGCTCGAAGGAATAATAAACGTCGAACAGGGATTACATTTAAACTGCAGTGACTACTGTGTGCAAGTGATAAAATCGAAGATATGCTGGGGTTGTCCATTTAAATTCGGTAGAATTCGGTAGCAAAAATATTTAGATTTCAATATTTGTACTAAGTAATATTATTTCTCCCCAGTCAAAGTACGAAAAAAAAACATACAAAAAGTGTTGACGGCATGACCGTTAGGCAGTGGAAACTTGGCAGGTCACTGGTGTAGGACGAGAGATGTGTCAAGCGCTGGAATACAGGTTACGAATTGGGCCGTTTGAGGTAGAAACAATGGGCCCATGGGCAACAAAGAGTTGTCCAAACGGCTGACGGAAAAGTCTGGAGACAGGAAGGCTGGCAATTAGGTATTTCTGCCAATGTATTAGCATCGCTATACAGAAGGGAAGCGTTGGTAGTCTCCTTGGGACTATCACTGATGGGTCGTCTTTAGAGGACATTTTTAATTTATAGTTATTCTTTTATTAGGTTTTTTAAAATTTTTATATATTAGTTTTAAGTTTTCTATTTATATAGTCTTGAAGAAAGTGTAAATAAGTTTATCAATAATAAATCTATTCAAAACTATTAATACGTATACCAAACTAAACAAATAATAATAATAAATATTTCCAGACAGGTCACACAGCGCCATCTAGTTTCCGTGGTTAGCTACGAGGCTTGTGTTACGGAAACTAGATGGTTGATACAATACAATGTACAAGTTGCAGCCGGTGGGAATGGAACCCACGACCTCCCGAGTTCACGGCAACGTTTGTTACCACTAGACCACGGAGGCGGTCTATAATATATATATATAATAATATTCATATTATTAAATAAAATATTTATAACAGATAAAAAAAACTTTAAGTTCTCTATTTTTTCGTCAATTTTCCAATGTTATTATTAGTTATTCTGTTATTTGGTACGGAGACAAATTAAAAACTATGAAAATTGGTTTAGCCGTTCTTTCTTTCTTTAAATTATACGGTCTTAACCTCTAGCTCCCTCGCTAACCCGGCTGGCCCAGCATGACGAGTATAGTATCTCCAAATATTTGTGGAATGCCAATCTCCAACAGTAGAGGTTTGGGACCCTGTGTTCTTGGGGATGTGGTGATGATGGTGATAATGAACTACACATACTTGTTGTAATCGGTAGATATACCGATTAATCGGTAGATTTTGTCTTCTCTAGTGCATACTTGATTGAGAGGAGATCACTGACATGTGGTGTTTATTTTTGTCTTGAGCACGCGACGGGGATATTACTATTCGGCTGGGAGCGAAAAAAATTACATTCTTTCTTAATTGTTTAAGGCGGACTGATAGTGGTAATTTGCCCAGTCTGCCGGGGCGGGGAAGTATCCACCGTTCGTGCTGATAAACCCAGTAAAGTGTATCCACACGTTTTGGGATCAGGCTTGAATTGCCGTCATGCCCAGTCAAGCCGGCATAGTGTTAGGGACTGATGTCAGTCATGAGTGTCTGATATAAAAAAAAAAGAAAATGATAATGTCAAATTAAACACAACTTTTTTTTTAGATTTATATTAATACTCGTAATATTTAATATTCTAAGAAACAGTAATTATTAATTGAACAAAATAATATATAAACTCAATTAATAATGGGCCCATGGAGTCCAAGCGCAAAAAAAATAAAGGAGGTCCAGGACTCTGTGTTCTAGGGACTGTGATAAGGATGACGAACTACTGCCTCCGTGGTCTAGCGGTTAAGGCCGTAGAATTAACTTAAAATAAACTTAAAATAAATTAAACTTAACTCAATAAATAATGTATAGCGAGGCCAATGTATTTATTTATTTAATTAGTTAGTTTTTAAAAACTGCCTCGTAGTCTAGCGGTTAAGTCCATGGATTTTGACTCGGAGGTACCGGGTTCGATTCCTGTTCGGCACACAATAATATTTAATAGTAAATATTTTTCTCCTAAAGTTTTATTATCTGTGCAATAATGAGTGTATCTATCTATCTATATATTTATGGTGTTTATAGCATGAATGGGTTTGGGATATGCTTTGAACAACGCTTTCCTCGCGGTTTTCTTATGGTTAGTTAAAAGGACACTGGGCAAATATGACCCGCTTAGCGAAAAGTGGCGGACATTAACCAAAATGGTTTTAAATTATAGAAAATAATGTGGACTTTCATTATATGTATACATTTTTTTTTTAATCGATGGGAGAATAAAGTTATGATGTTTTTATTAAAATAAAAAATACACTACTAAACGAATATTTTTCTCTGGTGGCATATATATACAGTGTAAACTTCATTTAACAGCACACGATTTAACGACAAACACCCTAAACGTCAAAATTACTTGACTTGGCTTAGTTTACCTTATTGTCCATAGTGGTAATAATAGGTACACTCTTATGTAGCATTACAAACCCTCTAAATAACGACAACAATACGTCATCATTTACGTAGTTTATGTATAAATACTAGTAATAAATGTAGTGTATTGGTTAGAATTGTACCCCACATATTTATACTGTTTCTTTCTCCCAAAGGTTAGCAGGTAGAAATATCCAAAAGGGCTATATTTCGCCTTTGTACTACTTGTGCCAATATAAGCCAAGTTCCAACTACTCCACAGTAACAATTTGTATATACTGGAACATGCTCGAGTTTGCCATGGTCATTTAGTACATAATGATTGGGAAGAACTAGTTAATGTCCCGTTAATATATGAAAACTTTAATAGTGCTTGTATACTCGATATTATTAATCTTTATAAATGGGGACTAGAAAGAAAATCTCAAATAGATTTTGAAAACATGGACATTTCATTATTGGACAGCGCTAACTAAAAGTCAGTTTATGACTATTTTAGAGAACAGACACCATCTCTTTATAACAGACCTGATCACCCTGCATCCATTTTAGGGATGTATATAATAAAAATAAGGACTGGTGAATCTGATGAGCGTTTGGCTACAAAATTCAAAATATCTAGAAGAACATTAGAAAGAAAGTTATTATAGATTTGGATGAAGTTGAATAATTCATATATATAATGATATAAATAATAATTTACTTTTATTTTATTTTATTTATTTTCCATTTATTATTTTTTAGTGTTATAATAGTGCTTTTAAAGTTGTTATCTGACAAAAATGCTACAAAATGTCGGAAAATTATTGATTTTTATATTAATATATTTCTTTATTTTTTACAAGATTCCCGTAACCCACAATAATGCGACTAAGTTCATAGTAAATCAGAGTCATATACCAACACATTATGCTATATTTTGTTCGTGTCCGCCGTGGGTATGGTTTCCATACAAAAGTGCCCCATGTCCTTGTGACGCTCCGTCTAGTCTAGATAAGTCAAGTTTAGGATAGGTAATGTCAATTAATTACAGTAATGAGCACACAAATAAATTACTCAACAGATAAAGGTCAATTCAATAATAATGAATAAGTTACGACTACATTATCGGCTGTGGTTATTTATTGTATAAGATAATTTGTAGTCATATATATTTTATTAGTGGAAGAAAATATGCAGATGATGGTTGCGGGATAAATTATACCTTGAGGACCCTCAGCCAAGCGTCTGTCCAAAGAGTTGTCCAAGCGGCGGACGGAGAAATCCGAAGACAGGAAGGCCGGCAATTACTTCTGCCTACGTATTAACCCAGCTATACAGGGAAAATTCATGGAACTATCTCTTAAGGACATTTTTTATTTAAAGTTAATTTTTTTATTATTAGATTATAGTTATTTAATTTGATTACTTAAGTAAGTAGTTTGTTTTACAACGCGTTGGAGGACGTCTTTAAAATTCTGAACTAGAAAAACTGCGGCATTAATGTCAACGGAGAATACATCTCACACCTCCGTTTTGCGGACGACATAGTCATAATAGCTAGCTCGCTAAAGGATCTTAGCGGAATGCTTAAATAATTTGGTCTAATCAAGCTTAACCTTGTGCTGTGTTCAGTAATTAAATAATATTGAATTGTTACTTTTACTACATATATACTATACATATATGTGCAATGAATATTACAGATAATGGTATATTAATAAATATAGTACATTAAATATAAATTAAAAATAATAAAAATAGAAATAAACTAAACTATAAATAAAAAATGTCCTCTAGAGACGTCCCATCCGAGATAGTCCCAAGGAGACTGGCAACATTTCCCCTCTGTATAGAGAGGCTAATACGTTGGCAGAAATAATTGCCAGCCTTCTTATGTGCAATTAAAATAAAAATGTATGTTTTTTCCTAGTAATAAAATCACAAATATCAGCAGGCGTTTCGCAGTCCATGATATTGACTAGTCGCTTTAAGTGCATTTTAAGACTGCCTCCGTGGTCTAGCGGTTAAGTCCGTGGATTTAGACTCGGAGGTACCGGATCAATTCCTGGTTGGGACACAAAAATATTTATTAATGTAAATAAATACATTTAATTATTATTCAATTTATTTGTGATATTTCTCGAGTTTGGTATGCTGGAGACATCGACGAGCTTGCCACTTGTCATGATTGGCCTATAGTAAAGTTGCCTAAATGTGAATCCGCTTATTTATAAGTGTGAGTTCTGACCACCCCGAAAGGGAAACGGTCGTGATGATACTTTACTTATGATGAAAAAAATATATTTTATTGTCTACAGGTGCCCTGATCGGAGGTATTCTTGGTGGCATGGTGATGCATTACGGCCGTCAAAGGGTACTGCTGTTCGCAGCGTTACCCTATTCCATCTGCTGGCTCATCACTTCGCTGTCCAACAGCGTCAACATGATCTCTGTGACATCATTCTGCAGCGGACTGCTCGTCTGTCTTATCTCAATGCTTACTCAGGTAATCAGCAAATTTTTAAAAACGATTTTTTAAATCCTTTTTTTAGGTAGTAGAAAAATTGATTGACACTTCGGGTGCCGTCGTATTCCGATTGAGACCCGAGTTTTTTTTTAATACTAGCACGACATGTGACCTTGGACCGACGTGATGGTAAGTAGCGCGCAAGGTCCATGAATGTTAGCTACTGGAATCAGACACTCATGACTGACATCAGTCTCTAACACTATGCCGGCTTAACTGAGCATGACGGCAATTCGAGCCTGATTCCGAAACGTGTGGATACTTCCACGCACTGGCAGACTGTAAATTACAACCTATTTGTTGTTCTCGTTGAAAGTATGTGCCATTTGCAATGATGTCAAATGTCAATTTTTACTTTCAAGGAGAACTAATATTGTAAGCTTGCCATTGTGATATTTATATAAAAATAACACCGCTTGAAACAAGACTTTCTTAGTTTTCCCGATGGAAATACATTATACAAACACAAAATATTATATTGTTCATAAAAGTACAATTAACAAATTGATTTACACACTGACTCCTAAACTAAGTATAAGTTAGACCTGTCATTTAGGATCCCAGTTAGTTCCATTAGTTATACAAAGAGATACAATACGTAGTGAAAACAGTTAACAATAAAAATATTTACAATAAATAAAGGTATTTTAATCAAAACAACAGGTGGGTAATATAATAAATAAATAACATTAATTATTTAATTAATTAATTCTTAATTTATTTTATTTTTTAATCTTTGTACTTTACTCCGAATAAATACATTTTACGAGAAAAAAAAAAAAAAAATAATAATAATAATAATATAAATACTATAAGTACTTAAAAAATTAATAAATAATATATATATATATTTATATATATATTATGCACTATATCTGTAGAACTATAGTTCCATACAAAAAAACTGATAAATTTTTAACCAAATAAGTTAATGTTTTGTTTTCCCGATGCATTGTAATAAAATCCCGAGAAAGTATTTATGTTTCGTAAAGTAGCTGAAATCCTATCGTTTTAAATTCTATCCATCAGAGATATCTTGTTTTGTGACTTGTTTATAGTCAAACTAAATCCATTCGCCGCACTAATTATGTCTCAGTCAAGCTTTGACGAGGCGGTAACTGTCACTAATGTTTGCAAAACGTAAATATTTAGAAGAACACTACAACATCAATTAGTCCTTTTGTCTATATGTCTTTTAGTGACGTGCGTATGAAATTGGCTCGTCACAGCCCCTAGAAGACCGATGCCTAGATGTCTGCGCGAGATGGGTCTTCTAGAACATATCATTTATTTTATTTTTATTTATTTAGGAAACAAACAGATCTTCAAACATATTATAAACTACAAAATTTAATTTCATAGGTATTTTTAATTTAGTTTTATTTATAATTAGTTTTTTAATCTATTTTATTTTAATATTTTTATATCTACTTCGAATATAATATATATATATATTTATATGAAGAAGTTAAAAAAAAATAAAAACTATAAAATCATGCCTAAACTACAATGAAAATTTCAGTGATATTGATTTATTCAGTGTTAGTGTGGCTAGGTTAAAAAAAGAAATTAACATTAAATTATCTAAAATGGGAATGCTTAGAGAACTTTTTTTTTTAATTATTAATACAGTATATATATATATATATATACAGAATTACACAACGACAATAAATAAATATCTTTTAAATTCACTTGAGTACCTATGAGATTACAATACCTGGTACCAGTAGGTATGTCAGAATTTAGACTTGCCTGTCGAAAGCCGACAAAACGCAAAACCTCTGCTAATTTTAAAATGTAAAAGTAAAGTAAAGTATCATCACGACCGTTTCCCTTTCGGGGTGGTCAGAAACCACGCTTAAGCGGATTCACATTTAGCCAACTACTATAGGCCAATCATGACAAGTGGCAAGCTCGTCGATGTCTCCAGCGTACCAAACTCGGGAGATATCACAAATAAATTAAATGTATTTATTTACATTAATTAATATTTTTGTGTCCGACCAGAAATCGAATCCGGTAGCTCCGTGTCTAAATCCACGGACTTAACTGCTAAAAAAAACCGTAAAAGTTCAAAATATTTTTTTTTGTCCTATATCTAATTACAGAAACAAAAAAGAACAAATATTTGAACGTGTTCGGCAGAGGTCCCAGGCCCCCGCAGCAGCAGCCGATCACGCATGTGCCAGCCAGGGGGGATGGCACCAGGCCCTTAGGTTGATATTAGTGGAACCGGGACCGACGGCATAACTAATAGATTACAAATTGGAGAAAATAATAATAATAATACATTTCTCTCGTTTTTGCGACAATACAGTTTTGTCGTGCCGCGGAAATCTATTAGCGAATCAAATCGATCATTGTCAACCTTTAGCAGACATCTATAGAACATGTATACTAATTATACTCGTACAACGATCGTCTGTGTCCAGTTCTGGAGGCCAATTCTAGCGTTTTCGACTTGCGTGTCGGTTCGAAATATTCGAATGTAAAGCGACAGATCTCCATAGAAAATGACGAGTTTCTTTCAGAAGGCGCCAGAATTGGTGCCCTGGTCGAGACACAATAATATTTATTAATTTAAATAAAATTTTACAATCCCTGTGGAGTCACATGTCAATGAAAATATTTTATTTCCTAGAAAGATGACTACAGAAGACTACATTCAAAAGTACACTGAAAAATCTATGAAAATGTTGGATTGTGCGAGAGAGAGGGATGCACAGCGTAAACCCTTTTTTAATACGTGATTTTAACGTGGTCAAGATAAGATTATAATAAAAATGCTATTTTTAAAACCGTCCTATAGATACCGTCCCCGTCATCTATTACTTGGCTAAAAACTACGCTATGATTTTACCTCGGAAATTTTGATGACATGTTGACAAAGATGATATATTAAAACAATATATATATATATATTACTTGCTGTTTACGTTGCTCGTGAATGGGGATTGCAATCCCGCAGCTCTTTTAATCCCGCCGGATTGCTGTGAGGTTGGGCTACGGGAACTTCCACCCAAGGCATTTGTATGATTATTAAAAAATTGTTTATTAAAACTACATTATATAGGTAACTTTTTAGGCATATATTTTTTGTACTATAGCACGACATGTGACCTTGCGCCCACCTGATGGTAAGTGGCGCGCGTGGTCCATGAATGTTAGGAACTGGAATCAGACACTTATGTCCGACATCAGTCCCTAACACTATACCGGCTTGACTAGATGCGTGTGTCGCTTGAAGGACTCCAGGTTATAGGAAAGTGGAAACACAGAAGCTGGAAGAGCATTCCACATCTTTATTGTGTGACAGATGTATGAGTCACTAAATTTATTGGTACGCGAAGGGATGGTAACTACGGTATGTGGGTGCATATTCTGACCTGTGCGTGTGTTTCGGTTACGGAATGAAGAGGTAGGAATTAGGTTATAGAGCTCTTCAGAGCACTCACCATAGTATACCCGGTAGAACACGCTCAGAGAAGCCACATCTCGGCGAAGCTGCAGGGATTCGAGAGTTCCAGATATAATGGCATCCATATATGGCATCTGAAATAAAATAATACTATTATTATTTTATTTAAAACTTAAAAAAAAATAATGAACAAAAAAAAAGGAAAAATCCAAAGGAACTATCAGCTCTTAGTTGAATAACGTTTTTGGTTGAGAAATTTATAATGCTAGAAGGTTTAAAAGCGAAATGAAATGAAATATTTTATTTGCTAAAAAAAAACACGTGGTTACAGATTCGAGTATGGTCTCAGTTTTATAGACAACTCACATGTTTCGCCAGTGACGGCATGCAAAAGTTTATACAACTATTATAAAAAATAAATTACAAATTTAGAAACATTGGCACAGTCTTATAAATCATAAATAATAATTGGTCCAATAGGTTTCAATGTCAAATATAATTCATTTAATAATTATTCTAGATGTCAATTGTTTTGCGTAATTAATGGTCAGGTACATAATTTTCTTTTCTATTATTTAAGAAGTCATTTACGGAGTAATAACACCGTTCATTTAACCACTTTCGGAGTATTTTTTTAAACCGTCAAATTTGTAGCTGTTTAATATTTTCCGGAATGTGATTGTAGAATTTTATTGCCATGCGATGGTCGTAAAAACCATTGTCTAGGTCTAACTGTGCTTAACGTAAAGTTATGTTCAATAGTTCCACCAGACAGTTTTTTTGTACAAGATTACAGTAATGTCATAACAGCAAACTTTATGTTAAACTGTAAGCTTTTTATCACATTTACATTGTCATTTAACGGTGCCTTTTTCCCATACTTTGACGAATAGCTATAGAAAGGTAACGACACCCATTATTGACACCCCTTGAAATATTAAAATTCCTTATTGTATAAGACATCTTAACATATACATATGTGACAACTTAATATTGATATATTTACAACCAAACATTATTCGCTTAGACGTCAGTTAGATTTTCAGCCTATTTGGTGTACCGAAACCAAATAATCTTGTTGTTGTCTAGCGGTCTGTGGATTTAAACTTGAAGTTAAATATTTATTAATGTAAATAAATACATTTAATTAATATTTAATTTATTAGTGATATTTTTGAATTTGGTACGCTAGAGACATCGACGAACTTGCCACTTGTCATGATTGGCCTATAGGAAAGTTGGCTAAATGTGAACCCGCTTATTTATAAGCGCCGTTTCTGACCACCCCGAAAGGGAAACGATCGTGATGATACTTTAATTTTTTCGTTGCATATATTATAAGTCAAATATGATTCTATTTTTTATTTATTAAAAAAAATCATTTTTGCTTAGTTACTGTACCTACTCATAAGTTTTGTTTAATTCTATAACTCTTTCTAAACTGTATCTACAAGTTTGTATATTCATATGTATTTTTTTTTAATTGCTTAATTTTGTTTATATAGCATCTTCATTATTATGTAAATGCTGTATTATTTTTAAAATATAAATAATAATAATAATAACAGAGACCTTGCAATAGAGGATTTACCCAACTCAAATTAAAAAAGTAACAACTGTACCCATATTAGTATCTACGACCGGAGTAATACCCAAAACATTACATGACAGCCTTAAAACTATCAACGTAGACCAGCACACATACAGACAATCCCTAATACTTGCCGTATAGTCAGAAAGTTTGGAGTTAAAGAAGCATGATGCTCACTTGGCCGAGGCCCGTGAACATCATTTGCTTAACCGGTTAAATACCGAGACTCTTTAAGAATATACATTACATAATAATAATAATAAAATCCTTTATTGCACACAAAATATAAAAATATGTACATAGGCGAGCATAATAAACCATAAAGGTATTCTCTACCAGCTAACCTTTGGGAGAGTGATAGAATGGATATTATGGGTGCAGAGTCAGAAAAATAAAATAATACATATAAAAAATAAAAATAAGAGAAAAATAATAATAATTAATAAACTATGGGATAAATTTTAATAAGTATTAACATTTATGGCCTTTTAATAATGTCTCACTAAGCGTCAGCATGCAGTGTAGGTTTTGGTCGATGTCAGCACCATATACGATGTAAATAATTTTGGAGAATACAGACAAAACTCGCTCAAACAGATGTTAATTCAGCAATTGTAATGCCAGACGCTTTGTTGCGGCTTCTTAAGTATTCTTTAATAAATAATAAATTAATTCGTAAAGATAACATTAGTTTTATTTAGTTGACAAAATGCTAGTGACACAATAAAAACAACATTTATTTATTTATTTATTTTTAGAAAAATCACAGCCTTTATTATTATACATATTAACAGTTTAGTATTAGTCAGTTCAGTTTAGTATAGGCCAAGAAGATTTTATATTATTTACATATATGTATACAGTTAAAACAGTTGATTATAATATTAGGAGTAAAAACAAGTTACAATTACAAATAATAATAGAAAATTATAAACGGCTCAAAAATACAAAACAATAAAAATAGGAATAAGAAAAAGAGGCAAGCAATGAGCAAGATTTGATAAAATATTTATAAAAAAGGTAAAGAACTACAAAAGGTTAGATCACGCCACATATTTTTATACGTTATGTTATACCAATGAGAATTACTTTTCTTACGTACATTTGTCATAGATTTACAACACCTCCGTTCCCGTGCCTCGAGGAGCACGTTAAGCCGTCGGTCCCGGATCCACTAATACTAACTTGTGGAATCGTAATAATCTTAGACAGGTCGGCGAGTGTAGGCCAAAATTCTCCAGATATATGTTCTGAAAGGCTCCAGTCTAGGACTCTGTGTTCTAGGGGCTGTGACGATGATGACCCCCTATGCCCATCCCGGGGTTTCAAAAAATATCTCTGCCAAATACTAATCTAATTTCTTCAATACAAACACACTGATTGCTATAGCCAAACTTCACAGTCACATGACGTTATTACTTATAAGATGTGATTCTTCTAAAGGAGATATATCCTATAAAGTTTCATCAAAATTGGTTTAGTAGTTTTCGGGTGCAAGAGCAACAAACATCCATCCATAGTTGTGATACTTTCTCACACACACAGTCTCTTATTTTTTCGTAAAAGTAATGACAATAGCTTTTAGAACGGCATTGTTATCGTAGGATTTAAAAAAAAATCTCAATGCAGAATTAAAAAATAAAATATCTAATAAAAGCATTCCTTTGTTCCAGGTTTACATAACAGAAATAGCTGTTCCGGAAATCCGCGGCTGTCTGAGCTCCGTACTCAAGATACTCAGCCAGATCGGAATTCTCATCTCATTCTCAGTGGGAGCCCTTCTCAACTGGTACCAACTGGCTTTGGTCGTCGCTGCAGCACCTATATTCCTCTTCGTCGCTGTCCTCTTTGTACCAGAAACTCCTTCATGTCTTCTACTAAGAGGGAAAGACGAAGAAGCAACAGAATCTTTACAATGGTTAAGAGGACCGGATGCTGATATACGACAGGAGTTAGCAACTATACGAACGAATATTCTAGCAAGCAAGCAATACAACGAAGATAGTACCAGCAAATTGAAGATGCTAATGTCAAAAAGGTTGACAAGACCAGTTGTAATAACGTGTGGATTAATGTTCTTTCAACGGTTTACTGGAGCACATGTGTTTAACTTCTACGCTGTCCCAATGTTTAAGAAAACTCTAAGAACTATGAACCCTCATGGTGGTGCTATAACCATAAGTTTCGTTCAGCTCCTAGCTTCATGCTTATCAGGCATGCTTATTGATAATGTTGGAAGGTTACCGCTACTAATGGTCAGTGGCGTTATGATGTCAATAGCTTTGGCTGGATTCGGAACTTATGCGTATTACGAAAATGTGTTTAGAAACGGTGCTGAGATCATTTTAGAGCCAAGATCAGATGATTGGATTCCTCTAGTTTGCGTTGTGACTTTTACAATTGCATTTGCATTGGGTATTGGACCTATTTCTTCGTTATTAATAGGGGAGTTGTTTCCACTTGAATACAGAAGTATGGGAAGTGCTTTAGCTACCAGTTTTAGTCATTTATGCGGTTTTATTAACGTGAAGTCAGCTGCGGATATTCAAGAGCATATAGGCTTGCATGGATTGTTTTGGGTTTACGCTGGCATTTCTTTTTGTTGTCTCATATTTGTTGTCCTTTTCGTACCGGAGACTAAAGGGAGAGAAATAGATGAGATGGACCCCAAGTATGTGGAGTCGTTGTGTATAAACCGATAGTCTGGGAGTCGACTGGTTCTGTGAAAAGGGCCAGTTTTTGGACAGTATTAGTACCCTGTGGGTAGATTCTTTCTAGTTCCTTCTCCTTTGGGTCGAGTATTTCTAAACTTTTAACATTACCCTATAACATCTCACTGAGCTGTCTCTAAATCAGGGTTACTCAAAGGTACGCGTATTCCTGAGAGTATTCCAGTTAATTTTAGGGTGTACGCGAAATAATTTACGCACTAATGGCTGCCTGCTCACAAGTAGTTGTTGCGACGTGCTACATACATTACATCTATTTATTAATATTAATTTTGAGTCGGAGGAACCTGAAGTGCTTTAAGATGGGAAAAGCTTTTTTCCTCCAGTTTCCTACATAAATATTTCTACAATAAACAAATCTTAAGCTTATTGGAAGAAAACTAATACCTTTTTATTATCTGATAGCGGTACGTGAAGCTATAATTTTGAGGAACCCTGCTCTAGAATAACTAAAGTTTAGGCTGCCAGTAAAGTGAGTGTTGGTGGAATAGGTTTTACTAAGGTTAACTTTTCTCTAATAAAATGTAAAAGCTTCGTTTATCTTTTTGTGCCTTCCATGACAGGTTTCGAAGTAACATACTCTTGACAGTAAACTAAGTTAATGTATGTATGAAATACCGACCCAGCCCTGTACCTAACAAAGTATTATGTTTTAATAAAATTGGAAGTTATTTAGGTTAAGTTTATTGGTTAAAATATATGTAAAAAGTAACTCAAAATTTAATGTAAATAGTACATCTCCTAAAACTGAATATTAGTAAACAAAAATAATAAAAAATGGCCTATAGTAAAGTTGGCTAAATGTGAATCCGCTTAATTATAAGCGTGGTTTCTGACCACCTCAAAAAGGAAACGGACGTGATGATGAAAAATTAGGTAAATGCACCTATTATCAACCGGAAAAAAGGGAGCCTAATACCGAGGTAATATTAAAATCATGCTTTGTCCTTTACGCCAATTGAGATTTTCGTCATTGATATGTGGCCATTTGTTTATTTATTACAAGCCATTACTTACAGCTACTGCCAAACATGTAGGCTCTTAGTTAATTTGTACAATTAAAATACACATTAAATTCACACCTAGGTACGAGTAGCACTTATACAATTGGCTTATATTTAAATAATTACATGTTATATACAAATAAAAATGTTTTTTCACAGGTAATTCATATTTATATGAATCATTTTATTACGTAAGACAATATAGGAGGGAACGGGCATTGACCATGTCTTATTTTTCCATACAGTTTTTACATAAGATTACAAAACTGCGCAAAGTTAAGATTATTCCAGTGGCAGATCCACTTTCCGAGTGGGTTTTATATCCAGAGGCTGGACTGATCAAAATCTTTAGGATTACATACAAACATAATGTAAAGATGATTTTTATGATAAAAAAAATCTTTAAAACAAAATCAACCAAAGTTGATTATATTTATTCATATCTTCCTTTAGATTCTTAATAGCAATAATTATTTAACAGATCATAAGTCAGGTCATAGCCAGCCAGAAATCATACGTAATAAATAAATGGCAAATTCAAATTATTTATTTGTAATTAAATAAACTATATTACAACAAAATCTAAATTTAACCTAAAAAATATAATTATAATACATAGAAAATAAAAATTAAATACTTACAAAAAAAATAGCACCTCCAAATCTCTGTCTTGTGGCATGGTGCCCAATACACTAGCAGCATTTTCCCTTTGAATTAGGATACTTAATTTTTGTGAGAAAAAACTGCCAGCCCTATTGTCACCAGAGACGTCAATGAGCCTTGGAACAATTTCTTTATAAAATGCTTTTAGTTCCGATCCCATGTTAATATTAGAAACAACAGATATGGTTTATAAAGGTGCACTATTACTATTGTGGATGGCATTTAATTTTAATAAATACGAGAAAAAAAGAGATATAATGAAAAATATAAATGTTAATATTATTCATATCTACATCGAATTTAACAAGATTAAAAATAATAAATTACAAGTGAAATAAAAAGTCATGTATCTACATTTTTGTAAGTAAAAACGACATTGATTGAGTAGTATTGTCAATTAGTACATATTTAGGTATTCTTTTAATTTCTCTCACCTCTAGCTCCTGTAGTCGCAACGGTAATTTATTATATATTTTTGCCGTCATGATTAAAGCACTTTTATGTAACAAAGCTTTCTTGCTAACTAATGGGTATATTATATTTTGATGACTTTTTTATGCCTTATACCTATCTAGAGATAATAGGTGCAGTTACCTTACTTTATAGTGATATCCACTACTCATTTTTATAAGGTAGTTTTGACCTTTGTAGAAAATAGACTGAATAACTATGTATTTATTTTAATTGTTGATTTTTTAAATTATCTTGTCTACCTTTTTGGTACAATAAATGTTATAAAAAAAAAACAAAAAAAATGACACTAAGGGCCGTATTAAAATCCGCTATTTATAAAAGTAATGTCTCTTTCATTCTTTCTTGATTTGTCATTTGTCAAAAAGAGACAACTTATATTTGAGTGAATATCGGATTTTGAAATCGATTTACTAATAAGACTAAAGCATCAAAGTTGTCCGAAGAGTAAGCTGTTAGCAGAAGACCAGCAGCTTAGCAGATTCCAGTGACCTGTTAATGTTTAATCTGACTGAGAAAAGAAACCTGCAAGGAAAACTCAGCTAAATAAAACAAATACAGAATTACACAATAACGTTAAAATAATCAATGTTAATAGGCATACGTCCACTGATTACGGCGGATGTAATCGGAAGCCGACGCAACTGCCAGCTATCAGATTGACGTCACATTTTTACATTAGAATTTGCGTGTGACAATCTGTTTATTATTATTAATTTTTAAAAATACGCTTCGAACAGACTATAACTATAATAAGTGGTAAGATACAAAGAAATATTTTACATTAGAAAAACTATCAATTGTTGGTTTGCTTCACTGATATCTAAACCAGTTATAATAAGTATTGTTTCAAACGGTGTTATTTTTATCACCATGGCAAGCTAATAATAATAGTTCTTCAAAGTTTAAATTGGCATTTGGCATCATTGCAAATGGCACATACTTTCAATGGGGACAACAAATAGGTGGCAGGCGGACTAGTGGTGATAATTTGCCTAGTCTGCTGGGGCGGGGAAGTATCCACCGATCGTGCCGATAAACCCAGTAAAGTGTTCGGATCAGGCTCGAATTTCCGTCATGCCCAGTCAAGCCGGCTAGTGTTAGGGACTGATGTCAGTCATGAGTGTCTGATTCCAGTTGCTACATTCAAGGATCTTGCGCGCCACTTACCATCAGGTGAGCGCAAGGTCACATCTGGTGCTAGTATAAAAAATAGTTAACTCTACCCGTTAATAGTAGGGACACATTTTCAATGTAAGTTTAGAGATTATTTACAAAAGCATTCAATTCCAGAAGAGCCAGAGGTTCATATAATTGGAGTAACTAAATATTAGGCGCGGTGGTGGCTCGGTTGTAAGAACGCGTTCCTTAAATGCTACAAAGGTCGGTTCAAACCCACCCGGCATGTACCAATGAGAAATACACTTTTCTTACGTACTCGTATATTTGTCATAGATTTACAACACCACCGTTCCCGTGCCTCAGAGAGCACGTTAAGCCGTCGGTCCCGGTTTCACTAATACCAACTTGAAAAATCGTAAATAAATTGTCATAAACAATTTACATCATATCCTTGCCAAGCCGTCTGGAAAGCGTGGCGAGTGTAGGCCAAATTCTCCAGATATATGTTCTGGAAGGCCCATCTCCAGCAGTGAAGGTCTAGGACGCTGTGGTCTAGGGGCTGTAATGAAACATGAAATGAACTAAATGTTAGAGGAACTAAACTGGCTCAACTAGGTTGGAAGCAAAGATGTGTTACAATAAAGACGCAGAAGAAAAGTAACGTTCATATCTTTGGGTATTTCAGAATTGATTTAGCGAAGCGGGCTGCGTCCACTGGTCTGTGTATGATAATCTCTATCACTGAGTGTAATTTGCTAAGGAGTAAATATTTTTATATTCTAATCTAAAATATAAGCTACGTATTTAAAAAAAAAGTATTTAGTTATAAAATCTTAAGTTACATTGCAAAGAATATATATTTTTAAAAGACGGTGAATCGATAAATCATCAATGATACGACCCCAGCCTGAAGGGTCACCGCGGGAGTTCGCATGCCCGACTCACCGTGAGGCCTTATAAGAAGAAACCTTATAAACCGTCTCTCTTTCACTGTTGGTCATGCGTGCCTTAGCAGCTAAGTCTGAGTCGTGGCTACGGAGTGAAGGCACTCGTTCGCTGCGTAGAAGCCACTCGTACTGAGCTTTATCAAGTAGGTAACAAAAGGTCGACGATCGCGCGAACGTTGACTTATGTAATTGTCTTTCTATCTATTTCGTCTGTCAGCTGTGAGCGAGATCAATTAATACTCGTAATAACATTTATTAGGTTTTTTGTTTTTTTAAGAAACCCTTATTTTTTCATAAAAGGGTTCTTGTAGCTTATTATTATTCTGTTACTTAGTCGCAAACGTTATTAAGTGGATTTCGTTATTTATGTCAGAGTTTGCGTCATAATTACAAAATTTTATTCAATTTTCAACTCTATAAGCGCTCGACTTTGACAGCGCCATATATAGTTAATGGATTTCATTATATAACGTTTGCGACTAAGTAACTGGCTACTGAAGACTAAAAAAATATTTGCTCTTTTGACAATTACATGTGGTATAACATTTGCGCTTAAATAAACATAATCCCGCTGCAGGCCTTAAAAGTATTTGAATTATTTTGTAAATATGTATATTTAAATAGTTATATATTTTAGTAAATAAAATAATATCTGGAGTTTTATCTGGACTATTATTTAATAAAGTTAACAATATTGTTTTTTATATTTAAAGATAAATCAATATAAAATATTAAATATAATTATTATTGATAAATTGTTTAAAGAGCTATCAATAATTATATTGTTCAAAAAAATAGATTCTTTTCTATTGAAAAGTAGAATAACTTTAACTGGCGTATATAAAATCAACTCTATATAATTTTATTTGTCAATAATGTGTCGACAAAATAAAATAATATAGTATTTCCACGAGCAGCTAAATAAGCTATTTATGTATTTAGAAAAATAAGTTTTAAAATTGTCTTCCAAATTAAGCATATAGAAAAATACTTACCGATCGATGTCTCATGTGCTGAATAAAAACGCAGGTGCACTGGTAAAAGTGAATATTTGATGTAATGGAAAATGGTCGGTTTAATGATAAATCATAACAATGCTGTTAAATGAACTCATGACATTACTATCACGATTCTAAAAAGAAGGATACAATCCACATTAAGTTAATTTTAAGTTATCTGCTATAAAGATTATGGATTAGTATATCATCATCAGCCTGTATCTCTTCACTGCTGGATGTAGGCCTCCCCTTAGGGGAGTCATTCACGCGATCTTTCGCTACCCTCATCCAAACCCCACGAGCGACCTTCTTCAGGTCATCTGTCCATCTGGCGGGGGGTCGTCCCACTTCGCGTCTTCTCGTACGTGGTCTCCACTCTAAAACCCGTTTGCCCCATCGTTCATCGGTTCGGCGGTAGATGAGAGGAACAGTTAGCATGCCTCCTTACCAACACACATCAACAACATTGTATTTTTTTTTGTAATGTTTATAATTATTGTATGTCCAATTATAATAACATGTACCTTATCTAAAAACCTATGATCCACATAAAATATTTTGATATAATTATTTGGGTCATCCGTCCATCTAACGGGAGGTCGTCCCACTCTGCGTCTTCCCGTACACTCTAAAACCCGTCTACTCCATCGTTCATCTGTTCTGGGATAGACGTGTCCGACCCATTGCCACTTCAGCTTGCTAATTTTAAAAGCTATTTCAGTAACTTTCGTTCTCTGACGAATAACAACGTTTCGAATTCTATCCATTAGAGATGGTATATACCAAACATGGCTCTTTCTATAGCGACCTTGAATTTATGGACCAGACCCACTGTTAGTGTCCACGTCTCTGCTCCGTACGACATTACCGGGAGGACGCACTGGTTAAAGACCTTCGTTTTTAATTGGTATAGACGATGAGAGGATGTTTCCCGAATGCCGCCCATCCTAGCTGAATGCGTCTATCGGGTTCTTTGCTGAAGTTGGCTGCTCCTAATTGGATAGTCTGCCCGAGTATATAATTTAATTTTGTCACAACTTCGAGAGTAGCGTTACCTACGCAGATTGGCCTCGGCTTGACATGATCATTGAACATGACTTTCGTCTTGTCCAAGTTCATTCCCAGACGAACCTGCTGGGAGGCCACGTTTAAGCCGTTCAATTAGCATGCTACTTGTCTAAACCTCTAAAGGCAAATTGTTACCATTCTGTCAATAATAATGTTAGTGCTAAGTGCTGTATGGTTTACTTAATAATATATAATAAAATAAATAAAACCAGGCCCCAATTTTTTTGCAGCGTGCCTCAACTAAATACAATTTAATACTCATAACAATTAATTGTGTGTTTTTTTTTATTTAATTACAACATCTCTTTTACCCCAGCATTAAAATATAACTATCATTATGGCTCGAGATTGTTTTTTAAGAAAAATGGGTATTCTCATTTAACGTTAAACCGACGATATTTCATTACCAATTTTTTTCTCGGTGAACAAGAACTGAAGTGCTAGTTATTTTTGAGGCTACATTTTGGTGCTAAAAAGGTGCCCCTAAATAGCATTTGAAATGCATTACTTTGTAATTGTATCCTAGTTGTAAGTTATACAAAAAGAGTATTACAAATCGAATTTGCCATATTTATTAATCTGGTAATTAATGAAATGATATTATTTTTCAATAGTACTTAAATAAAATTAAGAAGAAATAAATTTATTTAATAAATAAACATTATTTTATTTTTGCACAGCCCCCAAAGAAACCACTTCCTACATAACTATCTAGAACTGAGTAGTCAAATTTGGGGGGAAGTCCGTTTCACCCAATTTTGATAACCAGTCGTGGACCGTTTTTTATTTTTAAAGACGGTGAATCGATAAATCATAAATGATCGCGGGAGGTCGCATGCCCGAATCACCGTGAGGCCTCCTAAGGAGACCCCAAGGCGCCTACGGACTAAAACCCTATAAACCGTCTCTCTCTCAAGTCTGAGTCGTGGCTACGCAGTGAAGACCCGAAAGTGATGTACAAATAGTAGAGTTGTATGCAATACATAAAGACTAAAGAACTGCATTGTAAATTAGGCTTGTGTAGTTAGCGAACGAACTAGTTCAATAAAGCGCTCTTACTACCGGAACTAGTTCCAACTTTTGCTCTGCTCTGTAATACAACAATTAAATCTAAAACGATTGTCCCAGCTTAAATTCTTATTTTGTTTGCCCACTACTACTAAGTGGTACGCAAGGTCCATGAATGTTAGCAAGACATTTATGACTAACATCAGTCCCTAACACTATACCGGCTTGACTAGGTATGACGGCAATTCGAGCCTGATCCCGAGACGTGTGGATAAACTTTACTGGTTTTATCGACACGAACGGTGGATATTTTCCCGCCCCGGCAGAGTGGGCAAATTACCACCATCAGTCCGCCTACCACCTACTACTATTATTATTTAGACAAGGCAATTGGAATTGAACCCGGTACCTCCGTGTCTGTTACCGCTAAGTATTTACAAATACCTAAGTACTTCAACTTTAAACGGCCAAAAACCGTTTGATCTAATAAAACTGTAATTTATATGAAAATACACCACTTGAAACGTACTTAGAATGGAGTTTCAAGAAGGAAGAGCGATAAGCGGAGCGATTTTAAACGACTTTTATATCCGGCACTTTCATGATTTTTATTTTTCTACTTTTCTTTTAGACAGAACCATGAGGTGCGACGTGACGGAACTACATATTAGAACTGACACTTTACTTAACGGAGTTTGTGCTTGCTAGAGCTACAGATCACGACAGGTGACCTTGTGCTTGTAAAGTCAAAAGTCAAAAATTCAAATTATTATTACAAGCCATCTCTGGCTCTTTTGTGTTGCCACATTACATTATAATCATATAATTATTTAAATTAATATTATTTACATTACAATATAAAGGCCTAAATATAAACATATACCAACAATAAAAAAATATACAAAAAAGGTGACCAAAATATAGTAAAATACAGTTGCACATACATTTTTGCCACTACTAAAATCATTTATCTTATAATAGGCCTTGCATATACGAGTAAGTTAACCTTTGACATTAATTTTACACATACGAGTAAGCTAGTTAGGTCATTTGGCAGTATATGTATCATCACGACTGTTTCCCTTTCGGGGTGGTCAGAAACCACGCTTATAAATAAGCGGATTCACATTTAGCCAACTTTACTATACGCCAATCATGACAAGTGGCAAGCTCGTCGATGTCTCCAGCGTACCAAACTCGAGAAATATCACAAATAAATTAAATAATAATTAAATGTATTTATTTACATTTATAGTCATAAATATTTTTGTGTCCCGACCGGGAATCGAACCCGGTTCCTCCGAGTCTAAATACACGGACTTAACTGCTAGACCACGGAGGCAGTGTGTTATATAAACTAACAAAAAAGACTTACTAGTTTTATTGAGGCGAAGGTGAGGCAAAGCTAATTTGAACTTATTACGTGTGATACGAGAATGCAAGTCACAATGTCTTTTAAATTGTTTATATTCTTGTGGACTCTTATCTAGTAGGTATATACAATAATTAGATTTCATATTTGTATTCACTGAATCAATCTTATTACCTTACGACTAGTTTAGTATTTTATTTTGTTGTGAGTTTTATGTTTAAGTTAGTTATAGTTTATTTTTTTAGTAAATAGTGGAACCTATGTTGGCTGAGGCATTTTTTTTAATTTCATTATTTGGGAATATAGCTGTAAGGTTTATCATATAATGAATAAATCAATACTGAGATGCTATTGTGAGAATATTATACTTCTTAAAGTTATCTCTTAGCGAAGTAAGCAGGATGTCGGATTCAGAAATAGGATCTTTTATGAGCTAATTATAATCAATATTAAATTTAAAACTTATCATGCGTTGGCCGGGAATCGAACCCGGATCAACTGCTTGGAAGGCAACTATGCTGACCATTACACCACCAACGCATATGATAAACCACGTCAAATATTAAACCACCTTTAAACATTTTGCTGTTTTACCAGATGTATTTATTTGCTTTATAGCAGGGTTGCACAGACTTATTAATACTAGGGGCCACTCGGCCAAATCATGAACTGATAGCGGGCCGGCCGCCAGAAGTAGGTATAGGTAGTTAAAGACAATAAAGAATTGATAAAAATTTATTAAAATTAAAAAAGAAATTATTAATTTGAAGCGTGGCACTGCATAGTGCTTACAATCTTTTTTATATTTGGCTCAAATTTACTTGTAGCAACACGTAAAACTGCTTCCAAACTTTCATTTGCAAGGCGGTTTCGATTTTTTGTTTTATTATTATTTAGTATTGAAAAAGTTTGTTCACATATATAGGTAGAACCAAATAAGCTGGCACATTTCAGAGCGTTTATGCGCAACTCTTCGTACATATTTTTATCAATGCAGCGGTAAAAGTTCAGCAAGTCTCCTTCGTTGAATTTGTTGCGTAAATCTTGGTCATTTTGAATGTCGATAATTTCTAACTGCATTGACTCTGGCGCATTTTCAACTGAAATAGTGAAAGGATTGCTGAATATGTCCAACAGAGGTTTCACTTTTTTAAACTCCGAAAATCTGTCTTCAAAAGATTGAATCAAAATATCTAGCTTTTCTACATAACTGAAATTAATCGCAGTTTTGTTGAATTTTTCAGCCATTTTCTTATAATTCGGAAAATGATTATAATTTCCAGAATTCAATTGTGATCTGAAAAGTGTCAGCTTGCATTGAAAGGATGTTACATGAGCATAGAGCTGGGATATCAGTTGATTTTTGCCTTGAAGCCGTGTGTTCAAGACATTCAAATGATTTGTAATGTCAACTAAATAAGCTAAATCACACAACCAATCAGGATTTTTAAGTTCCGGGACATCCCTTTGCTTTTCCGCCAGAAATATTCCAATTTCTTCTATTAAATTTAGAAATCGTTCCAGTGTCAATCCACGACTTAGCCACCTTACTTCTGTATAATACAGTAAATCTCCGTATTCGCTTTCGATGTCATCAAGGAATTGTTTGAATTGTCTGTGATTGAGTCCTCGTGATTTTATGAAATTTACAGTCGAAACTACTACTTTCATTACATTTTGAAATTCATTTTTTTTAGAACAGAGGGCTTCCTGGTGTATAATGCAGTGAAACTGCATGAGATCTTCAGTGTTTATGTTTTTTTCTTGCAGGTGCTTTTTCAGCAAAGTAACTAGCCCGGAATTGATACCAATCATGGAAGGAGCACCGTCAGTCGCAACTCCCGATAACTTAGATAAGTCCAAATCAGTTTTTGAACACTCGTCCAAAAGTCCATTGAGTATATCAACTCCTTTGGTTTGACCTTTCAATGAACACATTCCTAATAACTCTTCGAAGACTTCAAAATCTTGAGTAACACCTCGTATGAATATGAGAAGTTGAGCTGTGGAACTAATATCAGTCGATTCGTCGAGTGCTAATGAAAAAAATTCCATGATCTTAGTTTTTTCAATTAATTGTTCCGCAATATTACCTGACAAGGACATAATTCGTCTTTGGATAGTCATACGATTCAGTTGAATTTTCTCAAACTTTTTTGCTGCTTCTGGACACATTTTCTTAGCGGCAATTTCCATGCATTCTTTTACAAAATCGCCATCATTGAAGGGGCGACTTCGCTTTGCTATCATTCGAGAAATTTCATAACTAACTTCTGTAGCCGTTTCTGAATCTTGAATGTGTTTTGTAAACATAGCTTGCTGACCAATAAGCTCCCGTTTTAAAGACAACATTTTTTGCTTTCTTAATTCGCCTGTAAACTTGGTAAAAGAAGGATGCTGCGTTTCATAGTGCCTTTTTACATTATAATCCTTTGCAATCGCAACAGAATTCTTGCAAATTAAACAAACGACTTTGTTATGCGACCATACAAAAAAGTATTTCTCAGTCCAAATTTCTTGAAACTGCCGATTTTCATCTTTAACCTTACGTTTTTTACTAGGTCCTGGCTTCTCCATGTTGCGTTCTAATCCTGGCTAGGATTAACACAGCACCTAAAAACAATTACAGTACCCACTTAAATTACCTATCCTTTTTTAAATTATCAAAAATAATTGATTAAATATTTTTTCTCAGAAATTTTAAGATTTTTATACAGATTTTATCTGAAATAATGACGTAATTATTACAGTTAGAGAAATTCTTATAAAAATAGTAATTTCTTTGTTTATTTTAATATTTAGCCAACATTAAAGCTAAATTTGATTAAAATTGATTAAATAGGTAGGGAAACACTTATTAATAACAGAGTTTTACTTACGTTTTCACAACACAATTATACACGGCACTTGACGGGTTAACACTGCAACAGGAAATCTACGTTGAATGTGGATCAAAATATATGACACCGGCTAGTCGAGTTAAAATCTACACTAGAACTATTGCCTCCCAAAAACACTAATAAACTGCACTTATTCTCAATCACTTATTACTTCGCTTTGTATTTTCGCGCTTATTTCTTTCTGTTGTTGACACTTCACTCAAATGAAAAGCGAACTGTTCGGCCGCTGCGGTTAACGTGATTTTTATACCGCGCAAACGACTCTGGAAGCTTCGTGTAGATACGCGAGCAATCGGGAATACGGGACTATATCTATCTCGCTTGCTCACCGCGCTAGAAAATTCTTGATTTCTATAGCGAGCGATGTTACTTGACTTAGCAATTTTGGGCGCTAGATTCAAATTGCGCGCGCGCGAGTTTCACATTACTTTTCGAACATATTTTTTTTTTGTTTTATTCTGGAATAGAATTCAATATTTTTCGAATGCACGAGAGTATTATTTTTGCTGTCGGCGGGCCACCAGTATTCGACCCACGGGCCGCATGCGGCCCGCGGGCCGCGGTCTGTGCATCCATGCTTTATAGCCTGTTGAACGAGTATAAGATACTAACATGCATTTTGCTAAATCATTCAGCCACATTTCACTAACTTTGTTATATATGTATGTATTTTCTTTCTACATAAGTTAATATTATTTTTTACGTTTAAATAATTACTTACTAACTATACAAAAAAAAAATATTGCAATTTAATAATACTTTAATTTTAAAAGATATAACACCGCTTCTTGACGTCTCCTCCGGTGACTGGCTCTTCTTCGCCGAAAGAATCAGTATTGAAATTCAGCGGGGAAATGCAGCCAGCGTTTTTGCCACCATTCCACACGGACGGGACTTATATCGCTATCTTCACTATTGATAAAAAAATATTTTGTTAATATTATTTTCGAAAAAAATAACTATTTAAATAAAGGTTTAGAATAGTGTCGGTTGAAAAAGGAAAGAGAAAACTTTTAAAGTAAACTAAGATCGAAATGAGTTTTGTAGTGGGGGATTTAATGGATTGTACTGTACATTTGTCATTAAAGGCTCAAACTAAAAACAGTTATTCTTTGTATTAAGTTTTAGATTTAGACCTGTAGTAACCTGTAGCCCCCGATTGAATGGCGAGGGGGTAGGGCGGAAGTTAGATTCAGTCGCGCTCCACTGTGAACGCTATCGTTTAAAAACTAATGTGGTTTCATTTTTGAATAATTTAAGAATGAATAATTCATATCCAAATCAAAAAATACTTCTCCATAAAAAAAAATGGGCTAAAACCACAAACTATTTTTTTTACATCATTGTCGACTATTTTTATGTCGTAAGAGGTATCGCTATGAAAAATATGTTAAACATTTACTAGGTTTGAATAAAAATAACTTTCATTGGAATCGCACTAAAAACAGTTTAATCAGAAAATGCACGGTTTCATTACAACACGCTGCACTAAATTCTCCACAATTATTACTTTTGTTATTGTCTAGCGTCCGTCTATGATTGTACATACAGTGGTGCAATAGAGTTTTAAATAAATAATTATACGATTATGTTTTTCTCGTATATCAATATGTAAGAGATTTAACTAGCCCTTGTTAAGCGAAACGTTTCTAAATAGAGCTACCAATATTCGTGAATATAATATACTCCAAACCTAAAAACACATCTGTTTAAACAACCAAATCATTGAAGGTGTTAATAAGTTTCAAGTGGTTTGTCATATGCGTTGGTGGTGTAATGGTCAGCATAGTTGCCTTCCAAGCAGTTGATCCGGGTTCGATTCCCGGCCTACGCATGATATGTTTTAAATTTAATAATCATTGTAATTAGCTGGTAATTCTTCTTTGTAAAGTGTATCCTTTATTGGAGGTCGGCTGCATTATGGCGAAGACATATCTTGATAGCCGCTAGCCCCAAAGGCTTGGGACGTCATTCTGAACCACTGACCTGCTGTTTTTGAGCTAGATTAGGTGCGACTTCTTCCGGTATTTGGGAGCCTTGTAAATTTCCTTAAATAACAGTAATTGTTGTAATGTTATAACATTGTTCAAAATTAAAAATAACTGATTAATCAAACAAATTTTAAGATGTTTAAAGTTTCAAGTGGTTATACAAATGCGTTGGTGGTGTAATGGTCAGCATAGTTGCCTTCCAAGCAGTTGATCCGGGTTCGATTCCCGGCCTACGCATGATATGTTTTAAAAATAATTATTATTGTAATTAGCTGGTAATTCTTCTTCTTAAAGTGTATCCTTAATTAGAGGTCGGCTGCATTATGGCGAAGATTATCTTGATGGCCGCGAGCCGCAATAAGGCTTGGGACGTCATTCTAAACCACTGACCTGAAGTTTTTAAGCTAGATTATGTGCGACTTCTCCCGGTATTTGGGAGTCTTGTAAATTTTCCTAAATTTCAGTAAATGTTGTAATGTTATAACATTAGTCAAAATATCGATTAGATTAATATAAAAAGGCTTATGTTAGTAGACACATTTACTTTCAACCTGGAAAAACATCTGATTAAATAACCAAAATTTCAAGATGTTCAAAGTTTCAAGTGGTTTTACAAATGCGTTGGTGGTGTAATGGTCAGCATAGTTGCCTTCCAAGCAGTTGATCCGGGTTCGATTCCCGGCCAACGCATGATATGTTTTAAATTTAATCTTGATTGTAATTAGCTGGAAATTCTACTTAATATATATAACTCTTGGTTAGCTAAAATATCGACGAAACAGACTAATAAAATCTGCCCCTAATAGTGGAAACTGGTTAAAAGAATGAGCAAAATAGGATTGACAAACCAGAGGTACTTAAATTTTCAGATCAAATTCAAATCGACAATGCGATAACTAAAAGTTTAGTGGAAAGACTACATATTTATAAATAAAGAAAAGTATTCTATTGTATGTATGTAAATTAAAGAGACGATTGTTATACCTAATAAAATACAAAAAAAATATGTTTCAACGGAATAAACAAATTTTAAAAATATATTTTGTAACCAAAAGTGTGCGTTGGCCGAGAATCGAACTCGGATCAACTGCTTGGAAGGCAACTATGCTGACCATTACACCACCAACGCGCTTGTGTGAACACGCTAAATTTGGGAACAAAACTAAATGGAGACATCACGTTTCTTTTAGTATATTTATACAACTGTTAAAGTACAAATATCTTGCTTTGTTAGTACAGTGTGTCTAATTTACACGCCATTACTGTTATAGCATAGTTTATTATTGAGGTTATCATTAAATATTACACAAATATGTCTGTATTGTTTGATAACTTTATACTTGCACGTAACATTATTTTATTAATTTATGCCAATAAGACCAAGGCATGCGCGCTGATGGCCAAGGCGTCTCCGTACTTCCTACTCTTCAGGACACCGCGACCGTGCTGGTACTACAATCCAGCTTCAAGATAATTGGGATTGAAATACGCTCAGATCTCAACCACAGAAACTACATTGAGAGAATCATCAAAACAGCGTTCAAAAAACTGGGGATATGAACAAGGTGATACGGTTTTTGCTACTTCGTCTCATGTCAAAGTGATAGTGACATAAGATGTATTTAATTAAAACATTTCTAAATAGAGCTGTTATGTTTTATTGTCACTGTCAAACGCTATTATTTCGCTCAGATACTTTCAGTGTCAAATTGTATTATATTAAGTAAGTTTTGGAATCCACTATTTCGTGTAACGTTTGGGCTTAAATTAATAGACTGCCGCCACTGATAAGAGAAATACAAGTCAAATAAATTACACTTACTTTAAGGGCAATTGGTTCTTTTAAACTAGGTATATGAGGGTATTAATATATCAAAACTGTCAGTAATTTTATTTCCTAGAAAGCAATCACCTTTCTTTCAACCACCTAAATTTCTAAAAAGTGGACTCAAATATGAAAAATCCCAGAAAATGTTGGAGTATACGACGAGAGGGATGCAAAGCTTTAAAACCTTCGCAAAAAACGCAAAGCATAGGAGCTTGGTGTTTTTATTTAAACTAGCACGACATGTGACCTTGCCACCAATTGATGGTAAGTGGCACGCAAGGTCCATGAATGTTAGCAACTGGAATCAGACACTCATGACTGACATCAGTCCCTAACACTATGCCAGCTTGATTAGGCATGTCGGCAATTCGAGCCTGATTCCAAAACGTGTGGGTACACTTTATTGGGTTTATCGGCACAAACGGTGAATACTTCCTCGCCCCCGGCAGACTGTGTAAATTACCATCAGTCTGCCTACCACCTATTTGGTTTTATCGTTGAAAGTATACGCCATTTGCAATGATGACCAACTAATATTGTAAGATTGCCATGGTGATATTTATAGCATAAAAATAACACCGCTAAAAAAAGACTTACTTTAATAACACCGGTTGAAACAAGACTTAGGCCGCGTTCGTTTTAAGAAATGTTAGCATAAAAATACCACTTTTTTCGTTCGTTTAATGAAAATTCTAACATTTGATGCTAATTTCGTATATCAGTAAAGTGTTGAAAGAAGTGTTGAATGTATTGATGTTACTTTTTTGACAGATGTCATTAACATATGAAATGGTTTGTTTACGTTGTTATATACTTTATAGTTTTCTATTATATTTGTTAAAAGGTATTTTAAACGATTTTATGTAATAAATTTAAAGACCATAATAATATCATGTGTGTTGGATGCCATGATGATAAAACATGAACGAAAATACTTGTCAAAAAGTAGTCTCACCGCTCGTTTTATTTAAGAAATGTTAGCATTGTTAAAAAAAATGGTATTTCTTAACAAAAACGACATTTCGCGCTGGTTTATGAAGTTGCTACGAGATGTTGGAAATGCTACAAAACGAACGCGGGGATAATAACGCTAAGCTAATATAAAACCACATCCTTATACGAGCACCTACAAGTGGATACAGACTGCAGTGTTTGAATAGCCTAAATTAAATTCCTATTTTAAAAATAATCGTAACTTGGCAATAAAATTTCAAGTACAAACCTTAGAGTAATTTATTGTATTATTATGACCATACATACATACACACATATGTAGTTATCCTGACCTCGTAATATTATAATACCCTCGAAACAGACTCGCTCCTAAGATTTGTTTTTTGTCTCCGACAGACAGACAGTGGTTTCGTCCAGGCCCGGATGACTAATGGGCCTGGGTTGGGGATAGGGAAGTTTCCCCGTGTTCCCCGGCAGGATCTCAGCATGTAACCGGTGGCAATTCATGCACTATTGGTGCTGGGCGCTGTTACCCACGAACCCAGTAGGTCTAGGTTTGACTACTGCAGCTCTCAGGTCGAGCGCAAGACGGAGCGATATTCTGGAGATGCTTGAAGTGTCCGGTGTCGGCCTGATAAAACATACATACGTCTGGTTAGGCTGACCGTAAACTCATAAATATTAGGCTAATGACTTAGCTATGCGCGGTGGTGGCTCGGTTGTAAGAACGCGTTCCTTAAATCCTACAAAGGTTGGTTTGTACCGGCATGTACCAATGAGAAATACACTTTTCTGAAGTACAATTGTCATAGATTTACAACACCACCGTTCCCGTGCCTCGGAGAGCACGTTAAGTCGTCGGTCCCGGTTTCACTAATACCAACTTGTGGAATCGTTAATAAATCGTCATTAAAAATATCCTCGCCAAGCCGTCTGGCCAGCCTGGCGAGTGTAAGCCAAATTCTCCAGATATATCTTCTGGAAGGCCCATCTCCAACAGTGGAGTTCTAGGACGCTGTGTTCTAGGGGCTGTAATGATGATGATAAATTTAGCTATGAACCAGAAATTAAGCCAGAACTGGAGAATTTGGCCTACACTCGCCACGCTGGCCAGACGACTTGGCGAGGATATGATGTCAATATTTCATGACAATTCAGTTCCACAAGTTGGCATTAGTGGAACCGTGACCGACGGCTTAACGTGCTCTCCGAGGCACGGGAACGGTGGTGTTGTAAATCTATGACAAATGTATGTAATAAAAGTGTAAGCCACCACCGCACCGCGCCGTTAAGAAAAAAAGTAATTGTCAATGATTAATCTAAAAAAATAAAATAATATAACAATCAAAATTAAATTAGTAAAAAATGTTTTGTCACTGTCCTTTCTTTTCTAATAAATAAATCCTTTGCCAGGTTTACTTTGCCAGACATTTAAAAATAAATCCGCTTTTGCATTATAAGTAAAGCTGGACAATAAAAAAAATGATTTTAATAACAAAAAGTGTGCGTTGGCCGGGAATCGAACCCGGATCAACTGCTTGGAAGGCAACTATGCTGACCATTACACCACCAACGCACTTAAGTGAATAGTCCAAATTAACAGTTATAGTACAACAGTGAAAATTTGTAATTAGGATGACAGTTTTGTATACATAATATTGTAAAGACTGTAAATTTTCCCACGAATAAATAAATAGTACGTTTATTTATTCTGATAAAACAATAATTTATTGTTTTTGGGTTTATTTGAAAACTAGTAAGTACATTTTAAAGTTAAAAAAATATTTTTAATTTATTTTGCTTGGTTGTACAAAATGGAAATCTCTTTAAATATAAAAATGGCGTCGATTTTACCAAACTGACGGATGACCTTCAAAATAAAACTGACACTTTCATCGCAACGTAACTTCAATCTTTACGATTTCAGATACTTATTTTTGGTGCAACCCAGGCTAAATCTACCGTCCTAATCGCTAGACCACGAAGTCAGTACACAAAATTGACAAAAATATTTTTGGGAAATAGCTATAGTCGTATGTACAGTATTCCCAAATTAATGATGCATATACAGATCTTCGCTAATTGTCGTATTCCCGGAAACACCCGAATCATTGAATCGTAAGAGCCTAAACATTGCACTTGCATTTTGCACCTTGTTCGAAAGAAATAGAAGTCAATATCATGTGTACACAATCGAAAACAATTCGGGCAGTGTTTTTTTGTTTTTGTTTTTTAGCGGTGACTGCACGTGTTCTCTCTGTGTGAAATTATATAGAGCTGCTATTACACACACACCCTTCTTGGTTTTGTTTTCAAAGGTGAATTTAATTTCAACTTTAATTATCTTATTTAAATAGTTTATTTGACAATTGCTTGTCTGTCTGACACAGGCAGAGATTTTATATTTAAAGGAGGTCACTACAGTACTATAAAATTTTCGAAGTAAATCAATCCAACAAAGATTGTAGCATATTCTCAATCGTGTGGTTTTCCTCGCTATTTACTTACATGGAATTATCGAATCAAATTTTGTTACTGATAAATCAATATTTATCTCTTTTAGCACAAAACACATAATTCTACTAAATTATGCATGAAGAAAATGCACTTAACCACTCTATATACATATCGTCTTCCGACGCTCGGGGAATACGACCGTTGCCGAACAGTGACGAAGATTTCGATGCGCATTATCACTTTGGGAGAACTGTATATGTGGTGACTTTCCCTAAAAAACAATATGAGTCGGATGTGACAAAAAAATATCGTATCCATACAAATTGCCTATTTAAAAATTTACAGTTTGTATGCAGAAGACAAAAATATCTATATAGTAGTAGTATATGCATATGGTATGTCGTATATTATGTTGAAACCATAGTTTTTAAGGAATAGTGAGATGTTTCTATCAAGTTTGCGGCAAGCGGCGCAAGTATGTATCCATATTAAAAGATTACATATTTGTGCCGTTTGCTGTAGAAACTCTTGAGCCCATGGAGTCCAAGCGCCAAAAAGTTTTTATAAGACATAACACCATGTTTTATCGTCTCCTGCTCTTTCTTTGCCAAAAGAATCAGTATCGCAATTCAGCGGGGAAATGCAGCCAGCGTTCTTGCCACCATTCCACGCGGACGGGACTTATATCCTTATTTTTTTAATACTAGCACGACCTTGCGCCCAGCTGATGGTAAGTGGCGCGTAAGGTCCACGAATGTTAGAAACTGGAATCAGACACTTATGACTGACGTCAGTCTTTAACACTATGCCGGCTTAACTGGGCTTTACGGCAATTCGAATCTGAACCCGAAACTATACACTTTACTGGGTTTATCCGCCTACTTGTGTATGTCTTAGGTTATAATATGACAATGCCTATTTACAGCAGCTATAATTTTAAGATTATAATTATGTATATTTGGGTTGTAATGTGCTGCTCCAAATACAAGCTATTTCCCAGAAAATAAGCTTTTCCTTATATTTTTTTTTTTTGACATGTAAAGGCGTAGAATACATTATATTTGTTGTCCTATGCCTACTTACAAAATAAATAAACTAAACTAAACTAAACCACCTATTTGTTGTTCTCGTTGAAAGTACGTCCGATTTGCAATGATGTTAAATGCCAATTTTTATTTTCAAGTAGAACTAATATTGTAAGCTTTCCAGGTAATATGTATATAAAAGTAACACCGTTTAAAATAAGACTCACCTAAACCTTGCTATTAATATCAATAGAATCCCATATTAGTCTAAAACAAGAGTATATAAATACCCTGCGGATATTACGGTCGTAATGACGCTTTACTTCGCACTTGATTAGTAACTATCCATTAATACCAATCACTGGACGTCTACCTTCAGTCTACCTATAAAGATTTCGCGCCAAAATTATAGCGCATTGACGCTTCCATGCAGCATCTTAGCCCGTGATCTATAGAACGTTGTAAGGCTTCTACAAGCAGCTTGGTCATTGGACAGCTTTGCTGCTAACGTCTTCTACTAGCTGGAGTAGAATAATTTAAAACAATTAAAAGAATGAGCGACATTCGGGAAGTTATGGTTTCTATACATAATGTGTTTGAAGACCCATGTTTTCAACCAGTGCGATTTTCAATAATGTCGTATGGAGCAGAAATGTAGTCACTGACAGTAGGTCTGGTCCAAAGGTTCAAGATTGCGAATCTCGGTATTTCTTTGAAGGTCATATACGTTGACGTCTGGAAGATAACCAAGGTTACTTTAAACTTTAGCAAGGTAAATGGGCCGGACGCGTCTGTCGCAGAACCAGTGATCAATGGTACTCCACGGGTTTTGGAGTGGGAGACCTGATGGACAAATGTCCTGAGGAAGGTCGCTGTCGCAGAAAGATAGATGCAGATCGTTTGAAATGGAGAGCCTTGGGGGTGGCTTATATCCAGTATTGAAAAAACACAGGCTGATGATGATGAATAATGAGATAATCGGCTTGTGCCCAACCCGCAAGGGATACGGTCGTGATGATGATACTTTAAAGTCATCAGTGTAAGTTTTAGACAAAACAATTTAAATATATCGTAACACGTTGTTGTTAAAAACACGTTGGTTATGCCACTTTATAAGGCTTTTTTCACAAGTTTATGTTATGTCTGAGTACGTTTTATACATCCGCCTAAAAGCCGAGATATATTGCTTTCTCTTTCGCACTTGTGACATATATACAATAAGCTGCTCTCTTTCTTTTACCTTGCTCTCTCTAACAAGCGATATTTTTATAGCTTTGTCACTGTCTAACGTTGCAATGCTATGGCGTATTGATTGGTTCAGCGTCTTACATGATATTAACTTTTTAACGATAAATCTTTAACTAAAGTATATTTAGAATAGTATTTTTATCGACAGACACATTTTTTATTTAGCTTCGGTCCATTAAATAAATTAAATTATATATAAATATATTAATATTAACCCTACCCTCCTTTCATCTTTTATTTTTATATTACATATTTTTGTTTTGCTTATGTGTTGTTTACATTGTGTAACTTCAACAAAGAGCACTTGTCTTCTGGAACACACTCTGTTTATTCAGACTGATCCAGGAGATAGAGCACATTTATATATAGGTGAATAAAAAATAGCTAGCGTGCGGTGGTGGCTCGGTTGTAAGAATGCTTTCCATAAAATCCTTCAAAGGGTCCACGTCTCTGCAGCATACAGAAAAATGGGGAACACAAGAGCTCTGACCAGCCGGATTTTAGTAGCTTTCGTAATGTTTCGGTTGCTCCATATTTTCTTTAGCTTGTCCATAGCAGACCTCGACAATGCCATTCGAATGGGGTGTATCAGGCAAAGCTTTTTGTAGATGTCGCTAGCGGCAATGGTACCTTGTTTTACACCTACTCGTATGTCACATCATTTTTTTTTTTTTTTTATGTTTTGTTTTTTTTTTTTTTAACAGTAAAATGTATTTATCTTAACATTACATTACTACCTTAAAAGACGAATTAAGAAAGCGAACACCGTCTTTAAAAATAAAAAAAGGTTTAAGTAATAGAACGGCAATTTTGAGATCACCATATCTTTGATTTCGATTGGAAATCTCGATTTGTACACTTAAAAGCTGCTTACTTCGGAATAATATCCAGAAAATAATAATTTTCGTAAAAAAAATACAAGTTTTCTATGCAAGTGATATTAGGTATTAGGTACCATCTATCATGGGCCATCTATCGTGATAAAAAGTAAATAAGGCACCCCATTGAATAAAATATTGATTTTAAAAAAATATGCCCAGATAAAAACCTTAGGCGCAGCAGTTGTTTTTTTTTAAACGATAAACAATTATCTCATACATCTGTTGCGTTACAGGCAGGTACCGTCGCATCAAGGAGAAGCGCTGTCATATGTCGTGGGAAAAATTATAACCCACTACTACCTTAATTATAAATCCAAAGTTAGACAAAATTATTAAGAACTCAATAATTAAATTGACTCGAAAACATCTGTGTAAATATAACTATGTAAGTTTTATAAATAGGTATATTGTTTAACCCTCTGCAACGGACGCGGTCTAAGATTAACAATTTAACTGACGTGTAGACTGGCGGACACTGTTAAAGCCGGTTCTGTGACCCATCGGCCAGTCGCATCTCAGCCTCGAACGGCGGCAGACGTCTACAATTTTGTGTTTCAGTGACATCACACCGCGTGTGCTTAATTTTCGGTGCTGCAACAGTGTCTGCTGCATAGCCACGCGCATATGTTACTTGGAAATATAGTTTTGTGCGAAATGACATTTGTGTTAAAAGAGTTTTACCACCAGAAGACCTGGTCTTCTTCTGGAACCCTGGGGTCGACTCCACTGAGACGTGGTCAGCTGCTGCTGAAAGTGGTAAGTGCTTCTGCCTCTTGCTTTGGACTTCACGTAGCTGGATCGCCATGAAACCCCCGACCATATACAGTCCGCTCATCTACCACCCCCGTGAAGGAGTTGCAAATCTCCCCCATAGATACTTTTACAAGTATTAGTGTTATGCATTGAAAGTGTTTCCTAACATGCTTTATATTGAATTCATATAAAAAAAGTAAAGTATAATCACGACCGTTTCCCTTTCGGGGTGGTCAGAAACGACGCTTATAAAGAAGCGGATTTACATTTAGCCAACTTAACTATAAGGCCAATCATGACAAGTGGCAAGCTTGTCGATGTCTCTAGCGTACCAAACTCGAGAAATATCACAAATAAATTAAATATTAATTAAATGTATTTATTTATATTATTAACATATTAATATATATTTTAATTTTGTGATGAAAGTCAAATAAACAATATATTACTATTTAGTGCTTTGTACGTGTACAACAATTTAATTTAAAACAAGGTTTAAAATATAGCATATTATAATACTTCGAAACTCTATTTAGTACCTACTCGTACTAATAACATTAATTAGTTGGTCAACTGTTTTAAATTTAACAAAAACATAAACTCCGGTCATGAAAAACTGAAACCCGGTGTCTAGGAGACTACCACATCAGCTGCAGAGGGTTAAATAATATTCTTATTAATAAAGTTTTTACGTAGTTTGTCATATGCGTTGGTGGTGTAATGGTCAGCATAGTTGCCTTCCAAGCAGTTGATCCGGGTTCGATTCCCGGCCAACGCACACTTTTTGGTCTTTTATTTTTAACATAGGATTTATTTATTTTATTTTATTTTGACATATATATAGTGATATTTTTACCAACTGGCCGACTGCATAGAAGTTTGGACTGGCTCATTCAGTTATTGAGAAGTGAGAATGATACATCTGTCGCACGCCGAAGATCTGGAATTCTCTCCCAGCCTAGTGTGTTTCTCTAGTCATATTTCTTCATGAATGGCACTGATGACGGTTGCTCCTTGGATATTGCGAACTGCTGTCTATCAGGTGGACGTGGTATCACATGTCGCGCTCAGCAAATAAAGTTTTATGTAAATGTGAGTATCTTCATCATTATCCTGTGTATCTCTACTGCTGGATATAGGCCTCCCCCAAGGCTCGCAACTTCTTCACGATCTTCTGCCATCCATCCCCCACCAGCGACCTTCATCAGGTCCAGTTCGTGGCTAGGCTCCAAAACCAGGCTACTCCATCGTTAATCGATTCTGCGACAGATGTTTTTCAGCCTATTACCACTTCAGTCTCTACTAGGCTGACTTCCATCTGCCTAAAACGAGTCCTCGAGTATTTCGGCCATATAAGTAAAACACCTGGTAACCTGGAAAGGCTTGTCATCATAGGGAAAGTCGAAGGCAAAAGACCGCGTGGCCGAAGTCCCACGCTCTTTATACGCTGGTCTGACCAGATCCGCACCTCACTAAATACCCAGATGCACGATGCCCTACATGCAGCCGTGAACAGACCCGGATGGCGCAGCATTGTCCGGGACAAAGTGATCCGTGGAGGGGGTCACGACCCTCAGCAGTGAGGAGAACGACGCAAGGAGAAGGAAATTACAACTAATAATGCCGATTTGACAGTTGGAAGGAATGAGACAGAAAATTGAGTTAAGGATCTGTTGACGAAACGTCTTAGAATTCGTGTGAACACTCCCAAGATATTAAGATATGTCTAGGGAACATAATATCGTGTGCAGCCTACTTGAGATTATAGGACAAGCATCCCTTAAGCGTTTCAACAACTATAAAAGCTTTTAGGAATGCTAAACCTGGAAAAGTATCAACGCCTACACTGTATTAAGCTAGATCCACATCTTGTGTTATGTACCACGGACCTACTCCATTTTTCTAAAGGCTTTTCATCGCGACAATAAGCGACAATACTAATTAAAATATAACAAGTATTACGAAATGATTTTTTTAATGAAGTTTTTTAATAAAAGATACTATAAAATAAAATAAAAAATGAAACAAAAAGCGTGCGTCGGCCGGGAATCGAACCCGGATCAACTGCTTGGAAGGCAACTATGCTGACCATTACACCACCGACGCACTTGTTTAGTGTGTTGAAAATTGACAGGATATTAAAAAATCAAGCGAAACTAAAAAAATACTCCGATCTATACATTAAATATAAATTAAGAGCTATCTAAATAATAAAATTAAAAATAAACTAAACTATAAATAAAAAATGTCCTCTAGAGACGTCCCATCCGAGATAGACCCAAGGACAACATTTCCCCTCTGTATAGCGAGGCTAATAAGTTGGCAGAAATAATTGCCAGCCTTCCTGTCTCCAGACCTTTCTGTCATCCGCTTTGACAACTCCTTGGCCAAGCGCTATTCAATCTATACTCTCCGATCTATTAAATTCTTCTTCGTCATATTCTTTTTTTTTAAACGAAAAGTTCGCGGTACGAACCCCGGTATATACCAATAAGAAATACCCTTTTTCTTACGTACGTTTGTCATACATTTACATCACCAATGTTCCCCATCAACTTGTGGAATAACTTGTCATCGTCTAGCCAACCGTGGCGAGTGTAGGCCAAATTCACCAGATGTAGGTTCTGGACTATCTCCAGCAGTAAACTTCGTGTTGCAGGCTGTAATGAATGAATATATATATATATAGAATATATATATATATATATATATATATAAGAAAAACATCACGACCGTATCCCTTCCGGGGTAGTCTGAAACCACGCTTTTAATTTTTAATGAAGCGAATTCACATTTAGCCAACTTTACTATAGGCCCATCATGACAATGGCAAGCTCGTTTCGTCAAGCATACCAAATTTGAGAAATATCACAAATAATTTATTGTGTCGAACCTGATACCTCATCATGTCATTCGTCGGGCACTTGTGTCTGTGGGTTCGCCAGCCATATTAGAACCCAGTGGCATGGCCCGCGACGATCGCAAGCGGCCTGATCGAATCACGTTGGTTCCATGGAGGATAGGATTGCCGTTAGTGTGGTATGCCACTTGTGTGGACACCCTGGCGCCTTCCCACTTGTCCTTAGAGGACTCAGGCGCTGCTGCATTACAAGCAGAGAACTTCAAACGGCGAAAATACATTTAGCTTATGTGTTTTTGTGCAGTTTGAAGTTGAAACTCTAGGGCCATGGGGACCAAGTGCACATGAAATTTTCAAGGCGTTGTCAAAACAGCTCGTCAACACCTTGGGAGACAAAAGGACTGGGCAATATTTGGGCCAAAGAATCAGCATTGCCATTCAACGTGGCGCCCATTGGCAGCGATTTGGAGCAAATATTTTATTTTAATTAATTTTTATTTTGTTCTTTCTTTATTTTAGATTTTAGTTGTATCTTTATTTATTAAGTAGGTTTATTTTTAATAATAATAATAAATATTTCCAGACAGGTCATACAGCGCCATCTAGTTTCCGTGGTAAGCTACGAGGCTTGTGTTACGGAAACTAGATGGTTGATAAACTACATATTATACTTTTTTTTTTAAATATATACATATTATACATATAAACACCCAGACCGAGACAAATTATACAATGTACAACTTGCCCCCGGTGGGAATTGAACCCACGACCTCCCGAGTTCACGGCAACGTTTGTTACCACTAGACCACGTAGGCGGAATATTAATTTGTGTTATATAAATAAATCATTGTACCTTACTTCCTTAAGTAAAGACCTCCCCAACATTATTCATCTTAAAGTAAATGAAAGTAGTTTTACATAAAAATAGTATTATTTATTATCTATAAAAAATACGTAATTAAAATTACGCAAAAATCTGTAAATTATACGATAACAAGTCCTAATCAAGTAATGAGATTAAATACTCAAGTTTTGATTAAGAGATGTTAAAATTAATTGCTCGCCTAAATTACAGACTAAATTCATCGTGCTTATTTTATTTTTAAGGTAATTCTTAAGAGTTTTAAGTTTAACGCTTTGCACCCCTCTCTTTCGCACAATACAACATTTACAAAGAAGTGTACTTTTTTGAAATGTAGTCTATATATTTCCACCACAACATGAAGTCGAATAAATATTATGATCTCACTGAAGAAATGATCAGGAACGGGAAGACTTAGCTTTACGCAGTGGAAGTTGATGCGAGAGGAGTTCCAGCAAAATCTTTGCACCGTTGCTGCCGTCAATACATTTATGGAAAAATCTTACAAGACAGCATAAACGGAATCATACAGTATTTGGTTAAGTAGGGAGAGGAGTAGAATTGTGGATGGTGAGCGTTATATCGCGCAATAAAATAAATAAATGAGGCCTCCTTTCAGACACTCATGACTGACATCAGTCCCTAACACTATGTCGGCTTGACTAGATGCTTTTTCACACTTCGCTTGAAGGACTCCCAGGTTATAGGAAAGTGGAAACACAGAGGCTGGAAGAGCATTCTACATCTTTATCGTGCGACAGATGTATGAGCCCCAAATTTATACGTACGCGAAGCGATGGTGACTACGGTATGTGGGTGCATATTCTGACCTGTGCGTGTGGTTTGATTTGGGCTAAATTGAATTCATAGTTACATATGCATTTTTTTTATTAAATAAATTTAATTTATTTTATTTAAAAATATAATAAAAATTATAAGTTAACTAAAAAAAACTCTTTATTTTATATAGCTTAGGTGTGCAGAGTACTTATTTAAAATCTCATCATGACAGCTTTAGTCCTATAGGACTCCATTGATACGAAATCCATTTTCGAAATAACTTAATTGCACAGTGATATACAGTAAAAATAACATTAGTCTTATCAATAAAAATATTAAAACTACTATTTACATTTTTTTTATCATTCTACACAGCACAAGTAGGTAGTACAAAAATAGCCAAGAATTATATGATTAAATATATATATATATATATATATACGAGTATATAGGCGTGAAAGCGTGACAACCAGAAAGCATCTTTCGCAATTATAATATTCGTCATTACAGCCCCTAGAACGCAACGTCCTAGACCTCCAGCTGGAGATGGGCCTTCTAGAACATATGTCTGGAGAATTTGGCCTACACTCGCCACGCTGACCAGACAGCTTGGCGAAGATATGATGTCATTTTTTTATGAGAATTTATAAACGATTCCACAAGTTGGTATTAGTGGAACCGGGACCGACTGCTTAACGTTGTAAATCTATGACAGATGTACGTAAGGAAAGTGTATTTCTCATTGGTACATGCCGGATGGGTTTGAACCGACCTTTGTAGAATTTAAGTTCTTACACCGAGTCACCACCGCGCCTTATAATATTAGTATTGCATAAATTTATTGTTTTTTTTTTAAATATTTTGTAAGATAGCGTAAGAAAAAAATAGGAAAAAAACTAAATTAGTGTTTGTTAAAAATGGAGGTCAAGCGATTTTAATGATGAAGGCAGAGGTATTCCTTGGAAACCGGGGTTAATAATAATAATGATAAATTATTTATTGTACAGATCCAAAATAGTGTGGGTACAAAGGCGAGCTTAATGCTATATGCATTTTCTACCAACAACCTTTGTGAATGGGGAGCATTATAAACGGGTGCAGAAATACTATTGTGAATAATGAGAATAATTTATCCAAATTGGTTGGACATGACCTAAACATAACATTCAGGACCACCTGAATGTTTTTTTTATATAGCGGATTACACTGGTAACGCGGGGTCAATAAGCTAATTTTAAATAATTGTCGATCATAAAGTACCCTTTCATAGATATAAACAATAGTCGAGTATAAACAACTTTCCGATTCATTTTCAAATCTCGAACGTTACAGCCCAAGTGCAAAGAGTGGCCTACATTTTCCATCGCCTGTACAACTGCACTCATATTCTTGTTCTTATTTAAATCGAATTTAAAACGGTTAACTTATGTTTTTATATATGTATAAAAAAAACGCAGATGGCATCTACAGTAAAAAAAATAGTAGATTTTTATACTAGCAATACTCCGACAGGAGTGAAGTTAGCGGTCAAAGTTAGTGGCCAATAGTATCCGGCCAAATTTGTATGTTCTGGTCTATTATATTTTATTTATTTATTTTTATTTATTTATTTCGATAAACCACAGCTTAACAAAGAGTACTTTATATGGTATAAAATAAGACTAGGTCGCGGTGTAAACCCTGGAATAAAAGATACAAAAATATTAAAATAAATGAGATTAAAAACTTATTATAAATATAACTAAACTAAAAATACCTATAAAATTTAAACTATTCTACAAAATAAACTAAGGATTAAATAAACCACCTGGAAAGGTACCTAAAATGCTAGCCGCATTTCCTTGTTGAATAATAATGAGAAAATATGGAATCATTAATAAATTGACATTAAAATTCCTCCTTCCTCCTCCGTGGCGAATGTAGGCGAAATTTTTTAGAAAAAAAAAACTTGTTTATAAATAAAAAATGTCTTCTAGTGTCGCCCCATCAGAAATAGTCCCGGGCAACTTTTCCCCTTTGCATAGCAAATATACTGGCAGAAATAATTAGCTGCCCACCTGATTCCAGATTACTCCGTCAGCCGATTGGACAACTCCTTGGCCAGAATCTTAGGGTCACTACAGTCTCATCGTCTCGGCTTAAACGTAGTATACTTAGTATATTTTTTAAATATCAATATTATAAACCTGCAACCTGCTTCAAGAATCACCCCTAGTATACCACATAACCAGCTATACAAAAAAGTAAATCGAACTGTTTAGCAACGCAATTGGATAACAAATTGCTTTAGCTTGTATAGCTGTGTGTGTGTTTTATTTTTCAGTGTGTAGATATAAGCCTACGACATAGACGTATAAGAAAAAAAATAGACCGGCACAGAAATAAAATATTATTACCAATGCGTTGGCCTTAAATTTGGTAAAATAATATTCTAGATGTAATACTCTAGCTATGTTATGAGTCACATTTGCTAAAACACCAAAAGAGTGTCAAAAAAAAATACTGAACAAGGTGAAACGGTTTTTCCCGCTCTCACTCAGGCTTATATATACTATATAAACACAAATAAGGTCATGCGTTCTCAGTTCTGGGGTGATTCCGTAAGTACCTTTTAGATGATCTCAATGTTTTTTTAATTTTTTTTATAGTTAAATTGATTAATGGTTTGTATACAATTTTAGCATCCTCTGACTCCCGAACTATTTGTGTGTCTTTGTGTTTCAGGAGTCAATGTCTTCCATGAATTTGTACTTAAATATCTGTCAATATACTATTGTTACAATAAAACCTTTGTCTATTTACTCATTCCCAAAATACACATGATTATAAAAAAATTAAAGATTTTGCAGATCATTATAATTTAATGTTTGTAACCAGTTGAACTATTTGCAATCAGTATTATTAAGAGGATATATACATATTACAGGTTTTATTATATAAATGCGGACGACTACAGTGTCTAAAACTCTCGAATCGCTGCAGCTTCGCCGAAATATTGCCTCCTTTGCGTTACGGTTTGTAGGTATTCTTTTCGAGGGAATGAATATTATAGAACGCAAAACCGACACTCATCGAAAGTTGTCCTCAGCCAACTTTGATCAACTTCGCGAGTAGTTAGTGGAGTTTTATCGTTGGCCCTAAATACATTTATATTGACCGTTCGTTAGTGCACGTCTATAAAGCCTACCCGTTGTTGGTTGGATATTTGTCAGTTGCCGCGGCGCGCTGCCGCAGGACGGTCGTCTGGGGGTGTTCTGCACTCCTTCGTCCAACATCCCACAAACCACAAGTCTCTATACTTTTACACAATTAATTCCACTACTAATTGCTATTGGGTTTCATTTGCATTTTCATTCGCTTTTTTAATCAAATGGCTCCTGTTTGTGGGTAGTTTTTATTATTTTTGTCATATTGTGGTTAGAATGTTATCGTTCATTTTCATTGAGACTATCTTTCTTTGCTTTACCTTCTTATTTTGTTACAGTGTCGCTTCTTTCCAATTTTGGTTACAGAATCGCATTTTCCAATCTATTTTAACATAATATTACTTTTACTAGAACTTGCCTATATTTTATATTGCTTTTATTTTGTTTACCTATATACAACTTTGGGATTGCGTTTTATTATTCACAATAACATAACTATGGCACTGGTAGTGTCTGTGTTCTGCTCCTTGTCTTCACATTGCACTCTTCAGGCAAGACAGAAATTTTAACGTTAAATATATATTGTGTACAATTTTGTTTAAATTATATTGACTTAACCAAATTCCAGTGGGAATGTCGGTGATACACTAAGAATAAAGAATAAATAATAAAATATGTTCATCCTGTCACAATTACTACTCTTGCTATTTTGATAGCCACCTTTTGTCTCTTTCTTAGGATAAATTAAGATTAAACTGATAATTTAATATTTCAAATATTGGAATGCAATTAATTTATTTATTTTATATTGCTATTATTTAATTATTTTTTGTTTTAGGTGTTTTTTTTACATAAAACTAAAAGTGCAGTGCAATGAAATTAGTTTTAAGTGCGTGAAACATTATGTTCGAAATTAAGTCAATTGTGGATGCCTTGCTCATTTTTGATGTAAATAAGTAAGTATCAGTGTATTGTTTATTAATATATCTTAACATCATCATTATCATTCTGTATATCTCGATTCACTTGAACGACAATATAGTAACATCATCCGCACTTAATTTTTAATTTATATCAAACTACCTTCATTATTATAAATATTATAATAAATACTTAACCCTTAACTCAGTAATGTAGGAGACCCATTAACGCCCAAAGTAACATGTATGCTAATGAAAATTTATTTTAAGATAGTTTAACGCTTATGCTTCCCTCTCGCTCGCACAATCCAATATTTTTAAAGATTTTTGAAGTTGAGTGTAGTTGTGAGAATTATGTATAGTCTATCAACTTACTAGGCAATAAAATTACGCACATTTTGGACATATATTAATCATATATTTGTTTTAGTAAAATAGTGGAAAATTGTTATGTCTGCTAATTACTACTATTTATTTACTGCCTCCGTGGTCTAGCGGTTAAGTCCGTGAATTTAAACTCGGAGGTATCGGGTTCGATTCCTGATCGGGACACAATAATGATTTTTAATTTAAATAAATAAACTTATATATATTTAAATTATTTGTAATATTTCTCGAGTTTGGTACGCTCGAGACATCGAGGAGCTTGCCACTTGTCATGAAGTAAAGTTGGCTAAATGAGAATCCACTAAGGGGAAACGGTCGTGATGATACCTTACTTACTATTTATTTACTCAGAATTCAAAAATCTTTGTAAATTTTGTATTGTGCGAGCGAAAGGGATACAAAAGCGATAAACCATTTTAATTAATTTAGAAATAAAATCTGCTAACAACTTACACTTTGGGCTACTTTGGTGCTTAGCCTTTCACTAGCAGGAGTATCATTTAAAACAATTTTCCCAAATGCAATTTACGTGAATAAAGAAATAACAAAATAAAAAAATAACTCTAGAAAAGTACCTACCATCAGAGATAGTTCAAAGCAGACTGGCATAATTTCCCCTCTCTATAGCGAGGCTAATACGTTGGCAGAAATAATTTGGACCACTTTGCTGCTTAATCTTCCACTAGCAGAAGTAGAATCATTCAAAATAATTTAAATAATAGAGTGTAACAAATGCCTGTAATAGATAATAAAAATTGACATTGACTTTAAAAAATAATTCTATACATAAAAAAATACCACTAGAGACATCATCAGAGATAGTCCCAAGCAGACTGGCATAATTTTCCCTCTGTATAGCGAGGCTAATACGTTGGCAGAAATAATTGCCAGCCTTCCTGTCTTCAGAAGGTTTAGGTTTTATATTAATTATTAAGTAGGTCATCCTCGCATCTGTAACCATAATCGTAGGGATTATTTCCCTCACCCACATCCGAAGGGAGGGAGCTACCCTTGATGGGTCGATATCGCTTAATCTTAAGGGACTTCAACTGATGACGCAAATGCAGACCCAAATTAGTTGTAAAAAGTCCACTACATCCACGTTTTTGTGTTTAGCCGATAGTAGTAATTTTTCCAAATCATCAAACCAACTAAGAACCACCATTATATTAATGCTAAGAATAGGCAGATGGAAAACTATGGTTAAGTTACGATGGGGCTGACATACTCAATTTGAGTAAAAGCCCCTATTGAATGAAAAAAAAAACATTATTAACAGCCCCTTGAACACAGCGTTCTTTCTAGACCTCCACTGTTGGAGATGGGCCTTCCAGAACATATATTTGTAGAATTTGGCCTACACTCGCCGCGCTAGCCAGACGGATTGCGAGGATTCGATGAGAATTTTAATGACCACGGCTTAACGTGGCAGGGGTACAATGGAACTATAAATCTATGACAAATGTACGTGAGAAAAATGTATCTCTCATTGGTAAATGCCGGGGTTCGAACCGACCTTTGTAAGATTTGAAGGAAAGTTTTCCTACAATCGATCCACTCTCTATTTATAAATTTAATTATAATTATTTGTAACCTCTTTATTGCACAGGATAACTTAAAATGTACAAGGGGGAACTTAATGCCTTCTGGTATTTTATAACCAGCCAACCTTTAGGAGAGACAATTAACTTCACAATTAGCAGCGGGAACAGTAAAATAATCTGAATATCTGCTGGAAGTGTGAGAAAGTATTTTGATCTGATTTTTAGAAGCAGACCAAAAAGACAGATTATGACTCTCTAAAGAACTGGAAACGAGTTAAGGTATAGTGGAGCTTGGGGATTGTGAAAGTAAGGACATATGCAGATTCTTACATAGTTGTATACGAAAGTTAACGAAAATAATTGATCTTAACCTTCGATAAAACACAGCGACCTATTTCTAAATTTAGCGTTAATGCACGCACGATATTGTGAAGATCACCCGAATCTGTAATTTGGAGGATATCTCCCCTCGGAGGAAAGAAAATGTCCGTCATGAAAAATTATGACACGTTCTCAGCGACAATCTTCGAAGATAACCTATAAAATGGATCTAACCTATCACCCGGCTATATTGACTGACTTCGTGGTCTAGCGGTTAATCCCCAGTTTCTTAAAACGACTTGCGCCAACCTTATTTGACAACAGTATTCCGTCATTTACCCCTCATCAACACAACCCCTAGATCTCCACTGTTGCAGATGGGCCTTCCAGATATATCTGTAGAATTTGGCCCACACTCGCTGGCCAGACGGGTTGGTGAGGGTCTGATGTCAATCTTTAATGACAATTTATTAACAATTTCACAAGTTGGTATTAGTCGAACCAGGATCGAAAGCATAATATACGAGTTCCAGGAAGAACGTTGCGTCTCAACACGACATTCGGCTTACTACCACACCCCGATACGAGCTATCGTCGGAATTCATTCATCTGGAGGACCCTGCAGTCGATTTGATGAGCTTTTGCGTGATTTCGATTTTGACCTATTTTGTACAAGCTATAAGGCGGCTAGGCGAGCACTCAGTACAAAGTACTTTAATATGTCGCTACCTTGACTTTCTATTATTATCATTTTGCTGTAACTACATGACTGTGAATGATTGCTTTATTGTTCTGTTTATTGTTTTATAATATTTTTGAAAATGTGTTTCTATAGTATAGACTGTTTCTTAAAGAAAATACTTTAGTGCCGTGTCTGTTGTTTCTATCTGTGGAAACTTTTTAGTGGTTTAAGTGTTTATATTTATGTCTAATTAAAATTCTGTAACCATAAGTTTTCCTAATAAAATAAAATAAATAAATAAATAACGTGCTCTCCGAGGCACGTGAACGGTGGTGTTGTAATTTTAGGGCAAATGAACGTAAGAATAGTTTATTTCGTCCGGGGTTCGAACCGACCTTTAAAGGATTTTAAGAAAAGCGTTCTTATTACCTAGCCACCACCGCTCACCATTACTACCCTTGGTTAGTCTAAATTCAGGAACTAAATAGGACTAATCTGGGCATTTACTCCTGATATAGCTAGATACTGTGGTCAAATAACAATGGCGTATGTGGCCCGAGGCGCGGTGGTGGCTCGGTTGTAAGAACGCGTTCCTTAAATCCTACAACGGTCGGTTCAAATCCACCCTGCGCGTACCAATGAGAAATACACTTTTCTTACGTACATTTGTTAAAGATTTACAGCACCACCGTTCCCGTGCCTCGGAGAGCACGTTAAGCCGTCGGTCCCGGTTCTACTAATACCAACTTGTGGAATCGTTAATAAATTGTCATTCAAAATTGACATCATATCCTCGCCAAGCCGTCTGGCCAGCGTGGCGAGTGTAGGCCAAATTCTCCAGATACAGTTCTGGAAGGCCCATCTCAAACAGTGGAGGTCTAGGTCGCTGTGTTCTAGGGGTTGTAATGATGATGTGGCCCTTAAAAAATAAATGTGTTAATGTATGTGAGAGGCAACAATAACGGGCCCGGATGATGGGTGGGCCTGGCTTGGGGATCGGGACATTTCCTGTTTTCCCAAGCAGGATAATACATACTTGGTTGTGGGTGCCGCCGTACTTAAGTAACACGTATACCCTTAGGGTTACGAATCTAGGAGGTTTAGGTTCGACTACTAATATGAATGAAAGTATGAAAAGAGAAAAAAAGGAGTTGTACCATCGTTGCAAGAATGAGACTAAATCTTTGGTTAAGGAGAAGCGTGTAAGATGTAAGGAAATAGGTGAAAATAGGATGACGAGCAACTTTAAGGAGAACTCCAAACTTTTCTGGAGGGAAGTTAGGAAGGCCAAAGGTGGCTCGTCATCTTGTCGAATGAATAGAGTTAAATCAAAGAGCGGTAACATTCTTGCAAACGCAAATGAGGTGTTGGAGCGATGGAGTGAATACTTTAGCGAGATGTATGCTAGTGGAACTCCTAACGACGTTACGACGGGTACATTACCCCCAGCGCTACCCACAACAACAACGTCCACATTGAAGGAGGAAATAAGTGTGCAAGAATTGCAATCGGCAATTAGAAGCCTGAAATGTGGCAAAGCAGCGGGAAAAGATCGAGTGCTCGCTGAAATGATCAAATACGGAGGTATACCGGTCTGGAACGCTTTCCATCTGCTGTGCAACCTTTGCTGGCAGGAGGGAAGAGTACCGGAAGACTGGCAGCAGTCAGTAATCGTTCCTTTATACAAAGGCAAAGGATCTAGATTGGACTGTTCCAACTACCGAGCGATTAGTTTGATCAGTTTGGCGAGCAAGATGTATGGCAAGATTCTCACGAAACGACTGCAAGAGAAGACTGAAGATCTTTTATGGGAGGCACAAGGAGGCTTTAGAGCTGGAAGAGGATGCATTGACCAAGTCTTCTCGCTCCGCAATATCACAGAGAAGTTTTTGGCCTTAAACCAGAAGGTTTTCTGTGCTTTTGTGGATTTGGAGAAGGCTTTTGATAGAGTTGTAAGAAAGAAGCTTTGGGACATATTGCCGGAGTATGGAGTGAATGACAAACTGCTACAGGCTATACAGTCCCTGTACAAGGGCTGTAAAGCTTGTGTGCGGGTGGAGGGAGGTATGTCGCCTTGCTTTGAATCCCAAATGGGTGTCAAACAGGGCTGTGTGCTTTCCGCCAGATTATTCACTCTATATCTCGACAAATGCCTAAAAAGTGTGAGAGAGAGTAACTGTGGGATAAAGATGAGTGATCTAGTGGTGAACTGCCTGCTTTATGCAGATGATGCTGTTCTTATGGCATCGTCCGAACAACAACTGCAATCACTAGTCACAAGAATGAAGGAGGGATGTGCAGAAAAAGGACTCCGTTTGAATGCGAGAAAAACCAAGGTACTAGTGTTTGAAAGAAGAAGGATGACAACCGTGACGATAAAGATTGATGATGAAACTCTAGAACAAGTAAATGAAATTATATATCTGGGCAGTGTTTTCACTGCGGATGGGAAGTACGATAGGGACGTTGAAAGAAGAGTGAACGCGGGAAATAGTGTTAACGGTGCCCTGGGGTCACTGATCGGCAGTCGAAATGTCAGTGACAAAGCTCGGCTCGCCATACACAATGCCATGTTGGTACCAACACTGATGTATGGAAGCGAAACGTGGATATGTCAGAATACGCATGAGAGTAGGGTTAATGCAGTAGAAATGCGGTCGTTGCGGCGGATATGTGGCGTCACTTTGGCGGACCGCATACGTAACGTCGAAATACGGAAAAGGGTTGGTATGAAGGAAAGCATAGGGACAAAAATAAGGAAAAGCATGCTACGATGGTTCGGGCATGTTGAAAGGATGAGCGAAGAAAGATTGACGAACCAGGTATATAATGCGAAAGTTGTGGGTAAAAGAGGCCCTGGCAGACCAAGACACACGTATCACGATCAAATAAATAAAACACTAGCTGAAGGAGAATTAAAAAGCCTTCGTAACAAAAGGGCATGTATGAAGAGGTTGATGAATGTCGATGAAGCGAAAGAGGTATGTCGTGATCGTGTCAAGTGGCGCTCAATTGTCTCTGCCTACCCCGTAAGGGATCTGGCGTGAAGATATGTATGTATGTATGTACTCTAACTCTCCACCAGGAGCACTTCTCTAGTTAGTAATCTCCTGTGGGGGCGTACGATGTTCTGAAGATGATTAAAGTGTCCATTGTCAGCCCAATAGTTGATACGTCTAGTCAGGTCGACAACGCATTCCTCAATAGTAGGCATCTCCAGATCTCGAGCTATATATTATTTGGATCTTGTCCTTTTCAGTGCTGATATGTCGCAGCATAAGTAAACCACGAACAGATGAACACTTTGTAGATCATGATAGTATAATCTTCAACCTAAGCGGCAAAAAAGATATAGATACGCTGTTTATAATCCAAAAAAAATGCATCCGTGCAATTTTTAATCTCGGAAAGCGCGACTCCTGTAGACCATACTTTCGAGACTATAATATTTTAACATTACCGTGTCTGTATATTTTAGACGCATGTATGTTTGTTAAAAACTACCCGAGTCTTATTCGGTCTGTTAACGAGGACGGGCGAACAAATGTTCGGACTCAATATAAATATAATTTATGGAAACCGGCTACAAAACTTACCATTGTTTCTAAAAATAGTATATGCCAAATGTGTATTAAAATATTTAACGGTTTGCCTATAGAATTAAAACAATCGACTTCAATAATAAAATTTTAGAAGCTGTTAAATAAATGGTTGAAAGAACAATGATTTTATAGTATTCAGGATTTTTTACATTATATGTATTGACATATAAATATAATTTTAGTTGTAATTTGACATGTATAATTATTTGCATACCATTATGGTAGGATACAGCTGGACTGTAAAATTGTATTAACCTATATTTACCTGTATTCTGTGCAATAAACGATTGTTAAATTTGATTTTATTTAATTTAAAACTGGTGTGTAGGATATTTTTTAAAACAACAACCATATTATGTTCAGTGAATAAAACTGAGGTCCTTATTATTATTATCAAAATAAATTTTATATTTATTTAGCTTACTGCGTGAACGCAACGTATCCGAGGGGCGCGGGGGTTATGTCAATCGGTAGCCTGACTCTTGGGAATTCAGTCGCTATGGAGCGTTTCTCGGGAGCAGACCGCGCATTGTGTGTGCGAGAGTTTTACAAAAACGGTGATGACTGTAGCGCGTAGAAAATTCTGCAGTATTCGAGGTTTTCGCCACTTAAATGATACGCCAAGCTTTCCTGTCATTCGACATTGGGTTAAAAAGTTTGAAGAGACTGGTACAACGTTTACCAACATTTTGTTTTCAGATGAAGCTCATTTTCATCTTAATGGCCACGTAAATAAGCAGAACTGCCGCTACTGAAGTGCAACGAATCCGAAACGCAAACATCAGAAACCCCTACATTCGCCTAAAATGACCGTATAGGCTGCGATGTCGGCGCGAGGAATTATCGGCCCTTACTTTTTTGAAGACGAAAGGGGGCGTGCCAGTGAATTCAGAGCGTTATGTGGAGATATTAGACAACTTCTTGGTACCTGAACTGCAAAACTTTCCTGGCTATAACCAAAGAACATGGTTTCAACAGGACGGAGCAACTTCACACACGTCCAATATGTCTCAGCCACGTGTTCGTGAAATTTTCTCAGGCAAATTGATCTCCCGGAGAGGTGACATAAATTGGCCTCCACGCAGTCCAGATTTACCTCTATGGACTTTTTCCTATGGGGTTATCTTAAATCTAAAGTTTACGCCAATAAACCGACTTCACTGGCGCATTTGAAAGACAATATCCGTCACGAAATGGCAGCCATCCCTGAGTCTACCTGTCGAGCCGTCATAAGTAATTTTACTGTTCGATTAAATGAGTGCCGAGAACGCGAAGGTCTACATTTAGACGATATTATTTTTAAGAAATAAATCCCCAAAAAGTGTATTTTAATAATTAATAAACATTTTTTTTATATGCGGCTTACTTTTTTTTTAAACGATCCACTTAATATAAAATTTCTTTTGAGACAAAAAATATAGCAACATGCCTGTTTAAAGTAAAAGAGACATTCATTTTAATAAAAAACCCAACTAAAATAAATCCAGTAAAAGTTTTTCGCTTGAAAACTACGAACGTGAGGGTAGATTGAAATTTGGGAGCTCAAACTTCGCTGGGGCTTTTGACGACCCCTGAGGGTTCTGTTTGGCCAAATAAAAGCTATTCTTTTATTGAAGTAAAGTAAGTGACTATAGGATAGTCTTGTAAAATATACGAATACCGTTATTTTGTTTGGAACATCAATTGTTTGAAATCCGACTCGAAGAACCATCTAAGGTGGACTGTATAAAGTATTTTCTGTTTAATCAAATTAGATTTTACGTAATATATATTTTACTTTTTTAATGAAATATTACATAAGATGCTTAATATCATTTTAATCGTATTACTTTTAGTCATAGCTTTTTATTTATTATTGTTTTATTTTTTTAAATATATTTCTTAACCTTATAATGTATCATAAGGAAATGTAGTTTGATATATTATGTTTTTTTTAAAACTGATAATTTTTATTAATATAATTAGATTTAATATGTACTCTGTTGGTGATTCTAATTAAATATATTTTTTTCAATATAGCTCTAGTACCTCACTGTTGAAAATGGGCCTTTCAGAACATATTTCTGGACAATTTAGCCTTCATTCGCCACGCTGCACTGGTACCCGTCTGGCGAAGATCAGATGTCCATTTAAATGACTATTTATTAAAGATTGTACAAGCTGGTATTGGAGGACGGGAACAGTGGTGTTGGTAATTTATAACAAACGTACGTAAGAACAGTATTTCTGATTGTTACATGCCGGGGTTTGAATTGCGAACCTTTTTTCCGAACTGAGCCACCACCGCTCTTATTTATGTACTATTTGGCAACTGTAAGGTTACAAAGGTCGCAGAAATATTCTTTTCCAGATATAAAACGCCATCGTTCTACGAGAGCACGTTAAGCCGTCGTCGGTCCCGGTTCACATGTCATATTTAGATTTTAAACTTTTATAACCCACTAGCTGACCCGCGTACTTCGTACCGCCTAACAGTCATTAAATGGTCAAGCTTGATATAAACTAACTGAACGCACCCATATACATATATTTGACAACTAACATTGTTTGACAGATACGAAACTTTTTATATGGGAAAATGTATTTTCTTTTATTTTATTTTTTTCTTCTATTTTCCGATTTTATCTATAGTTATTCTGCTATTCGGGACGGAGACAAATCCAACAAATCAAAAAATTGTGAAAAGTGTTCTAACAAACCTGACTTTGTTTTATATATTAAGATTTACTTATTATGCAATCTAATATGTCAGTAACCTTCCTCGGTGTTCATACAATATATTCCCAAAGTTTCATCCCGATCGGTCAAGTAGTTTTGCAATGCATAGGAAACACACACGCAGACATTCACCTTTATATATATAGATTATATATAATATATAAACATAATTTCTACTAGATTTCCTCAAAATCGGTTTAGTAATATAGGCCTAAAAGCAAATTAAACAAACAGACAGATATAGGTCCCATGTCGTGGTCAGTAGCTGTTAGCAGAAGACTAGCAGCTTAGCAGTCTATGGGCCTTTTGCATTTTGATACCTGAATATTAAGATTATATTAATATTATCAAATCTAGGATTTTGAACAATGGGTTAATTAAACAGGGAATATATAATTATGAGAAAATGTTTGTACGCGAACTGTATATTTGAGCAGATGTGTGCTACATTGGCCTTACATGCTAATATCTACCACTCTAGATACTCTTGATTTAGATTTGGAAGCGTTCGCGTTCGATTCGACTATATGTTTTTATTTGTATGTTTGTTACGCGATCATTCCGCTATTTATTAAGAACATTACCAATTTTGGACACTGAATAAGGTAAGACGGATTTTTCCACCCTCACTCAGGCTTGTGATATTATTACTATTGATAGAATGTTGCTTCTATTCGCTAAGTGAATATTACAACCACAAATTTTGTGTATTATAACAATTACCTGTACAATATGTTTTAATAATAATCTGTATGTAATAAGTGTGACTAAAATGATAAATATAATAATAAGATTTTAACATTCTAAATAATGTTTAACAAAATTTGTGTGCCAGAAATGGCTGAATGTGCAGAACTAACTTACTATTAATATTTACTATTACCATGTTCTATGCAAATAAATAATTTCATTTCATTTCATTATGTTTTGTAAAGCACAAATAATGTCATGCGTGAAATACTGTTCTCACCTTTGGGATGGTTCCGCTGAGTACCTTGCATATGCTCTCAAAGTCCTGCAGACGAATTCTTGCAGCGATTCTAGACACCGCTGTGTCGTCCGCTCCGCCAGTAGCTATACTACGGTGAGTTCTGAAGAGCTCCACAACCTTATTCCTTCTCTATTCCGCAACCAAGGGCCAAAATATATATCCACATACCGTAGCCACTATCCCTACGTGTACATATAAATTTGGAGACTCTTACATTTGTCACACGCTAAAGATATAGAATGCTCTCCCAGCTAGTGTGTTCTTCCTATAACCTGTAGCTCTATTCTGGTACTTAGCCGCAAACGTTATTAGTGGATTTCGTTATTTGCGTCAGAGATCCGTCATAATTACAAAATATTATTCAATTCTCAACTCTATAAGCGCTCGAACTTGACAGCGTCCGTGCAAATCTCAATCTTAATAGCGTGATATATATATATATATATATATATATATATTTTAGTAATTTCGTGTAATCTCTCTGTGTGTTATTTGAACTTGTATGAGTATCTGTGAGACAAGAAATAAATTAAAAAATTGACGGAGTGTCGAGAATTTAATGACAATTTATTAACGATTCCACAAGTTGGCAATCACGAGCACGTAATGTATCTAAATTGTGACATACCTGGTAGGGTACTACTGTCCCAGGTATTGTATTCTTATATGTGAATTAAGAGATAAAATACATATAGTATATACTTACAATCACAATGACCTATTAAGCACAAAAGTATCCAAAACGAAGTTTTTTAGCAAAAATTTTATTAGTATGGTGACACAAATTTACAATAAAGTTCCCAAATCCATCCGTAAAGTCGAAAACATGAGCGTCTTAAAGTCAAAACTTCATGGCTTTCTATCTAAAAAATACTATTACAGCGTAGCAGACTATCTTTTAAAACTTGAGAGGAACAGTTAGCATGCCCTCACCCATCATTTTAATGTTGTGTATATAATTATTGTATCTCCAATGGACGGGACATAGCGACCACCATAAATAATGTTCTTATTCAAAAACCTATGATCCACAATAAAATATTTTTGATTTGATTTTGATTTTATACATATTTGTTGTGTATTTCTGTAGGTATATATTTTAAATTTAAAATATGATATAACTGACTTTTCCTTGCAGATTAATTTCCCATAGTAATCCGATAAGCTGCTGATCTTCTGCTAACAGCTTACTCTTTGGCTCGCTTTGCTGTTTAGTCTTCCACTAACAGGAGTAGAATCATTCAAAATATAGATATTTTATTTTTTACTTTTAAGTAGTCCTACCGACTTATAAGTAGATACCGACGGCTTTACATGCTCTCGTGGACGTGGACGTGGACGTAAACGTAAGTAAAGTGTAATTCTCATTGGTACATGCCGGGATTCGAATCCACCTTTTAAGGATTTTAAGGAAAGCATTCATACAACCGAGCCACCACCGCTTTTGAATCGCACATGAAAAAATTAATTTCGATTTTAATTCGAAATCTATTCGAATTAAAATAATCAAGCGTAGGCATTTTAATCTGCATACCCTATTTCGACCACACTTGATTTTATACAAAATGTTTAAGCTGTATTAACTATTGAAAAAGACAGAAAATCCCTTGACAAGCCCTTGTATATGTACATATGTGATTATCTATTCATATTATACCTACTTTTATTAATTTTGATATATTAGACAGACAGTGGGGTAGTCCAAGCCCGGATGGCTAATGGGCCTGGGTTGGGGATGGGGACAGTGGCAATGTCTCATATGTAATTGGGCAATATCTTGGTCTTGCCTTGCCTCGCATAAGTTCATTTAAAAAAATGTCTACGATTTAATTTTACGTTTATTTTATAAAAGGTCGGTTCGAACCCCGGCATGTATCAATGAGATATACACCTTTCTTACATAAATTTGTCATAGATTTACAACACCAGCGTTCCCGTGAGGAGGAGAGTACGCTAAGCCGTCGTCGGTTCTGGTTCCACATACCAACTTGTTAAATCGTTAATTAATTGTCACTAAAAATTAACATCAGACCCTCGCCAACTCGTCTGGCCAGAGCGTGGCGAGTGTAGGCCAAATTCTTTAGAAATTTCTGGAAACCATATCCACCAGTGGAGGTCTAGGACTCCCCTAGGCCGTGATGATTAAAACTGCATTAATAGAATCATACAGTATTTGGTTGTAAGTATTATTGCGCAATAAAAAGGGTCTCCTAAACCTGGCTTCTTCGGTCACACGATGGAGCTGGAGCAAGGGGAGAAGACAAATATCTAAGCATTCCATGGATTCACCGCGAAGAGAGTGGTGTCTCGGGTTTGCGACCGACAATAGGTCTTTTTGAGGGTAGGCGTGCAAAGTCAACAACGTAATTATTTATACCTATTTTGATTTAATTAGCAATAATAGTTAAAAGTTATTGTTTAGATGATTTTATATTCTTTTAATTGGGTGTATAGTCACATGCAATAAAATATTAAAAGAACTGCACGAATCCTGCTGGCATAAACATTTTACGTGATAGTTTGGTTTTGTTTACAACCTGCAATATATTGCCATAAATACACAATGACAGTGGCTAAAACTATTGAGGATACTCAGAAACTGCTGGAGGAGAGACTTGGCAAGAGGATGACAGAATTTGAGCAGCAGCTGACAACAGTTAGAGAGTATCCCAACAACACCAAACTGGATACACTAGCGCGGGAATTTCAAGAATTTAAATCATTTACCGTAGAAATGTTTTCACTATTAAAGCAGCAAATATCCCAGATGCAAGCGTCCATGGACCAGTTTGAGACTCGCAACCGTAGTGACTGTCTTCTAGTGAAGGGCTTCCCGGAACAGCAGGGTGAGAATGTGACTCAAAGTGTAATAGATATGCTAAGGAACAAACTCAACATTCAAGATATTAACCCTTCATCTCTCCGCTCCTGCTACCGCCTTGGAAGACCTAGTGAAGCCATCAATCGGTCCATTGTTGTGCGGTTTAGTGATTACAGGCTCCGTCAACATGTATGGAGCAGCAAAACCAAACTCAAGGGTTCTCCATACACATGTACAGAATTTCTTATTAAAAGCAGACAGCAGCTCTTCTTGGAGGCGAGAAAAGTGTTTGGTATGCGGGAATGCTGGACCCAGGATGGTTGCGTGATGGTAAAACTTCCTGACGGATCAAGACGCAAAATTCTTCAGCAGGCAGACCTTACTGTCTTGACATCAACACTACAGCCTCAAATGGCGCCACCTGCCACACAAGAAGCACAGCCGGGACCACATGATGGTCATGCTGCACCCAGGCAACGGCACATTAGAGCAGCTACTAGAAAGTAATGTGTTATTGAATTTGCAGGTCCATGTTGTATAGATTAAGATTGTTATACTTGTAAATGTAGATTAGTTAGTGTTTTGTTCTGTGAAAGCATTATTGTGCAGTGTAGTACCGGGCCCATACAGATAGCATGAAGACACTTCAAACTAAAATCATATATTATTCAATTTTGAATATTTGTTACATTATCCTTTGTTTACTTGCAGAGGCCTTTTTAGATATGGTATACCCAGGTCAAAATATAACGATACCAAATAACAATAAGCCTCTACTGCTGGGTAGTAGTAGTAGGGACATACATTTGGTACCGGGTTTGATATATGGTTGACAATATATTTTAATTTTATTTTTAGTGGTGATTTTAAGTATGGTACACCGTCACAACAAGCTTGTCAACATGGGTCTGGTAAAGTTGACTAAATATAAACCCAGTTTTCTTTTGTTTCGTTTTTTTAAAGAAAGTTATTGTGGTTGTAATGAAACTTTTGTTTTGCTTTATTTTATTTATTATTTTAGTAAACAATAACAATTTTCAATCAAGTGGGTCGGTGATGTATTGCACGGCACTGCTTCTTCACTTTGCTTTTCAGCGCAGCCGGGGTGGTTCAATGTTTTAATTGTGTTTGTATTTTAGTGCTCCACCCAATGATAATCAATGAATAAAATTATAGTGATCTCTAAGACCTTCTTTTAGCCACGACACTGTTATGCTGAAACAATAAGCTCAAACTAAATAACTACATATTTATGTGATTAGTGTGAAATGGGTGTTGGCGGGAAGCACTGAAATGAATATAATTATTAGGGATTATTATAATTATCATGGTTGCAAGATTAGGATAAAATCTTTTGTTTGTTTATTTTCCACTCATTTGGCTGACTGACTGACAAAAGCTGACTGATGTCATTGACAGTGCTACTTTTCGAGGCAAAGATGTTCTTTTAATTATTCCATTATTGTACAAAGCACAGATTATATAATAAACTATATTATAATAAAAACAAAAGGAAATCCCCTATGACATGGTGTACTCTTTGTTAACTCAAGTCTGTGGGCATGGTGCTGTTAGCTATTTGGGACTGTGATGGTGCCCAATACGCTGGCAGCATTTCCACTCTGAATCGGAATTAAGATAGGTACTTAATTTTTGAGAGAAAAACTGCCAGCCCACCAGAGACGTCAATGAGCCTTGGGTATCAGTTCTGATACCCACGGGACTATTTTTTTGTATTGGTTATTGATGATTATTGTTTCTCTTGCAAACCTTTACATATATATATCTCTTGGAAAGCGCCTAGTTGGACTACCCCTGGCTGTGATGTATTGCAGTAATGTTTGAATGGAATGAGAGGCCGTCGATAGCTTGGAGTTTGGTCCTTTCCGCGAAGTCATTCACGGCTAGCATTATCCATGTGTTTGACTTGTGGCTTTAAGCCTTTTTTTTTTTTTTTTTTTTATTTTTTTTTTCTCGCTTTGTAAGTCGCACGATTCTATCGTGCTCTATGAGTCTATGCTTCTCACACAATTTGAACGAAGATCAGTAGAGAAAGCGAGCTTTGCTTTGCTTTGCTTTCAGGGTAAATACAGGATATGTCAGACTACGATAGGGAGAATTGTGGTAACTTAGCGGAGCGGATGTTGCTTCAGTGGTTGACGGTTTTCTAGATTTTTTACTTTGTTTTATTTTTAATATTTACTTTTGTTTTATTGTCATCGTTTAATTCCTGTTTGATTATTATGTTTTTCCTCACTTTTATTATTGTAGGTTTGATTTGTTATGTAACTAGTTTTGTATTTTTGATTGTATCTATACAGCCGGCAGGACATGCAGTGCCAACGTGTAAATTAATATTTGTTTTTATATAATTTATATAGTATTAATTACATAATATAATAGTATTTTATTCATATATTTATTATTAATATACTTAGTATATATATATATATATATTATTTTATTGTATTATTTGTATACTTATGGACTATTTTAGTGGAAATGAAAATGACTCTTTCTATTCTGCCACAAGCAATAGCTCGAGTGGCTCGTTTTATGATGCTACTGCTAACTTAGATGTTTTATTAAATGATGCGTTTACACCAAGCAAGAAAAATTTTAACATGTGTCACATTAACGCTCAGAGTATACCGGCGCACTACTCAGACCTTCTCGCCACTTTTCCATCTCCTGAAGTGGTTGACGCACTACTCGTCTCTGAGTCTTGGCTGAAACCGTCACTTCCCTCAACGTCTTTCTCTCTCCCTGGTTATATCTTGATCAGAAATGATCGTACAGGTTTGAAGGGTGGAGGGGTTGCCATATACTTGCGTGCTGATTTACCCTATAAAATAATATGTAGCTCCCCCAGCATGTATTCGGGTTCAGCAGAATATCTATTTATTGAAGTGCTTGTCGTAGGAACCCTAGTGCTGATTGGAGTCGTCTACTGTCCTCCTTCTATCAACTATTTTTCTACCTTCGAAGAAGTTCTTGAGGAGGTTGTACCACCTTATAGTCATCACGTCATCATGGGCGATTTTAATACATGCCTTCTAGGCGATCGTGTGTCTGGCAAATCAAGAGCGTCTAAACTCATAAATCTCACCTCTTCTGTCAACCTGTCACTTCTGCCGACTGGGCCCACTCATCACCTGTCCGAATCCGATACTCTGCTCGATCTTATTTTTACCTCACGCCCTGATGCTATTGCCAGCCACGGTCAGATCTCTGCTCCCTTCTCTCACCACGATCTCGTTTTTGCTTCATACAAAATTAAATCCCCGAAGTATCGTCCGCCAACTGTTATAATGCGTCATTTTAGTAGTATCAATATGGAAAAACTACGAGAAGACGCCGCTTGCATCGATTGGGGTTCTTTACTCACTGCCAATAACATTGAAGTCATGGTCGCCATTTTCAATCGAGAGCTTTTAAAACTTTACGATGTTCATGCTCCACTTAGACCTACGAAGCTAAAGCGGCCACCTGCTCCATGGATAACCGAAGATGTAAAAATGGCAATGAGAAAACGAGATTGTGCGTACAGAAAGTATAGACGGAAACGTAGTGATGATAATCTGGCTGCATATAGGGTTGCAAGGAACCGCTGCAACCAGGTGTGTAGAGTTGCCAAACGTCACCATTTCTATGATAATATCAAAGGCAAATCATCTTCACAAATCTGGCAATTTTTTAACTCCCTGGGCCTAGGTCGTTGTCACGAGCAGGCCACGCTGAGCTCTGTGACACCGGATCAACTCAACGTTCATTTTGCCTCGGCTCCAGTTCTTGATGGTACCACAAAAGCCAGTACATTGGCTGAGATATCTAGTATGCCTGGTCAAAATGACATTGTGCAATTCTCACTTGAAAATGTTTCTGAGGATAGGGTTCTTAAGACGATAAGTTCAATAACTTCCAAAGCAGTAGGATGTGATTCTATCAGTCGTGCTATGATCGTTACAATTATTGACCTGCTCCTACCTATTATCACTCACATCCTTAATTTTTCTTTGACTTCTGGTCAATTTCCTTCTCAGTGGCTTAAAGCATTTATCATCCCGCTACCGAAAATCTCTTCACCCACTCTTCCTGCTCATTTTCGTCCTATTTCTATATTGCCCTTTTTATCCAAAATTTTAGAGTCTATAGTGCATAAGCAATTGACCCAGTTTCTAAATTCCAACAATTTCCTAAACCCCTTTCAGTCCGGATTTCGTCCCGGTCATAGCACTACTTCAGCTTTACTTAAAGTAACTGAAGACATCAGAAGTGGCATGGATGAAACAAAAGTTACAGTACTTGTGCTGATTGATTTCACAAATGCCTTTAACACAATTGATCCTGATTTGCTAATCTCTATGTTGTCTCGTCTTGGAATCTCCTCAGAGGCATTGGCGTGGTTCTCTCACTATCTACATGGCCGTCAGCAACAGGTTCGTGTGGATCAGATGTCGTCTGAGTGGCGTGATGTAGTTACAGGTGTCCCACAAGGTGGAATTCTCTCTCCACTATTGTTTTCTCTATTTATTAATGCTATCACTTCTTCTCTCTATTGTCACTACCACCTGTATGCGGATGACTTGCAGCTCTATGTGCAGACTGATGTCAGCACACTTAATAGTGCAATAGCTTGGCTTAATTCTGATCTTAGTTATATACACTCATGGTCTACTCGCTACGGGGTCGTTGTCAATCCGAATAAATGTCAATCAATCATAATAGGGAGTTCGCGACTACTGTCCAAAGTTGACATGAGCAAAATTGACCCTATTCGGTTTGACAGCGTTCCGATTGCATATTGTGGTGAAGTCAAGAACTTGGGTGTATATTTGGACTCTCACCTCAGCTGGACTGCTCAAGTCAGTAACACGAGTCGTAAAATTTTTTCTTCACTGCACTCTCTAAATAAACTCAAAAATTTTTTGCCAATTAAAGCTAAAATAACCCTAGCTCAAAGCCTTCTCCTTCCTCTCCTTGACTATGGTGACGTGTGTAGTGTCGATCTCTCGGAGGTTTTGCTTAACAAGATGGACCGGCTACTTAACGCATGTATCCGGTTTATCTATTGTTTACGAAAATATGATCATATCTCTGAGTATCGCGCTAAATTAGGGTGGTTGCCAATTCGATGTCGCAGAAATCTCAGAATCCTTTGCTTACTTTTCTCTATTCTCAACGAGCCTGCGACACCGAAATACCTCAAGAACAACTTTGCCTATCTATTCACATTTCATGACAGATCCCTTCGCTCTTTACATAACTCTCTTCTTTCCATTCCCTCGCATCATTCTTCCTTTGTGTCAAACTCTTTTGCAGTTGTTGCTGCGAATTTGTGGAACAACCTGCCCTTAAATATAAGACAAGCATCAAATCGAGCACAATTTAAAAAGATGGTCTATTTGCATTTCTTAAATGGCTCCTAACAAGAGACCTACTTAGTGTATGTATATATATTGTATTATATGTATGTTTATGTATGTGTATGTATATATATTGTATTGTATGTATATATGTATGTGTATGTATATGTATTGTATTGGTATGTATTATTGTGTGTATGTATGTATGCGTTTATGTGTGTATATAATTAACATATTGTTTATTGCTTACAATGTGATCGTTTAGTTAAAATATATTGGATTTTTACTTGCACCTACCGTTCACTTTAAATGCTTTATCTGTCCCTAAGGTTGGCTGTCAGAGAATGTCTAGCGGCATTAAGCCCGCCCCTTGTACATAGTGCAATAAAGTTTTAAATAAATAAAAATAAAAATAGGCTGGTGTACAAAGGGGGCCTCCGTTTATATGTTATTGCGCAACAAGGCGCTCACTATCCACCAATCTACTCGTCTCCCTACCTAAACAAATACTGTATGATTCGAAGACTTTGTTTTTTTTTTCATAAATCTATCTCCTCCAAACCTGCTTAAGCCCAATTCTTTCAGTAAGTGGTCCAAAGATTTTGCTGGAACTCCTCTCGCACCAACTTCCACAGCATAAAGCTGAGTCTTGAACACGTTTCTGATGATTAGTCCAAATATTTTTATGAAAACAGAATATGCCATTTGATGTATGAAACCGCATACCCAATAGTATATTAGTGTTCGCTCGATTTATATCGAATTCAACCCATATTGATGATCGGATTTACATTTCATTTTATCGAGTGACTTACGTAATCGATTTTTTGCAACTGCGACACGACTTTTATCTTTTTTGACACTATACCTATACGTTTGAAACTAAAAGTATGTTACATACAAGAATAAACATTCAGGTCGTATTGCGATTTTCAAATAATTTATTCCGTCGGTGGAATTTAACGCAACGTTCCTACCTTTTTCGGAATAAGGCTATAATACATTGACATCATCATTCATCATCAGCCTGTGTCTCTCCACTGCTGAATATAGCCAAGTCTCGCCACTTCACTCGAACTCCAGCGACTTCCTTCAGATCATCCGTCGATCTGGCGGGGGGTCGTCCCGTCCACCCGTCTACTTCATCGTTCATTGGTTCTGTGACAGAAGTATCCATTATTATTATATCCATCGCCACTTACTAATTGTGCTTAACGATATGATAAACGAGTGGGTATATTGTATTATTGTTTTAGTAAATTAATAAATACAATAAAAATAGTTTATCTAAATATTTAATTATATATACATATAATACTAACTTACTAACATACTAACCTTAATAGAATTCTATTATTGTTTTTTGTAGCTGATTTGATTGTTACTAGTAGCAGAGTGAGTGCCCAACAACATTAACTTTTTAAATATCTCAAGTAAGCCTTGACTTATACTATTATCGTTGAATAAACCTATGTGCCTAATAGTTCTTAAATAATATAAGTTAGTTGTGTAAACCGCACGATATATATTTAAAAAAGTTGAGTATGACATAAGGTGAAATTAGACATGTATCAGATATTGAACGACTCTGCTGCAAGACCGCTTTCATTATATAGTGCCAACTAGCTGTCCCCTATAAGACCAGGGCTACCTTAGTATAGGGGACAGAAGTCGTCTATTAAATTAAACTATTATTATTATTATTATATTTAAAAAGTGCCCTCAGCCGATATATGTGAACATTTTGATGAGTACTCGAGAGTGATAAGAGAGTCACTTGAACTACGATTTGTTTGCTAGGTCGAGTGCATCGTTTTACCATACTCGTTACGTGTAATTAGCCCATAACTACAACATTGACATTACCATCTCATAATAAAAAAAACTACACTCTTTTTCTAGCACTAATTAAAAAAATCTATTATGATTGTAAGAAAGGAATTGTTTTTGATAATGAGAAGTGTATACTTGTAAAAATCAATGCATAGTATGTTTAAAAATTGGGTTAAAATAAAAATAAATGTGTTTGACAAATATATATTGTTTTTTTTTAAATTTTTTTTAGAGATTCTTTGTCGCATCTCACCGCGAGCGTAGGACAATTGCAGATTTATCGGATTTACATTTGATGCAAATATTCATTACGTGTATGAAATGGGATGGATGGGACGGATCCGGGCGGATGCGGAGATTATAGTCGGCTCATACTTTCATTCAATTTAATTAGTATTTTAGAGTGGGCGGTGGAATTTTCAATAAATCCTTAATACCCTCAATTTACGTAAGTTATATATTTAATTTAGTCTAACAAATGATTATATATCGCACACCTAGATCTAAACAGCACTAACTCAAAAAAACACTTTTTTCGGAAAAGGCGAAAGTGTCGACTGTATCCCTGTATAGTGCAAACGTTTTCTGGATAGATCTTTTATTTTATCTCCAATTTGTTTACGGCGGTCATGCGCACATTGCTTATAATACTGATTGCTGAGTAGCAGAAATAATTTTAAATATATTTTATTGATAGAGGTAGTGAGATATGGAAATCCATGGTGTGCATAACACAATAATTTATTTAATTTTATATTCTAACTAAAGTCTGATACGCTAGCGACATCGACGAGCTTGCCACTTGTCATAATGGGTGTATAGTAAAGTTGTCTGAAACTGAAAAATATGTTTACAGACCACCCCGCAAGGGATTACGGTCGTGATTATACTTTCATTATTGCAAATATCAACTTTAATAGCTATATATATGTATAGAGTTAACGGATTTCATTATATAACGTTTGCGACTAAGTAACTGGGCTGGAATGGACCCGCGTCTAAATCTACGTCGAAATCAATATTATTATTTCAAACTCGTTGATTAAAATAAATTAATTTATTTTTAAATAAAAAAATGTTAAGGAGAATAAAAGGCTTTTATCCAAGTCCGATGTAAAAGATATTTTTTTCTCATTTTGTTGTGCGCGAGAGGTTTCATGCAAGAGTGTAAAAGATATTTTTTTCTCATTTTGTTGTGCGCGAGAGGTTTCATGCAAGAGTGTAAAAGATATTTTTTTCTCATTTTGTTGTGCGCGAGAGGTTTCATGCAAGAGTGTAAAAGATATTTTTTTCTCATTTTGTTGTGCGCGAGAGGTTTCATGCAAGAGTGTAAAAGATATTTTTTTCTCATTTTGTTGTGCGCGAGAGGTTTCATGCAAGAGTGTAAAAGATATTTTTTTCTCATTTTGTTGTGCGCGAGAGGTTTCATGCAAGAGTGTAAAAGATATTTTTTTCTCATTTTGTTGTGCGCGAGAGGTTTCATGCAAGAGTGTAAAAGATATTTTTTTCTCATTTTGTTGTGCGCGAGAGGTTTCATGCAAGAGTGTAAAAGATATTTTTTTCTCATTTTGTTGTGCGCGAGAGGTTTCATGCAAGAGTGTAAAAGATATTTTTTTCTCATTTTGTTGTGCGCGAGAGGTTTCATGCAAGAGTGTAAAAGATATTTTTTTCTCATTTTGTTGTGCGCGAGAGGTTTCATGCAAGAGTGTAAAAGATATTTTTTTCTCATTTTGTTGTGCGCGAGAGGTTTCATGCAAGAGTGTAAAAGATATTTTTTTCTCATTTTGTTGTGCGCGAGAGGTTTCATGCAAGAGTGTAAAAGATATTTTTTTCTCATTTTGTTGTGCGCGAGAGGTTTCATGCAAGAGTGTAAAAGATATTTTTTTCTCATTTTGTTGTGCGCGAGAGGTTTCATGCAAGAGTGTAAAAGATATTTTTTTCTCATTTTGTTGTGCGCGAGAGGTTTCATGCAAGAGTGTAAAAGATATTTTTTTCTCATTTTGTTGTGCGCGAGAGGTTTCATGCAAGAGTGTAAAAGATATTTTTTTCTCATTTTGTTGTGCGCGAGAGGTTTCATGCAAGAGTGTAAAAGATATTTTTTTCTCATTTTGTTGTGCGCGAGAGGTTTCATGCAAGAGTGTAAAAGATATTTTTTTCTCATTTTGTTGTGCGCGAGAGGTTTCATGCAAGAGTGTAAAAGATATTTTTTTCTCATTTTGTTGTGCGCGAGAGGTTTCATGCAAGAGTGTAAAAGATATTTTTTTCTCATTTTGTTGTGCGCGAGAGGTTTCATGCAAGAGTGTAAAAGATATTTTTTTCTCATTTTGTTGTGCGCGAGAGGTTTCATGCAAGAGTGTAAAAGATATTTTTTTCTCATTTTGTTGTGCGCGAGAGGTTTCATGCAAGAGTGTAAAAGATATTTTTTTCTCATTTTGTTGTGCGCGAGAGGTTTCATGCAAGAGTGTAAAAGATATTTTTTTCTCATTTTGTTGTGCGCGAGAGGTTTCATGCAAGAGTGTAAAAGATATTTTTTTCTCATTTTGTTGTGCGCGAGAGGTTTCATGCAAGAGTGTAAAAGATATTTTTTTCTCATTTTGTTGTGCGCGAGAGGTTTCATGCAAGAGTGTAAAAGATATTTTTTTCTCATTTTGTTGTGCGCGAGAGGTTTCATGCAAGAGTGTAAAAGATATTTTTTTCTCATTTTGTTGTGCGCGAGAGGTTTCATGCAAGAGTGTAAAAGATATTTTTTTCTCATTTTGTTGTGCGCGAGAGGTTTCATGCAAGAGTGTAAAAGATATTTTTTTCTCATTTTGTTGTGCGCGAGAGGTTTCATGCAAGAGTGTAAAAGATATTTTTTTCTCATTTTGTTGTGCGCGAGAGGTTTCATGCAAGAGTGTAAAAGATATTTTTTTCTCATTTTGTTGTGCGCGAGAGGTTTCATGCAAGAGTGTAAAAGATATTTTTTTCTCATTTTGTTGTGCGCGAGAGGTTTCATGCAAGAGTGTAAAAGATATTTTTTTCTCATTTTGTTGTGCGCGAGAGGTTTCATGCAAGAGTGTAAAAGATATTTTTTTCTCATTTTGTTGTGCGCGAGAGGTTTCATGCAAGAGTGTAAAAGATATTTTTTTCTCATTTTGTTGTGCGCGAGAGGTTTCATGCAAGAGTGTAAAAGATATTTTTTTCTCATTTTGTTGTGCGCGAGAGGTTTCATGCAAGAGTGTAAAAGATATTTTTTTCTCATTTTGTTGTGCGCGAGAGGTTTCATGCAAGAGTGTAAAAGATATTTTTTTCTCATTTTGTTGTGCGCGAGAGGTTTCATGCAAGAGTGTAAAAGATATTTTTTTCTCATTTTGTTGTGCGCGAGAGGTTTCATGCAAGAGTGTAAAAGATATTTTTTTCTCATTTTGTTGTGCGCGAGAGGTTTCATGCAAGAGTGTAAAAGATATTTTTTTCTCATTTTGTTGTGCGCGAGAGGTTTCATGCAAGAGTGTAAAAGATATTTTTTTCTCATTTTGTTGTGCGCGAGAGGTTTCATGCAAGAGTGTAAAAGATATTTTTTTCTCATTTTGTTGTGCGCGAGAGGTTTCATGCAAGAGTGTAAAAGATATTTTTTTCTCATTTTGTTGTGCGCGAGAGGTTTCATGCAAGAGTGTAAAAGATATTTTTTTCTCATTTTGTTGTGCGCGAGAGGTTTCATGCAAGAGTGTAAAAGATATTTTTTTCTCATTTTGTTGTGCGCGAGAGGTTTCATGCAAGAGTGTAAAAGATATTTTTTTCTCATTTTGTTGTGCGCGAGAGGTTTCATGCAAGAGTGTAAAAGATATTTTTTTCTCATTTTGTTGTGCGCGAGAGGTTTCATGCAAGAGTGTAAAAGATATTTTTTTCTCATTTTGTTGTGCGCGAGAGGTTTCATGCAAGAGTGTAAAAGATATTTTTTTCTCATTTTGTTGTGCGCGAGAGGTTTCATGCAAGAGTGTAAAAGATATTTTTTTCTCATTTTGTTGTGCGCGAGAGGTTTCATGCAAGAGTGTAAAAGATATTTTTTTCTCATTTTGTTGTGCGCGAGAGGTTTCATGCAAGAGTGTAAAAGATATTTTTTTCTCATTTTGTTGTGCGCGAGAGGTTTCATGCAAGAGTGTAAAAGATATTTTTTTCTCATTTTGTTGTGCGCGAGAGGTTTCATGCAAGAGTGTAAAAGATATTTTTTTCTCATTTTGTTGTGCGCGAGAGGTTTCATGCAAGAGTGTAAAAGATATTTTTTTCTCATTTTGTTGTGCGCGAGAGGTTTCATGCAAGAGTGTAAAAGATATTTTTTTCTCATTTTGTTGTGCGCGAGAGGTTTCATGCAAGAGTGTAAAAGATATTTTTTTCTCATTTTGTTGTGCGCGAGAGGTTTCATGCAAGAGTGTAAAAGATATTTTTTTCTCATTTTGTTGTGCGCGAGAGGTTTCATGCAAGAGTGTAAAAGATATTTTTTTCTCATTTTGTTGTGCGCGAGAGGTTTCATGCAAGAGTGTAAAAGATATTTTTTTCTCATTTTGTTGTGCGCGAGAGGTTTCATGCAAGAGTGTAAAAGATATTTTTTTCTCATTTTGTTGTGCGCGAGAGGTTTCATGCAAGAGTGTAAAAGATATTTTTTTCTCATTTTGTTGTGCGCGAGAGGTTTCATGCAAGAGTGTAAAAGATATTTTTTTCTCATTTTGTTGTGCGCGAGAGGTTTCATGCAAGAGTGTAAAAGATATTTTTTTCTCATTTTGTTGTGCGCGAGAGGTTTCATGCAAGAGTGTAAAAGATATTTTTTTCTCATTTTGTTGTGCGCGAGAGGTTTCATGCAAGAGTGTAAAAGATATTTTTTTCTCATTTTGTTGTGCGCGAGAGGTTTCATGCAAGAGTGTAAAAGATATTTTTTTCTCATTTTGTTGTGCGCGAGAGGTTTCATGCAAGAGTGTAAAAGATATTTTTTTCTCATTTTGTTGTGCGCGAGAGGTTTCATGCAAGAGTGTAAAAGATATTTTTTTCTCATTTTGTTGTGCGCGAGAGGTTTCATGCAAGAGTGTAAAAGATATTTTTTTCTCATTTTGTTGTGCGCGAGAGGTTTCATGCAAGAGTGTAAAAGATATTTTTTTCTCATTTTGTTGTGCGCGAGAGGTTTCATGCAAGAGTGTAAAAGATATTTTTTTCTCATTTTGTTGTGCGCGAGAGGTTTCATGCAAGAGTGTAAAAGATATTTTTTTCTCATTTTGTTGTGCGCGAGAGGTTTCATGCAAGAGTGTAAAAGATATTTTTTTCTCATTTTGTTGTGCGCGAGAGGTTTCATGCAAGAGTGTAAAAGATATTTTTTTCTCATTTTGTTGTGCGCGAGAGGTTTCATGCAAGAGTGTAAAAGATATTTTTTTCTCATTTTGTTGTGCGCGAGAGGTTTCATGCAAGAGTGTAAAAGATATTTTTTTCTCATTTTGTTGTGCGCGAGAGGTTTCATGCAAGAGTGTAAAAGATATTTTTTTCTCATTTTGTTGTGCGCGAGAGGTTTCATGCAAGAGTGTAAAAGATATTTTTTTCTCATTTTGTTGTGCGCGAGAGGTTTCATGCAAGAGTGTAAAAGATATTTTTTTCTCATTTTGTTGTGCGCGAGAGGTTTCATGCAAGAGTGTAAAAGATATTTTTTTCTCATTTTGTTGTGCGCGAGAGGTTTCATGCAAGAGTGTAAAAGATATTTTTTTCTCATTTTGTTGTGCGCGAGAGGTTTCATGCAAGAGTGTAAAAGATATTTTTTTCTCATTTTGTTGTGCGCGAGAGGTTTCATGCAAGAGTGTAAAAGATATTTTTTTCTCATTTTGTTGTGCGCGAGAGGTTTCATGCAAGAGTGTAAAAGATATTTTTTTCTCATTTTGTTGTGCGCGAGAGGTTTCATGCAAGAGTGTAAAAGATATTTTTTTCTCATTTTGTTGTGCGCGAGAGGTTTCATGCAAGAGTGTAAAAGATATTTTTTTCTCATTTTGTTGTGCGCGAGAGGTTTCATGCAAGAGTGTAAAAGATATTTTTTTCTCATTTTGTTGTGCGCGAGAGGTTTCATGCAAGAGTGTAAAAGATATTTTTTTCTCATTTTGTTGTGCGCGAGAGGTTTCATGCAAGAGTGTAAAATACCGGATAAAAGGATTTTGGTTCCTATTCTACATTAATATGTGTCCCAGATCCATACTATTTATTTATAATAATTACACGGGTAGACCCTATTACAGCAATTATAGTCATGTCACAAATACAATTCTAATTCTTAAACCAAAAATAAAAAAATACAAATCATAATTAAACACAAGCAATTATTAACACTCACAATATATCATACACCTGGATGTCAATATCGTCCAGGCATCAACAAACACATCAACGTCGGATCTGCGTCCAAAAATCTGTTCAGCGGGTCTTAGAAGAGCTGGAACCTCGATGGAAGCTACAAACCTTTAAATAGTATCGCTAAGGAAGCTGTGGCAGGAAAATCTGCCCGTACTTTTGAAATAGGATAACCAATAAACTCCAAGACCGGCAACCCTTCCTTTACACACGGAATATATTATTTTAATTAATTAAAATTAATATCCTCGCCAAGCCGTCTGGCCAGCGTGGCGAGTGTAGGCGAAATACTCCAGATTTATGTTCTGGAAGGCCCATCTCCAGCAGTGGAGGTCTAGGACGCTGTGTTCCAGGGGCTGTAATGATGATGATGAATGATGAATATCTCGTAATCTCGACTTTGCTTGTGCAGAAATATATGGTTAACGGAAAAATCTGTTATTTTATCATGATGACATCCAGCAGCCCTATTCTGTTACTTAATCGCAAACGTTAGATTGTCAAAATAGTGAATTCTGTTATTTACTATCTCTTTTAGCCCGAGTTTCTCCGATCATAGCCGACCTTACGTCAAAATAGCGTTTTCCACTATTTAAAAGGTCACCCATGGGTTGCAACTTCAAAATCATTGGGAAAACGTGAATTAAATACTTAAATTGTCCGCCGCGAATTTATATTAAAGTTAACAACATTTATATTAATTAAACTACGATTACATTAAACATAGTTTTATAACACTCATTAGGTAATAAATCAAAAATAATTTATAATAGTTTTTTTTTTAATGAACGCATCGTAACGTTATTTTGCTGTCAGCTGTAGTGGAAACCTTTATACGAGAATGCCAATTTTAATAGCGTTTTACACTGACAGTTCCGTTATTTATGGGATTCCACTATATAACGTTGGCGCTTAAATAACAGAATAGGGCTACAGGAATGGTTTTTATCGTAAAACCTTTTAAAATAAGTACTTTTGTGATCCCTACATTAGAGGTAGTTAGAGGGACACACGGGCATTAAGCCGTTATTATAGGACGCAACTTAGTGCCTAATAGGTATCACACCGATATTGTCGAGTGGCGTCGATGCACGATTGCGTTCGGTTCGTACACGGTTTCGAATTCGATTTTTATAAAGAACTCGATGCTTCTGGCGAATACAAACGAGACCTACTCTTTGTGTGCACGTGTCTTCAATATTGTATTTTTCTGATAGCTACATATTGAGGCCTTAACCATCTTTACTTATATTATTAAATGTGAAATGTCCCTATGTATTTATTTGTACTTGTCTCGCATTCACGCCTTTCAACCGATTATGATGGAATTTGGCAGAATTATTTTTTTGAAACCCTGACGTTCCTGTCATAATCAGTTTAGTAATATAGGAATGAATAACGGTAAAAACAGATATATACATACATAAATATGTATCTACCGCGGTAGTGGATCGGCTGTAAGAACGCTTTACTTGACGCGGTTCGAACCTCGGCATGTATTCATAGATTACAAGACCACCGTCTAACCAACGCAAGCGTGGCGAGTGTAGGCCAAATTCTCCAGAAATATGTTCTGTCAGGCCCATCTCGAACAGTGAAGGACTAGGTTCTAGCTAGGGGCTGTAATATGATGATGTAATGTGTATAATAATTTTATTTATTTACTTAAATTTATGAATATTATTGTATACAATAATAGTATATACCTAATAGTAACTGCCTCCGTGGTCTAGCATTTAAGTGTGGATTTAGACTCGGAGGTACCGGGTTCGATTCCTGGTTGGGACAAAATAATTTATTTCTTATAATTCTCGAGTCTGGTAGGTATGCTAGAGACACCGACGAGCTTGTCATAGGCCTAGTAATGTATCATAACGACCGTATCCCTTTCGGGGTGGTCAGAAACCACCCAATATTTTTGTGTCCCGACCAGGAATCTAACCCGGTACCTCCGATAAATCCACGGACTTAACCGCTAGACCACGGAGGCAGTAATGTATCATCATCATCATCTCATCAGCCTGTGTCTCTCCACTGCTGGATATAGGGCTCCCCCAAGGCTCGCCACTTCACACGATCTCCTGCCACCCTCCCTCATCCGTAGCATGTATGGCTAAATGTAAATCTAGTTCTTGTTCTAGTTTTTGACCACTCCGCAAGGGGTCGTAATGTTGACGCAAATATTATAGTCCCATGCAATTTTGAGTTATGGTCTAAACGGAAATTCTTTTGCAAAACTTTGAGAGATATTATTTGAAAACATGAAAATTTTTGTCGTCTAAATATGTGAAGAAATTTAACAATTTTCTTCGGCTTCGACATTGTTTTATAAGTATTTATTTTATTAACTTTGTCGAAAAAAAAACAACAAATAACTTTGTTTTTCACAAACTTTCGTTAGGGCAGTGAGGTGGAAAATGTTCTGTGAACCTATTCTGTTAAGATGACAAAATTTTAAGCATTCCATGGATTAACCGTGCGGGTGCCATGCCATCGAGAAGAATGGGGTCTCGGACTTACGACTGAATAGTCTAGACTAGTCTGTGTTTTGTATTTGATTTAAATATTCACGGTAACGCCTCTGTGCGCCGGCAGTTGACGTTCCACCGTCTCAACGCCCTCTAGTGGTGACTAGCTTGATTGGTGCACTTCCTTTTGATGACATTTCCTCCGTAAACAACACTCTCTGTAATAACCTAATGAAAATATACAAACTAAATTAAAAATAAAACTATAAACTAAACTATATATAAAAATATTCACCCATGACTTGATCATATGTATTATATTTAACGACCGCCTCCGTGTTCTAGTGGTAACAAATGTTGCCGTGTACTCGAGAATGCGTGGGTTCGATCCCCACCGGGGGCAAGTTGTACATTATATAATTTGTCTCGGCCTGGGTGTTTATATGTATAATATGTATATATTTACAATAAAAAAAAAGCATAATATGTAGTTTATCAACCATCTAATTTCCGTAACACAGAGGTTTTTGCGTTTTATCGACTTTCGGGTTGCACATAGGCATGTAGTCTACCTTAATTCTGACTTGCCTGGTGGGTTACTGCTGTACCAGGTATTGTATTTTCATAGGTACTGTTAACTAAATTTAAAAGGTTAATAATTGATCGTTGTGGTGCAGTTCTGTATATGTTTTTATTTTGTAAATCTGATATAGCTGAGTTTTCCTTGCAGATTCCTTTCTCAGTCAGATTAAACATTAACAGGTCACTGGAATTTGCTAAGCTGCTGGTCTTCTGCTAACAGCTTACTTATTGGACCACTTTGCTGCTTAGTCTTCTACTAGCAGGAGTAGAATCATTCAAAATAATTAAATTAATGACGTTTCATAAATGCCTGTAATAGGTTTACGTGAATAAAGATATTTTGACTTTGACTTTGACTTTGACACAAGCCTCGTAGCTTACCACGGAAACTAGATGGCGCTATGTGACCTGTCTGGAAATATTTATTTATTTATATGTATGGACCTAACTAGAAATACTTATAAAATAAATATACAAGATATAAATAAATATATAAAAATTAGTAGATAAAAAATAAGATCAGAATAAAAAAAAAAAAAAAAAACACTTCTATATTAAATAAAATAATATACCTCACGTAATTATATATACACTACACTACATTACACTATATATATATATATTTATAATTAAGTTTGAGTCAGAGGAACCTGGAGTTCTTTCGCTTCGTTTAGTTTTGCCTCCAGTCTTCTACATAATTCTACTCGGCGAACGAGTGCCTTCACTCCGTACCTAGCCACGACTCAGACTCAGCTGTTAAGGCACGCAGGGCCAACAGTGAGAGAGAGACGGTTTATAGGGTTTTAGTCCGTAGGCGCCCTGGGGTCTCCTTAGACCTCACGGTGAGTCGGGCATGCGTCCTCACACGGTGGCCCTACAGGCTGGGGTCGTATCATTGATGATTAATTGATTCACCGTATTTAAAAAAAAAAAAACATAAATGTTTTTAAAATATTACATACATACATACATATCTTCACGCCAAATCCCTTGCGGGGTAGGCAGAGACAATTGAGCGCCACTTGTCACGGTCACGACATACCTCTTTCGCTTCTTCGACATTCATCAACCTCTTCATACATGCCCTTTTGTTTCGATGACTTTTCAACGCACCTTCAGCTATTGTTTTATTAATTTGGTCGTAATATGTGAGTCTAGGTCTGCCAGGGCCTCTTTTACCCACGACTTTCGCATTATATATCTGGTTCGTCAATCTCTCTTCATTCATCCTTTCAACATGCCCGAACCATCGTAGCATGCCTTTCCTTATTTTTGTCACTATGCTTTCTTTCATACCTACCCTTTTTCGTATTTCGTCATTACGTATGCGGTCCGTCAAAGTGACGCCGCATATCCGACGCAACGATCTCATTTCTACTGCATTAACTCTACTCTCATGCGTATTCTGACATATCAACGTCTTGCTTCCATACATAAGTGTTGGTACCAGCATGGCATTGTGTATGGCGAGTCAAGCTTTGTCACTGACATTCCGACTGGCGATCAGTGACCCCAGGGCACCGTTGACACTATTTCCCGCGTTCACTCTTCTTTCAACGTCCCTATCATACAAACAAACTGCTGCAAAAACACTGCCCAGATATATAATTTCATTTACTTGTTCTAGAGTTTCATCATCAATCTTTATCGTTACGGTTGTCATTAAATTTAAAAATATTGTTACTAATTTTAAGCTTTGTGGGAAAAAAATATTAACTTTTTTACTTTATTTTATTTATATTTTGGCAGTATGCTAAGAACACTTGTAGCATTCCCCCACTGCTATGCTGGTTTGCTTCGCGAAAAAACTGCCAGCCCTCTTGTCACAGCATTATCCAGCCGCTTAGACAGTTCTTTAAAAAACTTCTTAACACTTGGTCCCCACGGTCCCATTGTCTCAATAGCAAAAGGCACATACACATAGTCCTCACCAACAAACTCGTATTCGGAACATGCCGAGTCTAATTTTTTTTTGATCGTTCACGCACGTACATGCTCGAAGTCGTGGTGCTGAGAGCCATAAGCTTTTCTTAGCTGTTCTTGACTATCCTAATTTTCTCCGCTAAGATCGCTGGTGGTAATACAGCTGCTGGTCTTCTGCTAACAGCTTAGTCTTCATCTTCCACTAGCCTATAAAAGAATCAGAATTTGTCTACAGACTGTATTAGTTTCGTAGATTTTCGTAGCCTAAACTCTGTGCTTTATGTGTGCTTAATACGACAGAGGTCAGTTTTTATATGCGGTGTTTTGTATGCATTGCAGACTGCGCCAGATGCTGGCACTATGTGAATCTACTTAAAGCGCCTTCACACTGCATTAAAGCCTTATTCACACGCATTAATTTACAAAACAGTTGTCGGTTTCTCCCGTTATCTCTCTTCGTTATGTTGTTAAATTGAGAACTTTATTGCGCTAGCTTGGTTGGGGACCTATTTCGTTGATCGTACGTCTGTACGTCAGAACACCGTTCAAGGGGGAAAACAGCGCGGCGGGGAAGGGGAAGAGGATCGGATAGGCGCGCGCGTATAGCCGCTGCCTCTCCCGCTCCTTCTTTCTCTTTCTTTCTTTTTATTTATTTATATACAAACTCTTTAGTGCACAAAAAACTTAAAAGTAATGTACAAGGGAAAACTTAATGCGGCATTTTATAACAGCTAACCTTAGGGAGTGTGGTAGAGGATTTGCGGGGTTTCTTCCTCTCGAAACAGCGCTGCGGGGAAGGGGAAGAGGGGCGGATAGGCGCGCTACGCGTATAGCCGATGCCTCTCTCGCTCTCTCCCGCTCCTTTTTCTCTTTCTTTCTTTACGCGTCTGCAACTATGCGTCCACACAGTCACGCGCATTCATTTAATCTCCATATTCCTACCAACTACAAAATCAATAAATAACCTGCAAGTTAAGTTCTCACTTTTGCGGTACGTCCTACGACGCACCCGTTTCGTTTTCTCACTGAAGTGACTTTATTTTATTTGTATTATTTATTTAGTAGCGCGAGACTTACTCACATTCTTAGTGGTGCAGTTCGCAGATCCACGTATGAATCTACGAAATACGACACCAGCAAGTATTGAAGCCAGTTAGTTACGTGTTTAGTCATTTGGTTCATGAATTGCGTTAATATTATTTATTCTGGTACGTATTTTATTATCCGACGATGAAACTCAAGTTTATGTCCTGTTTCTCGAATTACGACTGGAATAAGCTTCCTAAATCGTATCCTTCAGATTTTATTGCAGAGGACGGAAAACCCACTTGGTCGACAGCCAGAGCAAGATTAGGTACTTCTATATAATACATTTCCAGAGGTGCCAAAAATACAGTTATATGAATCATTAGTTAGCGTATGTAAGTAAATGTTGTATATATCTATGTATGTATATAGGATGTAGTAAATGTATTTTTTTATTTATTTGTAGTTGTGTGTTTTGTTGTATATATAAGAACGATTTAATTTCATATTGCCAGTTGCATCTACATGCACCTTTCAACTTAAATGCTCTGTATTGTCCCAAAGGTTGGCCTAGAGAATGCCTTAGGCATTAAGCCCGCCTCTTGTAGGTACATAGTGCAATAAAGTTTTAAATAATAATAATATAGCTCTATATTCCCTGCCTCCTTAGTTTAGCGGTTAACATACACACATATCTTTATTACAAATCCCGCGGGGTAAGTAGAGATAATTATCACGATCACGACAAACCTCTTTCGCTTCTTCGACATTCATCAAACTCTTCATACATGCCCTTTTGTTTTGATGGCTTTTTAATGCATCTTCAACTATTGTTTTATTTATTTGATCGTGATAGGTGAAACTTGGTCTTCCAGGGCCTCTTTTACCCACTACTTTCGTATTATATATGCATCTTTTGAATGTGAATCCGTTTCTTTTAAGCGTGGTTTCTGACGGTCGTAATGATACTTTTAAAACAGATTCGGCAAAACCTTGTGTATGATTATTCAATTTAATATTTGTATTGTGCACAACACTAAAAATAAGAAATTTCAAAATAAATAAACTCCAAAATTCGAAACGGTTATTTAATAAAATCCTTCGTTCGGATATTGATAGCCGTTTTAATTTCCGGACACCATTCCAATAGTCAACACAATTCTTTATTTACTTTACTCTATATCTCATTGACAATCGATAGAGTTTTAACTGACTATTTGGCTTTCTTGTGTAGTACGTGAAAGAACTAGTTCGATAGCAGACGAACTACGCGAACTAGTTTCTTCACTTTTCCAAATTTCTCACTCCTTAGTTCGTTTGATAGACCGACTTGTTACAGCGAGAGTGAGCAAAGCATATGACACGCTTCTTATCGTTCGTTTAGTTCAGTCATATCTTTATTAACGTAAACCTATTACAGGCATTTGTGACACGTTATAATTTAAATAATTTTGAATGATTCTACACCTAAGCTGCGAAGTGCTACAGTACAGCAGCAGCTGTGTACAGCAGCTATAATGTTAAGCGTTATTCTGTATTTATAATTTTGTTATTTTATTGTTTCTCTTTCCAAATGATGGTTATCATGTACTGCTCCAGATTCACCAATATAAAATTATATCGTTTTATATCAATATTGTAAAAATTGACGTGTAAAAGTGCATATCTTTTTGTCCTATGCCTACTTGCAAAAATAAACGAATTGAATTGAATTGCTCCGAAGAGTAAGCTGTTAGCAGAAGACCAGCAGTGACCTGTTAATGTTTAATCTGACTGAGAAAGGAATCTGCAAGATAAATTCAGTTACTAATTTTACAAATGAATCAATCAATCTGCGTTGAATCGATTTGATAATTAATTGAAATTTTAAAAAATGAGTTCTTAAGTCAAAATAAGTTATTTAACTTATTAATAAAATAAATATATAAATTACTTTAATAATATAAATATTAGTAGAAAATTATATAAACAGGCTTCAAGAAGGAAGGAGATTGACAGTTCTGATCTTCTTGCGTAGTGACTAGCCGAGGCGTTCCTTTGTTTGACAGCTGGAGGGAATAATTGAGTGGATGAGAAAACGTCTTAAAATACGAGTTAACACCATCAGCAAAATTACTACAAATCAATGCGTGCAGCAATTGTTAGTAAATCGAGCGAACGACTGCCTTTAGGCGTGCATGCCTGTTTGGCATTAGCTGTAGTGTTGCCTTGTAATAAATAAATAAATTGTGTCTTGCCAATGTATTATCTGTGGAACAATTTGCCGGTAGAAATTCGCCAAGCGCCCAATAGATCACTCTTTAAGAAAATGGTATATTCACATTACTTAAACAGCTCCCAACAATGTAAGATATATTGTATGTAGTATGTATATATTATATAGTGTGTAGTATACGTATTATTGCGTACATATTTGTATGTATTGGTGTGTATATTAATATGTATTGTTTTATCTTAGATTAAGTTTATTTAATATTTTTAATAAGTTTCATATTTAAGCCCTTTGCACCTACGTCATAATCAAAATTCTCTGCATTGTCCTAAAGGTTGGCTGCCTCTTGTACATAGTGGAATAAAGTTTTAAATGAAATACATACTAAGAACATAATGAATGTTTAAGCCGTCATGAACCGCATAAAGTATTTAACGGCTGATGTGATCCGTTATAACTCAACTGGTGTGGTTACGATGCTATAACGTAACCATCTGGCAGGTAAGAGCAAGCTTTCTGACGCATTGCAGACCTTTTGAGTCCCAGCCAATTTGTGCTTTGAACATGGATTAATCGTACAATCAATCTACCAACTAGGCTTCCTATCTGAATTAAAAATATCACGGTTATAATTCCATGCTTTTTAATAAGCTGGTTTACATTAACCATCGATGTATATAGATAAGCCTATTCAATACAAAACGCATTCTTAAAAACGTGCCGGTTGCTTTGTGTACCTACCAACTTTGGGGGGCAATTCTCAAGCAAGGATAATGCCACATGCTTTATTCATCGGAAATTATATCACAATGCATACAAAAAGACTAGTTTTACTCGATATAAATATTAATATTAGGCGCTCTCGACGCTTGCTATCTCGCGACTGTTGGTGCAGCTACATGACTTCGATTGGTTTTACGGGAACGTTTTTATATCAGTGAGGGCCTATCTATATACATCGATGATATTTAACTAACTTTACGATATCTCATCAGCTCATCATGATAAGTGACAAGCTAAGTGGCAGATAAGGTGGAATACAGCGGGGCCGGCTTTGTTGGTGGCAAGTATACGCCCGGGGCAAAATGTTTGTTACATTTAGGACACCTAAAGTCCACTAGCAAAACTGTTTTTTTTTAAACATGTTTACTGAGCTAAAGTCAACCCTACGGATTGTGGTTTTAAGATTATAATTCTTTAATACTAATGCTAAATCTACGAGTATGATCGAATACAGGAACTAGCCCTATACTTACTTAAGCGCCAACGTTATATAGTGGAATCCCTTAAATAACGGAACTGTCAGTGTAAAACGCTATTAAAATTGGTATTTTCGTATAAAGGTTTCCACTACAGACGACAGCAAAATAACGTTATAAGGCGTTCATTTAAAAAAATAACTATTACATATATATTTCTTTTAGTATTTGCCATATTTTTAATTTATTACCTAATGTGTGTTATAAAACTATGTTTCATATAATCTTAGTTTAATTAATATAAATGTTGTTAACATTATCATAAATTCGCGGCGGACAATTTAAATATTTTCATTCACGTTTTCCCAATGATTTTGAAGTTGCAACTCCACGTTTGACCTTTAAAATATTGAAAAACCCTATTTTCACGTAAGGTCGGCTAAGATCGGAAAACTCGGGCTAAAAGTAAATAACAGAATTCACTATTTTAACAATCTAACGTTTGCGCTTAAGTAATGGAATACGGCTGCAGCAGCCCTATTTTGTTACTTAAGCGCAAACGTTATATAATGGAATCCGTTACCTATATATATATAACGCTATTAAAGTTCATATTTGCACGGACGCTGTCAAGGTCGAGCACGTATAGAGTTTAGAATTGAATAATATTTCGTAATCAGTGTATCAGGTAAAGCTTTTTGTAGATGTCGCTAGCGGCACTGGTACCTTGTTTTACACCTACATCGCATTATTTTTAAATGTTTTGTAGTTTTTTTTATTTCTATAACAGTAAAATGTATTTTAAATTTACGTTACCTACCTTAAAAGACGAATTAAGAAAGCGCACACTGTCTTTAAAAAGAAAAAAGTTTTTATTAATAGAACGGCAATTTTGAGATCACCATATTTTTGATTTTGCTTAGAAAACTCGGTTTGTACACTTAAAAGCTGCTCACTTCGGCATAATATCCAGAATGTAATAAATTTCGTAATAAAAATACAAGTTTTCTATGCAACTGACAGTTCTATTAGGTACCAACTATCATGCGCCATCTATCGTGATAAAAAGTTAGTGATACACCCCATTATGATGCAACCTCTGACGTAAATAACGAAATCCACTAATAACGTTTGCGGCTAAGGGGTACTGTTTCTGTAATAGTTAACAGAGCAATAATTGGACCCAATGTGGACCTTATGTACCGTACTTACTTACCTTACTACTAGCTTACCACGGAAATTAGATAGCGCTGTGTGACCTGTCTGGAAATATTTATTTATTTATTTACTTATGATTAGTATTTTTCCCAAATGATCTCGAATGATATATTAATCGAATAAATAAAACTGGACCTTTAGTCGATTATTCTTATTGTCTTAAATGAGCCTGATTTTTTTGCCGTTGATTTGCCTGACTTTACACGAAAAGTTTTTCCTAATTTCGAGACGAGAGCCAAGGTATACCCATCGATATAGTATACATACAACCCTAAACGCAATTACTCGAAAGGCTGTTCACAAGTTACCCGCTAGTGATGTACTTAGTTGTCGATGAATTACACAAGGAATATACCCGCAGTGCGGAACTGGTGATGTTAAATTCGTATATCGATAAAAAAATACGACAATAAAGTTTAATAGGAGATTCGTAATCTTTAAATCCGACCGACAGTTGGCTCACGAGGCAAGCTAAATAATTACGAAGATGAAATATTTTTAAAAACTGAAAGCGACATCTGACATCGCCCCCACCTGGTGGCAAGCGGTACGCGAGGTCCAAGAATTAGAGCAATTGATTGGTAGCTACCGACATCAATCTCTACATCCATCAGTTCATTATACTTAAAGTAAACTGTTTACTGCAGAAGGCCAGCAGCTTAGCAGATTCCAATGACCTGTTCATGTTTAATCTGACTAAGAAAGGAATCTGCAAGAAAAACAACAAAATAAAACAATACAGAATTACACAACAACAAAATTGAATAAACTACATAAATAGTATGTATACCTACATAAGACTACTTAAATACATATAGTAGATAAAAGTAAAAAAAGTCAAAAAGTCAAAATATCTTTATTCACGTAAACCTATTACAGGCATTTATGAAACGTCATTAATTTAATTATTTTGAATAATTCTACTCCTGCTAGTAGAAGACTAAGCAGCAAAGTGGTCCAATAAGTAAGCTGTTAGCAGAAGACCAGCAGCTTAGCAAATTCCAGTGACATGTTAATGTGATATATATGAAGATAATATAATATTATGAAAAAGTTTTTTTTTTTATTTAAAAATTCTGTACTGCTTGTTTAAAAAGAAAGTATTATATTGTTTTTTAAAGATGTAAATTGAAGGAGCTTGTCTGATCTTCCACTGACGAGCAGCCGATACAGTAAATGAATCTGAATATCTGCTGGAAGTGTGGGAGATTTTAAGTTGGTTGTTATGAGAAGAACGAAGAGGGCGGTCGGTGCGAATCACAAAGACATTCTAAATGTGTGTTTTAAGATAAGAAGGAGCTATAGAGTTGTCAATAATATTGTATAGAAAGTGAAGAAGATGAGCTGACCTGCGAAAGCGGATATTGAGCCATGAGAAATGTTCGTTGGTAGAGATATAAAATAAGTTATATCTGTTATAAATATTTTGTACTATTTTATATTAATAAATAATTCCTGCATGTTATATTATTTGAAAAAAAAAGGTTTGGTCCGTGGATTTAGACTCGGGGGTACAGGGTTCGATTTCTGTATCCCGCACAATAATATTTGTTTATTAATTTAAATACATATAATTTAATTAATATTTAATTTACTTGTGATATGTCTCGAGTTTGGTACGCTGGAGACATCGACGAGCTTGCCACTTGTCATGATTTAAAGGCCAATCAGTAAAAATTGGAAAGTTGGCGAAATGTGAATCCGCTTCTTTATAAGCGTGGTTTCTGACCTCCCCGGAAAGGAAACGATCGGGATGATACTTTTTAGTCAGCGCTAGCTGAAAGAAAAAATGTCTATGCAAGTCTACGTTGATATAGATCTATTATTTCAAGAACATTATTTATTTATTTCTATCGTTAAAGTTATACATCACTATATCGTGGAAAGTTCATGAGTCGTCGTTTGTCGCGCGTCAGACGGCGAGCCCATATTTTGCCAATTTCGTTTTGTTTTCGGCTCCAATACATTTTTATACATTGACTCCGGCTTGACACTTATTGACACTTTCCATTATGACGTCATGACGCAGCGGTTCTACTTTATTTCAATTCTTTGCTTCTTATTTTTAGGGATTTTTTGGTTATTTACTTTGCATTGCAAGGGCAATTCAACACAGCGACTAGAAGACAGAGTCCTAGAACTCAACTTATGGGGATGAGCCTTTTAAAATATATATTATTTAGAATTTGGTCTATATTTGCACACGCTGGCCAGATGGGTCGGCGAGGGTCTAAAGACAATTTATCAACGATTGCACTAGTAGCTTTAGTGGAACCTTGACAGGCCTAACTTACTGATGCACGGGAAGTGTTGTAGTGTTTAAATCTATGGCAAATGTACGTAAGAAAAGTATGTTTTTTCATTGGTACATGCATCGAACCAACCTTTTTAGAATTCCAAGGAAAGTCTTCCTACAATCAGCGACATTTCTAATACGTCTTGTAATTTTGGGAATTAATTCTAATAGTGTCTACTAGTCTTGTAGCGTGTTTTCGAGTGCTTCTTCCTGTTAACATTTGTAATGGCGTTGTGATAAAGAAGGTTATGAATAAGACAAATTGTTATATGTGTATATGAGCCACGTAGGTATTCTTCTATAGCACAACACACACACATTGTTAAGGCAAATAAGGGAATGCGTTCTGTTATTGTTGACCTCTTATTTAGATATGAAATATATTTATGTTTTTTGTTGTTTTATAATTCTGTATTTGTTTTATTTTTTATATCTGATATACTCGTTTTCCTTGCAGATTTATTTCTCAGTCAGATTAAACATTAAATGGTCATTGGTATCTGCTAAGCTGCTGGTCTTCTGCTAACAGTTTAATTTAGACCGCTTTGCTGTTTAGTCTTCCACTAACAGGAATAGAATCATTCAAAATAATTTAAATAATGACGTGTCACAAATCCAAGTAATAGGCTTAGAGATTTTAACTTTGACCACTATAGCTTAGTAAAACTTAATTCACTTATAACGTACTTGGTTTCTAGGCGTTATTATTTAGTATCAGGCTGACACATTATTATTTTCTGATATGGGATGCGACATGTGTAGACACATTAGCGCCATCACACATCCAAGCAACCTCGTCCAGCGCGGGGAGCGCGGCGGTTTCTGACAACAACGGGACCTTGGGGATCCCAGCCAAGCGTCTGGCCAAGGAACAAACAAATGACTAACTGGAGACAGGAAGACTGGCAATTATTTCTGCCAAAGCCTCGTTATACAGAGGGGAAATGTTACCAGTCTTCTTGGGACTATCTCTGATGGGACATCTCTTGAGGACATTTTATTAGGTTTAGCTAATATTTATTTAATTTTATTCACGTTAATATATAATTATGTTATAATAATTTTTTATTAAAAATATATTTAATCATTTCAAGTTGATTAAATTTATAGAATGGTCTTTAGTCTGGTAAAGATAAATCATTATCATCACAGACCCAAATGCTACAGATGTGTCCTCCAGAAGTTATTATTATTAGTTTACCACAACTCATAATTATATTTATTGTATGAAATTAATAAAGTTAAAGACAACATTGTCTAAATCCAACAAGAAAATTAAAACAAACAGAGTCTATAAATAGCCCATTTCAATATAACCACCTCGCCGCCGATCCATCTTCTAAATCCCTTCATTAATATCTCCTTTATGTTCGCAGAAGCCGCTCAAAAGAATAAGAATTTCATTACCATGGCCGGGTCTCGAGAACGACTGCTGTACCAACCACATAACACTCCACTTGACACCAGACTACCGCCCTCCCGATATGAAACGCGACCGAGACGAAAAAACGGATATGTCTACGAAGACATCTATTCAGATTCTGTATTCCACGAAGCTCAAGGAAGGCTATCCCTCTTCAGGCCAATACGACCAGAATATCTTCATCTGCCGACAAATTACGATAAATACAGATCGCTTCCAAGATCATTTCACTACCAAGAAGAATATTACAGACGACCAAAGAAAGATTATTACGATTTCAGAATCGAAAGAGAGAAAAGATATCAAAGACACAAATCCTATAGCAACAGTACTAACGAAAGAACCAATCATATTGAAACACATAATCCAAATCAAAGTCATGATCAAAGTCAAACTCACAATCAAAATCAGAATTTAAAAGTATGCAAAGAATTAAGAATAGTTGATTCGTCAAAGCAGAGATACTGGTCTTCGGATCCCCCAAGAAGATCGGAAAAGAAACCCGATGCAGAGAAGAAAATAGTTAAATTCTCCGAAGTATCTGGTTGCAACCGAAATACGATTATTGATGATCCGATTTGCGGTAGGAAAGTGGTACCGGTTCGGGAACTAGAGGTATCCTTGGACCAAATGATACAGAATGGTTATTTTGAAAGGCACAACATACCCATAGGGAAGTTGTGCAGAGATTTGGAAGTAAGAAAGAGTGTGGAAGAGTCAATAAATAAAGCTAATGGAAGATGTCTCACTGGGATTGTGGAAACGGAGAAGGTTCCACCCAGAAGACCACGATTCATGCCACAGGTAAGTTAATGCTATGTTATTATTAGTTCCTTAAACCAATATTAATACATTACACCCTCTCTAACAGATTTTAGTTTATTCTTGTCACACTGGCCAGTTGGACTGGCGGGAGTCAGGTAAATTGTTATAGTTTTAAAAACTTGATCTCATTCAAAGATAGTATGATTATCTTATAACCAGTAGTTATTTTTATGTATACATAAACATAATACATAAACATTTATAATATATGTTTATGTATTAATGTTATAAAAAAGTAAAGTAAAGTATTATCACGACCGTTTCCCTTTCGGGGTGGTCAGAAACCACTATTACAAATAAGCGGATTCACATTTAGCCAACTTTACTGTAGGCCAATCATGACAAGTGGCAAGCTCGTCAATGTCTCCAGCGTACAAACTTAAGAATTTTTTTTTTTCGGGCCGACCTCCCGCCATATAGACAGATGAGCTAAAGAAAGTCGCTGGTGGGGGTTGGATGAGGGTAGCGAAAGATCGCGTTAAGTGGCTTCCCATGGGGAAGGCCTACATCCAGCAGTGGAGAGATACAGGCTGATGATGATAAAACTAAACCTAATAAAAAAAACAACTATATATAAATGGATCCTCAAAAAATATCATCAGAGATAGTCCCAAGAAGACTGGCAATATTTCCCCTCTGTATAGCGAGGCTAATATGTTGGCAGAAATAATTGCCAGCTTTCCTATCTCGAGATTTCTCCGTCAGCCGTTTGACCTCCTTGGCCCCATCGTCTCGACCCCAAACGGCGCAAACTCGTAACCTGTACCGAGGTTGGCGTATTTGCTCAGCTTGAGGTTCTCAGCTGAAACCGCCTCACTTTCCGCACTGGATGAGGTTGCCTGATGTGAGATGGGCCCAATCTTAAGTTCGTTCTTGAAAGAGATTAGATTATTCCGAAATCAGGAATCAAACCCGTTACCTCAGCGTGTATACCCATCAACAAAACTAGCCTAATACAACAGTGTCATATTTTCTAAAGTTTCACGACTATTTTGTATTGCCATTCCCTTCTATTAAATTCGATTTTGTCAAGTTTGGTCGGCGTCCTAACTGGCCCATTAATTACCGCGTCGATGTTGGCCAGATTGGCGTAATGGCCCGAATTATTACTGCCCATATTTCTGTTTATGACTTTATATCATCTTTCATCTTTATGACAATTTACCTTCTAAATTAAAATAGATTGCGGTACGGTATAAAATTAGATACGTGCGTAGTAAAAATGGTAACAAAGAAAAATATTTATTTTCTGTCAAATGGACTTTTTATTTAAATCTTAAAAATGGATTTTATTTGAAGTAGTTTAAGTAGTTTTTTTTTATATCGTAGGAGTAAAGTAAAAGTAAAGTATCATTACGACCATTTCCCTTTCGGGGTGGTCAGAAACCACGCTTATAAATAAGCGGATTCATATTTAGCCAACTTTACTATAGGTCAATCATGACAAGTGGCAAGCTCGTCGATGTCTCTAGCGTACTAAACTCGAGAAATATCACAAATAAATTAAATATTAATTAAATGTACAATTTATTTACATTAATAAATATTTTTTGTGTCCCGACCAGGAATCGAACCCGGTACCTCCGAGTGTAAATCCACGGACTTAACCGCTAGACCACGAAGGCAGTCTTTTTTATATCATAAGACCTTAATATACCAGTATATTTCTGAATTTAAAGGTCAAATATTTTTTTTTTTTTTTTTTTGGATATTTGCAATTACGAGTACATAATCTATATCTATCTATCTATATAAATAAAAATCAATGTTGCTAAGCACAAAACTCGAGAATGGCTCGACCGATTCGTATGTTCCTTAAGGCCTACAGAAATATATATATATATATATCCGGTGTTATAAGCGTGGTTTCTGACCACCCCGAAAGGGAAACGGTCGTGATGATACTAAACTAAACCAACAACAAAAAAAAAATATGCCTATAATTCATTGTATGATAGTTGTATGTATGTTGGAACTGGAGGAATTTACTTTTTAGACGCTCCAGGTGGTAGAGGAAAGACGTTTTTTATTTTAGCAACAATTCGCTAAGATAATGAAATTGCACTTGCTTCTCATTATTAAAAGGTGACCGCGACAGGCGACGGCCATTCAGCGTTAAAATTATCATTTCATTAAACTCCGACCTGCAACATTTCGAAGAACTCAGCAACGGTAAAGGTTTTGAAAGAAAAAAAAAGCAAGCAAAGGAACTGTTAATACAATAGTAAAAGTAAAAGTTAGGTTGTCTCTTTTACTAATTTAATTTTAATATTTTGACATTTATAATTTTAATTGACATTAATTTGGACATTCATTATAAAATAGTATTTAATTAAGATAAGTAAATAAATGTTTTTTTTTGTAATAATAATAATAATAATGATAATACTATTGTTTAAAGTTTGTTTATTTTTTATTTATAATGTATTTGTATGACGAAATATATTAATGACCGCCTCCGTGGTCTAGTGGTAACAAACGTTGCCGTGAACTCGGGAGGTCGTGGGTTCGGATTGACACCGGGGGCAAGTTGTACATTGTATAATTTGTCTCGGTCTGAGTGTTTATATGTATAATATGTATATATGTACAAAAAAAAAGTATAATATGTAGTTTATCAACCATCTAGTTTTCTTAACACAAGCCTCGTAGCTTACCACGGAAACTAGATGGCGCTGTGTGACCTGTCTGGAAATATTTATTATTATATTTATTTATTAATTATATTTATAATATAGAATTATTGATTACCTATTGTGGGCACATTGTTTAAAATTTAAGTAATGTACATCACCTCTTTATACCAATGTAAACAATCTTGACAATAAAAAATTTTGAATTTGAAAAGAGTCAAAAATATATAAAAAAAAAAAATAAAAATGAGTAACCTGCTGCGAGAAACAGGCACTCAGGTCAGCATACGCTGCAACATTTCTGCTGCAGCGCTAATTTTCACCGAGCCCCTTAAATCCTACAATTAGCAGCAACGTAAGTTCATAGTGTGGGATGACTGCACGATGGCACATAAACAAGTCTTTGGAGGCATGGAGGCACAGAGCTATAAAAGATGTGCGAAACAATAAAAACTGATTTTTGATTTTTGGTGGAGCGATGATTTTATTAGCAGGAGATTTCCGTCGAACATTGAATCCACGGTCAACGCTAGCGGATGAATATGACCAGATATATGTTCAAAAGATTTGATCGCATAGTGTATTGTAGTAATAATATTGTAGTATTGGGTGTATCACTAACTTTTTATCACGACAGATGGCGCATGATAGATGGTACCTAATATAACTGTCAGTTGCATAGAAATGTTGTATTTTTGTTACGAAATTTGTAATTTTCGGGGTATTATGCAGAAGTTAGCAGCTTTTAAGTGTACAAATCGAGATTTCCAAGCGAAACCAAAGATATGGCGATCTCAAAATTGCCGTTCTATTAATTGAATCTTTTTTTATTTTAAAGACGGTGTTTCCTTTCGTAATTCGTCTTTGCCCATGGGGACACTCAGCCAAGCGTCTGGCCAAGGAGTTATCCAAACGGCTAACGGAAAAGTCTGGAGACAGAAAGGCTGGCAATTATTTCTACCAACGTATTAGCTTAGCTATACAGAGGGGAAATGTTGCCATTCTTCTTGGGACTATCACTAAAGGGTCGTCTCTAGAGGACATTTTTTACTTATAGTTTATTTTTTATTAGGTTTAGTTTATATTTATTTTATTTTTACTTTTAAGTAGTTTTAATTTATATTGTAATTATACTGTTTGTATATTAATTGGTCTTTTAAGTTAGGTAACGTTAAGTTAAAATACATATTTCTGTTATAAAAATAAAAAAAAACAACAAATAAATTTAAAAAAGGATCTGTCATAGGTGTAAACAAGGTACCAGTGCCGCTAGCGACATCTAGAAAAAGCTTTGCCTGATACACCCTATTCCCACCCAGTTCAATAACCGAACCCTTTTTAAAACCTTAAAAGTATGTTAAGACTGTGATTACATAAATCTTACAATTTTCCTAATAGGCTTTAGCCCGAGGCCGGCAGCGAGGCGACAAGGAGACGCTTTAAAACAAATATAATTTGCTGCAGAGTTTAGCCAACGCGAACGGTTAAATTAATAGTTGTTTACCATTGGCTTAGGTGGGAAGAGGAACAACGTGATGGGAATTTTAAAAAATAGATCCAAGCTTTTCTTTCCTAAATTTTCTGTTTGTATATAAAATTACCTCCATCAACTAAATTCAACTTTAAGACTTCACAGCATTATATTATTTAATCAGCATTAAATGGCAGGGAATTTATTATAGTTTTTTTTTTCCTGAACTTTAGGCGGGGTGGTGGCTCGGTTGTAAGAACGCGTACCTTAAATCCTACAAAGGTCGGTTCAAACCCCCCCGGCATGTACCAATGAGAAATTTTCAATTCTTACATACATTTGTCATAGATTTATAACACTACCGTTCCCGTGCCTCGGAGAGCACGTTAAGCCGTCGGTCCCGGTTCCACTAATGCCAACTTGTGGAATCGTTAACAAAATTGACATAAAAAATTGACATCATATCCTCGCCAAGCCGTCTAGCCAGCGTGGCGAGTGTAGGCCAAATTCTCCAGTTCTGGAAGGCCCATCTCCAGCAGTGGAGGTCTAGGACGCTGTGTTCTAGGGGCTGTAATGATGATGAATCTGGTGGATCATGAGAAACTATCATGTCACTTACTATGTACCCAAATAAACGATTTTATTTTAATGCGCTTACAAATTAATTGTGGTAGATAGATTTTATTTGTTTTCACTTTTTGGAACTTGCATCTGTGTAGCTAATAAAAACGAAATAAAAAGGAAAAGACGAATGCTGAGTTTTGTATAGTACAGTGTAGTACGGTTCCTCAGTTATTGCTGGTGATAAATTTCTCTGAAACTGGTCAGACGTAAAGGATAATGCAGAATGAAAACATTTGAGATTTAATTTCCCGCTTGTACAACATCGACTAGTCATTGTTTTGAAGGGTTCAGCTTTTACGTTCATATTAATTCACCACTGTGCTCACAATTGATGCGGCAATGCTACTTTTATTACCTCCGTCCTTACATTTATAATAACATGAATACCTCATTACCTTTAACAGGTGGTAGGCAGATTGATGGTGGTAATTTGCCCAGTCTGCCAGTATCCACCGTTCGTGCCGATAACCCCTGTAGAGTGTATCCACACGTTTCGGGATCAGGCTAGGTCACATGTCATGCCAGTATAATATATCCATTATTTCAACTTGTGGAATCGTTAATAAATTTCCATTAAAATTAACATCAGATCATCGCCAACTTGTCTAGCCAGAGCGTGGCGAGTGTGAGCCAAAATCTCTAGAAATTTGTTTTGGAAGGCCCATCTCTAACAGTGGAGTTCTTAGGATTTTTTTTTGAGGGTTTTATTTATTTAAATTCTTTAATGCACTTACAAATAGTACAGGGCGAGCTATAATGCCAGTAGGAATTCTTTACCAGCTAACCTTGGGGATCGAGTAAGGTGATAGGCAGAATGAAAAAAGTAACAAAATTTAATGACACAGTTAATAAGTTACGAGTACTACATATACCTACACATATAAACATACAATTATACATACAAGTACATCATATACAATATAACTTAAATAAATACACAGTTAAATATTTAATGATAATTACTTAAAATCCGTTTTAAAGCTATGAAGCTCTTGACGAACAATCGCTGGCTTTATGCCGGGGTGTTGAAAAAAAAAAATGAAAACTACCGCATCAAAAAGCTAATTTATTTTCCTGATTCCGTAACAGTGAGCTATCATTAAGCCGGGCCTAACGAGCCATAACCCGAGCTTATAGTAAGGCCATGTAGGCTCCCTTAATTATGCTTTTTAGCGCCCATAACCTTCCGTTCTTATATTTTTACATTACGTTTTGCATATTTTTTTCATGCCACAATGCCGACTTTTTTTACTATTCTTGTAAACGGTAGGTTAAAAGCTTTAGATCAGTCTACAAATATAAATATTCTATTATATACCCACTTAGTTTTCGATGTGAATAAATAACTTTAACGAACAATCACCTATAAATAAAATTCCGTGGATGTTCAAATTCAAAATTCTGGCATAATAATAATTTGTTTATTATCAGGCAACAACGTTAATATTATTTAATCCGAAGCTTCCGTACCTTCATCTTCTTGTGGTCATAGAAGTACCCATCAGGTACTGTGACCATCTTTTGTGGAGTACGAGAAGCTTCAGTGGACGGTGCGGCGTGCCGGGTGGTGCAGAGGGAGTAGCTGACGCGCGGGGCCCAGGAACATCGTTGAATCTGCGTGATAACTGAATAGTCTCGTAACTACTTACGCTCTGACGGAAAATATATATTATTTCCTAAACTAAATACTAAACAAACATTTTAAAAACTACTTAAATAGTATGAATAAGTCTGGCAAGCGGCGCAAATACGTATCTATAATCAAAGACTACGTGTTTGTGCCGTTTGCTGTAGAGACTTTAGGCCCGTGGGGTCCAAGCGCTAAAACTTTTTAAAAAACATCACCCCTCGTCTAATTGTCTGCTCTGATGACAAGAGGGCTGGTTCTTTCCTCGCCCAGAGTATCAGCATAGCGATTCAGCGAGGAAATGCGGCCAGCGTTCTTGGCACCATGCCGCGCGGATATGATTTATATTTAAATTAGATTTTATATTTTGCAAATATATTTTTTTTTAAATATATAAATAATCCACAAAATTTAATTAAAAAGTGTAGTAAGGAAAGACCACAAGACTGACGTCTGATTTACTTGAAATTTGGACAGGTACTTGTTGACCAAAGTGTATCCAAAAATGTACGCAGAGGTTGTACCAAAAACCTATATACGATGATTTATTATTATAATAATAATACAATTTAATTATATAATACTTTATTGCTCAAAAGTATGTACAAAGGCAAACTTAAAGCTATTTCGGCTTTTTCTACCAGCTTACCTTTGGGAGAGTGAGACAGTATCGTATATATGGGGTGCAATTTTCGATTTTCGATGCTATTTCGACTTTATTATGACTAAAGGTAGGCACTGACCAACCATACATCCAAACGCACGACGTGCCAGTTTAATCGAACTATTCGAATCCAATTAAGCAGACTGATTATCAATTATCGCATTATGCCATTTTCAACAAGATTATCAAGCTGACGTCAGCTTGATAATAAACTGGCGGGCGGCGCAACGCATATTAAACTAAATGGACGTAGACGTAATCCAAGGCTATGACGTCGTTTGTATATATATATATATATATATATATATATATACGTCTTTGACAATCATGAAAATATTTTGGAAAGTGACGACGCGATTTGGTCTGTTGGAAGGCTCATATAGCGATCGCTATTTATTGTCATCACTGCTGCCCCTGAGCGATATGTTCTGCTGACTTATCACGACCTAAACTCAGTAGCCCAGTTCATATATTAGTCCTTGTAAATATAGAGACCCACTCCGACACGTGGCGCGTGATTCTGAATAATGTGATCTTATCAAGATACTTTCACGTTTCCAAAATAGGATGCAAAGAGGCTTCTTACAAAATCCTCATTTTGAGGTAAACATTTACTTTGGAAATAACTAAATAAATTTATCAAGATTCTTTACAGAATATATATAATTATTGCAATATAATATTATATGTAATATAATTATTTTATCAGAATACAATTATATAATTGTTAAATTGTCTTAATCTAAAACCAAAACAATCTTTTAAAAAAACCGATAATAAAAATATAATATTCGGCGTCCTTCAAAAGATCTTTCTTAATGAGAAACACAAAAATGCTTATGAAAAATTACAAAAATGCAAATTGTTCATCTTCAGGAATTTCCTAAGCACCAAGGATCCCCAATCATAATTACCAAAGACATATAGAATATGTATGGACAAACCATTATCATTTTATCATTACAGCCTACACACAGAGTCCTAGATCTCCACTGTTCGTGATGGGCCTTCCAGAAAATTGTGGAGTTTTTTTTTATACTAGCACCTGCTGGTAGGCGGCGCGCAAGGTCCATGCATGTTAGCAACTGGATTCAGACACTCATGACTGACATTAGTCCCTAACATTATGCCGACTTGACTGGACATGACGGCAATTCGAACCTGAACCCGAAACTTTACTGCAAATCCACGAATGTATGTGCGGTACACAACACTGAGCGTCCAGAATTAACAGATTATACGTCTAAATAATACATATTTCATAACAAAATTCAAACACAAGTGACTACAGGTGTGAATAATATGGCTCCAAGTACTTTAGAACAATGTTTTTACTTTCCACATGAGTTGATGCGAACACATCAATATTATCATAGGACTGCACGATTTTGTTCAATAAAACGATTGCACGGGGACCGGGGGCACTCTGGAGTAGGTGTGTACGAGCACTCTCCTCAGCAAATGGTCGATGGCCGCGCGCGCGCAGGTACTTGTTAGGTACAAACAATGAAATTAATTTTAATATAGCAGGTAGATATTTTACCTCTAAGAATATTTGAGGTGCTCTGACCGCACACGAATCCTAAAGGCCTTGAATCCGGTGTCAACCTAATGGGAAGGTAACTCGTCGATAGCAGCGACAGAGTCGATCTCTATTCGGTCCCGTGTGTGTCCGAGAACATCTTGTCAATCAGACAGTTGATAATGGAATGGAACTCTGTCTTTGAATATATTTAAAAATTACCTTCTCAAAAAATAAACTGACATCTAATTTCCACATAATAATAAATAAACATAGATAATTAATAAGTAAGTACTTATTATAGTGTACATCATATAAATAAATATACATATTTATATATTTACATGTAGTTATTTATAATATGTGCGGTGGTGGCTCGGATGTAAGAACGCGTTCCTTAAATCCTACAGAGCTCGGTTCAAACCGACCCGGCATGTACCAATGAGAAATACACTTTTCTTACGTACATTTGTCATAGATTTACAACACCACCGTTCCCGTGCCGTCGGTCCCGGTTCCACCAATACCAACTTATGGAATCGTCAATGAACTATCATTAAAAAAAAATTACATCATATCCTCGCCAAGCCGTCTGGCCAGGCGTGGCGAGTGTAGGCCAAATTCTCCAGATATATGTTCTGGAAGGCCCATCTCCAGCAGTGGAGGTCTAGGACGCTGTGTTCTAGGGGCTGTAATGAAAAAAAATGTAATATATTTATAATTATTATACGATTGACTAAAATTGGACGTACATCGATGGGTTAGTCCAACATTTAATACATTTAGAGTATGTGGGAAGCGATAAACTCGGTAAAGTATATCAAGCCGGCATAATGTTAGGGACTGATGTCAGTCATGACTGTCTGATTTCAGTTGCTAACATTCATGGACCACGCGCGCCACTTATCGTCAGGTGGGCGCAAGTACAAAAAAGAGTCGGTCTGCTTAAATATATGTCTAAACATAAGACGAATTGAGGACGAGAAAAAGAGACAAAAGATGGAATATAAATGGTTCTTTAATTAATCATAAATTAGTCTAAACTTTGAAGACTCTTTTGTAACAAAAGCTAAGATTTTTTTGTGTTAAATCATCTATTTTTTTTTTAATAGAGTCACAAATATAATCAAAGATACGTCGACCTATACCGATCTTTTATCCGAAACCCACTTTTTATATAATAAAACACTCCAACAAAGTCAACGAATGTGTTCAAAGCTTAACGACCATAGAAGAGAAAAAAAAAATACAAATACATAAAATACGAAAATGCTTTATTGCACAAAAACTAAAATAACTTAAAATTAATCTGCACTAGCTAACCTTTGGGAGTTTTAAAAACATGTGACAGTCTGAGTGCCAAGTAAATAATAAATAAACAATATAAAATCTGATCCAAAGAAAAAAAAAACAGACAGGGCATACAGCCAAGCGGTATAAGTTATTAAAGCTAAGACAAGCGTATCAGAAATAATTAATGTTAGTCTATGACAGTACATGTGGAGAAATATAAAGACTGAGTAAACTATGTATATTAATAAACTGTGATAAAATATATATAATAAAAAATACACAATACAAAAAAAAAGTAAAGTATCATCACGACCGTTTTTCTCTTTCGGAGTGGTCAGAAACCACGCTTATAAATAAGCGGATTCACATTTAGCCAACTTTACTATAGGCCAAGTACACAAGTTACAAGTGGCAAGCTCGTCGATGTCTCCAGCGTACCGAACTCGAAAAATATCACAAATAAATTAAATATTAATTAAATGTATTTATATACATTAATAAATATTTTTGTGTCCCGACCAGGAATCGAACCCGGTATCTCCGAGTCTAAATCCACGGACTTAACCGCTAGACCACGGAGGCAGTTATTAGGACACAAATTAAAATACTCAAAATAAAATTAGGTTAACAAATTAGGACATTTAAAAAAAATCTAATAAAACTAAAACAAAAAATCGTGTCCGCGCGTCATGGTAGCAAGAACGCTGGCATTTCCTCGCTGAATCGCTATGCTGATTCTAAAATATTCTATTTTTACAAAATAGCTTAAATATTGACTGTCGTCTCTATGACAACCTAGCGTCATAGAGACCTAGATTTAAATATAAAAACGTAAGTTATCTACTTGTTTCACAACATTTTCCCCACCTTGCAAACCACAAGTTAGTATTTATTTGCAACATTAGTAATAACTTCAATAATCTTAAACTGTAACTCGGTGGGGAATAAAAATCAACAACTGTAAAATAAAAACAAAACACAGTTCACTATAGACAAAATAATTATCTACAAATATTATACATAAGAATACCTCGCCACTTTGTAAAGAATTAAAGACTGAATGCGTTTTCAGAGCTGTCACTTATAATCTAGTTGATTATCATCGATGTATATAGATAGGCCCTCACTGATATAAAAACGTTCCCGTAAAACCAATCGAAGTCATGTAGCTGCACCAACAGTCGCGAGATAGCAAGCGTCGAGAGCGCCTAATATTAATATTTATATCGAGTAAAACTAGTCTTCTTGTATGCATTGTGATATAATTTCAGATGAATAAAGCATGTGGCATTATCCTTGCTTAAGAATTGCCCCCCAAAGTTGGTAGGTACACAAAGCAAGCGGCTCGTTTTTAAGAGTGCGTTTTGTATTGAATAGGCTTATCTATATACATCGATGTTGATTATTATTCGATGGTCTGAGTCGTGGCTACGATACGAATGACAAGCGCCCGGCGTGTATTGGGGCTCTCTCGCCCCCGGAATTATCGTCTGTAGCGCCATCTAGCTAAATGCTGGCACATGAAATCAATAATCAGTAGCTGCCTTGTAAATGGTTCTCACAAACAAGACTAGCACTTTCAAATTGATTTTGTTGTTTTATTTACAATACGCCGACCTGCATGCTAGACAAGAACAACATAGTAGACGGCGTAAAAAAATATTTAACATATATTTTGTAAGAAAATAACAAGCAATCGTCCATCTTATATTTTTGATCTGTTTGAGCTGATCATTTGTAATTCCGAAAGAGAATCCTAAATCAGAGTCATAATTTAAGCCTCAAAAGTGATCGTCATTTGGGCATAATGAAATTAGTTCGCCCTCGAAGGTTTTCGAGGGTTAATAAAACGAGCTTTGACTCTACATTTGGGGTTTTGTGAATTTTAATTTACGTACCCATCTGTCGTTCGTATTTTGCGTAAGATAAAAATCCTACTAAATTATTATTTTATTTAATAAACGGTGAACAAAAGGTATCACCATCATAACAGCCTCTAGAACAGAGTTAACATCCACTATGCCTTCTAGATTTTTTCTGGAGTATTTAAATTAGACGCGGAGGGTTCGATTACCGTTCGGGACACGATAATTTATTTGTGATATTTCTCGAGTTTGGTACGCTATAATAACCGACGAGCTTGGCACTTGTCATGATGGGCCTATAGTAAAGGTGGCAAAAGAAGCTGGTTTTTGACTACCCCGCAAAGAATACGGTCGTAATGATACTTTACTTTTAGATTAATTACATTGGTACATTTAAAAAAAACGCCACGTGAAAGGTAGTTAGCTTGTCACTGGTTATTTCGGCCAATGACGCGCCTCATAATCTTAAACACCTTTTGAAATCCCAATAAAGTCCTTGTCTGTATCGTCCAAAGATGTTGTATTGTAGTGTAGTACTCATATGTATGTATGTTGTATATGTAGTTTATATGGTAATTTATATATGTATGTATATGTACGTCGTATATGTACTGTATATATCCACTTATATATGTAATTTAATACTTTAGTTGTAAGTATATTGTATTTATTTTTCCTAAATATTTGTTGTTTACTTATCATAACCTTACCTCTTATGTCTCAATGCCCCGAAGGTTGATTGGAAGAGAGTGCCTATAGGCATTATATCCGCCTTTAGTTTAGTTAACAATAAAGTTTTTAAATAAATAAATAAACATGTTAAAAGATAATCAGTGTTTCTGCAACTGGTTGTAAATTATGCAATTAGTAGCAAGCACATTGTTTATTACCTTATCTCAAAAATATCATAAAACTCTCCATTGCAGGTCATAGCAGCTCTGGCGGTGTCTTTAGCACCATTTTCAGCAGGTCTGGGCAAGGGATACAGCTCACCAGCCATCGCGTCTCTTCAAGGCCCGGCGTCCACTAACGCTACTCGAAGGGATTTCCAACTCAGCGACCAGCAGGCATCCTGGCTTGCCAGTCTATCTTTTTTAGGTATGACCTTTTTACCTGGCTGCCTAACCCAAACGCGTAGTCCGATTTTGATGATTCTCACGTCAATCGATTCGTTTCAATCACGCGTGTGTCACTGAACATATGACATTAATCAAATTTGAGTAAGGCGACAACCAAACGCCATATTGTGGAAAATTAAAAAATTTAAGTCTACGAAATATATTGAGTAGGGTATCGTCGAATAGGTATTTCAAAGTTATGTTGAGGTTTCTCATATCATTTTTCATTTTGAGTGACTATTTAGGATCTATAACGATCCAAAGTTGGTTAACAACCATTATTTGGTTAACAACCATTAATTGTATAACAACCATTATTTGGTTTACAATGGAATGCGAAAGCAATTTAAAAAATCGGGCATATTTGCTATGGCTAGTATAAAAAATAAAAATAAATAAATAAATAAAAATACATCACTATAAAGGACCTACTGAAAAAGAAGGGCGTAACCGATTGCGTACCAAATATTGAGCAGTGAAGAAACAGAAACTAACGAAGTGATCGCTGGTTGCAGGGGCTCTGTTCGGAGGCATAGCTGGTGGAGCAGCGATGCGTCACGGTCGACGTAGAGTGTTGCTCCTGGCCGCTATCCCCTTCAGCCTGTCCTGGCTCATGACGGTTCTGGCCACGTCTGTCCAGATCATGTGCCTCACCTCCTTCCTTGGAGGGTTTTGCTGCTCTATCCTGACTATGCTTTCTCAGGTAAGCAACATTTTAGATTATTCTAGGTTGTATAATCTTTATTAATCCTAGAAAGTTAAGGTACGCCTCATAGGCACCCGTTAAATAGATAAATCGATGCCAATTTTTACCGACGCGTAAAAGCTTGTTATTCCGAACCAACTCGGTCGTTATTTAAATTCCGAATTCCGAATTGTTCGGTAAGTAACACGGTTTTGTTGCTATGGCAACGGATTGCGTTTGAGAGGCGCATATTTATTGCAACAATTTTCTCTAGATATTGTTTTTTATTTTGGTATTTAAGATTGATTTTATTTTATGTATTTTTCGGTATTTAAAATTAAGTATTTAAGTAATTCATTAGTTATTAAGAATATTTTTTCATATTTATTACAAATTGTTCTAAATACAGACTTTTAACTTTTGTTACTTAAGGATTTATAAAATACTACATATAATAAAAAATATTTAAAAAAATACTTACTAATTTGTATTTATTACTTACCTTATTAAAATGTGTAACACTTTTTTAAAGTTATAAAAATAAAAATAATTCTTTTAATTTGTAAAATAAAATGACTTTTTTATTGTGCGCCTCTAAGGTGCCTAAGTCTAAAATAAGTTTATTTCGTTTGTATCACATTTAGACACATACTTCAAATGAAACCCAGAGACACGTGTAGGGAGGCCTTTATAAAACTAAATATTCTTACCATAAATAGTATCTATGTGTTAGAGTGTTTAATATATATCAAGAAGAACGAAAAAAGTCTTCTCAAATACTCTGACATGCATAAATACAATACACGGTTTAAAGATCATATTAAATGCCCCAAAACTCGTCTAACGAAATCAACCAAAAGTTTTCTATGCAACGGCATCAAACTGTATAATAAATTACCGAAAGAGATAAAAAGTTTAGAATTTATAGAATTTAAAGGTAAAATTAAAGATATTTTGATTAAAAAAAGTTATTACGATTATCGGGATGCACTAGCAGATGACTTTGCATAGAAAACTTTATAGTCGTAGTTATAATTTTTAGATTATAAGTTGACACGGCCCCTTTACAGCCACGAATTTAAGTTTAATTTTAATATTTTATAATATTTAACATTATTGACATTTATTTAATTTCATATTATTTAAGATTTTAATTTGACTCGGCCACTGTACAGCCACGAAATTAATTAAATTTCATTATAATTAGACATTATATTATTATTATTTTAGATTATAAGTTGACACAGCCTTTATACAGCCACGAAATATTTTTTTTTTTTTATAATTTGACATTAAATTATAATTATTTAGATTGTAAGTTGACACGGCCTTTATACAGCCACGAAATTAATTTAAATTTATTATAATTATACATTATGTTATAATTATTTAGATTATAAGTTGACACGGCTATAATGCCTCGAATTTAGGTTAAGCTACAGTACTTGCTTATGGCAGCAATGTCACTTCCTTATTTCGGTCTATCCATAATTTAATTTAATCTTTTTATTTATTATTTTAATAATATTGTAAAAAATTGACAATATCCGAGTGTTACATGTGAACCATATGGAAATAAATATTTTGAATTGAATTGAATTACAGCATCTAGAGCATATGCTCTATTGTCATCACCAACCCGCCTGGCCACCGTGACGAGTGTAGGCCAAACTTTCCAATAATAAGTTCCGGAAGGCCATTTCCAGCAGTGGAGGTCTACGACTATATAGTGATGACAATTTATTAACAAATCCACGAGTTAGGAATTAGCTGAACCGGGACCGACGTCCTCTCCTCCTCACGACAACACACAATAAATCGATGGTTTAAACGCCGGCATGTATCAATGAGAAATAGACTTTACAACACCACCGTTTTCGCAGAGCAAACGTCGCTCGCGTCGGTCCTGGTTCCACTAGTTCGAATATGACTGGCGAACCCACAGACACAAGGGCTCGATGTATGACGTCATTGAGGCTGACGTGCCTTGGGATGCGAATTGTGCTCTTGATGCAGGAAAAGCCGTGGTGACCGAGTGCCCCGACGTTGTCTCCACATTGGCAGCGATGTGGATTGGAAGCTCCTAGACGTAGGCTGAATGCGTAAACATTTGTTGTCAATTAGTGTTCCAACAAAAGACGAAAGACAAGCCTGCAGCCACGGTCCCGATTCCCACCATGACTATTACTATAATGATTTTTTCGAAGTACTTAGATACAAAAATATTAAAATAAAATTGATTAAAAAACTAATTATAAATAAAACTAAAACTAAAAATACTAATTAATAATTAAACTAAGGGCTTACCACCAGGGAGGGTACCTAAAACGCTCGCCGCATTTCCTCGTTGAATTATAATCGACATATTCTGTTTTAGGTAGTTATGGCATTTGGGATCGCCACACTCTTGAAAAATTCGTTTACCAAGCTCTTTTATGAATTTGTGGGTATCAAGAGAATATACCCCCATTGTTTCAACCCCAAATGCCACAAAGTTATAATTAGATACAAATATATATCTACGTTTGGCATAATAACTACGGTATCTTCGTAGACAGAAAAGTGAGCTTAGAAACATTCTTGCAATGTTTTTAATTAATGAAGTAGTTAAACCATTTTCCATGCGGGCCCATTATGTAATTACATTGCAGAGGAAAATTTATTAGACTTGAGTTAGGCTTTGTGGCCCTATTCTGTTTGTTTAACCGCAAATTAATAGTGGATTTTTATTTGACTGCTAAGCTGCTGGTCTTCTGCTAACAGCTTACTATTGGCACCCTTTGTTGCTTATGGTCAGTTGCGAAAAGACTGATTTATCTTTTGACAAATTTAACGTTGCCTATGAGGCACGTGCTAAAATAACCAAAGTTGTTCACTCTCAACTGTAGTTTCCCAATTTTAAGGGAAACCTTTATATATCTGGCAACACTTAACTGTGTGTCAGTGCCATTTTTTTACGAGTCGTCAATCTAAAGTCGTTGAAGAAAGTTCACGCTGAACACTGTAGTCTGTAGATGTCACTGTAGACGTCCCCTCTGTATTGTGTCGTTTTATGCAAAACTGTAGCTCTTCAAGCCCCTACTGTAGCAAGTGTGAAGTGTGCTAGTGTCCTTCCTATTCCTGGTGTTGTGCAAAGTGTGTTCACATCAAAAAAGAAGAAGCGGCGCCGCTGTAGTCTTTGGGATAGGAAGTAAGAGGAGTCCGAACCACCCTGCACGTGAGTCTTTCACCATCCTGTATTCCTTCCACCCCGCGTCTAGGCAACCAACTTAGGACCTGGATCCACCAAAAGTAAATAATTAATAAATAACATTATTTACACAGCTTTTAAAAAAAAAATACGTGTGGCGCTCGGGGACTGCCGCAGTAAAGCTATTGCATAGCATTTTTTAACAACTTATGCAATTATAATTATTTATTTATTTTATTGATGCAGTATTTTTTTTTCTTTGATGTTAATTCAAGTTTTTACATACACGTTAAGTTTCAACTAGTAACTCTCGAACTCACTCGTAGACGCGGCCAAATAGCACGCTGTGTCACCTAGTATTGTGTCTAAAAGAGATAGAATCAGTTATGAGCAGTTAGCAGCTAGTCTACACGCATACGTCTAGTCGCACGTACACAAACACCGTGCCGAAGTCTGCCGAACTGAAACGATGTTAGACGATGTACGGCTTTCAACGCCGCACCGCTGTGCCGGTCGGAGTGGGGGGTGTTAGGTTTATTTTCGTTACGGAATTTCTTGTTTCGGTCGCCGCGCTCAAAGCCCGCGATAAAAGCTATGGAATAGCTTAAATATAAAATAATATAAATGTTCGAAATTTGTTTTAATCCTTATCTCTCGAAAAATATGTCTGTGTATCATATATATTTAATAGGTGGTAGGCGAACTGATGGTGGTAATTTGCCCAGTCTGCCGGGGCGGGGAAGTATACACCGTTCGTGCCGATAAGCCCAGTAAAGTGTTTCGGGATCAAGCTTGAATTGCCGTTATGCCCAGTCAAGCCGGCATAGTTTTACGGACTGATGTCAGGCATGAGTGTCTAATTCAAGTTGCTAACATTCATGGACCTCGGGTGGCAAAGATCATATGCTAGAATAAAAAAATGGAGATTCGAGTACTTACAACTGCGCCTAGTTATTTAACATTATTATTTAATATTATTATTGTTATTTTATATATGTAGAAAGAAAACAATAAATAAAAAAATAACAGTATAATATTAATATTATTAATAACAAAATGAGATAATTAAATATACAATAATTTAATCGTCCTTTGTGCAACTGGTCGTAGGTCTTCCACTAGCAGGATTGGAATCAAAATAATGATGTGTCACAAATGTCTGTAGGTCGTGTCACAAAAGTAAAAAGTATTTGCTATTTTGAAGTAAAAGTAAAGTAAAGTAACATCACGACCGTTTCCCTTTCGGGGTGGTCAGAAATCACACTTATAAATAAGCGGATTCACATTTAGCCAACTTTACTATAGGCCAATCATGACAAGTGGCAAGCTCGTCGATGTCTCCAGCGTACCAAACTCGAGAAATATCACAAATAAATTAAATATTAATTGAATGTATTTATTTACATTAATAAACATTTTTGTCTTCCGACCAGGAATCGAACCCGGTACCTCCGAGTTTAAATCCACGGACTTAACCGCTAGATCACTAGAGGCAGCGAAAGTCCTTCAAGCGAAGTGTGAAAAAGCATCTAGTCAAGCCGGCATAGTGTTAGGGACTGATGGCAGTTATGAGTGTCTGACTTCAGTTGCTAACATTCATGGACCTTGCGCGCCACTTACCATCAGAGCTCAAGGTCACATGTCGTGCTAGTATAAAAAAAAAAAAAATCGGCAGGTTATTTTGACTTTGAATTTATCGTTAGAATACACGAGCGTGGTCGAGTATAAATGATTTATTTATTTTTAGAACTTCAATAGCAGTTGACATTGACAGAGTGTTCGTTCGTTTTCGTTAACGCATTTCTTTATATAATGCTTGCGTTAAATGAAACAGAGTGTGTCTACAGGGTTAGTGAATGTTTTCAAGGAATTCCGGCATTTTTACCGCAGTAATTTTAATCTGACACGTTTGTCTGTTTTAGCTTTTTAAATACGAGTCTGTCGAATCTCTGAGATTGCAGTATGAACATATAATCTATCTAAGAACTAAGAAACTCCAATTAAGCTAAATTAAATTTAAAGAGAGAGAGAGACAGCCACTGTCTCCGTGGTCTAGCGGATAAGTCCGTGGATTTAGACTCGGAGGTACCGGGTTCTATTCCTGGTCGGGACACAATAATATGTATTAATGTAAACAAATACATTTAATTAATATTTAATTTATTTGTGATATTTCTCGAGTTTGGTATATTGTATTGTACAATATAGTAAAGTTGGCTAAATGTGAATCTGCTTCTTTGTAAGCGTGGTGTTTGACCTCCACCGATCGGTTATTCGAATGAAATCCACTTTTTATATAATAAAATACACTTAAAACTGCCTATGTGGTCTAGCAGTTAAGTCCGTGGATTAAATTTTTTAGCGTTTACATACTGTAAAAATTTTGTATGGAAAAGCCAAAAAATGTCACTTCTGACGTAGGGGTTCTTAGGATCAGTGGTTTGTTTCTATCAATAGAATAGACATATCAGTCTAAAGTCACTCCGTATATATAATGGTATGTATGTATATCGTAAAATTACAGATAAAGCCTTCATAAGCTCCCAAAGAGATTTCCTTACGATATGATTGTCAAACTTTGTGGCCAAACTTGCCAACTTTATCTTCAAAACATTGGCTAGTAGGCTCAACGGACTTTTTAAGGTACTGTTTCACATTTGCGACTGTCGCACGATAAAGATGTGGAATGCTCTTCAAGCCTCTGTGTTTCCACTTTCCTATAACTTGGAGTGCTTCAAGCGAAGTGTGAAAAAGCACATTTCTAAATGCGACATAGCAGCCGATACTTTTAGGTAAGTTTTGTCTCAAGCGGATATATTTTTATATAAATATCACTATGGTAAGCTTACAATATTATTTCTCCTTGAAATAAAAAAATGGCATTTGACATCATTGCAAATGGCACATACTTTCAACGAGAACAACAAATAGGTGGTTAGCGGACTGATGGTGGATGACTAAATCCAGTAAAGTGTATCCGCATGTTTAGCAATGAAGCCCGAATTGGCGGCATGCCTAGTAAAGCCGGCATAGGTGTTAGGGACTGATGGCAGTTATGAGTGTCTGACTTCAGTTGCTAACATTCATCGACCTTGCGCGCTACTTACCATCAGGTGGGCCCAAGGTCACATGTCGTGCTGGTATATAAAAAAAAATATTAAATAAGTGAGGGGTAAGTACGGTTGTAAGAACGCTTTTCTTAAAATCCTACAAAGGTCGGTTCAAACCCCGGCATGTACCAATGAGAAATACACTATCCTTATGTACATTTGTCATGTATTTACAACAGCAGCGTTCCCGTGCTTCGAAGAGCACGTTAAGCCAATCGGTCCCGGTTCCACTAATACTTGACATCAGATTCTCGCCAGACCGTCTGGCAAGGATGGCAAGTGTAGGCGCAATTCTCCAGATATATATTTATTTATATACCAGCACGACACCTGATGGTTAGTGGAGCGCAAGTCCATTAATATTAGCAACTGGAATCAGACACTCATGACTGACATCACTCCCTAACACTATGCCGGCTTTACTAGGCATGCCGGCAATTCGGGCCTCATCGCTAAACGTGCGGATACACTTTACTGGATTTAGTCATCCACCATCAGTCCGCTCACCACCTATTTGTTGTTCTCGTTGAAAGTATGTGCCATTTGCAATGATGTCAAATGCCAATTTTTTCTTTCAAGGAGAACTAATGTTGTAAGCTTGCAATAGTGATATTTATATAAAAATATCACCGCTAGAAACAAAACTTACCTAAAAAAATCGGCTGCTGTGTCGCATTTAGAAATGTGCAACTTAAATAAACTTAGAAATTGAGTGAGCTCTGTGAAAATTTGTTCTTTGCCAAGTTTGCGTCTTAGAGGAGCAAATTAAATTCGTGCGCCTTTGAATATAAAAAATAACTCATCTTTAATCTTGTTCGAAACTTTTATTATATTAAGCGTTGCCTTAACATATTAAAAGTATGTCAAAAAATATGCATATATATAACCAATAAGTAAATTACCATCTTTTTAACAAATCAAATCAATTAAACTTTCGCGCACATTCATAATAGATTTTTATAATTTTAACGGGTCTTTGCGCGATTTACCTTAGAGACATATTTCTCCCGACGTTTCAGCCAAGTTGCATTGGCCGTGGTCACGGGTCGACTGGAGCTATGCGGTGTAGTCTCGTACATACTGGGCGGTAGATGTAAACCTACCCACTTATCACTTTTAAAAGTTTTTAGAAATCACGACACACGACACTTACAATATCCTTGGCGACACCGGGCGATTTACCTATTGATTACTGGATTCCACGATGAAGATAGCTTATAACCCCCTTCTCGATTGAAATTTTTGTGTTTCTTTATTTCGATCGCTTCACGTACGTACGCTTCACGTACGTGAAATTTATATAAGGCAAACCAGATTAAGAAAAACGTTTAAACAAGGTTTGCAGTTGAAAATTACATTATACAATAAACTACCTGAGATTATAACTAGACTACAACCAAGTGAATTTAAAACAAAATTGAAACTCTTTCCAAAATAATGCTTTTTATAACCTGTCAGAATTTATTGACATGCCTTTGACGGAAAATGCTTTTGAATAGTTGTATAATTTTGTGGTCTTATGCCTTCTACTGTATTGTGTTCCTCACAGAGATAGGGAAGCAGAGGTGATCTAACTGCGGTCAAAGCGTGGCATTTCTCACACACAAGTAATGTTCGCACACTAATACAGAAGACAGGACCGGACACATTTGCGAAATGTCAAAATATTATTATATAAGTATAATTATGCATATCGCTCACAAATCCGTCCTGAATCAGTGTATAAAGCCCACTTCGGAAGATAGGTTTTGTGTTCTATGATTAAAATAATGAAATGAGTATTTTTAGCTATATGGTTTTTTAAAAAATACAACATAATATAATAAAATCGTTTATTTATATTTTCTTACATATATTATTCAAAGCAATGGCACGCTAATTTTGGACCGGATGGCGAGTGGTATCTGGGTCTCGAAGAGATACCGAACCCCTCTGTACCGGCCGAATGGGCCCTAAATGGTCGGGGGGGGGGAACGTAAAAATTATGACGAGACAACCGGATGGTAATGCGGTTGAAGTTGCTTGGAGTTTTCTGTAATGTTTATACCCTATTTAAATTTTCAAACATGTCTCTTTTCTTTTATCCAAAAAGTACTTTTTTTTTAAATGGGCCGCTCTCATATTATTCTGAAAAATAAATAATAATTATTGTTTTATAACTTAACTTTCATAAATGTTTTGTAAGTATGAAATAAATCTAAGTATTGTATCTATACAAGGTGGAGTTTTGAGACGGGACAGTAAGGGCAAATATCTTAACCGTTATAGTTACAGGAAAACGTTCCTAGGAGACCATCCATAACTTATTGAGATATTCTGAACTTCATTCACAGATTTTGGAAAAATCTAGTCAGCAAAAACTTTTGTTTTTATGCCGATCGATCCTGTTTCTTATATGGATCAAAAGTCTCTACTGGAGCAACTGAGGTTTGAGTACTAGAAATGACAGAAACCAAACCAAAAAGGCCAAAAAGGTAGCTCGGTTGATAGAATGTATTCCCTAAAATCCAAAAAAGGTCGGTTTGAACCCCGGCATGTACCAATGAGAAATACACTTTTCTTGCATACATTAGTCAGATTTACAACACCACCGTTCCCGTGCCTTGGAGAGCACTTTAAGCCGTGGTCTAGTGGTAACAAACGTTGCCGTGAACTCGGGAGGTCGTGGGTTCGATTCCCACCGGGGGCAAGTTGTACATTGTATAATTTGTCTCGGTCTGGGTGTTTATATGTATAATATGTATATATTTACAAAAAAAAAAAGTATAATATGTAGTTTATCAACCATCTAGTTTCCGTAACACAAGCCTCATAGCTTACCACAGAAATTAGATGGCGCTGTGTGACTTGTCTGGAAATATTTAAAAAAAAAACCTTTTTTACTAATTAACCCGGTTCTACTAATACCAACTTGTGAAATCGTTAAGAAATTGTCATTAAAATTTACATGAGACCCTCGCCAATCCGTCTGGCCAGCGTGGCGTGTGTAGGCCGAATTCTCCAGAAATATTTCTGGAAGACCCATCTCCAATAGTGGAGGTCTAGGTCTCTGTATTCTAAGGGCTGTGATGATAAATAGAGGCGTGAAAGACGGACAAACATACATACATACATACACACATACATAAAAAGCTTTTTTCACGTTTATAATATTAGTATGGACACCCAGACAACCTAAGCGAAAAACGTAAATATATTTTTGGCCTTGGGTAAGAATCGAATCTACGCACTGCGGGCACTCTGTGGATACAATTCCATAGGATTTACCACTAGACCACGGAGGCGGTCACAACAATAAAACGGTAAAAAAATAATATAAAAATTATTAATTTTACAAATCCGACCCTGTGTTGATGGAACTGTCAATGTTGTTGTTTTGCAACAATTTTTACGTTTTTCTCTAATAAAGCAACAAAAATTGTAAGATTATTATTTTAATTTCGTTAGAATACATCGAAATATATCTTCTGTCTCTCACATATTTTGAAATTACAAGAATAATCACTAATTTTATTGAATTATGTGTTTGAATGCATGGTGTCAACATTTAAAACTTACTTGTGGAAGGTTATTCCTAGCACTTTTTTATGTTTTGCACTGTCGCACATATAAGCACTACACTAGACCATGATTTAGTAAAATTTTCAAGATGTAATTTTAGTTAAATAATGAATAATCACAATAATAAGTCGAGATGGTTGAGTTCGCTGTTGTTACTTTATTGTCTGTCAATTGCCTTGTAGTCTATGGTTTCAATGAAAAAATGCCACGGTTGCTCGTTTATGCAGTGTGTATGTGAACTGAGGAAGTGAGATAGCTATATGATCTTTGCGATGAGAATGAGTAAGCGCAACTTATATGGTTATACGACTAAATAATATGTTGTCTCTGCTTCCTTAACTCTGTGGTGTTCCTATGCTCCTTTGTCTACGATGCATGGTGTTAATAGCATTACTTACTGTTATTATTTTAATATTTGTTAACTGACATACCAAAATATAACGATTGTTATATAGGTGAAATATACAAATTATACAAATATACTATTCTAGGGTAATAGTGACGATCGGTGGAAAGTATCTTTGGGTCATGCAGCTCAATCTAAGGTAAATCGCGTAAAGACCCGTTAAAATTATAAAAATCAAATCAAAATAATTTATTTCCGTATGGTTAGTAACGTAACGTTAAGAAAATATGGAGGAACCGAAACATTACGAAAGCTACTAAAATCCGGCTGGTCAGAGCTCTTGTGTTCCCCATTTTCCTGTATGCTGCAGAGACGTGGACCCTGCGCGAAACTGAAATAAAACGTATTAATGCTCTAGAAATGTGGTGTTGGCGGAGAATGTTGGGCATATCGTGGACGGAGTTCCGAACCAACAAATCCATCCTGGACGAACTGGAGATAGGACAACGCCTTTCCTCAATCGTGCAATCACGCATTCTCACTTTCTTTGGACACGTATCACGGCGTGGAGATACATCCATTGAGCGCCTTGTAGTTCAGGGAAAAGTCGATGGCAAGAGAATGCGTGGTAGGTCTCCGATGAGATGGACTGACCAGGTTAAAGCAGCAATGGATCACCCCCTACATGAGTGCTCCAGGAAGGCTGCAGTTCGAGACGAGTGGCGACGACTTGTTAAGCGTGCCACTGACACTCAAGTGACGACCACGACCACTCTGCCAAGAGTGTAGCGACTAAGAAGAAGAAGAGTACGTAACACTTGGATATTGTCAATGCATACAAGCTAAGAAAAAAAAAATATTACCATTGACCATGGCTGGATCGAACCCAACATCAGTATAATAATTATAACTAAAACATTGTTGCCATAAACGAGGAATTTGTGTTTACTTACAGCTAGATACTTAATATTAAATTCATGGCTGTAAAAAGGCCTTGTCAGCTTACAATCTAATAATAATTATGTCCATAAATATAAATATACACAATACAAACAACCTAGTAAGTATTCTACTTCCAGTCTTGGTCTTGCATCAGAATAGGTGGTCATGGTCTTGGTCTTGGATAAGAGTTTCGCAAGATTATTGCTCTGACTTAATATGAATATATTTTTCCAATTGTACTAAGGAAATCTTGTGAGTATCTGTCCGCGATCTACTAAAACCAAGACTAGGATAAGTCTTGGTACTGGTCTTCCAATCATATCAGTGGTCTTGGTCTTGCAAAAAAGCAAGACCAAGACCAAGATAGGGCAACACTAGCCCGTTATGCCTAGCCAGCGTGGCGAGTGTAAGCCAAATACTCCAGAAATTTCTGGAAAGCCCATCTCCAACAGTGGAAGTTCAGGACTATGTGTTCTAGGGTCAGTGATGATGATGATGTATAAACATTTATGATATTTTCTCACTGGTAGCACCTCGTAGTATCGTAATAGTAATGACATGAGTTAGTTTAACTGCATTGTAAAGACTGATCTAAAAAATAAATAAACACTATTAGCCGATTTTCTAATTTATCAAATATCGGGGTTACATTTATCTCATTGCACTGTTGTTGATTCCAGGTATACATCAGTGAGATCTCAGTGCCAGACATCCGCGGCTGCCTCAGTGCGGTTCTCAAGATCGTCGGCCATCTCGGAGTGTTGTTCAGCTTCACCATCGGTGCCTACCTCGACTGGCAACAGCTAGCCTTATGCATATCAGCGGCTCCTTTACTACTTTTCTGCACCGTTCTGTACATACCAGAAACGCCAAGCTATTTAGTCCTAAGCGGCAGAGACGAAGAAGCCTACAAATCTCTCCTATGGCTACGAGGACCAGACTCTGATGTGGTTCAAGAACTAGCTACAATCAGAACTAATGTTCTAGCAAGTAAGAACTTTAGTCAGCGCCAAAGTCAAATGTCAGGAAGTCAGCTCATTAACTCCTTGGATGTCAGAACAATGAACAGGTTGCTAGGTCCCATCTTGGTCACTTGTGGGCTAATGATGTTTCAAAGATTTTCTGGCGCTCACGCGTTCAGTTTCTACGCTGTACCAATATTTCGCAAGACATTCGGTGGTATGAATCCTCACGGAGCTGCGATTGCTGTTAGCTTCGTCCAACTCTTAGCCTCTTGTCTTTCTGGTCTTCTCATTGATACAGTAGGCAGACTTCCTCTATTAATCGTAAGCTCAGTGTTAATGTCGATGGCTTTAGCTGGATTCGGAAGCTACGCCTACTACGAAGAAGTTCACAGAAATCAGCGAATTCAAAGCGTCATGTTTCATCAAAGTTTAGGACAAAACGACTGGATTCCTTTACTGTGTGTGTTAGTTTTCACTATAGCTTTCTCTTTAGGCATGAGTCCTATATCGTGGTTGTTAATTGGGGAGTTATTTCCCTTGGAATATAGAGCTTTTGGAAGTGCAATGGCGACTGCGTTTAGCTATTTATGCGCGTTTGTTGGTGTGAAAACTTTTGTAGATTTTCAACAAGTTTTAGGGCTTCATGGAGCGTTTTGGTTGTACGCTTCGGTTAGTGTTGGCGGGCTCTGTTTTGTGGTATGTTGTGTTCCTGAGACGAAGGGAAAGGATCTGGATGAGATGGATCCGAATTACGTCCAAAGTTTATCAGCCAAGAGATAATTTTGTTAGAAGTCCGATTAGATACCAAATCCACTGCAAAGTTTTGGCTGTGCTTATTTAATTACTGCTACTATTAAGGATGACAATGAGTAGATATTTTTTTATACAAAGTCTGTAGAAATCGTGTTTAATTACTTTAAATTCACATTGTTAATGACCATGAACATGTCGCAAATCTTTATTTTACATATTTTTTTAATTATAATCAAATTTTCATTTTTATTTTTATGAATATCTTAAAGTGAATTTGAAGCTTTGGATTTGTATAAAGAATTTAAAATTTTACAGTACATCGCTTGTACGTGTATGGTTAGTTTTTTTGCGATCTGTATATCTAACTATGTATGTTATTATGAGTATTAGCAGACATTCATATTTGTGTGTTATCTTCGTTTTTTTGATATTATTTCATCTGTACGTGAGCTGTACGGGTTATGGCCTAAAAACTTATTGTACAAAACTTATTGTATAACGTTTATTCAAAACCATGCCATCTATCTTCTGAATTTAAAGTTCTTCAACTTCTTTACCGCTATTTTTTGTATAACGCTTATTTAAAACCATTCTCGTATCTTCTGAATTTAAAGTTCTTCAACTTCTTTATCGTTGTTATTTGTATGACATTTATTCAAAACTATGCTATTTATTTTCTAAATTTAAAGTTCTTCAACTTCACTATCGTTGTTGTTTGTATGACGTTTGTTTATGATTTGTCTTGTGAATTTAAGTTCTTTGACTTCTTTTTCGATATATTTTGTATGACGTTTGTTCGAAGACATCTGTCTTCACTTACTCATACAAATCTGACGCTTATCGTTTCAACTTTACTTGTCCTACTCATTGTCACGTAGTGTCTCTTCCTTAGATCGTAACATAGGTTAGAAACGACGGCATATCCTCTTTCTAACATATCCCTGTCCAAAACTTTAGTAATTGTGAGGAGCAAATCATCAATTTAAGTCTAATATATCTTCTATATTGTATTTTATTTTACCATTTTGTTAAAATTAAATTTTCTTTTGGGTGGTGCAAAAGTAATGGCACTATAGAAATATAATCTGTAAAATACGAAACAAAATTTAAAATTTCATTAGTTATTCTTCTGAGATACTTTAGACTAAATACCTAAATGTATTTATTGGAGATAATATTCAAGAGACAATTTCGACAGGGACTTTTTGCCCGTAAATCGTTCGTGAATGTCGATGTCGAGTAACTACACCCTAGAACCCTCGGGGTTATAAAAACGAACGTGGCTCTGTAGTAGCATTTTTCAAATAAAAATATATTGTGCAACCTCTCTTGCTCGCACAATATTTGTCAAGAGTCTGAGTGTACTTTTATGAAATGTAGTCTATGAATTTTCTAGGAAATAAAATTACAGACATATTTTCACTTTCACATCTAATTTTTATCTCTTTTTCAAAAACACTTGTTAAACCCTCTTCAATGTATTTAATATAATGTTCAGTTTAGGCCAAATGGAAACTGGATCTTGTCGCAAACCTACCTCAACCGCCATTACTAGATTTTTGAATATAGATAAGTAGGTAAATTTTTTATGTTTAATAAAAAACAATTCTGGCTCAGGTCATAATCCAATATGGCGCCTAACTACGGGTATCATGATTTGTTGGTTTGCTCCTCATATTAGTTTGAATTACTGTTATATTATTAGATTATATATGAATGTTGATTGCGGCCAATACTAATTAACATATTATATCTATATTTGGTTTTGTTAACTGAAGTTCCAAGTTTATGATGAAAATTGGAAGAGCTTCGTTTTTGAATCCCTCTCGCTCGCACATATACCTACAGCATTTTTTTAAGATTATTCAACCTGAGTTTACTTTTGAAATGAACGGCCAGTTGTTTAAAATAATATCTAATGAATATTTTGCTATACGCCACGTGATTGGTAGTTCGCTTGTCACTTTCATTATTTCGGCCAATGACGTGCTTGTCAAAAGATAATGAGTCTTCCAGCAACTGGCCGGTAGTCTACTAAACTAGTGGATAAATTTACGGACATTTTAAACATATATTAATCATAGATTTGTTTTAGTAAAATACGTGAAGGTACTGGCTTCAATCCCCGGTCGGTACACAACAATTTAATTAATTTATTTGTGTAATTTCTTGAATTTTGTATGCTACTTGGTATGATGGGCCTATGGTAAAGTTGGCTAAATGTGAATCCACTTCTTTAAAAACCGTGGTTTCTGACCACCCCGAAAGGGATGCGGTCGTGATGATACTTTACGTCTTAAATAGAATAAAAAAGTAAAAAGTAAAGTATCATCACGATTGTTTCCCTTTCGGGGTGGTCAGAAACCACACTTATAAATAAGCGGATTCACATTTAGCCAACTTTACTATAGGCCAATCATGACAAGTGGCAAGCTCGTCGATGTCTCCAGCGTACCAAACTCGAGAAATATCACAAATAAATTAAATAAATGTAAGTATTTATTGACATTAATAAATATTTTTGTGTCCCGACCAGGAATCGAACCCGGTACCTCCGAGTCTAAATCCACGGACTTAACCGCTAGACCGCAGTTCTAAATAGTGTATAATCGCTAGAAATGTATTTGCAATTTTTTTTGTCTAAAATTAGGTACCTAACTATAATATAAAAGTGGAAATATGTCTAAAATGTCCGTCATTTTATTTCCTAGTAAGTTTGTAGATTACATTACCCAAAAGTACACTCAGCTTGAATAATCTTTAAAAATGCTGTAGGTATATGTGCGAGCGAGAGAGAAGCACAATTTTTTCAGTCCCCTTATATAAACCTACTGGTTTAAGTTTGGAATATTATATGACCAAAAATAGATACAATATTGTGTTTTACCGACAGCGTGTACCTTCCTTGTCTTTCTTCGTGGTCCATGATTTAGTGAGATGTATTCTCCTAGTTAATTTCGAATTTCCAATAGAATAACCAACGTTTTGTAAACCTTAAATCAGTTCATTTAAAATTTGTATAATTTCTTAAAAGGATTCAACGCTTTTATCGAGATTTAGATTTTTCAAGTCTAAATGTACTTCTGAAAAAAATAATTGATTTAATTCATTTGTAATATTTCCCGAGTTTGGTACCGTAGAGACATCGACTAGATTGCCACTTGTCATGTATATAGTAAAGTCATAGCTGGGCATTAACTCGTTAATCCGTTAATCGTTAATTAACGAAGTTAACATTTTGATTAACGGGTTAACTTTTAAAAATGTTAACGGACACGTTAACTTCCGTTAACATGCAGAAGTCCGTTAATCGTTAATCCAATGCCACTATTTACCGCACGGCACCGCGGTGTGGCACGATAAACAGGTTCAGACAAGTATGAAACGATAAGTGCCGGGCGCGGCGGCGCGTGAGACAAAAACAAAACTAGATATATTTTGCCGGCGCGTGCGAGTAAGAAAACTGCGAAGTACTAGCGCCAGTGCTTAGAGTGACGAGTGTTGTGTTTGTTGTTATTATAAATTACTGTCAGTGATAATTTGCGTGTTAATAAAGAAGAGTGCAGTGTAATTAGTTAGATAGAAAAGTGTACTGTGCAGTGTAGTAATTAAAACTATATCATGGAAGACATGGAATCGGATTTCAGCGGTCCTGATGAGAATCCTTGGACACATTTGACTGACTATGTGGAATTTGTATCCAGATCGGGCCAGCAAATACTTTTAAAAAAGCCTGAATAATTTGAAACAACATGTAAGAAGGGTACATGAGTCACAATACGTTCAGTTTGAAGAGATTGTTAAGGCGGGCTCTAACCGAGGCAAGACAAAAAAGAGAACTCATTCTGTCAATATTATATATTAACCTGTTAACTTCCAGAACCTAAACCAACAGGTTTTATAAGTTCACTAATGCAACGATATAAAAATGCAATTTTACACATATTAACGGATTAACGATTAACATTAACTTCCGTTAATTCTTCCGAAATGTAACGCTTTAACGTTTAACGAAGCTAACTTTTTTTGTAGGGGATTAACGATTAACGAAGTTAACTATTTGATTAACGGTGCCCAGCTATGAGTAAAGTTGGCTAAATATGAAACCGCTTCTATAAAAAAAAACCTGGTTTCTGTCCACCCGAAAGGGAGATGGTCGTGATGATACGTTACTTATTTACTTTACTGAATGTAGTTTTGATAAATGTAACTTACTAGGAAATAAAATTACGGACATTTGGACACATACTTAATAATTATACATCAAATCAAAATCAAAAGTATTTTATTGTGGATCATAGGTTTTTGAATAAGAACATTATTTATGGTGGTCGCTATGTCCCGTCCATTGGACATACAATAATTATATACACAACATTAAAAAATAATTTTACAATGTTGGTGATGGGTGAGGGCGTGCTAACTGTTCCTCTCAAGTTTCTGAAAGATAGCCTGCTATGCTGTAATATAGTATATATGTATGTATTTGGTTTTATTTATTTATTTTACAATAGAGGAAATTAGATATAAATGTTTTAGGTATTTTTTTTGTCTAAAATTAAATATATCAAAGCGAAAACCTGTCTATAATGTCCGTTATTTTATTTCCTATAAAGTTATATTTCTCAAAACAAAATTGATTATAAAACTAATTATAAATAGAACCAAAACTAAAAATACCTATGAAATTAAAGCTATTCTACAAAATAAACTATGGGCTTACCACCAGGGAGGGTACCTAAAACGCTCGCCGCATTTCCTCGTTGAATTATTATGGACATATTCTGTTTTAGGTAGTTATGGCATTTGGGATCGCTACACTCTTGGAAAATTCGCTAACCAGCTCTTTTATGAATTTGTGGGTATCAAGATAATATACCCACATTGTTTCAACCCCAAATGCCACAAAGTTATAAGTACTACACTAAGTAAAGAATTGTCACGACCATCTCGCTTTCAGGTGGACAGAAACCACATTTTTTTTTCATAGAACACATTCATTTTCACATTTAGCCAACCTCACTATAAGCCTATCATGACAAATGGCAAGCTCGTCGATGTCTCTAGCGTACCAAACTCGGGAAATATCACAAATGAATTTTAAATTTTTTTTTTACAAAGGTACTGAAAAAACTTTGAAAACGATTGTGCGAGCGAACATTTCTCAAAATTAGAACAACACTGCAGAATTTTTCATTTACATAAGCATTTTCTTCAAAAAATATGCTCGCAGAAAAAATAAGGTTAAGAATCCAGAATCGTTAAAGGCAATTTCCCTAATCTTTTTCGTATTATGCTCGCTGTGTTACTAACGGTGCAACATGCTTAAGAGCAATCTTCATCGATAATACTTTATATAATAAATTAAATTAAATTAAATAGTTAATTTAAGGTTTGCAAAAGTATTACTTATGTAAAGTTTTAAAAGGATTTTATCGAGCTTTCCAAATAATCTATGACAATAATAAAAATTAAGACAATAAATAAAATAAGATTATATAAAAAAAACTATTTATATAAAATCATTATACACCTTCCTTCGTATTCTTGTCGTTTCATCTACTATAAAGATTTTTTTATTTAATTTTTAATTTTAGGATACCTACATATTTATTGAATAAAATTTAATTTCAAGAGTGAAACGGTTACGAACACAAAGGTTATCTTCGATCAAACATACAACTAGATACAAACATACAAAATTGCTGCCAAAAAAAATCACTGTGCTTGGGCGTCAGTTACAACATATGTTGGGGAACTTTTCGTAATAAAACTGAAAAATGCGACATGCTGTTAGTGTTAGACCAAAACGTCAAAGTATAAATAAACAAATATGGCATATGCTGGCCGCATTTCTTCTCTCTCAACGACATCACTGCTTTTGTCACTGCTGGAGTACTCGCAATCCTAGCATCCTCTGGAATTGCGCGATGGCAAAAGACCCGAACAGCATGATCGTAGAAACTTGACAGGTAACTGTTGTGGGATGTGACATGTCATTAGCCCCATCTCACATCCATGCGACCTCGTCAAGCGCGTGAAGTCCGGCGATTTCTGACCTTGAATCTAGTGTATTCTTGATCGAAGATTATCACTATTATAATAATAGTAGATATTAAAATAGTTACTATTTTTTTTTTTAATATTATAATAGATAAATATATTTTAGTTATTGCGTTGTAATTTTTTATTGTTGTTAATGTGTTCCTATATTAAAGCACCTAATTTATCGATACTCAAAAATGGGCACCTAATACTGATGTACCTACTTAAAATTTACGTAAACTGCGTGAATATAAGTGAAAGAAAGTGCAGAAAAAGGTTTGAAATGATAATGAAACTCAAGACCAAGTAAATGAGTATATCTGGGCAGTATTTTCACTGCGGATGGGAAGTATGATAGGGAGGTTGAAAGAAGAGTGAACGCGAGAAATAGTGTTAACCTGGGGTCACTGATCAGCAGTCGAAATGTCAGTGAGAAAAGCTCGGCTCGCCATACACAATGCCATGCTGGTACCAACACTGATGAATGGAAGCGATGGATATGTCAGAATACGCATGAGAGTAGGGTTAATGCAGTAGAAATGAGATCGTTGCGTCTGATATTTGGCGTCACTTTGGCGGACCGCATACGTAACGCCTAAACACGGAATAGGGTAGGTATAAAAAAAAACATAGGGACAAAAATAAGGAGAGCTATGATAATTCGGGCAACTTGAAAGGATGAGCGAAGAAAGATTGACGATCCAGACATGTAATTGTCGATTCCTGGTCGGAACACAAAAATATTTATTAATGTAAATAAAAACATTTAATTAATATTTATTTTATTTGTGATATCTCTCGAGCTGGAGACATCGACGAGCTTGCCACTTGTCATGATTGGCCTATAGTAAAGTTGGCTAAATGTGAATCCGCTTATTTATAAGCGTGGTTTCTGACCACCCCGAAAGGGAAACGGTCGTGATGATACTACTACTACTGCAACAAAAGGCCATGTATGAAGAAAGAGGTATGTCGTGTCAAGTGGCGCTCAATTGTCTCTGCCTACCCCGCAAGGGATCTGGCGTGAAGATGTATGTTTTGTTTAACTATACAATTCTTATTTAAATAATAACAAAACGAATAAGTACCTCGGTAATAGGTTCCGATTATGAGTGGGTTGATAAGGTGACGTTACATTATTATGTTTATAGTATAATATATTGAACTTATGAATTTTCGCTTTATGTCTACAGAGTTAATTTAAATTTATTAAAAACAAAAAAAATATCAATAGATATTGTTATTTAAGGTTATTATTTAGCTATTCTAAGAATATAATATTTGTATCGGCTTTTCGAAGGTATAATATATGTATATTTAAATGTAACTCACAATAACTGTGGTAAAAAAATCTATATAACTATATAGTTATAAAAATAAATTAAGTAAAAAAAATCGAATATGTATGTAATTATACCGCGTGACTTTAGACCAATATGTGATTCTATTGATAGAACAAAAATATTTCCTAAACAACCATATTTCAGTAATGATTTTAAAATTGCCAATTCGTATTAAGACGCCAAAAAAATGACAAAATTGGGCCAAATTAATAAAAAATAAAAATGCTTTTAAAAAAAATATTTTTTCATAGCCAGGAATAGAACAGGTTAATTTTGAAAAAAATATTTAAAGGTACTTTCCACTACTTGATTAATATAAGTGACATCAGCTGGTGCAATAATTAAAGTTGAGGTTTTTTTAAAATCAAACGGTTCGATTTTCGACTAGGAGATTTTTTTTTTTCAAATTATATAAAGTAGTTTTAGTTTTTTTTATCAAAATCGGCCTTGAGACTTCTTTGATCAGTTTTCCCTATTGTTGCTTTGGATTTGGCCCACTTGCAAAAATTAATTCCGTATAAAACAAAAAAAAAAAATTATGCCTTTGAAAAGTCGATTGCATCATAATTTAATAATAGTAAGTAGCATTTTAGTTTATATCAACTAGTTTGTCAATTAAGTATTCATTACCTAATTAATTAGTGAAAAAAACGAAATAAATGAAAGTACATGTATGTGGATTAAAAAAAAATAGACAAATTAATAGGTTGTGACATTTATAAAGTTTTCTAGAAAAAATATATTACATATATATAAAAAATATATATATAGAATAAAAACATATTCTTAACTATAGATTAACATTGAGATACTGGACAAGACATCGTAAATAAACAATGGAAATGTTTAATTTTTGTTTGCTTTTTTTATTTTTAGCTCAAACATTTACTTATCTGTAAAATAATAACAACTTAAATAATAATAATATTTTATTTAAAAGAAAATCTGTTCGTTCCATCAGATAGTCCCAATGAGACTGGCAATTGCCCTCTGTATAGTGAAGTGTTGGCAGAAATAATTGCCAGCCTTGCTCTCTCCAGATTTCTCCGCCAACCGATCTTCGCTACAAATAATGTAAAAAGTCAAATTCAAATTCAAATTAATTTATTCATCGAAAGGTTTAGTAAGTACAAAGTAAAAAAAAATAACATGATTAAGGTAAGTAAATGGTGTTAGTAACAACAATAAATCTCTGGTCTGCTTAAAGTGTTTATTCGAAGTAAGACACAAAAATATATATTATACAGTGTAATCTCTATATAACGACACTGAAGGGACTGTGCATTTTATGGCGTTATAGAGAGTTGACGTTAAATGGAGAGAAGAAAAATCAGAATTGGGAGACAAGCTAAACCAACCAAAGCCAATTGATTTCGACGCTTTAATAAAACTAAAATACAAATGAAATTAAAATTATTCTACAAAATAAGCTAAGGGCTTACCACCAGGGAGGGTACCTAAAATGATCGCCGCATTTCCTCGTTGAATAATAAGGGAAATATATTGTTTTAGATAGTTATGGCATTTACCCAGCTCTTTCACGAATTTGTAAGTATAAAGACAATATACACCTATGGTTTCAACCCCAATGCCACAAAGTTATAATTTTGTTTAATGCTATTTTATATATTGTATGTGCTTTGTCTTTTTTGAGGTAGAGGAAATGTGGCATGCCCCAAAGACAAGACCTAAAATGTATAAGAAAGACCTACAACCAGAAAAATGAGAATTGTCCTGGACCACAACTCGTCCGACTACAAAAAGAGTTCACGTTGTCTTATCCAGTAACTTAAATTATAATTATTTATACAAATTAATTTATTATCAGCTTTGCTTGCAATTAGGAGTTGAACTACTTGTGACTTATATAATAATAAATGTGACATGGTGAAATTAAAGAGAGAACGGGGGTAGACGGACGACATTCTGTTACGTAAGAGCAAACGTCATAATGATAATTTTTAATTCGACGAAAGGTAAAAAAAAAACGTAAATATTTACCCATGATATGTTCATGTGACAGTGTGCAGGATACCCCCGCTGCACAGACAGCAATGCTGATTTGCTGCCCTCTTGTTAGACAGTTATTTAAAGAACCTTAACACTTGGCTCCTTTTTAGCCGAGTCTGCTGCAGCTCCAGCCCTGACAAATGTATCCTGGAGATGAGACCAAGCAAGGATATATTTGTGACACATAATTTTTATCGAGTTGAATTTAAAAAAAAAACTGGTCTTTAAACCCTTCCCCTAACCCTGTTCAGCTATACCTATCAAATAATAAAAACATACGTTACAGATATAGTGCATAATGTATTTCCATCGCGAACGACGCGGCACCCGAAGTGTCAATCAATTATTGTATTATTTTATATCCTTATAATATGGAACTTTATTATTTAGTGTCAAATGTCAAAAAAGTACTATAGCTTATAAATACGATTAAATTTAAATAGGTGTTAGGCGGACAGATGGTGGTAATTTACCATTTATTTTACATCAGGTGGGCGCAAGGTCACATGTCGTAAAAGAAACAATATAATATTATGCACTACATCTGTATCTAGTACCTAATAAATATATATCTAAATAAATTATTTATTTTCGAATAAATTTGTTTTTTCTATTTACAAGAATGAAATAAAAAGGGAACTATTTATTAGAAAATAGATAAAATAATTGTGTACGTGTGGAATAGAAAACCTATTTTGTTTAACTGCATTTTATTAACTGGACGTAGTTACGCAAAAATTATCCAGTCCACATTAACTGTTAGACTAATATTTATGTTATTCTATTGATAGAAAACAACTTTTCCTATAAAGCAATATTTCAGAAATTACAAAAAAATTGGCTTTATAATACAAACTGTTAATTTTAAAATAGACAAATCAAATCAAATCATTTATTTCCTTAGGTTAGTACACAACACTTGGATTTTGTCAATACATATATTTTTATACAATACAAGCTTGGCTGGACCGAATCTAACAGCAATACAATTTATAATAAATATAACATTGTTGCCATAAGCGAGGATTTTGTACTTATTGATAACTTGATACTTAAAATTTAATTCGTGGCTGTAAAAAGGCCGTGTCAGCTTATAATCTAATAACATTTATATCCTTAAATATAGATTCGTGGCTGTAAAATGGCCGTGTCTGCTTACAATCTAGTAATAATAATATTTATGTCCATAAATATAGATTCGTGGCTGTAAAATGGCCGTGTCTGCTTACAATCTAGTAATAATAATATTTATGTCCATAAATATAGATTTGTGGCTGTAAAATGGCCGTGTCTGCTTACAATCTAGTAATAATAATATTTATGTCCATAAATATAGATTCGTGGCTGTAAAATGGCCGTGTCTGCTTACAATCTAGTAATAATAATATTTATGTCCATAAATATAGATTCGTGGCTGTAAAATGGCCGTGTCAGCATAAGATTTCTTAGGATAAGTTATTTTTTCTATCAATAGAATCACATATTAGTCTAACTTAATGCCATACAATGTCACCCAGGGTGTTGTGTGGCTTCGCCCCAGCTGCAGTATGTCGTACTAATTCCGGTACAGTCTGTATAATTTATGTTTGCGTACCTACAATAATTATTATGTCCAGGGTACAGGTAAATGATGCAAGTGGTCTGTTAGTTGTGTTGTATTAGAAACGTGTGCCTGGATAGATTGTGATTCTGTTTAGATCTTAAACTAGATAATAATAAGGGATTGTCGCACATTGTACCAAAAAATATTTATACAATACACTTTCTCTTTCCCATTTTTTTATTTATTAATTAATTTAAAAAAATATACAAAAATACAATAATAATAATTAAATAAAACTGAATAACTCTAAACTAAATCTAATAAAAAAATGACTGTAAATGAAATATGTCCTCAAGAGACGGACGTCCCCAAGAAGACTGTCACCATTTCCCCTCTGTATAGCGAGGCTAAAATGTTAGCAGAAATAATTGCCAGCCTTCTCAAGATTCATCCGCTTGGATAACTCTTTAACTAAGACCATTGGCTGAAGGTCCCCATGGTCTCATCGTAACCAAGGTTGGCATATTAATATGTCTACAAATGTCGCATCCCACACCAAGTTTCCACGGCCCAACGGTCATGCCGTCAGGTCTCTGGCCATCGCTTCTTTTTTCTTTTATCTTGTTTTATGTTTCCTTCCCCCGATGGATGATGAATGAGGTGATAGGGAAGGCAAAGTCCATACTGCCATGTTGTCGTAATATTTCCGACATATGGTTTCTTAGGAAATGGTGTCTCTATCAATAGAATCTCATATTAGTTTAAGTAAGACCTTATACAGTCACCAAGTATATACATCATCATTTTGGTTACCATTTATATATTTTTACATTATTTTTATTGTATTATTCTAAAATGTTTTTGGTGTGTGTGACAATCACTAAATGTAGGTAACTGGCACGGCTTTAACTAGATTATAGTTTTATAATAAAAAATAAAATAAAAATAAAAATAATAGTCAATTAATTTACATTAGAATTTTCATACAATTACATTAATTTTAATTAATAACCCTTTATTATTTATTTGTGTTATTTTTCTTTATTAGGTCTCATATTAAGTTACATTATTATTTTAAATAGTTATAATCCTAAAATAAAAAAGACATTTGACAATAAAATGACAATAACTTTGTATTTTCTCTTAGAATAAGTAGAAAAATGTATATTTATATGAAATACCTATATTCTTAATGATTAGATTACGTATTTATTATGCTGAAAGATTGCCTCCAAAATATATAGAAATATAGATTGTTTTGTAACGAATTAAATGACTTGTTTTATTTATTTGTATGTCTGTACCACAATAGGGTAACGTGTACAGTGGAGTCGTCGGCCCGGATGGCTAATGAGCCTGGGTCGAGGATGGGAACATTCCTCTGGGCTACCTATATAATAACAGCGATAGTAACTAATGTCTAAAATAAGAATACCTCTTCAATCGTAAGTGTATTTAGCGCCATCTGTCAGTGGTCTCTGGAACTACTTTAACAATATGCATGTGTTTACAAGGTTACAGTTTCCAAAGCGCCCAACAGGTGGCGTTAGTATATTTTTTATTTTCACTCCACCACTGCAGTAAGGATCCGAGTCGTTCTTGAGTGTCGACGATTCCACGTCGCTGTGGAGAATCCCATCTCTGTCAAAAAAGCCTATTCTGGCTGGGGTTCCACAGGAGCTTATCTCCCATACTTTACGCGCTGTACACTAATGACATCTCAACCCTCTCTTAAGTCCTGGAGGAGAACAGGGAGTACGGTTTCGGACGACAATGCCTACTTCAGATCTTCTCCATGCCAATATGAGGCTGGACTCCACTAGTCCATGTCCATGAATGTTGATGACATCCAGGTGCTGGCTGCCTCCACCATTGCAGCTTCAGGGACATAATATTGAGTATGGACTCCGACTATTAAAAAACTGGGGGACTAGGCGAAGGCGGCCCGAGTCATGTTGCGTCCTGTTATGAATTCCAGCTTGCCGCTCAGGTTGAAGGTCCAAATCTACAAGATGTTCATCCGTTCCTGGCTCACCTATGCTGCGACAGCTTTGACCGATAGGTACAAGATCGAAAGTCTGCCACAGAACATATCGCTCAGACTGGTCTAATTCCTCCATGGCTCGAGATCTGGTAAGTTCAATCGGGCCAACAACGGACACTTCAATATCACTACATCTTGCGCTCGGCCCCGTAACGGGAGACCACTTCCTAGGGGATAGCTGAAGTAGTCGAACCTAGACCCCCTGGGTTCGTGAGCCACACGCTGTTATATCAGTAACGGCGTCCAGCATTTAAAGTGCATGAATTATTATCAGCCTGTTATTGTCTTGGTCGGGTTATAGTTTTAATAAAATACACAAAGCAATACTGTGGCTCTAGCACGAATAAACTCCGTTATCTAATGTAGAAGTATTGGATAGGGTGCGACGGTTACCGACCCACCCACTCACGATGAGGCTCAATCTACTGATTGAGGCCTCCGCCAAGTCCTCTGGCCGCCAACCTAAGGACCCCCCGACCCTACCACCACCTCCGTTCCAGTTGCCGCCGATCCAGCCGCCGCTGTCTTCGTCCCCCATTTCCCCCTCGATGGCTTCCCCGCAGACCCCTACCCCTCAGGTTAGGTCTGCTGCCGTCGAGTAGACTTTTGCTTCGCATGCTTGCATGACGCGGCGAACGAGTGTCTACACTCCGTAGCCACGACTCAGATTTAGATGTAAAAGCACACAGGGCCAACAGTGAAAGAGAGACGGTTTATTGATGATTTATCGATTCACCGCTTTAAAAAAAAAATAATAAAAAATAACGGACTTTGGCATTGGCAGCTCGGATGATGTAAATTTAAAAACTGTAGCTCATTCGTTAGTTCATGCTAGAGCTACTGACTGTATTTACATTATATATAAGGTATACGCATCAGTACAGGGGCTGTGGCAGTGAGATAAGACTCGAGAGGGGAGAACGATCCTGTTATTCACTTTATAGTAAACATACATCAGAAGACTCAATGCTAAAATAACGCAAAAAATCACGTAAAAAAAGTAAAGTATCATCACGACCGTATCCCTTACGGGGTAATCAGAAACCACGTTTTTATAAGAAGCTAGTTCACCTTTAGCAAACTTTACTATAGGTCCATCATTCAAGTGGCAAGCTCGTCGATGTCTTTAGCGTACCAAACTTAAGGAATATCACAAATAAATTATTGTGTCCCAACCAGGAATCGAAGCGGTCTATTTCCATGGACTTAACCGCTAGACCGCAGAGCCAGTCTAAAAAAAAACCTTTTGCCTAAAAATCCCTTCTCTCAATTTAAACTGCCTCCATGGTCTAGCGGTTAAGTCCGTGGATTCAGACTCGGAGGTACCGGGTTCGATTGCTGGTCGGGACACAAAAATATTTATTAATGTAAATAAATACATATAATTTATTTGTGATATTTCTCTCCTTTGGTACGCTGGAGACATCGACGAGCTTGCCACTTGTCATGATTGGCCGGCAGTAAAGTTGGCTAAATGTGAATCCGTTACTTATAAGCGTGGTTTCTGACCACCCCGAAAGGGAAACGGTCTTGATGATACTTTTTTTTTTAATTCAAGGGATTCTACGACAAACGATCCCACATACAATGTTTGTTAGTAAGCGCAAATGTTTCAGTAGAAACAACTAATACCAACCACTATTCCGGCTTGATTTTTCTCACTTGGTTTGTTCGCCCTTATACACTACTTTTTAAGTTATTTTGTGCAATAAAGAGTTTATAAATAAATTTGCAATAGACTCGTATTTGCGACATTTGACCTTTTCAGCCCAGTCCGCAGCTGCCCCAACCCTGACAGATGTGCCCTGGTCATGAGACCGAGCAAGGATGTCGACACAAGTAGCAGCGTCCCACACTAATGCTCGGCCCATGGACCACGGCACCAAAGTCATTCCATCAGGTCTTTTACTATTACTGCGAGAGATTCCAGACGGTTCAAGAAACAATTGGATTAATGTTGGAAATTATTTTTTTTTAAACTTTATTAATGACCTAACAGGATAACTGGCAAGCTTGTTGAATGAAGTCTAGCGTGCTAGAGGAGAGAAATGCTTCATTTTTTGTGTTCCCGACTAGGAATCGAATCCGGCACTTCTTCGCCTAAACCTACGGTCTTAACCACTAGACAATCGAGGAAAAGGAAATGTCTAAAAAAATAAATGTTTAAATCGTTGTTCCAAAATTAAATAAATTCACGCACCAAAAAACTATTATAATATAATAAAAAACCCCTAATGCATTTTCTATTACCTAATACGAAATTTATTCGGCATACGTCAGCAATAAAATGTAACTTGTCATAATCCGCACAAATCGCAACCTCTCACGCAAAATGTCATTATGTCACCGAAACTTATCAAATTGTAAATGTCAAATCCAAAAACAACTCTTATTATCCACAAATAAGAATCAAAATTGAAGTTTGTATTGTACTAATGTTTATGATAACTACGTAGACATAAATATAGTGACTGACTAAATAATGTCCAAAATATTCAAATTAATTTTCGTATTTAATCTTCTCTTTATATAGTTTATAGAATACCTACCTATTAATGTTGCTTACAAGTAATAAACTGTACCAAAATGTGAAAAGAGGAGGAATGCTGGCGCCAGCGATACCAACAGAGGTTTTTTGTACTTGTATATATATTGTATTATTATTATTAAAAAATATATATATAATTTCCAAGTTTGTAATTTATGTATATACTCGTACTTAGGATGTAAAAAATTTGGTGTCATATTTTTATTTTTTTATTTATTATATTTTTTTATTTAGAACCACTGTTCTATATGTTTATAGTAAGTTCGTGGAAAATGTTTCTGTTTATATGTATATTATTTTTTTAAATAAAAAAATCTAAATTATTTAGACTCTATGCAAGGCGGTATTAGGTACTTTATTTAGCCTATGCAGTTGAGTGTTTTGATTAATTTTATATTGATGTATAAAACAATATATGAACAATGTACACAACATTGTTAATTTATTTATTTATTTATTTAGTACACACAGCAGTACATATATTATCACACACATAACATAGTATATTTATAGCTTATCTAATATATGTACCAATTAGGTGTCACAGCATTCACCAATATAAAAAGAAGAAGAAGAAGAAGAAGAATTTAAACACAACTTTCTTTACAAACACTCTGTATTGTTGCCGGTCCATATTTTATAAGTCGATGGGTATGTATGAGTTGGTATAAGCAGATAAGGGCCAATGAATACGACGCGTGGCTGGCGGGTGTCGGCGCCTAATATAAATTAATTTTGGTTCATATGTCAATATTAGGGGCGACCACCCTACTTTATTGTGTGATATGAGTTTTGATGGTTTTTTTATAATCTTTTTGACTTTTCGTAAGCAAATAATAAAAATAAAATAATTTATTGTCACAAAAAGTATACAGATGTAAAATAGGTGAACAATATAGGTGATGTGTTTGTGATACCTACACGAGGTTGCCCTTTAATGCAGGATATCGGTGCTCTTCCGTGTTATAATGTTACAATAATAAATGATGTATGTCCTCTCTATGTGTTCGTGATATATGTGTGAGAGGGTGTGTATGAGATTTATATATATACTGTGCTCCCTAAATAGCAGATGCCACAGCGAAATTTATTAAATAAGTAAACAAATCAAAAATTACGTAGGTATATATTATCCCTTTATATAATTACTTTTAAAAAACATGGCCTAAAGACAGACATTTATTTAATACTAGCTGTTATTTCTGAACTTTAAGGATCATTTCGGCCAAATTTGAGCAAAATCGGCTTAGTGATATAGGCGTGAGGGTGAATAACATATCTACTGCGTGGGATTTATAAAAGAGCAAATATTTTTAAATTATAATCTAGAATAAAAATAGAGATGTACATTTATTATTTTTTATTATTCAGTAATAAAATCTTAAGTAACGGTGCAGAAAAGTTTTCCCAAAAATATGACACATAGCCTATTCAAGTAGGTAACGAGAGGTCGACGACAGCAGGAATATTGACGTAATTGTTTCTCTCTCTATTTCGTCTCTCGGCTGTGGGCGAGATCAATTAATAATAACACCACCTCCTAAATACCTTTAGGTATTTATCACGATGGATATCACAATTTAGACACTTGACCTTATTTACCATGCAGTAAGTAGTGTTTGGTTATTTGGATAATAGTTTTTACTTTTTTTTTTTTTTTTAATTAGTTAAGTGTCCTTTTTATTTCAAATAGAGGTTCTACCTGTGTGCTTAGTGTAAAATGCAAGTTTCGGAAAACGTAACTGCTGTAGTTACGTTTTTTTATTTTACATTGCGTGTTATTGTTCAAATTTGTCCCTAAGGTTTGGCCGTCAGAGAATGTCAACGGGCATTAAGTCCGCCTTTCTACTTTGTGGAATAAAGTTTTTAAATAAATAAATATCTATTGCAAGTTTGGCTATATATATAACAGGCAATGAACATCAAAAATTCAGTAAAAAAAAACTCTACTACTATAGTTGCGTTTACGAAACTTCACTCTCACACTAGGCATACTGAAGCCAATTTTGACAATTACACACGGTATGACGGTCACATGTCGTGGTCAGATGATGACGGTCCCTGGGTTCCAAGGAATATTTCCGTCAAAATATGACAAAAAATAGGTGGTAATTTGTCCTAGTCTGCCGGAGCGGGTAGAACCCACCGCTCGTGCCGATAAACACAGTAAAGTGTATCCACAGTCAAGCCGGCATAGTGTTAGGGACTAATATCAGTCCTCGCGGGCCACTTACCATTAGGTGTCGTGCTAGTATAAAAAACCTTCATCACAGCGTCCTAGACCTCCACTGCTGGAGATGGGCCTTCCAGAACATATATCTGGAGAATTTGGCCTACACTCGCCACGCTGGCCAGACGGCTTGGCGAGGATATGATGTCAATTTTTATGACAATTTATTAACGATTCCATAAGTTGGTATTAGTGGAACCGGGACCGACGGCTTAACGTGCTCTCCGAGAGAAATATACCCACTTTAAGAAAAGTGTATTTCTCATTGGTACATGCCGGGAGGGTTTGAACCGACCTTTGTAGGATTTAATGAACGCGTTCTTACAACCGAGCCACCACCGTACCATAAAAAACCTAAGAGGATTAATAGTGTAAAAAAATAAAATAAAACATTATTTTTTTGTCAAAACCCTATTTAATAAACACTCTATAATTCAGTCTTTTTCTGAGCTCTGTTGTGGAAGTCTACGAAGGCTTGCACAGCTTTGAAGATATCGTCGGCTACTGCTGAGGGGATCTCGAGAGCCGCGAAGTGACCTCCGTGGGACAGCACAGTGGTGGCGAGGAGGTTAGGGTACTTTGACTTCAGCATGCTGGCTGGTTGTTGCATAATCTCGTATCTGGTCAGCAGAGCCCAGGATGGTACTGGGGTTGGGATACTGTAAAGAAAAAAAGCTTCAATATTAGGAGCCCATCGGACGGCTATAATTATATTTTGTATTTTTTATGTATTTAGAGGTTTTTTTTTATCAGTGTTGCCATTTTATTCGAAGTTAATTATAGTAAGTACATTAAATATAAATTAAAAGCTACCTAAATAATAAAATTAGTGGTTAAATTTAATTAGGTACCTATTTTTTTTTTTTTTTATAATTATCATTTTTATTGACTTTGAACTTTTAGCGGTTAAGTCCGTGGATTTAGACTCGGAGGTACCGGGTTCGATTCCTGGTCGGGATACAAAAATATTTATTAATGTGAATAAATACATTTGATTAATATTGAATTTGTTTGTGATATTTTTCGAGTTTAGTACGCTGGACACATCGACGAGCTTGCCACTTGTGGCAAGGTGTGTGTGAAACGGCCGTGAAGATACTATACTATATAAACAAATTATTTTTGTTTCTTCTATATCTTGTTTTTATTTATATATTATTTATTTTTTATGCATTAATATTATTTATTTATTATATTACCCACCTGTTGTTTTAATTAAAATACCTTTATTTATAGTAAATATTTTTATTGTTAACTGTTTTCACTACGTATTGTAGTAAAAAAAAATAATGTATCTCTTTTATATAACTAATGAAAGTAACTGGGATCCTAAATGACAGGTCTAACTTAGACTTAGTTTAGGAGTCAGTGTGTAAATGAATTTGTTAATTGTACTTTTATGAACAATAAAATATTTTGTATTGTATTTGTATTGTATGTATTTTTATTTTTTATTTCACCTGGTGGTGGGTAAAATATTACATAAAATGATAAATGGGATTCCTACAACTATGCTGGTTGTCGTTTTACATGTGTCCTGTGTTGGAACCTCTTTGAATTTTATTTATGCTATTTTTAAATTTTTATTATCATACATATTCATCGGACCTAGCTTTACTATTATTATTATTATTAGTCAACATGGGACTGACTGGCATCCTATGAAATGAAATGAAAATATTTATTTGCATAGAACATGGTAATAGTAAATATTAATAGTAAGTTAGTTCTGCACATTCAGCCATTTCTGGCACACAAATTTTGTTAAACATTATTTAGAATGTTAAAATCTTATTATTATATTTATAATTTTAGTCACACTTATTACATACAGATTATTATTAAAACATATTGTACAGGTAATTGTTATAATACACATAAAAATACTTAAAATTTGTGGTTGTAATATTCACTTAGCGAATAGAAGCAACATTCTATCAATAGTTTCCTAATTTGGCCTTTAAACTGATTGTCAGGTAATTTTTTGAGGCTCTGCTTTTTGGTGTTTTTGTATAGGACACAAGTTATCTTGGTTAGGAGTCTGGGACCATCTTAAAAATACATATCCTTGTGGTTTACATTCATCATTACACAGAACCCCTAAACCTATTAAGCCAGCTATATTTTTTTGATTGTGTCTTCATTTTAGGGTTCAGAGGGAAAAAATCGAACCAATTATTTCACAAATGAGTTCGCAAATTCGGTCGTTTGGTCTAAAGCCACCTTAAATAAATTGAATTTAAACAGTAATAAAGTATCATCCCGACCGTTTCCCTTTCGAGGTGGTCAGAAACCATGCTTATAAATAATCGGATTCACATTTAGCCAACTTTACTATAGGCCAAGTCTCCAGCGTACCAAACTCGAGAAATATCACAAATAAATTAAATATGAATTAAATGTACTTATTTACATTAATACATATTTGTCCCGAACAGGAATCGAACCCGGTACTTTCGAGTCTACATCTACGGACTTAACCGCTAGACCACAGAGGCAGTTGAACAGTAATGTAATTTCTTTTTAATCGTATGAACAATTTATTGTCACCTTTCAAGCTGCATAGCTCTATTTTCAGCTGAAAACTCCTCGGCATAAAGCCTGACGCTGGTGGTGATGGACCCGGAGCTCCAGTAGATCATTAGGTTGTCCAGGAGCTGGTCCAGGGTATACTTCTTGGTGATCCCTCCATCAGGGAGCTGCTTGAACTCGTGGGCAGTCCACATGGAGAACTTCTCCAGGATGTATGCTGCTAAACCCGCTGGAGAATCGTTTAGGCCAACTCCTGGAATATTTATTTTATTTAAAAACTTTATTAGATTATTACTTGACCACCTCCGTGGTCTAGTGGTAACAAACGTTGCCGTGAACTTGGGAGGTCGTGGGTTCGATTCCCACCGGGGGAAAGTTGTACATTGTATAATTTGTCTCGGTTTGGGTGTTTATATGTATAATTTATATAAAATATGTATATATTTACAAAAAAAAAAGTATGTAGTTTATCAACCATCTAGTTTCCGTAACACAAGCCTCGTAGCTTACCACGGAAACTAGATGGCGCTGTGTGACCTGTCTGGAAATATTTATATTTATATTATATAATATAATATTATTATTAATTATATATTTATATTTACATGGCCTTTTTACAGCCACGAATTTATATTTATGGACATAATAATTATTAGATTGTAAGCTGACACGGCCTTTTTACAGCCACGAATTTAATATTAAGTATCTAGCTGTAAGTAAAAACAAATTCCTCGTTTATGGCAACAATGTTTTAGTTATAATTATTGTATTGATGTTGAGTTCGGTCCAGCCATGGTCAATGGTAATATTTTTTATTTGTTTTTTTTTTTATTTTATTTTTTTATTGGCTTGTATGTATTGACAATATCCGAGTGTTACGTGCTAACCATACGGAAATAAATTATTTTGATTTGATTTGATTTGATTTGATTCTATTTCTGCTATAAAAAGTAAATCTTACCAATAGTATCAGGTTTAGTGGACTGAATGTGAAAATATCCAGACTCTTCTAGCACTCTGGAGAAGAAAGAAGACAACGGATACATCCTATCAGTTATATCTTTGTCCCCAATCAGGGACGGGAAGAAGGAACCGAGAATTGTCTTCAGCATATTGCACGGAGTCGGCACTATGACCATGTTCGAGTGATAGCCTAAAACCTAAAAACAGAAATAACATTTATTTTGAAAACATTTTAAGTCAAAGTCAAAATATATTTATTCACGTAAACCTATTACAGGCATTTGTGACACGTCATTATTTATTTATTTAAGACATTATTTTTTATTATTTATTTATTTACTATAGTTATTCTTTATATTATATATATATATAATGTATTCATTATCCTTTGATTAATTTAATATTTTTTATTTTGGAATTATTGTATTTAGAATTTAATTTTAAATTTAATTTGAAGTTATGTAAATTTTAGATTTAGTGAAATTGAGACCCCACAATACCGGCCTTCCTAGTGTGGGTCTCCAATAGAAAAACATGTGATTTTATTGAAAATAAACGATTATTATTATTTATTTAAATTATTTAGTATGATTCTACTCCTGTTAGTGAAAGACTAAGCAGCGAAGTGGTCCAACAAGGAGTAAGCTGTTAGCAGAAGACTAATTTCAGTGACCTGTTAATGTTTAATGTGACTGAGAAAGGAATCTGCAAGGAAAACTCGACTATAGCAGATTTACAAATGAAACAAATACAGAATTACACAATAACAATAAATAAATATATTTCAAATTCACCCATGAGATTACAATACCTGGTACAGTGGTACCACACCAGGTATGTTAGAATTAGGACTTGCCTGTGTGCAACCCGAAAGCCGATAAACTTTAATTTCGTAGATAAAGATATTTAGAATTAAAGATCATGTCACCGTGCCAATCTTCGTCCAGTGTATGCATACACAATGGCCCCAACCAATAATTGTGCATATACAACGCATGATTATGTCGTATATTTCGATCGTAAGCTGACACGGCCCCCTTACAGCCACGAATTTACATATAATGACACAACCTCTTTAGAGCTACGAATTAATTTATTAACCTAACATGTGTAATTTATTTTAGTCTATAAGCTGACACGGCCTTTTTACAGCCACGAATTAATTTTAACTACCTAGTTTTAAGCAAAAACTTGTTTATGGCAACAGTGGTTTAGTCGAAGATGATGGTATAGCTGATATGATGGGACCACCCATAGTAGCTGCGGGTTACTTTATAATCTACATGATAATAAACTATGGACAAAAAATGTATTGACAATATCCAAGTGTTGTTGTGACAACCAAAGGAAATAAATGATTTGATTGATTTGATTTGATATATCGCAAGTCGTATGTTGGTATATTGCACTAGCAGAGGCCAAATTTCCCACTTGTGAGAAATTTCTCACACCTTACAGATTCCCGTCTCCCCTGGGTCTGTGAGTACTCGCTATATATAATCAGCAATCGTCGTTTTAAATGGTGTCATTATTTGAAACACGACAGTTCCAGCATTCCACAGCTTAATATGAGCCTTCTAAAATATAATTTCATGCAGTTTTTTCTTACAATACTTAAGGATACTTAAAAATTAAGTATCCTAATTTAAAGGGTAAATGCTGCCACAAGACAGCGATTTGGAGAAGCTATTTTTTTTTTGTAAGTATTTAATATTTTTTTTCTATATTTTTTTTTACGAAATACAAAATTAATATATATTCTGGAGAGATTAGCCTGTCTTCTGCTCTGACCTCGTCACCGTTCAGATGACATTAAAGGATCTGATGTTTTGTTAATTTATTAACGATTACACAAATTGGTATTACTCGAACCAGATCTAGAAACACTAACAATTCTACTTATGCTGAATCAAAAATTGTGTTATTATCAATATATACCTCATTGGGGAAGAAAGTGGCCATTGCAGAAGTGATGGCAGATCCCCAGTCTCCGCCCTGGACGTAGTACTGCTTGATATTAAGCCTCTGCATCAAGTTTTTCAGAATCACAGCCATCTTTGCTACTCCCAGACCTGGCCGAACAGCTGGCTGTAAAAGAAAATAAAGGACTAGTAAAGTATCATCACGACCGTTTCCCTTTCGGGGTAGTCAGAAATCACGCTTATAAATAAGCGGATTCACTTTTTAGCCAACTTTACTTTAGGCCAATCATGACAAGTGGCAAGCTCGTCGATGTGTCCAGCTTACCAAACTATCACATATTAATTAAATGTATTTTATGACATTAATAAATATTTTTGTGTCCTGACCAGGAATCAAACCCGTTACCTTCGAGTCTAAATCCACGGACTTAACCGCTAGACCACGGAGGCAGTTAATAAACAAAATAAAGGACTAAAACAACAAATTTATAAAATGATCCGCTGCGTACTCGTACTGGCAGATATTTTTAATATCCGAAACATCTCCAACAAGATTGCAATCTCTTTTAATTATTTGCAGTGGGCTCATGCCGTACTAAGTTATATGTACTAAATGTATATAATAAATATGTATATATGTATATATATACATATATTATATGTAATATTATTATGTATATATTAATAATGTTAAGAATAACTTAATTAATGATTGCACCTACCTACCACCTATCTTGTCTAAATGTCCTAAAGGTTTGGCTGTTAGAGAATACCTAGTGGTCTAGTGGTACAAACGTTGCCGTGAACTCGGGAGGTCGTGGGTTCGATTCCCACCGGGGGCAAGTTGTACATTGTTAATTTGTCCCGGTCTGGGTGTTTATATGTATAATATGTATATATTTACAAAAAAATATGTATAATATGTAGTTTATCAACCATCTAGTTTCCGTAATACAAGCCTCGTAGCTTACCACGGAAACTAGATGGCGCTGTGTGACCTGTCTGGAAATATTTATTAAAATATTTATTATTATTTATTAAGTCCGCCTTTGTACATAGTGCAATAAAGTTTTTAAATAAAATAAATAAGTTAACACTTATAATAAAATAAAAAACGTATTGACATCATCGCTTCCTCTAGGTCTAGGACTTTGTATTCTGGCTGTGACAGAAAAAAAAAAAAAAAAAAAAAAATTACCACCTAATACTCACGTCAGAGAATCCATATCCAGGCAAACTTGGGACAATAACTTCGAAGACGAAATCATAACCTGGTCTTTTGGTGGTCAAAAGTGGAATGATTTCATAGAACTCCCTGACAGATCCTGGCCATCCGTGGACAAGGAGAAGAGGCAATACTTTGGTGCTCTTTGGTACATCTGGAAGAAACCTTAGAATCAATCCAGGCTGATAATGATGATGTCATGGTTCCCATAGACGAATATGATAAATTAATTTAAATAATAAAAAAACTCGACAGCGTAAAAAAGAACTTTAATTAAAATCATAATAGAAATAAAAACTAAAACGATTTAAATTAGGTTTTGTAAGTAGGTTATTTTTGTTTTAGTTTATTATTTATTAAAATGATAATAATATTAGTTATTTATTTATTTATTCACTACTAAAACTAAAAAGAAAAAAACGAGCCCAAGGGTTCCGTCGCCAAAACTTTGATAACCCTTAACTACACCATTGAAATAATTTTATATATTTATTACTTAGCGACTTTAACAGTCCCAACAATAGGTCATTTTTTTATTAATTTTTTATTTATATATTTATTGTCATAGGATCCTATCGGAACACTCGGTTAAGTCAAAATTTATTAATAACAATTCTAAACAAAATACCTGGCCAGATAAGGTCATACAGTATAATAATATAATAATAATAATAATAATTTTTATTTCAGTGTTTTACAAAACTTATATATAAACCTAATGAACAATTCCGACTCTAGTACACTGCAGGAGATTAAATTAAATTGTGAATTAATAGTGAGCCCACACTAGGTAATGAGCCTGGCTCGTGGGACTCGTTCGATTACCTGTATTGGTTAATGAAAACGATTTTACTTACAATTACTTAAAATTAAATTAAGATCTAAGCTTATTAAATAAATAAAAATTAAATTAAGGAAAAACAACAATTATCAAATATGAATTTCCTCAAATAGTGATTCTCATGAATTGCTCTGTCTCATTATAGTCCCAAGTAATAAGTATGGCAAGGAACAGCCCCAATTTCCATTATTGTTATTTTATTATTATTATTATATATATTTTTCCACTTCTAAACCAACTATTTATTAATTAAGGTCTAGTTTGTCGCTGTAAAGAGGCCTTGACAGGTATTTTAATAAATATTAGTTTGAAATCTATATTCGAATTTAAAATGTCAATAAACTATAACTATATATATATATATATATATGTAAAAAATGTCAATATAATTAATATATAAGATGTCACAAATTCTGATCGGCAAACACTGATCGGCAGTCGAAATGTCAGTGACAAAGCTCGGCTCGCCATACACAATGCCATGTTGGTACCAACACTGATGTATGGAAGCGAAACGTGGATATGTCAGAATACGCATGAGAGTAGGGTTAATGCAGTAGAAATGCGGTCGTTGCGGCGGATATGTGGCGTCACTTTGGCGGACCGCATACGTAACGTCGAAATACGGAAAAGGGTTGGTATGAAGGAAAGCATAGGGACAAAAATAAGGAAAAGCATGCTACGATGGTTCGGGCATGTTGAAAGGATGAGCGATGAAAGATTGACGAACCAGATATATAATGCGAAAGTTGTGGGTAAAAGAGGCCCTGGCAGACCGAGACTCACATATCACGATCAAATAAATAAAACACTGACTGAAGGTGCATTAAAAAGTCTTCGTAACCAAAGGGCATGTATGAAGAGGTTAATGAATGTCGACGAAGCGAAAGAGGTATGTCGTGATCGTGTCAAATGGCGCTCAATTGTCTCTGCCTACCCCGCAAGGGATCTGGCGTGAAGATATGTATGTATGTCACAAATTCCAATATTAGAACTAAAATAATAGCCATAAATTAAAGGCTTCGTCAACCACCTAATTTAAACTTAAAAACTAAAAAGAATAACTATGTCATAAGTACTTATCTAAAATAAGTTCTATTATTATATATTCTGTGTACTATAATATATATAATCGCTGTACAGGGAAGTCGACGTTTTTAGAAAAAAATACGTCAATAATAAATATGAATTTATTTCGTAAATATGTCATCATCTTCCAACGCCTGCCTCATTTATAGTATAATGGGCTTTCTAGTCACAATATAATTCGTCGACTTTTTATTTTACACAATATGGCGTCTAGTTGTCGCCTTAATGAAATTTGATTAATGTCATATCTACTGTGATGAAGACGAATCAATTGACGTGAGAATCATCAAAATCTGCCAGCGCGTTTGGTCTCCAGAAAATAACAAACAAACATAGGCTGATATACACATAATCCTTTTTTGCGTCAAAATCAAAACATTTATTTTCTAGAATACGGTACATATTGTGGCTAGTAGTAGTAGTTGTCGGCGTATCCTGCCGTCATGCAGCGTCAAAATCAAAACATTTATTTTCTAGAATACGGTACATATTGTGGCTAGTAGTAGTAGTTGTCGGCGTATCCTGCCGTCATGCAGCGTCAAAATCAAAACATTTATTTTCTAGAATACGGTACATATTGTGGCTAGTAGTAGTAGTTGTCGGCGTATCCTGCCGTCATGCAGCGTCAAAATCAAAACATTTATTTTCTAGAATACGGTACATATTGTGGCTAGTAGTAGTAGTTGTCGGCGTATCCTGCCGTCATGCAGCGTCAAAATCAAAACATTTATTTTCTAGAATACGGTACATATTGTGGCTAGTAGTAGTAGTTGTCGGCGTATCCTGCCGTCATGCAGCGTCAAAATCAAAACATTTATTTTCTAGAATACGGTACATATTGTGGCTAGTAGTAGTAGTTGTCGGCGTATCCTGCCGTCATGCAGCGTCAAAATCAAAACATTTATTTTCTAGAATACGGTACATATTGTGGCTAGTAGTAGTAGTTGTCGGCGTATCCTGCCGTCATGCAGCGTCAAAATCAAAACATTTATTTTCTAGAATACGGTACATATTGTGGCTAGTAGTAGTAGTTGTCGGCGTATCCTGCCGTCATGCAGCGTCAAAATCAAAACATTTATTTTCTAGAATACGGTACATATTGTGGCTAGTAGTAGTAGTTGTCGGCGTATCCTGCCGTCATGCAGCGTCAAAATCAAAACATTTATTTTCTAGAATACGGTACATATTGTGGCTAGTAGTAGTAGTTGTCGGCGTATCCTGCCGTCATGCAGCGTCAAAATCAAAACATTTATTTTCTAGAATACGGTACATATTGTGGCTAGTAGTAGTAGTTGTCGGCGTATCCTGCCGTCATGCAGCGTCAAAATCAAAACATTTATTTTCTAGAATACGGTACATATTGTGGCTAGTAGTAGTAGTTGTCGGCGTATCCTGCCGTCATGCAGCGTCAAAATCAAAACATTTATTTTCTAGAATACGGTACATATTGTGGCTAGTAGTAGTAGTTGTCGGCGTATCCTGCCGTCATGCAGCGTCAAAATCAAAACATTTATTTTCTAGAATACGGTACATATTGTGGCTAGTAGTAGTAGTTGTCGGCGTATCCTGCCGTCATGCAGCGTCAAAATCAAAACATTTATTTTCTAGAATACGGTACATATTGTGGCTAGTAGTAGTAGTTGTCGGCGTATCCTGCCGTCATGCAGCGTCAAAATCAAAACATTTATTTTCTAGAATACGGTACATATTGTGGCTAGTAGTAGTAGTTGTCGGCGTATCCTGCCGTCATGCAGCGTCAAAATCAAAACATTTATTTTCTAGAATACGGTACATATTGTGGCTAGTAGTAGTAGTTGTCGGCGTATCCTGCCGTCATGCAGCGTCAAAATCAAAACATTTATTTTCTAGAATACGGTACATATTGTGGCTAGTAGTAGTAGTTGTCGGCGTATCCTGCCGTCATGCAGCGTCAAAATCAAAACATTTATTTTCTAGAATACGGTACATATTGTGGCTAGTAGTAGTAGTTGTCGGCGTATCCTGCCGTCATGCAGCGTCAAAATCAAAACATTTATTTTCTAGAATACGGTACATATTGTGGCTAGTAGTAGTAGTTGTCGGCGTATCCTGCCGTCATGCAGCGTCAAAATCAAAACATTTATTTTCTAGAATACGGTACATATTGTGGCTAGTAGTAGTAGTTGTCGGCGTATCCTGCCGTCATGCAGCGTCAAAATCAAAACATTTATTTTCTAGAATACGGTACATATTGTGGCTAGTAGTAGTAGTTGTCGGCGTATCCTGCCGTCATGCAGCGTCAAAATCAAAACATTTATTTTCTAGAATACGGTACATATTGTGGCTAGTAGTAGTAGTTGTCGGCGTATCCTGCCGTCATGCAGCGTCAAAATCAAAACATTTATTTTCTAGAATACGGTACATATTGTGGCTAGTAGTAGTAGTTGTCGGCGTATCCTGCCGTCATGCAGCGTCAAAATCAAAACATTTATTTTCTAGAATACGGTACATATTGTGGCTAGTAGTAGTAGTTGTCGGCGTATCCTGCCGTCATGCAGCGTCAAAATCAAAACATTTATTTTCTAGAATACGGTACATATTGTGGCTAGTAGTAGTAGTTGTCGGCGTATCCTGCCGTCATGCAGCGTCAAAATCAAAACATTTATTTTCTAGAATACGGTACATATTGTGGCTAGTAGTAGTAGTTGTCGGCGTATCCTGCCGTCATGCAGCGTCAAAATCAAAACATTTATTTTCTAGAATACGGTACATATTGTGGCTAGTAGTAGTAGTTGTCGGCGTATCCTGCCGTCATGCAGCGTCAAAATCAAAACATTTATTTTCTAGAATACGGTACATATTGTGGCTAGTAGTAGTAGTTGTCGGCGTATCCTGCCGTCATGCAGCGTCAAAATCAAAACATTTATTTTCTAGAATACGGTACATATTGTGGCTAGTAGTAGTAGTTGTCGGCGTATCCTGCCGTCATGCAGCGTCAAAATCAAAACATTTATTTTCTAGAATACGGTACATATTGTGGCTAGTAGTAGTAGTTGTCGGCGTATCCTGCCGTCATGCAGCGTCAAAATCAAAACATTTATTTTCTAGAATACGGTACATATTGTGGCTAGTAGTAGTAGTTGTCGGCGTATCCTGCCGTCATGCAGCGTGACAATATTTACATTAATATAGTATTTTACAGTCAATAGTTTCAACACACTTATACATAAAAATAAAAAATAAAATGGATTAATAAATTACATGTTAATTACCTACTTATATTATGTCAAAGATTTATTATGATATTATTTATGATAATAATTTAATTATCCTACTCAAGTACATCACTGAGAAAATCCTTATTTGAATAGTATACCTTTAGTACCAATAGCTTAAATAACTTTTTTTGAAAATCCCTTACATTTAATGCTTTTAGATCAGATGGCAAATGATTAAATATTTTAATTGCCATACAGTAACAATTTTTCGAGTAAATCTCCAAGCGTTGAGATGGGGTACATAGTTTGTCTTTGTATCTTTGACACTCGGTAACCCATTTCTCCGTTCGTTTTAAAAAGGCTTTGGTACTTTCGGACGAATACTGCTATTTCATAGATATATAAACACGGAGTAGTCAGAATACAGAGTTTTCTAAATAACGGTTTACAGCTATCCATTTGGTGTGCATTGCATAAAGCCCTAATACATTTTTTCTGTGTTATTAGGACTCTATTTACCTCTGCCGAATTTCCCCATATAATTACGCCGTATCTTAATAATGACGATACATACCCATGATAGGCTGACAACCCTGCATCCAAAGAGCTTACATTTGTTATTCTTTTAAGTGCGTAAACAAATCTGTCTAATTTTGTACATAATTTGTCAATATGAGCTTTCCAGTTACAGTTTTTGTCAATTGTTATACCAAGAAATGTTGTGTTATCAACCTCCTCTACCTTAATTGTATCATATAGAATGTCGAGTTTTAATTTTGTGCTATTTGTCGTTTGAAATTGTATCAATTTAGTCTTATTAATATTTATATTTAAGTTATCGTCGCGAAGTCGAACGATGTTACTTACTTGGTTTAACATGAATGTAATGTATATCAAGTCCTTGCACTTTGGTCTTGTACTGAGGGTACTGGTTGAGGAAGTCTTGTCTCTTGGTGAAGTCGTACTGTTCCCGCCAGTAGTTGAGCACAGTGGGGAGGTAGCCGGTGTTGAATCCGTACTGGAAGCCGACGCCCTCCAGTGGCGGAGTCAGTTGGCGACGAGAAGATAAACGGTCTTTTAAGTCTTTTACCATCTAGAAGAAACAATTGTAAATTTTAGAATAGGTTGTAGGTATCTTTAGTTTTTTTTTTTTTAATAACCCCTGAAGGAAGCAGGACGTACCAAAGGAGACACTTTTGAAGAAGAATAAGTAATAACGTAGTTTGAGTTAATGCGGTGGTGGCTCGGTTGTAAGAACACTGTCCTTAAAATCCTAAAAAGGTCGGTTCGAACCTTGTCTTCTCTCGAAATTTGTCTTCTCTTCTCTCACGGAGGGTACGTTAATTAGTCGGTCCCGGTTCTAATAATACCAACTTGTGGAATCGTTAATAAAATGTCATTAAAAACAAAAAATACTCGTATATATGTATATAAAAGAATAATGACATGAGACCCTGGCCAACCCGTCTGGCCACAGAGTGGCGAGTGTAGGCCAAATTTCCAACAGTGGATGTTTAAAATTCCATACTTCATGTTTTTAATTTAATAACGGAGTTTGTACGTGCTAGAGCTACTAAAATAACAGGGTTATTATGATGATTAATGATACCTCTGGTGAAAAGACGACTTTGAATGGTTTAATAGTGGGGTCTGGTTTTCCCTTCGCTCCAGGTCCCCACCACTCGTCCAGGTCCAAATGAGGGGGTTTAGGTGGATGACAGCTGGGGCAGAACTTCCACACCAGCACCCCTATGCCGGCCACTAGCGACAGGACGAGAATCAATTTTGACATCTAGAATAAAACATAAAAAAACCTTTAGTTAAGAAACTGCAGATAAGCGAGTAAAAAAAAACGTTCCCTATTTGCTATTTGAGATACCATCTCAAATGTGGAACGTTCCCTATTTGCTATTTGAGATACCATCTCAAATGTGGAACGTTCCCTATTTGCTATTTGAGATACCATCTGGGTGGAACGAAATAGTCGATTTTAATTGAACTTTATTTTTTTAACTTTAGTTTTAATGAACGTCTAATAGAACTTCTACCGTACATTACGGGCACTCTACGTGTACCGATATAATATATAAAATAGCATATATGTATAAAATACCCGTTACATATACCCTTTACACATTCCAAGCACCCATTCATATTCTAATTACAGTTGTATGTACATGTCATGATGATGCAATCTGCACATATTGTGGGCATACAATATGCTTATGTCAATAGATATTTATTTACAATATTTATTTGTATAGAGTTTATATTTAATATTGATCTTGTCAATTTATTGGAATACAATGTTAATGTCAAATTTGTGAGGGATCAGCTGAAAATCAGCGCTGTGACCGAGTGTTGCAGCTTATTGCTGAGCTGATTCCCTATTTGTCACCAAACTATATTGTTTGTTGTATTATTATTATTATTTTTTACTGCTTGTGTTTTTTGTGACAAATAAACTTATTTCTTTCTTTCATTTATTCCAACTACAAGTAAAATTCATATTTTAGTAAATCGAGTAATTTAACCAGGAGTGCGGTTTGTTTTTTTTATACTAGCCCGACATGTGTCCTTGCGCCCACCTAATGATAAGTGGCGTGCAAGGTCCATGAATGTTATCAACTAGAATTAGAGACTGACATCAGTCCCTAACACTATGTCGGCTTGACTGGGTATGACGGCAATTCGAGCCTGATCCCAAAAGGTGTCACTTTTGGATAAATACTAATATTGGTAAATTGATCAATAATAACTTGTCATTGGGCAAATAGTGGGTTAATTTGTAGATCATGTATCCTACTATTTATTGGTAACTAAATTTAGGATACAAATATATATACATATAGTTGTGTGGTGTGGTGGGGAGGGGCGTGTTTATTATGGGTTTAATTAAGTGTATATATTTATGGGTTCGGGTTGTCTGTGTCAATGCGTTTCTCTTTATTTTCGCTACATAATTGTACAAAAACTAAATGCATGCACTTGTGTGAACCTCTAAAGGCAAATTGTTACCATTCTGTCAATAATAATGTTCTAACTGCCTCCGTGGTCTAGCGGTTAAGTTCGTTGATTTAGACTCGGTGGTACCGGGTTCGATTCCTGGTCGGGACACAAAAATATTTATTAATGTAAATAAATACATTTAATTAATATTTAATTTATTTGTGATATTTCTTGAGTTTGGTACGCTGGAGACATCGACGAGCTTGCCACTTGTCATGATTGGCCGGCAGTAAAGTTGGCTAAATGTGAATCCGCTTATGTATAAGCGTGGTTTCTGACCAAAATTAATTTATATTAATATTATATATAATTTATATTATAATTTATTATTATTATTTAATTAAAATGTATGAAAACCATAGAGATTAAAAAGCGCTTAAAGTCATACATAGGGTTATGGCATTTTTATTATCCTGCCATCTACCTGGCGGCGCTAGTGTTTGGATGACACAACGGTAGGGTCCAATTTTTGCAAGAGTTGCCCAGGCCCATAAGGCATCCGGGCCTGGACGACCTCACTGTCTGTCTGTAATATTAAATACACTAATCATAAGGATGATATTAGCTCCATCCATATGTATTATTCTAGGAAATTTAGAAGTTTTCCTAGTGAACGTTATGTGGCGTAAATTATAATATCCATGCTAATTTTAGGGAGCTTAACTGGACTATGTATGTTTATTGGCCTTCAAGGTTACTTTAACAGACCTATCTTTCATACTGACAATCAAAATTTATCACTTTGATGCGAGGTGAAGGTCATGACCCGTGTGTCACATTGTAACAATTTGTGAGTTTAATTTTTACAATTTGAGGTAGATAGGTAGATAACAGGCGAGTAGGTACCTATAATGTTATAGAGATAAGAAAAGGAGATATCTATACCTGTCACTACTTGTATGAAAATAAATAATTCAGTTTTGTAGTAAAATTTTAAAATAAAATAAATTAAAAGCTTAAAAAATTAACTATAAATTAAATAAGTACCTACCTAGGAAATAAAACTATTCTACAAAATTAACTAAGCTTAAACCTGTTAATTATTATGGACCCAAAGAAAAATAAAACATACACAGACTACCTCCGTGTCCGTGGAGGTACCGGGTTCGATTGCTTGTCGGGATACAATAATATATTTATTTGTGCTATTAATTAAGTTTTGTACGCTAAAGGCATAGAACAGTTTGCCACTAAACTGGATTTCATTTTATTCACATTACTTATATGAGAATCAGCTTTTTTAAAAAGAGCGTAGGTACCTAGTTCCTTTCTAGAATTATTCCGGAAATTGGTCAATGTATAATTTTTCGTATTTTTGTCCAGGAATCGAACCCGATACTTCCGTGTCTAAATCTATATATAGGCCTTAACCGCTAAACTACGGATAGTAGTATAGTATCATGTCGACAGAATCCAAAAGTTTTTTTAAAAAAAAGCGTATACACATATAATTTTACTATATGCCAATATCCCAAATAAATTAAATAAGTTATTGTGTCCCGGCCGGAAATCGAACCCGATATCAGGGCCTAAATCCACGGACTTAACCGCTAGACCACGTAGGCAGTCAATTTTATTTATAAGTAGGTAGTAGTTTTTTTATTGTCGTTTTTAATTATTTTTTGTTTAATATTTATATTTATTTTATCCCTTCAAATAAATACATACTCGTAGGTATAAATGGCCGGAACAATTTTATTTATTTGAGCTGGCAATACGAATGATGTCAGAGCAGCAAAACAAAACCATGTAGGTACCTAACTGGCAATTAGGTATAAAATTATGTGTCTACAAGGACGTAACAAAAAACCACAACACGCAAATTATTATTTTTTATGTAGTTTTTGTGATGCGAACAATAATTGTAATATTTTATATTATACCTAATTGAGCGGTGGTGGGTCGGTTCGAACCCCGGCATGTCAATGAGACCATTTTTCTTATGTACGTTTGTCATAGATTTACAACACCACCGTTCCCGTGCCACGGAGAGCACGTTAAGCCGTCAGTCCCGGTTCCAATAATACCAACTTGTGAAATTCTTAATTAATTGGCCTATCTCGAACAGGTCTAGGAGTGTGCTAAAGGCTATGATGATGATGATGATGAAGCGGGTTGTATCAAACTAAGTATCTGTAATTGTAACGATTATTATTGATTGTACCAGCTTGAGGCTGACCTTTAAAATAAAACAGATACATTCGACGACATTTTTAACTGTAATAGTTATATTTACCGACACTTAATATTACTACAGCCTATCAACAATTAAGAGAGAGCACCGTGCGGTTACTGGGTCTATATACGTGGAAGAGAGAAGAACAATATATCGGACTTACGTGCGACAGACTATGGACAGGTTTAAAAAGGGTGTCCGTCTTTTTATTGCACAATAAAACTTATTCATCATCAGCCTGTGTCTCTCCACTGCTGGATATAGGCCTCCCCCAAGGCTCGCCATTTTACACGATCTTCTGCCACCCTCACCCATCCCCCACCAGCGACTTTCCTCAGGTCATCTGTCCATCTGGCGGAGGGTCGTCGCACTCTGCGTCTTCTAGTACGTGGTCTGCAGGACCCGTTTACTCCATCGTTCATCGCTTCTGCGACAGACTTGTCCAGCCCATTGCCAATTCAACTTGCTAATTTTGAAAGCTATGTCGGTAACTTTGGTTCTTTGACAGATGCCAACGTTTCTTTATACTTCAGAGAAATCCCGAGCATAGCTCTCTCCATAGCTCGCTGAGCGACCTTGAACTTATGTATAGACCCGTCAGTGTCCACGTCTCTGCTCTATACGACATTACTGGAAGAACACACTGGTTGAAAACTTTCATATATACCAAATAGGTACTACATGATTCCGCTAGTGCGGCCTTGGAAGCTCGTTCCATAGATAGTGAACGGCGGACTTGACATAGCTTCTAGAAAACAGAGTATTAGAACTCCACAGGAAATATTTCTTCAGAATTTAGCGTTTACTCGCCACGCAGCTTGCCAGACGGGTTGGCATTGGTTAGGCCTATAGGATTGATTGACCCATAAATAACTCATCGATCTAAGTTATAGTTATCATTGTCCCAAAGGTTGGCTGTCAGAGAATGTCTAGCGGCATTAAGCCCGCCCCTTGTACATAGTGCAATAAAGTTTTAAATAAATAAATAAATGTATAATTCCTTAACATTAATTGGCAATCTCGCAATGTTTTTTCTTAATCGTAACAATAAGATTTTCAGTGCGAAAAACACTCAATTAATTTTATTTTTAAACTTGTATCTATCTCAAAAATAGTCTAGCAACACTGCCAAGCGCCAAGAGTAGGTATAGGCCGGTTATTAAAAAAAAAGAAACCAGTTCGCGGTTACCTACAAATAACGCGTGAGCGGTAAGTTAATAATAAAGTTTTTATTTTTCTTTTTTAGGTAATTAATATAATATTTAACTAATATTACCACTAATAAAATAGTATTACTATTTGCAATTCAAATTTATAAATATCCGCAAACATATAAATAATAATATTTATCCTAAGAAAGAGACAGACATATGGCTGTATAAAATACTAGAGCGAGTAGTAAATCTGGCAGGATGGATATTTTAAATACTGGAACATAATCGTGCAACATAAAACAACTTTAAAATAGCAACAAACAATAATTAATAAGTTAACAGACGCGTAGACGTCAGATGTTATTATGATCATAATTTTGTCTTTTCAACTGAATATTACACAAAAAAAAATGGTTATAACTCAAAACAGCATAACCAAAACTAGTTCTATAAGAAAAATAATGAATAAATTACCTTAAAACACTAAAATCCAAGCTTAAAGCACAGTCAGTAGTCTTGTTACAACGTGTTGTCGGTTTAATAGCACCTATTCCACTGGCTCTTATAAAAACATAGATACAACAAGGTGGCCTGTTGCGTAACTTGGGTACACTTATGTAACTCGATGAAGGAATTCACTCGTACATACTCATACAAGATTAGAAGATACCTTCGTTCAGCAACAAAAAATATCAATAAAAAAATGCTTGATCCTAACGTTTGTTGATCGTTAACAAATAACAGTAATCATCATCATTCAACATTACAGCCCCTACAACAAAGCGTCCCAGACCTCCACTGTTAGAGATGGGCCTTCCAACACATATATCTGGAGAAGTTAGCCTACACTCGCCACGCCTGGCCAGACGGGTTGGCGAGGAGCTGATGTCAATTTATAAACGATTCCACAAGTTGGTATTAGTGGAATCGGGAACGACGGCTGAACGTGCTCTCCTCTTCACGGGAACGGTGGTGTTGTAAATCTATGACAAATAAACGTGAAGAAAAGTGTATTTCTCATTGGTACATGCCGGGGTTCGAACCTACCTTTTTAGGATTTTCAAGGAAAGTGTTCTTACAATCGAGCCACCACACTTACTAAAACTACGTTATTTTACTCAAATTCTTCTCCAAAAGCGTCTCCTTAGCTACGTGCTGCTTTCTCCGGAGGATAACAAGGACAAGATCGAAAGTTAGCAGAACATACTGCTCAGAGTGGTCTCCTGAGCGCCATGGTTCGTGCGTAATTCCGTCATACCTCGAGATCTGGAGATGCTTACTATTGAGGAAATTGTTGACGGCCTGACTAGACCTGTGTTCGATCGGGCTGACAACGGACACTTCAAGCATCTCCAGAACATCGCATAGTCTTGCTCACGGCATCCCAACGCTTCGTAGAAAAGTTCTAAAATTGTCGAACGTAAATCTCATAGGTTCGGAGCCACACGGGCACTGTTACCCAAGTGTGTATTGAGTTGCCCGCTGAGATCCTACCGGGGATAACGGGGGAATGTCCCCGTCCGAAACCCAGGCCCATTCATCATTCGTGCCTGGACGACCCTGATTGTTGTTTGTTGTCGCGGTTGATAACTGCGAGTGAGTTTTATCATCGAGTTATCAGAGCATAGCGTCTGCGATAATAACAGTAAATAGCACCCAGTCGCGCATAGCAACGTATAGACACACAAACCCATCAGCCCACAATAATAATATGCAATTGTTAACAAAAAACAAGACACATTTACGTAAAAAGGTTACTGGAAACTTATATTTGTTCGCTGTAATCGTTCATTGTTACTATCGCAAAGAAATCCATGCTGATATTATTTATAAAACATTACATGGCTTAACAGTAAAGCCCAATTTACCATGCAGTCAATCTTATAAAAAATGTATTGTAAATAGAAATAGTTGTTATTATCTATATACTGCCTCCGTGGTCTAGCGGTTAAGTCCGTGGATTTAGCCTTGGAGGTACCGGGTTCGATTCCTGGTCGGGACACAAATTTATTAATGTAAATTTTAATTAATATTTAATTTATTTGTGATATTTCTCGAGTTTGGTACGCTGGAGACATCGACGGGCTTGCCACTTGCCATGAGTGGCCTATAGTAAAGTTGGCAAAATGTGAATCCGCTTATTTATAAGTGTGGTTTCTGACCATCCCGAAAGGGAAACGGTCGTGATGATACTTTACTTTTTATCTATATAAATAATAATATTTGTAAAGCTTAAGTTAATAATAGTTATATATAGTAAAAGATTAAAAGAAAGACAGTAATAATAAAATAAAATCAAAATTAAACAATAATATTTTAAAAAAATTTTTTAGGTTAAATTAAAAGTCAGGTAAATTAATATACTTACATTAAATATAAATTAAAAGCTACCTTAATTATAAAATTAAAAATAAACTAAACTATATATAAATGATAGAGCGTCCCATCCGAGATAGTCCCAAGGAGTCTGGCAACATTTCCCCTCTGTATAGCGAGGCTAATACGTTGGCAGAAATAATTGCCAGCCTTCCTGTCTCCAGACCTTTCCGTCAGCCGCTTTGACAACTCCTTGGTCAAGCGCCTTGCTGAATAATATAATTAGTACAAAACAATAAATATTAGAATAAAAATTTAGTAAGTTTATAAATAAATCCATTCGACATCAGATTTATACAAAAAATAAATAAATAATTTAATCCAACTTATAAATAATTAATTATTCACAAAATTTTAAGCAATTATAAAAATGTAAAAAGCTTTGTATTGTTTGTTTCTCTCGCCTTCACGCCTATATTACTGAACCTATTTTGATGAATATAGACAAATAATATTCCTGGAACCCTAAGACTGGCATGGCAATTTTTATTTATTGGTTAAGGAAAACTTACGGCTAACTTATACAAAACAACTGATAGACAATGACAAACTAAAACAAGGCTATTACCTAACTTAAGTTTATTTATTTATTTTGGTAAACTTACAGCTAAAATATATGTATATGAAAGATTTATAATACTAAAAAGCCGATGACAAGAATTCACAGATAGATACAATATAAAGCATGCAAGAAAACTCTAGAGTTACACCTTACACCTTACACCTTATCTTAATAAAAATATTTATACTAGAAGTAGAAGATGAAAGTATTTATACCAGAAAGTAAAAGATGGTTCTCCAAGCATTTGCATATAGAATTTAAATTTCGATAATTTAATTAGAATCTCTTTTCTTAACCTAACAACACTAACACTGAACAAATTTTCATTGTAAGTGATATCGGCATGATCTTAGCACAAGTTTGGTGCAACTCAGCCTAAATATACTTCTAAGCATATGTACGTACTATGATATACTCAGTATACTAAGCATGTTGTACTCAGTATTATATGAGCCTAATACACCGGAATATTTAAAAGAGAAATTTAATTTTCTTGGTGCCACTCATGACAGAACTTTACGTTCTTCTTCTAACTCCACGCTCTCCTTCCCCACACATCACACCGCATTCGTTTCCAAGTCGTTTGCGGTGGTGGCTGTACATCTGTGGAACCAGTTACCGGTGGACATCCGTCAAGCTCCAAATAGAACACTATTTAAGAAACTGGTCTATGCGCACTATTTAAATTTACCATAAGCTTAATACACTCTCTGCTATATTTATTTCTCTCATTATAGTCATCATATAGTAGGTATATTATATTTATGTATATTCATAGAACGTATGTATGTAGTTTAATTTGTATGTATTAGTATGTAAATAAGTATTTATTCACTAGTATATATTGAAGTCTAATATTTTTCTATTAGTTTTGATAGCACCTGCCCTTTAGTTGTCCCAAAGGTTTGACCAGTATAGAATGTCTAGCGGCATTAGGTCCGCCTTTGTACTTTGTGCAATAAAGTTTATAATAAATAAATAAATAATATTGCTAGCGACCTAAAACTTCGATGTTGACGTAAATTTCATTACATTATTTACTTATCTTTGAACTAATCCACCGATTAGAATCATAAATATCATCGTTCTAGAAACAAAAACACAGATTTTATTGATATGAACAGAACGGCCGAATCATCCAACGTGGCCTTGATACTCATTCTCGCAAATAACTCAAATAAGGCCGGGTTACCACGGCAATACTACTGATTGAGTTCTACTCCCTACTATATATATTTTTTTATATAAAAACTTTATTGCACTATGTACAAAGGGCGGGCTTAATGCCGCTAGGCATTCTCTAGCAGCCAACCTTTGGGACAATGCAGAGAATTTTGATTAAGAGGTAGGTGCAAAGGGCTCAAATATGAAACTTAATTTAAAAGAAAAATAAAATAAACTTATTCTATGATATCATAATACATATAAATATGTACACAATAATACATATACTACACACTATACATATTTACACATAAATATACTACATACTATATATCTCTCGCTGTATAACACGTCTAATACACTTTTCTTACGTATTACCATAGTGTTAGTGCATATCTAGCTGTACAATAGAGCTATCTGTTGATGACTAACACGTCTAATAGTCGTCGTCGCTTCAAATAACGACTTTTTCAAAATTTTTTATCTTATCTAAATAAATTTTGAAGAGGAACTTCTGGATGTTACAGATATAGTGTATAATGTATTTCCAACAGGAAAACTCGGGTTTATGAGTGACATTTTCTTATCCATTAATATTGAAATTTATTTACTGTCAAATGTCAAGACGTCAAATACGATAAGTTCTTTCATCGTATTTACCATGGAAAACCATTATGCACTGCATCTGTACTGACTGGTCGGACTGTAACTGTAATTAGGCCATTACCTATGTTTTATGAATAAACTTGACTAATCTCTACTTATTATTATCGGTTTTATATCTAAAAATATATTACATAGTCATCATGACTTTTTAGGAGTTAGAAAAAAAAACCTAATGTTATATTGCTTGTTTTCAATCCAAATATTTACAACAGCTCCTATAAACGCTTCGATGTATAACTATTTTTTTTTTATCGACTTTACAAATTATATAATACCCATATAGTATCATCATGTATCTTAATGTATATTTGTCAGTATATTGTGTGATTTTGTATAAACTCAAGTGTTTACGTTTAAATATTTTCTTAAATACAATTTTTTGTTTTTTTAATTAAATTAAGTTAATTATAATTATTAAAAAAAATATCTGAATTAGAATAAGATAAGGTAAACATTTTTATTTATTTATTACTTAAAACATGATGTATAATTCAATTAAAATGCTATTAGGACGCAATTTACTAGAGTAAGGTTGGCAAAAAAGTTTAAAAGTGCGAAAATTGTTATTATAACTATTATTTTAAATATTTCTTAATTTTAATTTGTTTTTATTATTATTATGTAACTTGTAGAAATTTAAATTCATTTTAGTAATACTAATTATTATTTATTTTCGTGAAATGAATCCCCCAAGGCTCGCCGCTTTACACGATCTCTTGCCACCCTCATCCAGCCTCCACCAGCGACCTTCTTTAGGTCATTCGTCATCCATTAGGCGCCGCCGTCCCACTGCGTTTTTCCGTGCTGGATTCCACTCCTGAACCCGTTGCTACATTGTTAATCGGATCTACGACAGACGTTTACATTACACAAACATTAAAAATTATCTTCATCAGCCTGTATCTCTCCACTGCTGGATGTAGGCCTCCCCCAAAGGGAGCCACTTAAAGCGATCTTTTGCTACCCTCATCCAACCCCCACCAGCGACCTTCTTTTTTATTTTATTTTATTTATTTATTATTTTATTATAGTATTCTTTAGGTCATCTGTCCATCTGGCGGGGGGTCGACCCACTCTGCGTCTTCCCGGACGTGGTTTCCACTCTAAACCCCGTTTGCCTCATTGTTCGTCGGTTCTGCGCAGATGTGTCCGGCCCATTGCCACTTCATCTTGCTAATTTTAAAAGCTATATCAGTAACTTTCGTTCTTTTACGAATATCAACGTTTCGAATTCTATCCATTAGAGATATACCAAGCATAGCTCTTTCCATGGCTCGCTGAGCGACCTTGAATTTATGGACCAGACCCACTGTTAGTGTCCACGTCTCTGCCCCGTACGACATTACCGGGAGAACGTACTGGTTAAAGACCTTCTTAAAACATTGTGGTATACGAGTAGGCGATGAGAGGATGTGCCGGAGTTTCCCGAATACCATCCTAGCTGAATACGTATAAATAATAATAAAAAGTACCTAATAATATACAATACCAATAACCTAAAAAAAGGTTATAAAATTAAAAATTAATTTAAAATAAAACTTGCTCCAAATCACTACCAATGGACAAAGTGCCAAGGATACTGGCTGGCAAGGATATTGGCCCAAATATTGCCCAGCCCTTTTGTCTCCCGAAGTGTTGACGAGCTGGTTTGACAACGCCTTGAAAATTTCCTGAGCACTTTGAGCACGAGATTTTTAAGCAGACACACGTTCCAATAAGCTGGGCGTATTTCGGCCATTTCAAGTTCTCTGCTTATCATACAGCAAAGCCTGATTATTCTTTTTTTCAATTGTACGACATGTGACGTTGTGTCTTCCTGATGGAGTGGCAGCGCCTAACATTAAGCCGGCTTGACTGGGCATGACGGCAATTCGAGCCTGATACACTTTAGCGGGTTTATCGCGACGAACGGTGTATACTTTAGATATGGCGGGCGAACCCACAGACATAAAGGCCCGACGAATGACGTCATTAAGGCTGGCGTGCCTTGGGATGCGAATTTAATTTATTTGTGATATTTCCCGAGTTCGGTTCGCTGGAGACATCGACGAGTTTGCCACTTGTCATAAAGGGCCTATAATACCGCCTCCGCCGCCTCCGTGGTCTAGTGGTAACAAACGTTACCGTGAACTCGAGACACAGATATACTGTGACTCGAGAGGTCGTGGGTTCCATTTCCACCGAGGGCAAGTTGTACATTGTATAATTTGTCTCGGTCTGGGTGTTTATATGTATAATATGTATATATTTACAAAAAAAAAGTATAATATGTAGTTTATCAACCATCTAGTTTCCGTAACACAAGCCTCGTAGCTTACCACGGAAATTAGATGGCGCTGGGTGACCTGTCTGGAAATATTTATTATTATTATAATAATATATAAGGTTGGCTAAATGTGAATCCGTTTCTTTAAAAGCGTGGTTACTGGCAACACCGAAATACGGTCATAATGATACTTTATTTTTTAAATAATTTTAGTACAGATGGTCTGGCGCAGTGGTGTTTCGGTTGTAAGAACGTGTTTCTTAAAACCCTACAAAGGTTCAAACCCCCCCGGTATTAACAATGAGAAATACACTTTTCTTACGTACATTTGTCATAGGTAGATTTACAACACCACGCTCCGGTGACTTGGAGAATACGTTAAGCTGTCAGTTTCGGTTCCACTAATACCAACTCGTGGAATCGTTAGTACATTGTCATTAAAAATTGACATCAGATGACACCCGTCTGCCAGCGTGGCGAGTGTAGGTCAATTTCTCCAGATATACATATGTTCTGGAAGGCTCATCTCCGACAGTAAAGGTCTAGTCTAGGGGTTGTAATGAATGAATGGATGGTCTGAATTATATTATTTTTATTTTCAGATGTCAAATATTCTTGTAATAGTAGTGGTGCTGGTGGCGATATCAGCTGGTGGGATATACCACTCCATATTCCTCAAGGATCCACCCCCGATCCCTCCTCTAGACCTGGAGCAGTGGTGGGGACCAGAAACAGCGCGGGCAAAAGTCGACACAAGTATCAGAAACTTTAAAATTAAGTTTGATGAGCAGGTTAGTACCTATTTCTGTTAGAAAAGCTAATTAGAAAAAAAATGCATTTATGATTGATAAGTCAAAGTCAAAATATCTTTATTCACGTAAACCTATTCCAGGCATTTATGAAAAGTCATTAGTTTAATTATTTTGAATGATTCTACTCCTGCTAGTAGAAGACTAAGCAGCAAAGTGGTCCAATAAGTAAGCTGTTAGCAGAAGACCAGCAGCTTAAAAACCTTTGAAAAAAACGTATATGACAATTAATTATTGATTTTACAAATTGGTATCAGTGGAACCGGGACCGGGACCGACGACGACCGACATTTCTTAGCATGCCATGGATTCCACGTGCGGGTGCCGGGTCCAACGTGTGTGGGAAAGAGAGAGGAGAGGATTTTTTTTCTGCTCCTCTTCAACCAAACACTATCAAGAATTGATTTCAATTGATTATTGATCGACATATTATTCCGTTATTTATTTAAGTTAAAAATTATTACAATGTGATGCAAAGATGTTACCACTTGAGTACTAAACAATTGGACCTAAACATGTCTGTCTTTTCATTTCATTCCGGAAGTCGAACCGCGACCTTTTTTGGACAGTGGAGGTTTAGAACTCTATTTTCTAGAGGCTGGGATGATGATGAACCATAGTTTTAGGGATCAGTAACATACATCACAACACCGCGTCGGTCCCGGTTCCACTAATACTAACTTGTGGAATCGCTAATAAATTGTCATTAAAACTGGCATAAGACCTTCGCTAACCCGTCCGCGCAGTGCGGCTGGCCAAATTCTCCAGAATTCTCGTTCTGGAAGGCCCACCTTAATGTTTAGGGGTAATGAAGCTGATGATGGTGACTTAGGTCCAGCGTTGCCCAAAGCAAGACCAAGACCAAGGCTTGGCTTATTTTTGATCTTGGTCTTGTATCAGGACAACTGATCTTCTCGCAAGACTCTTCATCTGGCTCAAAATATATATATGTGTTTCTAATTGTACTTTATGTTTGTCCGCCAACTAATTTCTCACAAACTACTAGTCTGTTTTATTTGATTGAACTGCCTCCGTGGTCTAGCGGTTAAGTCCGTGGATTTAGACTGTAAATTAGATTTGTAATGTAAATAAATACATTTAATTTATTTGTAATATTTCTCGAGTTTGGTACGCTGGAGACATCGACGAGCTTGCCACTTGTCATGATTGGCCTATAATAAAGTTGTCTAAATGTGAATCCGTTTATTTATAAACGTGGTTTCTGACCGCCCCTAAAGGGAAACGGTCGTGATGATACTTTACTTGAAATTTGGAATAGATATAGATCTTGTTGACTTACATGTATTCAAAACTCTATCAAATGTTTTGTAACAAACGCCCTATACGTTCGTATAACGCTTTGGATGATGTTTTATTCATCAATACAAACAAATTGGTATGAGCAAAAAATTATTGTTTTACATCAAAATAGTTTTGGAGGTGTGTCAAAAGACATACCTACAATAAACAAAACATAGAAACATCTTTAGCAAAATTTTGCAAGAACATAGAAAACTTAGCAAGAGTCTTGCGAATATGTTCATCATTATGCAAAAAAGCAAGATCAAGTACAAGTCGTCAGTCAATAATGTTAGTTGCTTCCTTTTTTAACCCTCGCTCCCTGTCTGTTGTCTTACCAATACTTCCAACAAATGTATTTTCCAGATGATAAAAGACTTAAAATACCGTCTATCTTCTCGTCGCCAACTGACTCCGCCACTGGAGGGCGTCGGCTTCCAGTACGGATTCAACACCGGCTACCTCCCCACTGTGCTCAACTACTGGCGGGAACAGTACGACTTCACCAAGAGACAAGACTTCCTCAACCAGTACCCTCAGTACAAGACCAATGTGCAAGGACTTGATATACATTACATTCATATTAAACCAAGTGAGTACCCTATTAAAAATGGTAGGTGATATACCAAGTATTAAATTTTACATGAGCGATGCAGTTAAGCAATCAAATATCCATTTTTCTCAGTGTAATATTTACGACGTACGAATAATTATCATATTTATGCTAGTTAAGTGAAGACATTTGAGCAGCAGTTGTTCACCGCATACCACATCGTTTCTCCACATCTTCGTCTTCTTAATGTGCCATCGCTTATCGGAGGTCGGCTATTATTATGGTGATTTTAATTGGAACAAGGAGTGCTTCTTCTCGGTGTTCTGGTACCTTGTACATTTCCTTTCATTACGAGCTGCAGCAATCAATACTTTTTATTGCGCAGTAGGTGTCCTTAATACTAATAACTTCCTTCGCTTTATTATTTTAAGCTTCTTTTCATCCTCCGTGGTCTAGCGGTTAAGTCCGTGGATTTAGACTCGGAGACTCGATTCCTGGTCAAGACACAAAAATATTTATTAATGTAAATTTAATTAATATTTAATTTATTTGTGAAATTTCTCGAGTTTGGTACGCTGGAGACATCGACGAGCTTGCCACTCGTCATGATTGGCGTATAGTAAAGTTGGCTAAATGTGAATCCGCTTATTTATAAGCGTGGTTTCTGACCACCCCGAAAGGGAAACGGTCGTGATGATTTCTTATTCTGTGCTTCCATGATATCTTCATCCACATCAGTATTTACGAAAACAATTCCGTTAAACCAATCCATATCACTACTATCATAAAATTACGAGGTACCGGAGAATCCTCTTAAAAACGACTAGTCAATAAATTCGGTGTAAAACTTAAAATTTATCGGTTAACTAATATCCAATAAAAAGCATAACTGCCCTTTTTTACTGAACTTATGTCTAGTACCTTTGCATATGTCGCAATTGCAATGTAGAGATCCACAAATATCGAATCGAGAACTTGAAGATGGGATTTTAGATAGAGCCATCGGGTGCAGTGAAGATTGGCAGCTTGGATGTATGAACATTACTTACTATTTTATATTCTCGACTAGCTTGTAACACTAAAATACCTCAAGAGCAAATTTGCCTATCTCTCTTTATTCCTTGATAAGTCTCTCCGCTCTTCTCACAATCTGTTCTCTCTATTTCCTCTCACAACACTGAATTTGCGGCCAACTCTTTTTCTGTTAAATGAACCAGTGGAGTAAACTACCAGTAGAAATTGGACAACGAATTCAGTTGGAATAATGATTTTAAAAAATGGTGTCATCTGATTATTAAGATAGTTCATAACTTTTTTATATATTATTATCATATTTATATGATAGATACACAAGCTTATATTATGAATTATTATAGTATAATTAATTACTACCTTACATTTAAAACGGTCTACATTGTCTGTAAGGTTGGTTATCAGACCGCCTCCGTGGTCTAGTGGTAACAAACGCCGTGAACTCGGGAGGTCGTGGGTTCGATTCCCACTGGGGTCAAGTTGTACATTGTATAATTTGTCTCGGTCTGGGTGTTTATATGTATAATATGTATATATTTACAAAAAAAAAGTATAATATGTAGTTTATCAACCATCTAGTTTCCGTAACACAAGCCTCGTAGCTTACCACGGAAATTAGATGGCGCTGTGGGACCTGTCTGGAAATATTTATATTATATTATGTCCACCCATTTATAACTTGCAATAAAGTTTGATATAATAATAATAACATTTACAATTTAACGAAGTTGTTGCATGCTATAGCTTACTGAAAGACTATTATTATTATTAAATTCTTTATTGCACAAAAATTTTGTACTAAGGCGAAGATTAATGCCTACAAGGCATTTTCTAACATCTAACCTTTGGGAGGATATTGCTAATATAGAATATATAATAAAATAACGAACGATATACTACATATTAAGAAATATATACACTACATAATAAGACATATACTACATGCTAATAATTAATTAATCTGTATATGTTTTATTTTGTAAATCTGATATAGCTGAGTTTTCCTTGCAGATTCCTTTCTCAGTCAGATTAAACATTAACAGGTCACTGGAATTTGCTAAGCTGCTGGTCTTCTGCTAACAGCTTACTTATTGGACCACTTTGCTGCTTAGTCTACTAGCAGGAGTAGAATCATTCAAAATAATTAAATTAATGACGTTTCATAAATGCCTGTAATAGGTTTACGTGAATAAAGATATTTTGACTTTGAGACACAGTAAACGACTACACTTGACAGTGGAGGTAGACTCTATACAATAATAGGTTTCCTTGTAATTTTCAGATGTACCAAAGGGCACCAAAGTCGTTCCCTTGCTCCTCCTCCACGGATGGCCAGGATCTGTAAGGGAGTTCTATGAGATGATACCAATACTGACCAAGCAGGCTAAAGAAAGGGGCTTGGCTTTAGAATTGGTCGTGCCTAGCTTACCTGGTTACGGATTTTCATCAGTAAGTTACTTTCAGGCCTTAACTTCAATTTCACCAAAATCTCTATCTATTCAATTCGTGTGAATGATTACCTAAACAACGCCAAACCAAAACTATTTAGCTTTCTTTATCCGTGCGAGATTTATCTTATTGCATCGTAAAAAGAAAAGTAAAGTATCATCACGACCGGGGTGGTCAGAAACCACCTTTATAAGCGGATTCACATTTAGCCAACTTTACTATAGGCCGATCATGACAAGTGGCAAGCTCGTCGAAGTCTCCAGCGTACCAAACTTGAGAAATACTATCCTATAATAATTACAAATAAAATTTACAAGTTTTTATTCATTTAAAATAATAAATATTTTTTTGTGTCCCGACCAAGAATTGAACCCGGTACCCTCGATTCTAAATCCACGGAATTAACCGCGAATAAACCACGGAGGCAGTTATATAAAATTAATATAGTATATAAATAACAGCCATATAAAATTGAAATTCGTTCAAATATTTTTTGTTTTTTGTGGTTTGTATACAAATAGATTTTTTTTTAACACTCAAACAGGTTAACAACGCGCAAAAAGATTGAAGGTAGTACATACATACATACATATCTTCACGCCAAATCCCTTGCGGGGTAGGCAGAGACAATTGAGCGCCACTTGACACGATCACGACATACCTCTTTCGCTTCTTCGACATTCATCAACCTCTTCATACATGCCCTTTTGTTTCGATGGCTTTTTAATTCACCTTTAGCTAATGTTTTATTTATTTGATCATGATAGGCAAGTCTTGGTCTGCCAGGGCCTCTTTTACCCACAACTTTCGCATTATATATCTGGTTCGTCAATCTCTCTTCGCTCATCCTTTCGACATGCCCGAACCATCGGAGCATGCCTTTCTTTATTTTTGTACCTATGCTTTCTTTTATACCTACCCTTTTGCATATTTCGTTATTACGTATACGGTCCATCAAAGTTACGCCGCATATCCGACGTAAAGACCTCATTTCTTGAAGGTAGTTTGGTGGCTATATATAACAGTTATATAAAATTTAAATTCGTTCAGATAAGTTTTGTCTTATGTTTGTTTCAATATTTACCAGTTCTCGCTGCTATAGTTTTATATAATTCCAGGGAGCCGTAAGACCAGGATTAGGAGCAACAGAAGTAGGTGTGGTATTGAGGAATCTTATGAACCGATTGGGTCACAAAAAGTTCTACATCCAGGGAGGTGATTGGGGCAGCATCATCGGTGGTATTATGGCTACTGTGTTCCCTCAGGTATATTTATTAATCCTATTTAAATATATAATAATCAAAAGCTACAGTATTATTAAAATTAGACGAAGACGAATAGCAAAATAAGTTCTTAGATAGTATACACGATTTGCGCGTACTGGTCGTGTATAGTTTCTAACACAGTTGTGGTGAATTATATGACAAAATATACAAGGTCAGTACCCACTACTGACACCATAGTTTCTTTTATGATCATACTAATATGTGAGAACAATAAGTTGCTCGTGGGAAACGTTATAAAATATTTGTTATATTCAGTTACTGGTTGCGGTTCGTACAAGCATTATTATTATTATACATACCATTTTACTACACTTTAAAATATCAATATAATGTTTTTCTATCAATTGATATTTATTTGGTCTAGTCCACAAATTTAAGGTCGCTCAGCGGGCTATGCTCGGTATTTCTCTGATGGATTAAGTCCGAAACAAGGAAATCCAAAACCAAGGTTACCAATATAGCCTTCAAAATTAGTAAGCTGAAGTGACAATGGGCTGGACATGTCTGTCGTAGAACCGATGAACGATGGAGTAGACGGGTTCTAGAGTGGAGGCCACGTACGGGAAGACGCAAAGTGAGTCAACCCCCACTAGATGATCCCGATGATCTGAGGAAGGTCGCTGGTCGAGGTTGGATGAGGGTGGCTGGAGATCGTGTGAAGTGGTGAGCCTAGGGGTAGGCCCATATCCAGCAGTGGAGAGACACAGGCTGATGATGATGATGATGTTGATTCATTTGAGAGAAGAGAAAGAAATAAATCAAAATGGACAGGTATAGCAGATAATAAGTACGTTGCGCATAGCGCTTGGATAATGCGAGTATACACCACTAGTCCACAATGGTAACTAGTGTGGTATATTATGTTGGTCAATATAGGCGATAAGTGCGTAAAAAACATATATAGATTAAAAAACAAATGATTTGCTGTTATAATTTGGATCTATACGTGACCAGTCCCAAAGTCAAAGTCAAAATCATTTGTTATATAAATCATAGCTACCGCTAAGATTGAATCCATAGAATGCTAAGAAATGTTTCTTCTCTCTCTCTCTCTCTCTTAGGATTTATTACGAAGAAGTCAAGCTTATTTAGGAAAGATGTTTAAATATATTTTCAGGAAATTCTCGGCTATCACACCAACATGCCAGCCGTCACTTCCACAGCTACCACCGTGATGAATATTCTTGGCTACTTCTTCCCTTTCCTTGTGACTGACAGTAACACCACAGATAGAATTATTCCACTTACTACGTACATCAGTTTCCTCCTAGAAGAGACGGGCTATGGACACATTCAGTCTACCAAACCTGATACTGTTGGTGAGTTCAATTTTAATAATGCCTGACCAATCAAAAGTTCTGAGTTTATCAGCTCATTGTATCTTGTTAGTCAGTAAGCCGTTTATTTATATGTGTAATTTATGTAACAGTGTAAGTATCTATTAGTATGTAGTGTGTGTAGTATATTCTATATTGTTAAACTTGATATCGGCACTACCCTTAATCTCACACTCTCCCAAAGGTTAGATGTTAGAAAATGCCTTGTAGGCATTAATCTTCGCCTTTGTACACTTATTTTGTGCAATAAAGAATTTAATACGCCAAATCCCTTGCGGGGTAGGCAGAGACAATTGAGCGCCACTTGTCACGATCACGACATACCTCTTTCGCTTTTTCGACATTCATCAACCTCTTCATACATGCCCTTTTGTTTCGATGGCTTTTCAACGCACCTTCAGCTATTGATTTATTAATTTGGTCGTAATATGTAAGTCTAGGTCTGCCAGGGCCTCTTTTACCCACAACTTTCGCATTATATATCTGGTTCGTCAATCTCTCTTCACTCATCCTTTCAACATGCCCGAACCATCGTAGCATCCCTTTCCTTATTTTTGTCCCTATGCTTTCTTTCATACCTACCTTTTTTCGTATTTAATAATAATAATAATAAAGCCATAGATAGAATTCTTCCATTCAATTCAATCCTGCTCGAAGAAATAAGTTATATAAAAGGTTTCTCAGTTAATAACGCCTGAGTCGAGCTATTTCATTAGTTCACTCTTCTTTCAACATCCCTATCATACTTCCCATCAGCAGTCAGATATATAATCTCATTTACTTGTTCTAGAGTTTCATCATCAATCTTTATCGTCACGGTTGTCGTCCTTCTTCTTTCAAACACTAGTACCTTGGTTTTTCTCGCATTCAAACGGAGTCCTTTTTCTGCACATCCCTCTTTCATTTAATTTCAGTGTTCCGATGTGACGATATTTTTGCTACCTACAGTATTTTGGTATACATTTTCGTCAACCAGATCTATAATAATAATAATAATAAAACGTTTATTTCAATCTAAACTTAGTTCATAATTTATTAGTAGTTTGTTAGTAACAACGGCTCCGTGGTCTAGCGGTTAAGTCCGTGGATTTAGACTCTGTGATACCGGGTTTGATTCCTGGTCTTCTGAACCCATTTTCTACTAGCTAACCTTTGGGATAGTGAGCAATGATTGTGGGTGCATTAAATCATTAATTTAAAATCGAGATTAACAATAAAAAAATAAAAAAACAGGACGTTGTAGAGGTGCGTTTACGACACCCACAGTCCGCTCCAGTAGAATGATTGGCAGAAGGCTTTAAACAGTGTTACCTTGACTGGTTCTGTACATTGAGTAAATCTGCGATCGAGGATATTTCTCCTAACCACCATCGCCCTGGGCTCCCTCTCAATGTCCTCATCATCACATAGATCACTCGTCATGAATACCTAACCCTGTCAACCCACTGTAATGGAACGCAACTAAGGAATACTGAAGGCACATGGCGAGGCTTTAGACCATGAGGAATACTTTAGACCATGTAATAAGAAAGAGGAAGACAAATTTCTAAGCATTCCATGGATTCACCGTGCGGGTGTGGGGTAAGAGATGAGAAGAATGGTGTCTCGGGCTTCGACAATAGGCTGGTTTAAGAAAGGAGGCCTCCCTTTTTTATTTTATTGCGCGATAATACGCTCACCATCCACCATTCTACTTCTCTCCCTACCCAACCAAATACTGTATGATTCCGTTAATGCCGTCTTGGAAGCTCGTTCCATAAATGTATTGACGGCAGACCTGCTTAGGCCCAATTCATTCAATAAGCATAATCTTTATGCTGGAACTCCTCTCGCACCAACTTCCACTGCAATATAACCATTTTAAAATTCAAGTAAATCAGACCAGTAGTTCCCGAGATACATTTGATGTTCGGATGATGTCGTTAAGAGCCACGTGACAAGGAAGGCGGCCGGTACTTCTAGCACAAAAAAGCCCGTGGTGTCCAAGATGTTCCACTGGTTCCCCACACCGACACTAGTGTGAATGTGACAGTCAACATTTGATATTTTTGTAATAGATTTCTATAAAAAGGTTTTTATTTTCTGTTCCAGGTGTATCTCTTCTAGAGTCTCCCGCAGGATTGGCAGCATATATTTTGGAGAAGTTCTCTACTTGGACCAATCCTGCTTTTAAGGTACCCTTTACGATCAAAATTGTTGAACCCGTTCCTGTCAAAACCAACTAATACCCACTACAAGTGAAAAAAGAACTCTGAAACTTTTTTTTTTTCATTACAGCCCCTAGAACACAGCGTCCTAGACCTCCAATGTTGGAGATGGGTCTTCCAGAACATATATCTGGAGAATTAAGATAAAAACCAACTGATGTAAATTTTTAAATTACAATTTATTAACCAGAGTTTTAGGTACCCTCCCTGGTGGTAACCCCTTAGTTTATTTTGTAGAATAGTTTTAATTTCATAGGTATTTTTAGTTTAGTTTTATTTATAATTAGTTTTTTTTTTATCTATTTTATTTTAATTTTTTTAATAAGCCCAATATTATCTTTGATCATTGCCGTCATTTCCACGTCACACATACAACATTTTTATTGATTAACGATTTCGAGGTACGGGAACGGTGGTGTTGTAAATCTATAACAATTGTACGTAAGAGAAGTGTATTTGTTATTGGCACATGCTTGGGGAGGGGTTGAACCGATCTTTGTAGGATTTTATATTTTTTTTCTTACAACCGGGCCACTTAAATATTTAAATAATAATATAAATGTAAAATAAAAGTAAAATGATAAATATTTTAATTTGTTAATAGCGTAAGGTACAAACATTTCAAAAAATATGTATATAAATATAACTAATAATAATAACCTACAATAAATAATAATATAAACAAAAAAAATACATTAGGTACTTACAAAACCAAACTTAAAGTGGTAAGAACGCTGGCCGTAAATCTAAAATAATAAATTTAAAAACAATAATTACTAAATAAAAGTTGAAAAAACCTAATAAAATTAAGTTAAAAAGAAACATAATAGAGGTATAGTTTTTTTTTTAATAATTTTAACGGGTCTTTACGCGATTTACCTTAGGTAAGGTAAGGTAAATCGCGTAAAGACCCGTTAAAATTATAAAAAAAAAAAAACTATTATGAATATGCGCGAAAGTTTAAAAAGTTTAATAGAGGTATATTGTAGTGATATTCCGTGGTCCAGAGGTTAAGTCCGTGGATTTAGACCTGGAGGTACCGAGTTCGATTTCTGGTCGGGACACAATAATATGTATTAATTTAAATAGATAAATAAAATTAATATTAAATTTATTTGTGATATTTCCCGAGTTTGGTACTTTGTGTGCATGTGCATCGCGTTGCAATCGTAGTAAAGCTCAGTAGATAGTTTAGTAACTAAATATCGGCGGGTTAGAGCGAAAACCAACTATATATATATATATATTTAAATCTGCTTTTTCCCGAGTTTGGTACTTTGTGTGCATGTGCATCGCGTTGCAATCGTAGTAAAGCTCAGTAGATAGTTTAGTAACTAAATATCGGCGGGTTAGAGCGAAAACCAACTATATATATATATATATTTAAATCTGCTTTTTCCCGAGTTTGGTACTTTGTGTGCATGTGCATCGCGTTGCAATCGTAGTAAAGCTCAGTAGATAGTTTAGTAACTAAATATCGGCGGGTTAGAGCGAAAACCAACTATATATATATATATATATTTAAATCTGCTTTTTCCCGAGTTTGGTACTTTGTGTGCATGTGCATCGCGTTGCAATCGTAGTAAAGCTCAGTAGATAGTTTAGTAACTAAATATCGGCGGGTTAGAGCGAAAACCAACTATATATATATATATATTTAAATCTGCTTTTTCCCGAGTTTGGTACTTTGTGTGCATGTGCATCGCGTTGCAATCGTAGTAAAGCTCAGTAGATAGTTTAGTAAATAAATATCGCCGGGTTAGAGCGAAAATCAACTATATTTTTTTTTTAAATCTGTTATTTCCAGTGATAAAATCGACTAAGCACTGTGACGCTTAGTTATAAATATAGTGGTTCTTAAAAGCAATTAAACGAACGGCCGAAAAGGTAAATTTATATATTCGAAGGAAGTAAGGTACAATTCAATTCAATTCAATATCATTTACTTCAGGCATTACCCATATAAAATAACACAATTTACAATAAAATAAAAAATACTCACATTTTAAGCCTAAAACTACAATGAATTTATATACTAAACCTAAGTTCTTAACCTATACTGACGCACCCAACATAATCTTAACCCAATGATCTTGGATCGGGCAGTCATGGCGAGATGCAATCATGCTCAGGGTACTGTTGCTACTGTTCCGCACGCGTTGGAAAAAAGAAGCTACTTTCTTGCGAATAATCGCTGGAAAGCGATCAGTACGGGCTTCAGCGAACATTCCAGAATCTCGGCAGCCGCAGCAGCATCCTGAACACGTTGTTATACTGCACGCGCAGCGCGCTGGCTACCCGGCGGGTGTATTTCGTCCACAGACCGCTCGAGTACAATGATTTAAAAAAAAATTAAACTAAAAACTATCATTTTAAAACATAAATTACTCTTAATAAAAATACTACCAAAAACTAAAATAAAGACAAAACAAAATAAAATTAATATAAATAAAAAAATACTCCAAATCGTTGCCAATGGGCAAAGTGCCAAGGATACTGGCCATGTTGAATGGCAATGCTGATCCTTTGGCCCAAATATTACCCAGACCTGTTGTCATTGTCTATGAAGTAATTAAATATGCACAATAATTTACATTGCGCCCATCTCTAGCTGTAACCCAGTATTATATTAATAGGTAAATTATATTATACTATACATGAAGCACTGGACGATGATAATATATTCGATATATGAGAATACATATGTTTATTTTAGTTATAGATTGACGACGCCTCTATACAGCCAAATTAATAATATTATAATTACTTATTTTATTTATTTTATATTATTAGGTAAACCATACAGCACTTAACATTATAATTGGCAGAATGGTAACAATTTGCCTTTAGAGGTTCACACAAATAGCATGCATCTGGTTTTATACTTATTACTATTAGTTTTTAATATGACATGTTATTATTAATAAATTTATTTATATTTTATTTCTTATTTAGTTTTAATGACGATGCCCTTGTGGCAATTTCTATGTTTAATAATATTAGTTATTTGACATATTTTAGTGTTGTATACAATATATATATATATTTATATTCGAAGTTAATTATAGTACATTAAATATAAATTAAAAGCTACCTAAATAATAAAATTAAAAATAAACTAAACTATAAATAAAAAATGTCCTCTAGAGACGTCCCATCCGAGATAGTCCCAAGGAGACTGGCAACATTTCCCCTCTGTATAGCGAGGCTCATACGTTGGCAGAAATAATTTCCAGCCTTCCTGTCTCCAGACCTTTCTGTCAGCCGCTTTGACAACTCCTTATCGTCATGATCGTAGAACAGTGACGGATCTGCTATATTTAAAATTTTCATAACGGCCATTCAAAGTTAAATAACTGTTTTTTTGTCACTTATTTTTTAAGTTAATACTAGTCTCATAATAAGTGCAAACCTTCTAGATTTCATTTTGGAGCCCTTTCTATCATTTGCACTATAAATTACAGACCACAAACAATATAAAACTATACTTATATATAATCAGATTTTTTAAAATCCAACACTGTTCTACGATCATAACGTTATATTAGATTATAGTAGTACCTTGTAGTACTTGACATTTTTATACATAAATTTGACATTATTAGTATTTAAATTTTATTTTCTGTAATTGATTATTTAACATTCAAGATGGCTATTCCATAATTGTATTGATAGTTTGTGCTGTTTTTGGTCTTCGTCGTGTTGTTTCGTATTAAGCTGTCTGACCATGATTGTGTTATCTCGTTTACTTTAGGTAACTAATATTAGTTACAGAGTATTATAAATTGACTTAACCAAGTGTTCCAGACGGTCCCTACGGTGATAAATAAATGAAATGAAAATGAAATATAGATAATTGCTAAACAATATTAATCGCGTACTGACTAATGAGCTATAATACTATTGATATTCCTACTATCAATAGACTGTTGATAGCGGAATCAAAAAATAAAAGTGATAACGATTCTTACGAAGTCACAAGAAGCATCTGACTTATTTTGATGTTGATTACAGTTACTCCCTGACGGCGGAATGTTAAAGAGGTTTACTCTGGATCAGCTGATCGACAACCTCATGATGTACTGGGTCCCCGGCGCCATCACCTCCTCGATGAGACTGTATGCGGAGAGCTCCAGCATCAGACATATGGGTCTGCAGATTGATTCGTTAGTATTTCCGAATAATAGTGTGGTAATTTAAGAATTCATTCTAGCTATGTTTTCCTAACTTCAGTCTACTTTATATTTTTATAAACATATTCTGGGGACGACCACAAAAATATGCTCACAGTTCATTTAAGACCGTTTTCCTGAGCAATAACGGTCAAGGCATATTGCTGCTAAACCAAATAAAAGTACCCCACGACCGTTTCCCTTTCGGGGTGGTCAGAAACCACGCTTATAAATAAGCGGATTCACATTTAGCCAACTTTACTATAAGCCAATCATGACAAGTGGCAAGCTCGTCGATGTCTCCAGCGTACCAAACTCGCGAAATATCACAAATAAATTAAATATTAATTAAATGTATTTATTTACATTAATAAATACTTTTGCGTCCCGACCAGGAATCTAACTCGGTACCTCCGAGTCTAAATCCACGGACTTAACCGCTAGACCACGGAGGCAGTGCAAATAATAAAACAATATAATGAAAATGGCTAAAAACTGATTTTTATATACCGCGTGTAATTGTCAAAAGAACAAAAAAATTTTCTACCCAGACTACCGCACTTCTAAGACTCTTGCACAGATTTTTTTTCCAAATTTTGCTAGTGTTTACTTTTTTTGGGGTAGGTTTTTGTTTTCAATAAATTTTAATTGCGTCCGCAATTTCCTAAGGAAAAAAAATAACGTGAAAAAGAGTTCTTCGCGCCATTTTGCGTGGACATGTCAAGTGCAAGTTATTGTTTTGTAAATTAATTTACTGTGGATATTATTGGTCGAAAGTGGTGTTGTTTTGTTTAATAATGTGCTACAATGTGAATAATTATGGAACACGATAAATTGCACTTTAGATATGGGGCACAAGTTGCAGTTTATTTTTTGCGGTTTCCCGCGCTGTCAACTCCCATATATTACCCGACGTGTTTGAGCAGTGGATGGTTCCACGAGTGACTCCAAGAAAAGCATCAAATTCTGCAGCATCTGGAATTTGATGATGACCTCATTAATTCATGAAAAAGAAAGATATATTACGTCTGACTTGGCTGTATGGGCTAGTCCCTTTGCCTTCCCTAACATCTCATTCATCATCCATCGGGAGAAGAGAACAAAAAAAAAAAAACGTTTAGGTATTTGGAACTTAGCTCGTTTGCAAATAATTTTATTTTAGTATACCTAAATCCTACCTATATCTAATGCCTCCGAGGTCTAGCGGTTAATTCCGTGGATTCCTGGTCGGGACACAATAAATTATTTATTAATATAATTGAAAAGCGTTTTTACAAGTTCTTAAAAACTCTTTGAATTCTTATTTGTAATATTTCTTTTTAGAATACCAACATCAGTCCCAACGTCAGTGCTCCAGTCCCGTCACGAGCTGTCCTTCATGCCGCTCAAGATCTTCCAGCTGAAGTACTCCAACGTGGTGCACTCCTCGCTACTCGACGACGGAGGCCACTTTCTGGCGTTCGAAATGCCGCAAGTCGTAGCTGAAGATATTATAAAATCTCTCCTTATTACGGAAGCTTATTGGAATAAATAAATTAAATAATAAATCTGTTTTTGCATTTATGGATGTGTGCTGGAATGTATTTATTTATTTATAGCCTCTACAATAGGTATTATGTATAAAACAATATATAACAAATAAATTTATTTATTTAATACAAAACCTTAAATTAAATAAACTATATTACAACAAAATCTAAATTTAACCTAAATTAATAATAATAATACATATAAAATAAAAATTAAATACTTACAAAAAAATAGCTCCTCCAAATCGCTGTCTTGTGGCATGGTGCCCAATACACTAGCAGCATTTCCCCTTTCAATTACGATACTTCATTTTTTGGAGAAAAAACTGCCAACCCTATTGTCACCAGAGACGTCAATGAGCCTTGGAACAATTTCTTTATAAAATGCTTTAAGTTCCGATCCCCACGGGCCCATCGTTTCTACAGCAAACGTCGAAAAAAAGTAACTATTGCAAATCGTTTTATATTTTCGACGCTTGCTGATCTTTGCTTGTTCCGCTGCAACACCAGCTCTAACAAAAGTTCCTTGAAGGTTGGAAGGCGCTAGAGAATCCCAACAGGTAAAATCCCATACCATGGATTGACCCAATCTCCAAGGAACTAATGTCATTCCGTCTGGACGCTTGCCATCGTCTCGACTCAGACCGGTTGGTTCTAAAATAGATGAGATCGAGACAACTGCAAGCGTCCTAAACGATATATATGTCATATTAACTTACAAAATTTTAATGTTAGCAATAATAATAAAAAAAAAAAACAAAATCAGCACAATAACTATTGCATATGTATTTGTAATATTTAAAAAAAATAGATTAAAAACTAATTATAAATAAAACTAAACTAAAAATACCTATAAAATTAAATTATTCTATTAATTTATTTTAATTGCATGTGTGTACCAATCCCGTTTTACAACTTTTTTGATATGAGACACAACCGCATTCTTAAACATTTCTTCTCAAGACAGACTTATGGACGTCAAAAGCGCAAGAGCTTGTAGTAATTATGTCATTTTTTATTTAAAGTTCTCTTCGCGCGATGGATGATTAATGAGGTGATAGGGAAGGCAAAGGATCTAGCCCATACAGCCAACTCTGACGTAATATATCTTTCTTTTTTATGAGTTAATGCGGTCATCATAAAATTCCAGAGGCTGCAGAATTTGATGCTTTTCTTGGAGTCACTCGCGGCACCATAGCTCAAACACCTCGGGTAAAATATGGGAGTTGACAGCGCGGGAAAACCGCAAAAAATAAACTGCAACTTGTGCCCCATATTCAAAGTCCAATTTATCGTTGTCTGGCAAATAAATATTTAGTAACGCAATCTTCAATGTTACCAGAAAAAAAACTCAAATATTTAAAGTAGTAACATTTATATGCTGTTCGAGGTTGGAAGAGTTTACAACTAAGAATACTAATTTGGAGGATCCCTTATGAGGGATGATTTTCTAACATCCTTTGGGAGAGTTGAGATGAAGGGTGGTGCTGATATAAAATAACAAACAATATACTACATACTAAGACATACATACACTACATACTAAGACATACATACACAACATACTAATAAATACATACATATTATAAAAGCATATATTTGCCAAATATTTATTGTCAGCCCGATGCTTGTTTGTCTAAAAATAATTCAGGAATGATCTATACTTCTTTTATTTTAAATGGATTTGTTAGAATTTGTATAGACAAATAAACGTATTTCTAAACTCTTTGTTTTTCTATTGAACCCTTTTAAAAAGTTTAAAAGCTTTTGTAACGTCTACAAAATGAATATTATCAGCCAAACAAAGTTTTATCATTTAAGCCAAATAAAAACCGTAAGGAAAAATCCCACGCTTCTTTCTAAAACCGAACTCGGAATATTAATTATTTAATCCTTATTTTATCTCCACCATGTTATTAATCCCCAGCCCTCAGAGGGGAGAGAGAGAGAGGGTAATATCTCCCTTGTCTCCTTGTTACTTAGTATTGATTTTTCCTTGGGGGTTGGAGGCGTGGCTTTAATGTAAACCACCCACTACACGCGATTTCTACTACAGACAAATTTATGAAATACAATATATTATTTACATACAGCCAAATAGGTAATCAAAAACTATAAAATAAAGTTATTTTTTTAAATGAAAAATCCGAAAGCGTAAAAAAAAAATTAAAAGCTAAAAAGAAAATAAATAATAAATTAATAAACCATATAACAAATGAAATTCTAATGGGAAACATGGTAGCTTTAACATTCGAGGTAATATTAATTCGTCTATATATTTATGGAACGAACTTCCAAGAGGGCATTGGTGGAATCATACGTGAATTCATGGAATATGCTTAGAAAATTGTCTTAAAATAATTTATAATATTCTTTAAAATTAAGTATATGAATATGTCCAAAATGGCCGTAAATTTTTTTTCTAGAAAGTTGATAGACAGATTTGCATTTATTATTTGAATGCGAGAAAAACCAAGGACTAGTGTTTGAAAGACCAAGGGTGTCAACCGTGACGATAAAGATTGATGATGAAACTCTAGAACAAGTAAACGAAATTATATATCTGGGCAGAGTTTTTACTGCGGATGGAAAGTATGATAGGAATGTTGAAAGAAGAGCAAATGCGGGAAATAGTGTTAACGGTGCCCTGGGGTGACTGATCGGTAGTCGAAATGTCAGTGACAAAGCTCGGCTCGCCATACACAATGCCATGTTGGTACCAACACTGATGTATGGAAGCGAGACGTGGATATGTCCGAAAAAGCATGAGAGTAGGGTTAATGCAGTAGAAATGAGATCGTTACGTCGGATATGCGGCGTCACTTTGTCGGACCGCATACGTAACGTCGAAATACGGAAAAGGGTAGGTATAAAAGAAAGTATAGGGACAAAAATTAGGAAAGGCATGCTACGATGGTTCGGGCATGTTGAAAGAATGAGTGAAGAAAGATTGACGAACCAGATATATAATGCGAAAGTTGTGGGTGAAAGAGGCGCTGGCAGACCGAGACTCACATATCACGATCAAATAAATAAAACACTGGCTGAAGGTGCACTAAAAAGCCTTCGTAACAAAAGGGCATGTATGAAAAGGTTGATAAATGTCGACGAAGCGAAAGAGGTATGTCGTGATCGTGTCAAGTGGCGCTCAATTGTCTCTGCCTACCCCGCAAGGGATCCGGCGTGATGATATGTATGTATGTATTTATGTTTTATTATGGACCGAATAAATGGTAGCTAAACAAGCTGGGTGGCAATCTTTGGATTAATAGTCTCTATATCTAGGTTGGATTTTTGATACGGAACAGTAAGTGACAGTAATCTGAACCGTTATAGTTACAGAAAAACGTTCCTAGGGGACCATCAATATTGAGATATTCTGAACTGCATTCACAGATTTTGGAAAAATAATTTTATACAAAACCTTTTTTTTATTCCAATCGTTCCGGTTTTTCAAAGCCCTTACAGACAGGTCTTGAAAATACATCCTTAATGGTTATAAAAAAATTATCAAGTCAAATAAAACAAAATATTAAAGTACTTATAACATTTATTCATTTCAATAACTTAAGTAATACAACGAAGAACTAAAATCTACGTACACAATGGTATTGATTGAAATCTAATTATAATTTATTAAATTGATATTTAAAAGCAATAATTACATTTAACTGCCTCCGTGGTCTAGCGGTTAAGTCCGTGGACCTAGACTCGGAGGTGCCGGGTTCGATTCCGGGAAACGGTCGTGATGATACTTAATAATTACAGCGACAATTCAGCAACATTAATAACACGTAAAATAATATCTAAGGGTCACTAATTATTTCACTTAACCCTTTAAGACCTGCAGCCCTATACTGCTTCTTAGTCGCAAACGTTAGATTGTCAAAATAGTGAATTCTGTTATTTACCACAACCACTTTTAGCCCGAGTTTCTCCGATCATAGCCGACCTTACGTCAAAATAGCGTTTTCCACTATTTTAAAGGTCACCCATGGGGTTGCAACTTCAAAAAACGTGAATTAAATACTTAAATTGTCCGCCGCGAATTTATATTAAAGCTAATAACATTTATATTAATTAAACTAAGATTATATATTTACATTAAAAATAGTTTTATAACACACATTAGGTAATAAATCAAAAATATGGCAAATACTAAAATAAATACATAAAAGTTGTTTTTAAATGAACGCATCGTAACGTTATTTTGCTGTCATCTGTAGTGGAAACCTTTATACGAGAATACCAATTTTAATAGCGTTTTACACTGACAGTTCTGTTATTTAAGGGATTCCACTATATAACGTTGGCGCTTCAGTAACAGAATAGGGTGTTGTCATTAGAGTTATAACATATATACATTAAATATAAATTAAAAGCTACCTAAATAATAAAATTAATAATAAACTGAACTATAAATAAAAAATGACATCTAGATACGTCCCATTCGAGATAGTCCCAAGGAGACTGGCAACATTTTTGTATAGCGAGGCTAATACGTTGGCAGAAATAATTGCCAGCCTTCCTGTCTCCAGACTTTTTCGTCAGCCGCTTTGACAACAAGGATACCTTGCTGAAGATCCCCAAGGGCTCATCGTCTCGACTCCAAACGGCGCAAATTCCTAACCGGTACCAAGGTTGGCATATTTGCTCACCGTGAGCAACTGCATTATGAATCGTGAGTATTTATTCATTATTTTTATTATTATAGATCTTTGCATTTACACTTCATTCATAGAAAAACAGACTTATAATAATAATAATAATTCTTTATTTCGGTACAAATTTGTCCATAATTTTTGGAGCATAAAGCAATGCTCATGGATATTCTTTAAAATTATATTTTTAGTGTCCATTATGCATTTTCTAAATGAGGCCATACGATGTCGGATTACCGCGTCTAATACCGGCAGACGTGCCTCGGCAAACATGCTGGATGCACTACACCACCTGGGGAGCCGAAACAGAATTCTGAAGGCATGATTCCTTCCTTCAGTCTCCTGTAAGACTCCTTGGTGTAGTTGCACCACAACTGCGGTGTGTACAGAGACCGACAGTAAGCGTTAAATAGGGATATTTTAACAGCACGGGAACATTTGAAGAGCCTCCTCGCGATCATGTTAGCACGGACAGCAACCGAACGCCTCTCTCTCTCAACATCCAGATTGTCTTTAAGGTCTTCAGATACTATATGACCAAGGTATCTGAAGGACTGCACGATTTCCAACGGCTCATTATTCAGATACAGAACCGGTCTGTAGTCTGTCCTCCCCGATTTGAAAATTATGCATACAGACTTTTCGGTGTTGTATAAGAGGGAGTGCTCAGCTGCGTAGGTCTTATATAACAATTATATAAGCCCTTTATTATCGTATATAACGGACACATAAATAAATAAAAATAAATATTTCCAGACAGGTCACACAGCGCCATCTAGTTTCCGTGGTAAGCTACGAGGCTTGTGTTACGGAAACTAGATGGTTGATAAACTACATATTATACTTTTTTTTTGTAAATATATACATATTATACATATAAACACCCAGACCGAGACAAATTATACAATGTACAACTTGCCCCCGGTGGGAATCGAACCCACGACCTCCCGAGTTCACGGCAACGTTTGTTACCACTAGACCACGGAGGCGGTAAAGAAAAACCAATAATTCTGAAAGAAAAAAAATAATCATGATTTATTTGTTATATTTATTTCAACTACAAATGTAATATTTATTATTATTAAAAAATACATTTATACGAGATTAAGGTTTAAGTAAATGTCATTAGGATTCAACAAGATCTCATTTACCTGCACAAAATTACACAATCATTGCTTCAATACTCTACTTTGCTGTCTTCTCTCAGATTTAGTACTTGGCGTAATCCCCGACAAAAGAACCGGACATTTATTATTGGTACCCATAAAATCAACAGCTCTTATAATAACCCTATTAACCGTATGTGTCGACTATTTAATGACCTTTCCCGCGATACTAGACATTTTCAACCCAAATATTAGTCTATTTAAGAGACAAGTGTTATGGATTGTAAACTAACGTAAAGTGACTTTTTACTATTCTTATATTGACTTTTTTAACTTATGATATAACTTTCAACATAAATTGACATTAATAATAATTTATTTATTCTCGTATATAGTATTAATATATTGATAAAGATGAAATGGATGAAACCTAAAATTTTTTAACTGAAAAACACTGTTGACTCTAATCATCCAAGTAGCTATGTGTAGCATGTCGTGTACACTGCCCTTGGGTTGAATTCCGACCTTATAAATTATTGTAAATTTGTGCTTGATATGTATTAATTGTAACCTGTAATAATAAATAAATAATAAATAAATTTAAGCATAAAAGGTATACGAGTATAATCGCTTCGAGGGAACATCTACTTTATTTGGTTTTTGGTGGGATTTGGTGTTTATTTCACTTCTTATTCTCACTTCTATCTCTATCAAAATTCTCACCATTGTGACCTTTAGCATCTTCATTTTTACCATTCTGGTTTGGAGCAATCATCAGCAAGTTATTGCCATTTCTATCCGGCGTCAAATTCCTCAATGGTAGCTGACGGATTCTCGAAGGAAAATAGTAATGGTTTCTCAAAATTCTTAAATGTTCTTTGCCAAAATAGTAGTCAGTTTTCGTGAATATGTTCCTGGATTGATAGCGACGGTAATGTTCGTCGTTTTCATCGTTTCCGTATTTGGCGAAGAATTCGTTTTCTACGAAGAGCTTCGATTTGGGTCCTTCGTCTTCGTTTGGGTGTCTTTTGCGTCTTCGGAGCAGCTGGTTTGGGCTGGATGGAGACTCGCATTTGATGCCCAGAGTGTTGTTCTCCTTGTTGGTTGAAAGGCAGTGGGTCTTCTGCCATTCCAGGACTTCGCAGAGAAGACCTATGTATCTGTGAAAATAAAAAAATGGGAAATAAATTCATCATCATCATGATATAAATTAAAGTAAAGTGCCATCATGACCGTATCCATTTCTGGGTGGTAAGAAACGATAAATTTTATATTATTTAGACAATACAATCTCAACAATATGATTAGTAGGGTACTTGTCACTGCTGGAATACGCACTATCCTAGAACCCTTTGCGATTGCGCCGAGGGAAGCCAAGAGACCCGACGGCATGACCGTTGGGCCGTGGAAACTTAGGCGGTCTCTGGTGTGGGAGCGCGGGGAGTGCGGTGGTTTCTGCTGCGAACCTCATGCTGCGCAAATACGCCAAACTCGGTACAGGTTACGAGTTTGCGCCGTTTGGGGTCAAGGCGATGAACCATGAAGCCAAGAGTCTGGCTAAGGAGTTGTCCAAGCGGCTGACGGAGAAATCTGGAGACAGAAAAGCTGGCAATTATTTCTGCCTCGCTATACAGAGGGGAAATGTTACCAGTCTTGGGACTATATATTTTTATATTGTGTACGTATATGTAATTTTGAGTACTATAAATATGTAATTCAAATTCAAATTCAAAATCGTTTATTTGCTTTAAATGTGGTACATACGGTAATATGGTTAGTAAGTTGGCTCTGCACATTTAGCCATTGTTGTGGCATGCAAAAATTGTTTTTATTTAAATATATTCTTATTCAGTAAGTTTGGTCATCATTATATAATTAAATTTACGTCAGTACATTTAATTAATAAACAGACAAAAAAAACAAAATAAAAATATGTCAAACAAATTCTTTTTCGTTACGAATTCAAAAGATTTTCTCTTTCAAAATTACCCCCATGCACGTAATTATGAGTTATTTTAATATTTTTCTTCATCCTGCCCATCACCTTACATGATCCCCAAGGTTAGCTGGTGAAGAATGCCTTATGGCGTTAATAAATATCTCTAAGAAGTGAGGGCATTATTTATTTATGGTTTATTTTATGTATTAGGTTTAGTTTATAGTTAGTTAATTTGATTAATTTTATTTAAGTTGATTGTAATTATTAGTTTATATTTTGTAAATATTATTTTGTGGTATAAAATGTATGTAGACAATACAATTAAAACAGAAATAACAGTAAAATGTAGGTCATTAGATTTAAATTATTAGTAGCAATTGAACAGAGACTATATAGCAACAGTAAAAGAAATAATAATAATTACCAATAGGTTAATGATTGTTTAGATAATAATAAGAGGTACGACCAAGTATAAAAATATATTAGCATACTCGTAGAATAGTATCCGTATATTAGCATACTCGTAGAATAGTATCCGTATATTAGCATACTCGTAGAATAGTATCCGTATATTAGCATACTCGTAGAATAGTATCCGTATATTAGCATACTCGTAGAATAGTATCCGTATATTAGCATACTCGTAGAATAGTATCCGTATATTAGCATACTCGTAGAATAGTATCCGTATATTAGCATACTCGTAGAATAGTATCCGTATATTAGCATACTCGTAGAATAGTATCCGTATATTAGCATACTCGTAGAATAGTATCCGTATATTAGCATACTCGTAGAATAGTATCCGTATATTAGCATACTCGTAGAATAGTATCCGTATATTAGCATACTCGTAGAATAGTATCCGTATATTAGCATACTCGTAGAATAGTATCCGTATATTAGCCAGCGAAGAGTTGTCTAGATACTGCCTCCGGTGATCAGTAATATTTTTAGTTCGTCGCACCGTGACAAAGCTAGAGTCTTGGTCGCCCAGTCATAAGAACGATTTCCATAAATACAAAAAGGTCAAACCTTATACTACTAACTTCCACTAATAACAACTTATGGAATCGTTATTCAGACAGTCAGTGGAGTCGTCCAGGTCCGGATGGCTAATGGGCCTGGGTTGGGGATGGGGACATTTACTGATGTAACAGCGCCCGTGTGGCTCACGAACCCAGGTGGTCTAGGTTCGTCTATTTCAGCTCTCCTCCAGGAGCACTTCTCTAGGAAGCGGTCTCCCGTCGGGGGGCCGAGCGCAAGACGGAGCGATATTCTGAAGATGCTTGATGCTGATCTCGAGCTATGACGAACCATGGCGCTCGGGAGACCACTCTGAGCGATAAGTTCTGCTGACTTTAAATTAAAAATTTAAGTCAGACCCTGGCCAACCCATCTGGCTAGCGTGGCGAGTGTAGCCCAAATTTTTCCCCTATATGTTCTGGTATATTCAGCAATGGAGGACTATGACTGTGTTTTATGATGATGATGATGATGAAGGCAGAAGCAAGCGGTTCGAGATGTGAATTGTTTATAAAAACGTAATGCACGACTTTACCTTATAGCCATTCGTAAAATTTCATTCTTAGACAGCTTTTTGTCTGGTGGATGTGTTGGCACAAGTCTTCGTAGTTCTGCGAAGGCTCCGCTGACATTCTGTTGTCGCCATCTTTCGCGGCAATTTGTGAACAACTTGCGTGGAGGTCGCAGTGTTAGACAAGAACCAGGGTGGGGTAGGTCGTCTTGAAGAGTCTGAGAAAGAAATATGAGAATTGAAAAGCCGATAAGGACTTTAAGCTAAACATCTTGAAGAAGTACCAACAGTCGTATATAAGAAAACTGACAAATCAATCACGCGGAAACAAATGTCATCCTAGTATAACGTAGATTTTTAACCCATAATAAGGCACGAGTTAATAGGGTTTTAAATGCAGAAGTTGAGTGGTTTTAGGGTAAATGACTACCGTAGAATTCAAAAATTACAAAGCAATGGAAACAAACATAACACAGACGCAAATTAAATCAACAATCACGTGATGAAGCTAAATTCTACTTACAGGATATTTTCTTAAACATAAAACTTGCTTTTTCTCTGTATTGGTCGAAAAACGACTGTTTCTGTCACTCAAAATTCGACTACTGACACTTTGAGATCAAAAATTTACTTCAAGTGTTGCCATAAAACAAGCAGTGTTGCCAGGTGACAAATTTAAATACTACTATAAATCTATGGTTTATGGTTTCGTTCGTTCATTGAATTGATTTTTAATAGAAAAGAACATTTTTGTTTACAGATTGTGTGGGAAATAATATCCCTTTGCCTTATTAAAGGTTAAACTAGACGACTGGAAAAGGAATGGGAAGACGCCGCGATAGATGGAAGGTCACTACTAAAGGTTAGATGCAATTATAGATAATAATCACGACCATAAGTTAGACACAAGCTAATAATCGTAATAAACCTAGCGAATATCGCTAGATTAAAGTTACCAGCTTAAATGCTTCTCATCCTAATAAGACTCCAGGTCTACCGTCATCATCAAATCATCAAACATCATGAACTGACCTGATGTGAACTTCCAGCCAGTGTTCTCGTGTCGTCATCGCTGTCAGGCAGACAGAGGTCGTCGCTTAACATCTCACTGTCTGGCTCCTCATCAGAACACGACTCCTGATCTGACGTCATCATGAAGGCTGCAGCTGGACAGTTATTAGAAATTACATATTATGTGAGAAAGTCTAATTCAAGACTTAGCTTTACGCAGTGGAAGTTGGTGCGAGAGGAATTCCAGCAAAGTTTTTGCACCACTTATTGAACCAACAGGGCCAATAATACATTTATGGAACGAGCTTCAAGATCGCATTAACGGAATCGTACAGCATTGGGTTGGGTAGTGAGAGGAGCAGAGTGGTGGATAGTAAGCGTGTTGTTGCTTAATAAAAAAGTTGTCGTCCTTTGTTAACCCTCCTTTAGTCGTTCACATGCCCAAGACACCATTCTTCTCCTCTCGCTTTCCCACATACGATGGACTCAGCATCTGCACGTTGAATGGAATTCTTAGTAATTTGTCTTCTTTTACTTCCGTACCAGGCCCATCATGATAATTTTTTTGCCAATGTCTCAAGCGTATTAAATTCGAGAGAAGTGACAAATAGAGGGTAATTCTTAAGATTTATTCGTAAGAGCCTTGTTTGGCCTTCTCTCGCCACGCTGTCCAACTTGTTTGATGTAGAGTATCATCATCACGACCGTTTCCCTTTCGGGGTGGTCAGAACCCACGCTTATAAATAAGCGGATTCACATTTAGCCAACTTTACTATAGGCCAATCATGACAAGTGGCAAGCTCGTCGATGTCTCCAGGCGTACCAAACTCGGGAAATATCACAAATAAATTCAATATTAATTAAATGTATTTATTTACGCCTAAGCCTATCCAACTGCGCAGAGGCGTGCGACAGGGGGATGTCATATCCCCGAAACTGTTCACGAACGCGTTGGAAGATGTTTTTAAAATGCTAGACTGGAATTACTGCGGCATAAACATCAATGGAGAATTCATCTCACACCTCCGATTTGCGGATGACATAGTCATTATGGCCAGTTCACTCAAGGATCTTAGCGGAATGCTGAACGGCTTAAACGTAGCATCCCAGCGGGTTGGTCTCGAAATGAACTTAGACAAGACGAAAGTCATGTTCAATGATCATGTCAAGCCGAGGCCAATCTGCATAGGAAACGACACTCTCGAAGTTGTGCAAAATTACGTATACCTCGGGCAGACTATCCAATTAGGAGCAGCCAACTTCAGCAAAGAAGCCGACAGACGCATTCAGCTAGGATGGGCGGCATTCGGGAAACTCCGGCACATCCTCTCATCGTCTATACCACAATGTTTAAAGACTAAGGTCTTTAACCAGTGCGTCCTCCCGGTAATGTCGTACGGAGCAGAGACGTGGACACTAACAGTGGGTCTGGTCCATAAATTCAAGGTCGCTCAGCGAGCCATGGAGAGAGCTATGCTTGGTGTATCTCTGGTGGATAGAATTCGAAACGTTGATATTCGTCAGAGAACGAAAGTTACAGACATAGCTTTTAAAATTAGCAAGCTGAAGTGGCAATGGGCCGGACACATCTGCCGCAGAACCGACGATCGATGGGGCAAACAGGTTCTAGAGTGGAGACCACGTACGGGAAGACGCAGAGTGGGACGACCCCCCGCCAGATGGACAGATGACCTAAAGAAGGTCGCTGGTGGGGGTTGGATGAGGGTAGCGAAAGATCGCGTTAAGTGGCGAGCCTTAGGGGAGGCCTACATCCAGCAGTGGAGAGATACAGGCTGATGATGATGATGATGATTTACATTAATAAATATTTTTGTGTCCCGACCAGGAATCGAACCCGGTACCTCCGAGTCTAAATCCACGGACTTAACCGCAAGACCACGGAGGCAGTTTGTTTGATGTTTTTAGTCAAATTCCTAACGTTTTTACAAGTCTAGTGGAACTGTGACCGATGCACGGCATTACGTGCTCTCCTCCTATCGGGAACGGTGGTGTAAACCTTTGACAAATGTATATAAGATGAGTATATTTCTCATTTGTACATGTATGTTTGTTCAAACCACACCTGTCAGGGCTGGGGCGGCTTCGGACTCGGCTGAAATGGCCAAATGTCGGAAATACGAGTCTGTTGCTAATGACTACGTGTTTGTGCCTTTTGTTTTTTAGACAATAGGACTGTGGGGGCCAAGTGCTAAGAAGTTATTTAAAGAATTGCGGCTGGTTAATGCTGTATGTTGTTAAGGCGCGGTGGTGGCTCGTTTGTAAGAACGCGGTCCTTAAATCCTACAAAGGTCGGTTCAAACCCACCCGGCATGTACCAATGAGAAATACACTTTTCTTACGTACATTTGTCATAGATTTACAACACCGGTTCCACTAATACCAACTTGTGGAATCGTTAATAAATTGTCATTCAAAATTGGCATCATGTCCTCGCCAAGCCGTCTGGCCAGCGTGGCGAGTGTAGGCCAAATTCTCCAGATATATGTTCTGGAAGGCCCATCTCCAGCAGTGTAGGTCTAGGACGCTGTGTTCTAGGGGCTGTAATGAAATGCTGTATGTGATAAATCAAATCAGAATGCTGCAAGTGTTCTTGGCACACTGCCACATGATCAAGTCATTTTTATATATAGTTTAGTTTTATTTTTAATTTAGTTTATATATTTTTAATTAAATCATTTTTCAATGTTGAATATAAGTCTACGGTATGTATTTTTACCCAGATACCGGACATTCTTATCACCGGAAAACTAATAATAAAGTCAGTTTATAAATGGTTTTGTTCATTCAAATAACATTTATTTTTTGAAAAGAATATCAGATAATCTATCAGGCTAAGTATCATCACATTACGACCGTATTATGTTATGAGAACGCCTTGAAAAAGTTATATTATATTCGTACGGCTGGTAGCACTCCAAATATCCCCGCTATAATTACGACTTGACTTGCGTCAAAAAAAATAAACCAAATATTTATGTACACTGGGTAAAATAGTTATGTATTTGGTGTAATACAAAATCGGTTAAATAAATAAAAAACGTCATGAGGGCTTGACTTAGCCTGCAGCCCAAATTTCTTTACTATTTCAAAACTAATTTTGCGTCGATTAAACTTTAGTTTGTTCTTTTAGATCCCATATTAGTTTTTGTACCCATGCAGTATTCTACTTACCTACAAAGTTGCAGCTAAACAAATCCACCATATCCCTTTCAGCACGACAAAAAATATTATAAATATTGAAAGGTTTATTAATAACTTTGAGGTCCTTGTGGTCTAAAATATCTCATAAAAATAGTGGAAAAATTAAAAGTAAAATAATGGAAATTAAATCCACTTATGCATGTGTTTTTCTTTACTAGTCATAAATTATAATTACTAAGTAGCTAGATGAGTGCACTAACTAGCACGGCATGTGACCTTGCGCCCTCCTGATAGTAACCAGTTTTGGGTTAGAAGCTCCGCGGGCTTCCGGAGACTCATCTCGTCCGTCGCCCAACTCCCCACCAGCCGAGCGCCTCGTCTTCACGCCCGGCTGCTACACGAGATAAGCATTAGCTAGATTACCTACACTCTTAAATGTGCGGAAGTGTCCTCAACTAAATATACAATAAATCTACGACCCGTTATTTGTTGTTTTATTTGTCGAGCCCCGGTCCTTAACCGGGGAGTTCGTGACATTGTAAGTGGCGTGCAAGGTCCTTGAATGCTAGCAACTGGAATCAGACACTCATGACTGACATCAGTCCCTAACACTATGCCGGCTTGACTGGACCGATGTCCAGTATTGTTTCGAAGCAATAAAACAGAATTTGGCCACCGCTAGTTTTTTTTGTAATAACGCACACTTTATATTGTCCGTGCTGAAAGCGATTTGTTACCATTTTTTTTAGGTATTCATAACTTATAGAACTGCCTCCGCGGTCTAGCAGTAAAGTCCGTGGATTTAGACGAGGATGTACCGGGTTCGTATCCAGAACACAATAATTAATTTAATTTATTTGTAATATTTATCATAAATATCTATAAATATATCTATTTTAATGTGTGTTTTTAGTTTATTCTAATTATTATGTAGTTATATGTGTATGTATGTATTATGTATATATGAGTATATGTAGGTTTATATATGATGTATATTAAGTAGTATATGTATTTGATATTAGGTTAAGTATTAGTTATAGCAAAAACTGTCTCTTTTAACTCTTATTTTTGCACCGTCTCATATTTCTATTTGATATCTCCTTTGTCCCCAAGGTCGACTGTCAGAGAATGCCTCATTAAGCTTCGCCTTTTGTACATTGTACAAAGTTTTTAAATAAATAAATAAAATATTTCCCGAGTTTGGTACGCTGGAGACATCGACGAGCTTGCCACTTGCCATAATGGGCCTATAGTAAAGTTGGCTAAATGTAAACCCGCTTTAAAAAACGTGTGGTTTTTGACTACCCCAAAAGGGATACAGTCGTGACGATAGCACCATTTTTAACTTTAATCGTTACAAATACAAATTCTACATTTTGGCGTAACTCAGCCAAAGGCTTACTATAATAATAACTTTTCATCCTTTAATTGCACCCTACATGGCCCAAAACTATATTTTATGTTTAGTTACAATCCCTAAACCATTTTTTTTATATACATATATTTATTTTTGTAAAATGTTAACACATACCAACACCAGATGATATAGTAACAGGCATAAAATAATATATCACAAACTGCACAAAACACAACTAAGATTTTTTTTACACATGCAACCGCTACGAAGTGACAAACGAAACTGTCATAAAACAAGGATTTCATCGTATAGGATCATAACAGCATACATTGATTGCTATTTACACGCAAGGAGAATATTTTTTTGACAAAAGCATCAATGTATGGGGTTTGGAAAATCGATTGTTCCAAAAAGGGGAAAACCAAAAGAGGCGTCACCAATAGGAAATAGGGGTGGATTTGTAAATTCACCACAGAACAGTAGAAACTAGTAGAAGTCGTTTATGGGTGGAGCTTGCGTAGCAGTAGCACGCGTAGCTATAAGAATTTTTGCAACTAGACAACACACAAAAAGTAACCACGTTTATTAAAAAAACGCAAATAGACATATTATCCAAAAGTTAAATTATCATTTGTCATTGTCATTTGGCATGGTTGTTGAATCCAGATTCCTCAAGTTGCTTATTCTTTCCCTACACCAAAAGTGACATCTACTAACGTCACTGTTGTATCTGCGCGACCGCGATGCGAGCTAGTAGAGCTAGCATGGCGAAAATACGTGAATCCAACCAAAAGACTAGATAATAATAATAATTAAAGTTTTGTGTAAAGTGCAGTGCTTGGCCAAGCTGGAAATAATGTGCTTCGAGATCTGTGAGTACCTATATTGATTCCCCCAAGTCGTATGTCTTTGTCTACTTATTTCAGCACGATCATCATCTCCTAGCTTAGATGTGAATCAGGAATAGCCCTAAACGTAAGCAACACAGAATTAGATGCAATAAAACCACCGAGCTATTATAATTCTTCTCCTTAAAAAAATATACAGTCCACTCCTAGAAGCTCAACCAAATATTATATAACAAGTACCCATTTTATTTAGTCGAGTATATATAATTAATTAAACAATTAATGAAATATTAGATATTAATTAAAGTACCTAAGCAAGAAATAATAAGTAGTTTTATCACAGTAAGTAATACTGTTTTTGCTCCATGTATATGTATACATCAAAGGTACTTAACGCTTTTAAAATGTATTAATTGATGTACCTATACTATAAGTATAATGTGTATGTATGATTATATTTAATATAAATGTAAGTTTATATATATGTGTATGTATGTAAGGATCTATAATATGTAATATTTTTACATTGCAGTAAGCACATAGGTACATACACAAATACAAATTTTCACGCCAGATCCCTTGCGGGGTAGGCAGAGACAATTGAGCGCCATTTGACACGATCACGACATACCTCTTTCGCTTCGTCGACATTCATTAACCTCTTCATACATGCCCTTTGGTTACGAAGACTTTTTAATGCACCTTCAGTCAGTGTTTTATTTATTTGATCGTGATATGTGAGTCTCGGCCTGCCAGGGCCTCTTTCACCCACAACTTTCGCATTATATTTCTGGTTATTCAATCTTTCTTCGCTCATCCTTTCAACATGCCCGAACCATCGTAGCATGCCTTTCCTTATTTTTATCCCCATGCTTTCCTGTATTGCAGTAAGTAAACAATATAATTGCCTTTTTTTTTGTGAAGTTTATCACCGTTGCCACTTACAAATATGTATTATATAGATTTTAATTTACATACATTAGCAAGAATGCAGTGTTGCGCATCGCAATCACGTGACATGCTAGTTCTACTGTTTATTTTTGTTCTATGTACACACATCTACATTATTGTGAAGACAAATGTTTATCTTAAAATAAATAATACGACGAATTATCGTAATAACGAGTTGAAGTGCTTCAAGTACACGTGTCTTACTTAGATAATATTGTTCTATGATTAGACATGTTGACTACCTTAGGTCTGGCGGGTATTGCCCGTAGACTGTTTGTTAAAGCGCAAACGTTACATCGTTACGTTGTTTGTTTGCGTCATCTAAACAGCGTCTAAAAAACTCAGACTTGTGCTTTATAAAGCACAAATAAGGCAATGCGTGGAATACTGTTCTCACCTCAGCTAAGCACCTTACAGATACTCTCAATGTCCTACAGAGGTGGGCGATTCGGATAGTGGACGACACAGTTCTAAAACTATCGAATCGCTGCAGCTTTGCCGAGATAGCTCTACAACCTTATCCCTTCTTCTCGATTCCGCAACCGAACCACACGTACAGGCCAAAATACCGTAGCCCTACCGTAGCTTGCGTCTTACATCTGTCGCACGCTGAAGATGTGGAATAGTCTCCCAGCCACTCGTATAACCTGGAGTCCTTCAAGCGAAGTGTGAAAAAGTCAAAATCAAATCATTTATTACAATTTGGCCTTCTCGGGCTCTTTTGTATTGTCACATTACGTTGTTATAATTATTTAAATAAATTATATTAAATTTATTACAATACAATTGAATTTACCTAAATATAAACATACACCAACAGTAAAAGGTGTCCAAAATATATTAATAATATACATTTGCACATCTACCAGGCATTTTTGTCACTAATAAAATCATTTATCTTATAATAGGCCTTGCCTATAAGTCGACGTTTGACATAAATTTTTAGTTTATCTAAACACAAGCTAGGTAGTTCCTTTGGGAGTGTGTTATAAAAACGAACACCAAGTCCCAAAAAAGACTTACTAGTTTTACTGAGGCGTAGGTGAGGCAAAGCTAATTTGTGATTATTGCGGGTGTTGCGAGAATGCAAGTCACAATTCCTTTTAAATTGTTTTATATTCTTGTGGACATACATAATATTTTCTAGAATATACTGAGATGCCACTATAAGAATATCATAGCATCTTAATAGGCCGGCATAATAGTACCGATAGACATGTCGGCCTTCTGGGGCTGGCGTCAGTCGTTTCCATTCTTGGACCTCCCTTATGGCTTACCATAAATTGTCATGCATGGTATAAACAGTAGATTCCCGCGTTATATATATATTGTCTCTGCCTACTCCGCAAGGGATCCGGAAGATATGTATGTATATATTCATTTTGTGTATGTAATATTAGTATGTAAGTCTATTATAATAAATTACACCCTTGTTAACCCTCCACACTCTCAAATGGGAGGCAGTTAAAAAGTTATCAATTAAATATATATATTAAGTAAAAAAATATGTCAATTTTTGTCAAAATTAGGAAATGACTGAGAAAGAGTCTTGCGAAACAAGGGAAAAAGAACAAGCTGTCTAGAACTCTGTGTTTCGATAAACCATTAGACCATGTTAGCAGTTACCGACCAAAAACGGTCGTGATGATACTTACTTTGAGACATATTAACGGCCGTTATAATATTAAAATAATCCATGATCATCATAATGATATACTTATTCTTCTAATGATACGCTCTCTATACCCACTCACCATACTACCTGTGTGTCCAAATCTGTCGCAGTTGTGGCTGCTAACCTTTGGAATCAGCTGCCAGTTAAAATTCGCCAAGCTCCAAATAGATGTATTTTTAAAAAACTAGTGTATGCTCACTACATGCAAGACCGAGGTTCGTAATTTTCCATGTTCCTCCTTTTGTTTTAGCTTAGTCTTAATCAGACTGTGATTTATCATTAGTAGGTATAGTATTGTGTATATATTATATTGTATTGTTAATATTTTATTTATGTAGGTTATATGTATGTAATTATGTAATTATTAATAAGTATGTATATGTTATCTGCATTAAAACTCTTCAAGTTTATTTAGTATTGCATCTACCTTACTGCTCTCGTTGTCCCGAAGGTTTGACCGTCATAGAATGTCTAGCGGCATTAGGTCCGCCTTTGTACTTTGTGCAATTAAGTTTAAATAAATAAATAAATACACTTATGTCCCTAAATTAAAGGTCTAGGGTAGTGGTAATCGCAAGTCATTTTATTTGACCACGGCAGCACATTAATTAGATATAAGATACTATTAGTGACAAAACAAAACTAGTTTGTGCCCTCCCCGCGATAAAATACCGCCGTAATAGGATCGTTAAAGTACGATTAAATGTTTTCCTTATTAAACATAATATATAAATATACACAAATAAAACCCTTTTCACATCACTGCGTTAGAGATCGTCAGATGTTAACGAAAAGCTTACGTACCAAGAATTGGGACTGATCAATGAGATTCAAATAAAGGACATCATTCATCTATAATTGGCTAAATTGTATTCACAGGTATTATATACATTTTTCGATAAAAGAGATTGCCCAAAACCAGGCCCAGACTTTTTTGCAACGTGCCTCAACTAAATACAATTCTCTAATCATAACAATTAGTTGTGTCTTTTTAAAATTTAATTATAACATCTCTTTTACCCCAGCATTAAAATACAATTTAATTAAATAGTCAATTGGTTAAAATTTATATTTGAAATAGTTACAAAGTACTATTTATACGATTAGGTTCTTTATTTTGCGAGGTACTTTATTATAGATAAAACATTGGATTTCAAATCGAAGGGATAAAACTATGTAATTATTAAGGTAAAAAAGTTTTTCTTAATTATTGTTATGCTAGGGTAAAATAAATAAAATTAATTACAGATTATGAAATCACAATATATTAACTATCAAATAAAAAAGAAATCATTATGGCACGAGAACATTAATTGGGCCCATTTCTCTAAGATAAATGGGCATTCTTATTTGACATTCAAAACAAACTAAACTTTAAGAAAAAAAAAAATGTGAAAAAAATATATAAAAAAAAAGTCCTTCGCGCTATTTTGCGTGGACATGTCAAGTGCAAGTTTTTGTTTTGTAAATTAATTTACTGTGGATATTATTGGTCAAAAGTTGCTTGGTTTAATAATGTGCTACAATGTGAATAATTATGGAAAACGATAAATTGGACTTTAAATATGGGGCCGAAGTTGCAGTTTATTTTTTGCGGTTTTCCTGCGCTGTCAACTCCCATATTTTACCCGACGTGTTTGAGCTATGGTGCCGCGAGTGACTCCAAGAAAAGCATTCTGCAGCATCTGGAATTTAATGATGACATCATTAACACATAGAAAAAAAAAGATATATTACGTCAGACTTGGCTGTATGGGCTAGACCCTTTGCCTTCCCTATCACCTCATTCATCATCCATCGGGAGAAGAGAACAAAAAAAATATAAAAAAAATTGAATAGCCTATATAAATTTTAATTAAACTTTATAGTTAAAACTTAACTAAATAATTAATTTTCTTAATATATATAACATACATGTATTATCAGTATATTACACCAGATGGTAAGTGGCGCGCGAGGTCCATGAATGTTAGCAACTGGAATCAGAAAAACATGACTGACATCAGTCCGTAACACTATGCCGGCTTGACTGGGCATGACTGATCCTGAAACGTGTTAAAACAATTTACTGGGTTTATCGTCACGAATGGTGGATACTTTCCTGCCCCGGCAGACTGGGCAATTTGCAATGTCAAATGCCAATTTTTGCTTGCCATGGTGATATTTATACAAAAATAACACTGCTTGAAACAAGACTTACGTATTTTTATTATGCTATGGAGATCCTTTTTTTTTTTTTTATTATTTACAATTTCTCCAAATTCCTATCACCACTGTTACATTATCGATTACAATAATCGTCCAAAGTATCGCACCGTTAATCGTAGCAGTGTGGAAGTGGTTCTAACAATATTGTACATATGTCTATTCGTTACACAATCTTGAATTGATAACAAATAAATACGACAGTATTCTGGTAGACTTTGCCAAAGAAACACGCGCGGGACGAATCCTATAAAACCAAGGCCCCGCATAATTAAAAGTACAATTTTGTTTATTTTTTAAATCTATTCGCGGCGACAATACACCAAGGCCGTACAGCCATCGACACGTTAAATATTTCAATTATTGTTTTGCTATTAGGAGTATTTTATATTAATTGTATGTAATACTACAGCCTAAATTAGATTTTTATTGTGTGAATTCTGTGTTTTGTGTTTATAAATGATATCACCGCGCTTTTATTAGAGGTATGTACTTGTGTTTGTTGCTTTGTTTATTTTTTATATTCTTTGATACAATATCTTTACGCCAGATCCCTTGCGGGGTAGGCAGAGACGATTAAGCGCCACTTGACACTATCACGTCATACGTCGCTTTGTCGACATTCATCAACCTCTTCATACATGCCCTTTTGTTACGAAGGCTTTTTAATGCACCTTCAGCCAGTGTTTTATTTATTTGATAGTGATATGTGAGTCTCGGTCTGGTTTTTATATTCTTCTTCCAATTCAATTCAAATTCAAATTCAAAATATTTATTTCCATATGGTTCACATGTAACACTCGGATATTGTAATTTTTTTTACAATATTAATAAAATAATAAATAAAAAGATTAAATTAAATTATGGATAGACCGAAATAAGTAAGTGACATTGCTGCCATAAGCAAGTTCGAGGCATGAATTAATGAGATATAAGTAATACAATTAATAGGAATTTAAAAAAAAAACTAAATTCCAAATGTTACAAAATTGTATGCTTTGAATAAGTCATTCAAGACAATATCGACAAAAACGTGTTATATATGTTATATGAGAGTTTACAGCGTGGTAAAGCAACGCAACAAAAATAACTGTTTGTCTGCGCCATACATATAATGTAGGTGTATAGCTATCAAATTTACAGATTCATAATTATTCACATTAATTGACTCATTTAGCTTTGTTTGTGTTTCGTTCATTTTGGCGCGGTTCCTTGTCCTGTCAAAATATCTAGGTTATGTTTATCTTGTCAACATTCCGTACGGGATCATTTACCTCCTCGCAATAAATTTATTATGCTATACCAAAGACAATAAATATAACAGGACGGGGCATGAAGCCAAATGGTATTAAAATCAAGTCTAGGCTTATCTGTCATAAAATTAATTATTAATATGTTTATTTCTCACATAAGATACACATGTAAAGATATAGTGCATAATGTCTTTCCATCGGAAAAACTCGGATCCCAACCGAAATACGACGGCACCCAAAGGGTCAATCAGTTATTGTATTAAGTATAACAATCCCTAAATCAGTTACTATTCTGTTATCAAACAAACTAGATAGGTACATGTTGTTATCAAGGTTTTTATGTAAAGCACATGTTGAGGTTGTGATGGGCCTCGCGTATTTAAACACGTTTTTTTCGCATTTCCGAGACCTTGAAATTTTTACTTATTATGTGTTTGTATCCAAAATTATCGCCGCTATAATATTAATATTAAAGTGACAAATAATAAATATACATTCCTTATACATACATACATAGTTTTTGGTTGACTTTTGGTTTTGCACGTGTAATATTACCTATAGTCTGTTCGTAGAAAGTTGATAAATTATAATACAAATCCAATTAGTTGTTTTTATAAAGAAATATAAATTTCCTATTTGTCATATCAACAGCTACTGTAGCAGCTGCTGGATGTAGGCCTCCCCCAAGGCTCGCCAATTTACGCGGTCTTTTGCAACTCTCGTCTAACCTCCGCCAGCGACCTTCTTCAGATCATCTGTCCATCGGTCACGGGAGGTCGTCCCACTCTACATCGTACCGTACGAGTCTCCATTCTAGAACCCATTAGCCCTATCGGTCGTCGGTTCTGCAGCAGATGTCTCCGTCCCACTGCCAGTTCATCTTCAACGTTTCGGATTCTGTAGATCAGAGAAATACCAAGCAAAGCTCTCTCCATAGCTCGCTGAGTGACCCTGAACTTACAGACCAGACCCACTGTCAGTGTCCAAATCTCTGCTCCGTACGAAATTACTGGGAGGACGCACTGGTTAAATACGGTTTAAATAGTATTTAAACAGTATGGTATGGACGATGAGAGAATGTGCCGAAGTTTCCCGAATTTTATATCACTTTTATCAATTCATCTATTAGCTTCCTGCTGAGCTGATTCCCTATTAGTTTCCACACATCTTATGTATAGCTTAGCTTCATTTGTTTAATAAATTTGTTCTCCTAAATTAAGAAAATAGATACAAAATAATAACGTATCAGTATTGGTATCGATGGCCCTTCGGGTACGAATCCCGGTTGATACTTCCCCGGCCCGGCAGACTGGGCAAATTACCACCATCAGTCCGCCTACCACCTATTTGTTATTCTCGTTGAAAGTATGTGCCTGGTGCCTTCTGCGGTGCAGCTGTCATTCCTACCACATCTCACTCACTGTTTGGGTACACTTTTCCGTAGATAGGGCAGCCAAGACTACTTTAATTTTTGAATTAATATTGGATATCTGTAATTAATTAGATTTTTGTAAAAATAATTGTTTAGTTTTTTAGTTATAATTCTTCTGTTTTTCTTACGTTTATTTGACACCTAAGTATCAGTAACACAGACTATAAAGAGTACAAGTCATCAGTAATAAAGCATGTTTTCTAATTTGGCCAATGCCTCTCATTTGCTTATATATATATATGTACTGTAATGTGCTGTGGAAATAAATGAATGAATAAATAAATAAAGGTTTGTTGATATCTTTCTTTCGTTGCCGTTCGCTCGCCCGGCCCTCGCTTGACAACTGCGTGCCTCGTACCACGATACTCAGTACGCGCTGTGATTTGCGATAATTAAGCGACAGTCGCTATTCCGAGACGTAATCATAATATTTATCAACTCTCGGAGAACAGGCGAAAAAACCTTAAAGTCGCAGTAGGATTAATGTCACCTTATAGTAATAGAATACCACATGACAATTGTTTTATTTTTGCTATAAAATACGCAATTGCTAATACACGTGGGTTATGTTTATTGGAAAATAAAGATATTTTTGAGAGCGTGTCAATGAACTCGTCGTAAATACAATGCAGAACTATTTAGATTCCAATTTATCCAATGTTTTACGCGCCTATGCTATCCTATTCTACTATGCATACTAATGTTGTAAATGTAAAAAAAATATTTGTTTGAATGCGTGTTTTTATGTCTTTTTGTCCTTCCTTCACGTCTTTATTAGGTACTTGATTAATTTTGATGAAATTTGGCAAAGATGAGCCTTAGAAACCCAGGGACGGACAAATGCTATATGACATCACAGTTGGTATTCTACTGGTCCGATTTCAAGCCTAGAAAACAGTCGAAAATAGGCTACAAGATTTAGCTGAAGATTTTTATACATATAAAGTATAAATATATACTTCTAGAACGAAAAAAAATAAGCTGCCAGCTTAAAGTGTTTGGAGGATGCTCCGGAGGATGCAGGAATTGGTGGAAATAAAACCAGCTATCTTTTTGTTGCCCTAGCAACCACTAAACAATATATTTATTTTACTTATCCTAATGTCTTGTCGTAAATTGCTTTCTGCCTAATACATAATATTTATACAGTAGACGCTACACCACCCCCCCACGGAGAAACGAAGTGGAAAAAAAAACAAAGAGATAAATAAATAAAATTATAAGTCCAACACATCCCTGAACTTAACCGTCCGACCTGCGCGTGTTGTCACTGGAAGTGGGCACGGTGTTGTTGGTTGAAAATTTGAGAGAGATGTGTGTGGTGAGGTTGGTATGTGAGGTATAATTGGAACGTGTGGTGTGATTGCTACGTGTAATGAGTGATCTGTATCAATGTGTGCTGGTTTAACTCTGTCCATGCTGACAACGGTCTCTTTGCCGTTCATGTAAATGGTAAGGGTTTTGGAGTCACGCGACAATACCTTGTAGGGTCCCTTGTAGGGTTGCTGTAAAGAGCGGCGAACTGTATCGTCTCGTAGGAAGATGTGAGATGATGTTGCCAGGTCAGCAAATACGAAAGGGGAAGGCCTGTAATGATGAGATGCCGGTGTAGGTCGCAGGGCAGACATTTTGTTTCTTAAAAATGGTGTGCTGCGCTTCCAGGATGTGTCGGAAATATTGCACACTCTCGTACACTGCATAAAGTTCTCTGTAGTATGCAGGCCATTGACTTTGTTTGTCATTCAATTTCTTACTAAAAAAGGAGATTGGCTGCCAAACGTTATTTACCAATTGTTGAAGTACCGCGCCAATCTGTGTGCTGGATGCATCTGTAAACAATCCGAGTTGTGCTTGTACGTTTGGGTGTGCTAGGAGTGTCGCAGTGGAGAGGCTCTCTTTGCAGGCTGTAAAACAGTTCTCTAATTCCGGAGTCCATGCGAAAGGTTTAGCACCCTTATCTTTAGTTAAAGTTAAAGCATTTATAAGTGGGGCCTGAAGTTCTGCGGCCTTGGGTAGGAATTTTCTGTAGTAATTCATCATACCCAAAAACCGTCGCACCCCTTGGATTGTCTTGGGTAGTGGGAAACTTTGAAGTACCTCGATGCGTTCAGGTGGAGGTTTGGTTCCAGCCTCACTGATATGGAAACCCAGAAAAATTGCTTCCTGTACCCCAAATTTACACTTGGAAGGGTTGATAACAACACCATATTTAAGCAAGCGCTGAAACAGAAGACGGAGGTGATGAGCATGTTGGACTGGATCCTTTGAAAATATCAGAATGTCATCTACATAAGCATAACAGAATTCCAGGCCCTGCACCACTTCATCTATGAAGCGCTGGAAAGTCTGACCCGCATTCCGCAACCCAAACGCCATATAGGGGAACTCAAAAAGGCCAAACGGTGTTATTATAGCAGTTTTACAAATATCCTCATCATGTACCGGTATCTGTTGATAGGCTTTCACCAGGTCAACAGTGCTGAATATGGTAGAACCAGAAATGGCTTGGTTGAAGTCCCCGATATGACGGACGGGGTAGCGGTCCGGTACAGTCCTTGCATTCAAAGCACGGTAATCTCCACAAGGTCGCCAGGTGGAGTCCTTTTTTAAAGCAAGGTGTAGTGGTGAGGACCAGGCACTGCTGGATTGTCTCGCTGTTCCATGCTGCATCATCTCCGTAAACTCCCTCTTTGCTGCTGCCAACTTCTGTGGTGCAAGCCGTCGTGGCCTGCATGATACAGGTGGGCCGTCTACAGTTTTTATGTAATGAACAGTACTGTGCTTAATGTTACGTGGCACACCAGGAGGTCGTGTGATGTCTGGGAATTCTTTAAGTAGTTCTGCAAAAGGTGAGTCAGTTATATTTACAGATTTAACACTAGGCGAGTCTTTGTTGCTAATGGAAGCTCGCACAAACAGGCCGGTAATTCCATCCCGAAGAAGTTTGTTGCGGCAGTCTGGCAACAAGTTGTAGTATCCCATAAAATCAGATCCAAGTATTGCTGTCTCCACATCAGATACAATAAAATTCCATTTAAATTCACGCCGCAATCCAAAGTTTAGTGATAGTGTTCTGCAACCATAGGTTTTTATTGAGGTACCATTAGCAGCACAAAGTGTGTAACCGGTGTCTTGGCAACGCTGATCAGTCAATAGCCGTCGAGGGTAACAGCACACGTCCGACCCTGTATCCAACAGAAATGGCACCCTAGTGGTAACCTCAGTGACGAATAAACGGCGACTGATACTATTTACATTACAGCCAGCTGTCGCCTCTACTGGCTGCTGTTCCGGTTTTCCGGGACAGCTGGGTTGGTTTGTTGGTTCCACGTGCATGGTGATATGCACTGTCGAGCTTTAGCATGAAACCTTTTGTGGTACCAACATAATGTACCTTGTCTATGTCGAGATGCGGAACGACTACGCTGTTGGCGTGGCTGATGGTGCGAAGATGTCAGTGCAGCCACTTGCATCGTGAGTGCTTCCACACAACCGGTCAATTTGTCTAGAGCTGGGGATGTTGAGCTGGAAGTGGAACATATGTTAGGGGAAAATACGGTCACATCCATAATTTTGTCAGCGAGTTCGGAGATTTTGGAAAGGTCCAGGTCAGCCTGCGCTGCCAAAATGATTTGTACTTGCTGTGGTAAACGGCGCAGCCAAAGCTGTCTCAGAATGTTCTCATCTGACAAAGCGTTACCAGCAAGGCAGCGGAGATGGCGCAAGAATTGGGAGGGCTTTCTATCTCCCAGCTCCTCATCACTTATGAGTTGCCGCACCCTTTGCTCTTCAGATTGGCTCAATCTACGTATTAACTGGTCTTTAATTTTTGGGTACTTACCGGAGGCTGGAGGTCCGGTTATTATATCTTCTATTTCGCCAGCCAGCCTTTGGTCTAATTGGCTAATAATGTAGTTATACATCGTTGTGTCACTAGATATGCCAGCGATTTGGAACTGGGCTTCGGCTTGAGCGAACCAAATTGCAGGTCTGTCTGGCCAAAACGGGGGCAGCTTTACAGCAACCCTACATACCTCGAGCTTAGCGGTCTCCTCCGTTACCGTCGGCGAAGTAGTCGTTGCCAGCAGTTGCTGCTGAAGAGCGGCATTTTCAGCCATTAGTCTGCTGAGTTGCGTGTGTAACTCTTCGTTCATTGTTATGTGTAAGGTGGGAGGTAGAGCGCCTACTACGCCTAAATGAACTAAGCTTAAGATAAATAAAAAAATAATAATATGTAATAAAAATTAAATCAAGTAGGTAACACGCGAAGTGCAGATCCCGTTCTTCAGAAATCGCGTTGTGGTGATGTGGTGTTTCTTCGAGGCTGAAGATGAAGAAGCGACGAAGCGTCCTTGTATTGTCCGAACAGCAGAACTTGAAATTATGTTCCTTGATATGCGACCACGCCAACGAGTAGACCAAAGTCCACGCGACGAATGGTATTTGCGGCGTGCGGGTTTTCAGAAAGAAAAAATAATTCTTCCACCACCTCCGGACGAGTGAAAATTTGACTTTTGTTGTGACGATCACGTCGGGGTCACCAATTTGGAGGATGCTCCGGAGGATGCAGGAATTGGTGGAAATAAAACCAGCTATCTTTTTGTTGCCCTAGCAACCACTAAACAATATATTTATTTTACTTATCCTAATGTCTTGTCGTAAATTGCTTTCTGCCTAATACATAATATTTATACAGTAGACGCTACAAGTGTTATTCGCCGCAACCTTACACTTTTTTGCTAAGCTACATAGGGTAAACCATAGTATTGTTGGCACTCCCCCTATGATTGGCACTGTGTAATATTCATTCTTTTATTTTCATTGAAGGCAAGTCTTGTTTCAAGCGGTGTTATTTTTATATAAATATCACCATGGCAAGCTTACAATATTAGTTCTCCTTGAAAGTAAAAATTGGCATTTGACATCATTGCAAATGGCACATACTTTCAACGAGAACAACAAATAAATGGTAGGCGAACAGATGGTGGTAAATTGCTCAGTCTGCCGAGGCGGGGAAATATCCACCGTTCATGCCGATAAACCCAGTAAAGTACCCAGTAACCGACATTTCGGGATCAGTGTTAGGGACTGATGTCAGACATAAGTGTCTGATTCCAGTTGCTAACATTCATTGACCTTGCATGCCACTTATTTATTCTTATATTATTTTACCATCAGGTGGGCGCAAGGTTAAAAGGTGTCAAAGTCAAAATATCTTTATTCATGTAAACCTATTACAGGTATTTGTGACACGTCATTAATTAAATTTGTTTAAATGGTAGAAACCCCTGTTGGTAGAAGACTAAGCAGCGAAGTGGTCCAAAGAGTAAGCTGTTAGCAGAAGACTAGCAGCTTAGCAGATTCCAGTTACCTTTTAATGTTTCATCTGACTGAGAAAGTAATCTGCAAGAAAAACACAGCTCTAACAGATTTATAAATAAAAGAAATACAGAATTACACAACAACAATAAATAAATATCTTTCAAATTCACCTATGGGTACCTTTTTTACACAATCTATGATGTAGTTTTTTTATCTTTACATCTCACAATTACATTTTAAGTGTTAGCCATGTCAATAGTGCTAGCAATAAATATACCTAAGTCATGGTATACACTATGCGTAATGTGCCATAAATGGTATAGTTTACCCTACTTTTGAATTCGAATAATTTTATTTTAAAACGAATTGATGTGATTTTAATAGTGGCTAAGCTTAAACCAAATGAGACACTTACGAGTATGGTAATAAAAAACTAAATTAAACACGCATTAATCATAATTTATGTGTACTTGTGTATTTACCAGACCATTGGCCTCCCGATATGTACAATCAGACAAATCGGCACTGGCTCATTTAAGAGTAATGGAAATGAGGAAACACACAGGCATCAATCCACATCTTCAAATGTCATAATATACTATTCTATTGTTATATTTAATGTCACATGGCTTTTATACAATAAACGAATACTTAAATATTTAAGATATATGTACTTATATAATGTAAATTATACATATAGTACAGTTATTTTAATTTTTTGTATATATTATTATCGTTTATATAATTATATTTTGATAAAATTTGTACATCATAATATGGTAGAATTTATTGAGAAAATATATAGTGAACACCATTGTGGTCAAGCGGTTAAGTCCGTGGATTTAGACTCGGAGGTACCGGGTTCGATTCTTGGTCCAAAAATATTTATTAATGTAAATGTATTTATATATTTAATTTATTTGTGATATTTCTCGAGTTTGGTACGCTGGAGACATCGACGAGCTCACCACTTGTCATGATTGGCCTATAGTAAAGTTGGCTAAATGTGAATCAGCAGTGGTTTCTGACCACCCCGAAAGGGAAACAGTCGTGATGATACTTTACTTTACCATTGTTACACAAATTCTCAAGCAAATATTTTTTTCTTTCTTTCTTTAAGCGACAGATTTATACGCATATGGATAGTGGCTACGGTATGGAATGCATATTTTGGCCTGTGCGTGATATGGTATCCTCATCCCTTCTTCTCTATTCCGCAACTGAACCACACGCACAGGCAAAATATGCATCCATGAGCTCTTCAGAAGACTCACTGTGGTATACCTTTACTACAATGCACTTTGAAGCACAGATTGTTTTTCCGCAACGAAACCACAATCCAAAATATGCACCCACATACCGTATCTACTATCCCTAGCCCTAGTGGAGCAAGAAAGAATGATCTATCAGTTTTGACAAACCTTTGCGAAAGGCCGTATTTTAAGGGAAAATTAACCTTACATTACATTACAGCTAGGGGCTAGGTGTGTTCTAGGAACACAGCGTCCTAGACCTCCACTGTTGAAGATGGGCCTTCCAGAATATACTATATCTAGAGAATTTGGCCTACACTCGCCACGCTGGCCAGACGGCTTGGCGAGGATATGATGTCAATTTTATTGACAATTTATTAACGATTCCACAAGTTGGAACCGGGACCTACGTACTCTCCGAAGCACGTGAACGGTGGTGTTGTAAATCTTTGACAAATGTACGTAAGAAAAGTGTATTTCTCATTGGTATATGCCGGCTGGGTTTGAACTGACCTTTGTAGGTTTTAAGGAACGCGTTCTTACAACCGGCCACCACTGCACCTTAACCTTAGATGACGTGCAAATAAATCTCAACCGTTAGGTGGTAGACTACTGTTTTGTCGGCTATACATGAATTTAGAGACTCTTACATCTTTTGCACGCTAAAGATTTCAATAATATAAAAAAGGGACATAAATTGATGAAAATATATACTGGAAAAGATAGTGAATAAGCGAGGTTACGTTAAAATTAGGATAAAAGTAAGTGGAAATTGCAACTCGTTACAATAATTATTATCATTATCAACCTGGATGTGGTCCATCTCCCTCAAGGCTCGCCACTGCACGCGGTCTTTTACCCCTGGGCTCTCTGGGCGCGATCGATGGGGACCCCTAATTCCTGCCAGATCATCAACCGATAAATCGACATTGACTTTATAGAAAATAATAAAAAAAACAGTTGAATAAATAAAGAATTTTGCTTAATTTATTAATAGTCGATTGTCAGACTCATATCCTTATGTGCAAATATGTTTAAAAGGGGCATGGTCCCATAATTATTTATTAGTTTTCAATTTTAGTATCTTGCAAGCCAGAGTGACGATTTTGTTTATCTGTGATATTGTTTGTGTATATGTTGACTGTTTGTTGCCTAAATAAATGAAAATAAAAAATAAATAATACAAACCCTAGCGAACTTCTTCAGGTCCTCTATCCATATAGCAGGGAGATCCATCTCCCCACTCCCGATTCATTGCCACAAATGTGTCCGGCCCATTGCCACTTTAGCTTGCTAATTTTAGAAGCTATAATTTGCTTCTTTTAACGGACATCAACGTCTCTCTCTCTCGGACTTTGTTCATCAGAAACATTCTGAGAATAGCTCTCTCCATAGCTCGGTAAGCGACCTTGAACTTTTGCATCAGACCCACTTTTAGTGTCCACGTTTGCGTTCTTCACAATCCGTAGAACAGAGGAGAACATATTTGCAAAGAATACATTCGCTACGCTGCCGCTGCCGCGCTGGCCAGGCGGGCTCTGTATGCCATTACATATTAATATTTCGCTTAATATGCGTTTATTCATAAGTGCATGTGTAATTTATGTAACAGTATATTAGTATGTAGTGTGTGTAGTATATTACATATTGTTTAAATTTGATCACAGCACTACCCTTAATCTCACACTGTCCCAAAGGTTAGATGTTAACAACCCACTAGTTGAAGACTTTGGTCTCATAAACTGAGGATGAAATATGTGGTATAACTTACTGAGTGATCGTATACATTATTTTGATGACTGTTTGAAAAATATCGGCCTCAGTGCTACCCTAAAGACATAACATTCATAAAAAACGTGGTTATAATAAATTATATTTCAACCGGTACTATAATATATATATTTATAAATAATATTTATTCTTACCTTCGTGGTTTAGGATTTACGAGTATAGTTACATTTCAATAAAGGTTCCTTCGCCTAAAAAGTTGAACGCAACCACTAAACCACGACCAGCTTCAGTAGCACGGACTTTCAAAAAGACAAGACATCTGACTTATGAAATTATCCACTAAAATATGTTACAGATATTGTTGTTTGCCATATGGTAATAATCTATACATCTTTGCTTTATATTTGCACTCTGAGTCGCTTATCATTCTTCGTCACATTTTATTTTATATTATCACAGTCCTTGCTAGCGGGGCTGAGTGCCCTTTTTACCTATACAATTATATTTCATCATCAAACGGTCTTTTGCAACCCTCATCGAACCCCCCGCCGGTCGCGGTCGTCCCACTTTGCGTCGTCCTGTACGTGGTCTCCACTCTAGAACGCGTTTGCTCTATTCATCGTTTGGTTCTGCGACAAATGTACCCACACCACATTTGCTCCATGCGACATTACAGGACTCACTGCAGTGCATGGTTGAAGACTTTTGTCTTGTTTGTCTACGTCTCGACAGTTTTGTCTTTAACATTGTGGTATGGACGATAAGAGGATGTGCTGTTTGAGTGTTCCTAAAGCGTTAGTCGGTTTTTTTGCTATATTTAGTCTATCCAAGGTAGACGTATTCCTGCAGAACTTTGAGAGGGTCTTTACTTCATTTACCACTATTCTATTTAGTTTTTAAATAATCTATTCCATAATTTGTACGTCAAATTCTTTGCACAAGACCAACTTGTATATTAGCCAACGCTTTTATCAGCCTAGGTCTATATAGGTCTCATCACTAATTGGATCGATCTCGAGAATATTGCTTGTGTTATCAATGTACCTACTCATATCTACTGTACACTTGAACTATGGGAAATTTATTATATGTAATGTGTGTGAACGCATCAATCAAGAGCTCGGCCTCTCTATCAATAGAAGCAAAACAAAACTTCTAGTGGTAGACCGGTCCAACACGCTAGAACTCACCGGTGCATCTGGAAACTGTAGAGAGCTTCACTTACCTGGATTCTAGCATCAGCAACACTGGATCGTGCGAGGCTGAAATTCGACGACGCATCGGAATGGCCAAGAACGCCATGTCTCAGCTAAACAAAATATGGACGGACAGGACGATCTCCATAAAAACGAAATCCAGGCTAGTTAGATCACTGGTTTTCTCCATATTCCTATATGGCGCTGAGACATGGACTATAAAATGCGCTGACCGAAAGCGTATCGATGCTTTTGAGATGTAGTGTTGGAGAAAAATGCTGAGGATCTCGTGGACTGAGCATCGTACTAACGTATCGATTTTAAACCAACTAGCCATATCGACTAGGCTATCCACCATATGCCTTCGTCGGATACTCCAGTACTTCGGACACATTGCCAGAAAGGGAGGAGATAACCTGGAGAAACTTTTTGTTACTGGCAAGGTGGAAGGAAAGAGACCGAGAGGCCGTAGTCCGATACGCTGGTCCGACCAAATCCGCTCCACCACCAACACTAGCGTCCATGATGCTGTGCATGCCGCCGAAGACAGGAACGGGTGGCGTGCTATCATCAAGACGCACACCAATTCATCGGGAGGTCACGACCCTCATCAATGAGGAAACACGACGCGAGGAGGAGGAATGTGTGTGTTCACGTAGGAACTGCGAGTGCTTCACTTCACACTGGTTAAAGTCCCTGTTAATCTAGTATTTGGCAGTTTAAGCGTTCAAAGCATCAAATAGTTGCAGTGTAACATTTCTAAACTGACATCTCACAGTTAGTGTGCGTTTGTTTTGATTCTCTTCTGTTGTTTTAAATATATTTGTTCAATTATTATCAACATCATCATTATCCTCAGCCTGTCTGTGTCTATAAGTGGCAATGGGCCGGACACCTCAGTCGAAGAACCGATGAACGATGGAGTAGAAGACCACGAACAGGAAAACGTAGAAAGACCCCCCGCCAGAAAAGTTTGCTGGTGGGGGTGGGTGGGATAAGGGTGGAATAAGATCGTGTAAAATGGCGAGACTTGGGAGACCTACATCCAGCAGTAGAGAGATACAGGCTGATGATGATAATGATGATATTGTATATGTATGTATGTTATATATATGGCATATATTATTATTTGTATATGTATGTAATTTTTGTACGATATATAATTATTAATTATTTAGTTTCTAAATATATTTATCTATCTATTTATTCTTGAGCCTGCAAAACCGAATACCCCAAGAAAAATAATGTCTATCTATTCACATTTCATAACAGATCTTGATACTTCTCTCTTTACATAAGTCTCTTCTTTTAATTTCCTACCATAATTCTTGCTTTTTTTTAATATTGGATTATGCGGGCGACAGAGATACAAATGTGTTAAACTCCTTATTAGACAAACTTCAAATGGAGCTCAATTAAAAATTTAGTCCTTTTACATTTATGAATGAACTTAAATATATATTTTAAATAGTATATTAATGGGTGTGTGTTCTTATAATATCTGTATACGATTTGACTCAGACTAATAGTTCCAATTTTTTGTTTAGGTTCTTTTATATCCATTATTTTATTTAGATAACTTTAGGTACGTTAAATTTAATTAATAAACTAAAAAGTCAATTTTATCTGTATTTTTATATACATTTATTCGAAAAAATATTTACAACATATAAAATAAAATTAGTATTAAGGATAGGGATATAAGTCCCGTCCGCGTGGAATGGTGGCAAGAACGCTGGCTGCATTTCCCCGCTGAATTGCAATACTAATTCTCTGGGCGAAGAAAGAGCCAGCCCTCTTGTCACCGGAGGAGACAACAAGACGCGGTGTTATGTCTTTTAAAAACTTTTTTGCGCTTGGACTCCATGGGCCCAGAGTTTCTACAGCAAACGGCACAAATATGTAATCTTTTAATATACTTACATACTTGCGCCGCTTGCTGGACTCCGCATTTTCCGCCGCGGCTCCCACTTTATGCGCTGTCCCCCTGAGATGCGACGCGGCAAGGGTGTCGACGCACGTGGCGTCCCACACTAGAGCACGTCCCCGTTCCCAGGGGACCAACGTCATACCATCGGGTCTCTTGCCATCATCTCGGATAACTCCAACAGGCTCTAGAAGAGCTGGAACCTCGATGGTGGCTAGAGCCCTTTTTATATTATCTGTATTGATGTTTCCACTGATCTGATTCGTAGAATGTATAAATATATAATTGAATTGAGCAGTAGGTATAATAGTCGATAACATGTGAGTACTCGTAGATATAACTTATCATCTTGTGCTAGATATTATTGTATATACATTCAATCTATTTGCAAAATATTCGCTTACAATCCGACACAACAAGCCGGCATAGTGGTGTATTTACCGAATTTGGCTTAAAATGTATGAAAAACATAGATCGACGCCAAGACGAATGATTATTATGACCATGCTTATAAAGCGGATTCACATTTAGCCAAACTTTACTATAGGCCAATCATGACAAGTGGCAAGCTCGTCGATGTCTCCAGCGTACCAAACTCGAGAAATATCACAAATAAATTAAATAATAACTAAATGTATTTATTTACATTAATAAATATTTTTGTGTCCCTACCAGGAATCGAACCCGGTACCTCCGAGTCTAAATCCACGGACTTAACCGCTAGACCACGAAGGCAGAAAGCGAAAAAAAGTTTTAAAAAGCGTCAAGTCAAACACAGGTTTAGTTGTAAACTCTCCAAATCTTGAAAGACATACTTAAATGTTACCATTATAATATTTCCGTTTTTTTCTGGCAACATTGTAATATATATACAAATTCAGCGCTGCTTGATACGATCACGACATACCTCTTTCGCTCGTTGACATTCATTAACCTCTTCATACATGCTCCTTTTCTTACGAAGGATTTTTAATGCACCTTCAGTTAATGTTTTATTTAATTGATCGTGATATGTGAATCTCGGTCTTCCAGGACCTCTTTCACCCACAACTATAATAATAAATATCTGGTTCGTCAATGTTTATCATCCTTCTTTTTTTTAAATTTTAATTAATATGTACGCAGGTCGTCATATTGTCTGTAGAATAATAATAAAATATATACACGTCGGACACGACCATTCAAAATTCAAAATCTTTATTTGCTTAAAAATATGGTACAATGTAGTAGATGAAATATAAAATTAAGATCAGCATATTTTTACTGTCTCCAGCATGCAATTTTTTACAAATCTATAAAATAAAAACATTGTTAAAGAACTTTGTCTTACATTGAACTTACATTTGATAAACTAAAAATTGTATGTTAAATTAATATTATTCGTATGTCAAAATTAGATTAATGATAAACATAACCGGCGATGCACTGTCATAGACTAATTAATTCTGAGTTCTAGCTTTAATTCTCATACTATTTGACTTCTTGTCCCATCTTTTTGTTTATATTTATTTATATTTATTTATTTATAAATTCTTTATTGCACTTAAAAACTTAACAGTTGAGTACAAGGGCGAACTTAATGCCTCTCGGCATTTTATACTAGCTAACCTTTGGGAGTGTGGTAGACGATTGCGGGTGCATTAGAAATAAAAAAAACAAATACTTAAACATACATAACAATAATTTACATACTAATACACAAATTATTATTATTTTTATTTAACACTTTAATGTACAAAGACAAAGGCGGGCTTTAATGCCGCGAGACATTCTATCATAGCCAACCATTGGGACAACTTTAAACACTTAAATGAAAAATTATATAATGTCTTAAAAAAATATAAAACCTTAACCCTATTTCCTATTAAAAAAAAGTTACCCGACAATTTTGTTTTTTTTACAGATACAAGGCAAAGCATGAAAATGTAAAGCCAAGGAGCAAAACAATGAAGACGAAAAAAACACCTATAGTAATTATTTTTTTAGAAAAACTTTTTTTTTGTTCCGATCATGGATATACCGGAATTGGTGCCGCTTGAAGGTAAGTTCAAGATCAGTCAAGCGTTATGCTGTCACATCATCATTTTCACAACCGAGGACACCGAGTACTTGACCCACTACTGGAGATGGGCCTTCCAGAACATATGTTCTGGATTTTTGGCCTACACTCGCCACGCTGCCTGTCTTTCCCATATAACCGGAAAATTAAAAGTTACATTTATCAGAAGAAAAAATCTTTGCGATGGATTCACCGTACGGGTGCCGGGTCTATCGCTCGAGGAAGAAAAAGGAGAGGAATAGTGTCAAGGGATGTAACAATAATAGCAATCGTTTAAATTTAATGGTTTCCATGCCATCCAGCGGAAGAGGTATGCTGCGTTGCTCTGCAGGTTGCGCTCCCGTACCAACAGCATCCTGAATGTTATTGCTGATAGGGTTGACTCCCGTTATGTGTAACAGTGGGCTTTATTTAACCCATTGTTAGAGATAACCGGAGTCAACCCTCAACATAGTCAAATAGGAATATATAATTTTTTCCGGGATCCATGGCTATTGTCCTAGCATATTGGCGGATGTCCGGCAATTATACTGACACTTGCCGGTACTCGCACTTGTGGACATGGGTCTAAGCTTTATTATTATTATTTTATTTATTTTATTTTTTGCCACGAAATAAATCCATTTCTGCATACTTATTCATACTCGTAGTTGAGCAGCCGAGTTTGGTAACTACGGTGTTTGTACATACTTTTGTATTATGTTGGATACTATAATTTATGATATTTCCCTCAGCGGATGTCCAAAAAAGAAGACCGCCTCTACCCCGTCGTCAGTACAGCCAGCAGTCATCTGGTCGCACATGGCAAAAGGCACCCCTAAGAGCCTGTAGGCTGTTTACACTGCTGCTTGTCCTACCTGCACTCTTTATATGTATTCCAGTTTATATGAGGTAAAGTATACGCTTCCTTATAGTTCTCCTCAGTCACTAGTCTTGGCAGAGTGGTCGTGATCGTCATTAGTATCACGCTTAACAAGTCTTCGCTTCGCCCTTGTCGCTTTATTGGTGCACTCGTGTAGGGAATGGTCTATTATAACTTTGATCTGGTCCGTCCACCTTACAGAAGATATACCATCATCATCTCCTTTAGTGACTTAAAGACAACTGCCTCTTCCTCGTCACAGCCAGCAGTACTTTGGTCGCACCTGGTAGAAGGCACCCCTAGAGCCTGTAGACTCTTCGCACTGCTGGTATTAGTCACGATCTGGTATTATTCCTATTTAGTAGACTGATATTTTTATGACTTTGCCTGTTTGCCAAAACAGCTTTCACGCTTTTGGCAGCAATTGGCAAACCACGTCTCAATCAGTTAATCTAGCATCCCAGAAAAAGAACCCAAACACAACAAATGCTCTAATGCAAAATTAACCCAAGTGGCCGTTAATTTGCTTGCGGTTTTGTATTTTATTTATTTAATAAAAAACATTTTTTTTTTAATAATAGCACGCAATATATAATGTAAATACAATACCCAAGGGTTAACGATGATTAAGAACGCGGGACAGCAGTATTAGCTCAGACCGATATAGGTACCCGTGGAGTGACACACCAGACTCCACTGAATTGCAGCTGGCCGTCACCTTCTGAGAGGAAATGTGACGCCACAAATAGTAAGGTAGTAAAATACCTTTAAGTGCGACCTCCTGATAATGTTTTTAAATAAGCTAACATCTTTCTTATTGTCGACAGGTACCGTGTATTTTCTGGACAAATGTACCCGATGGGGATGACTGACATGAGACTGATTGATAGCAAGATATCCACTACTTGGTGTCAGGTGAGTTAATTAAGCCTGTAGTAGCATCCCCCGAGGTAGCCAGTCAGGCAAATGATGATGACTTAGGACTGAAAGATTACCTGCTAAAGATAGTACCTACATATAACTGTAAAAAATAAAAAAACACAGTATTGAATTAAACATCACAAACGAACCCTGAATGTTTATGAAACTGTTGAACCCACTCTGGCTGTAATGTAATCTCTGAATACAATTTAAAAACATTTGATTTTAACTGAGTTTTCTTTGCAGATTCCTTTTTTAGTCTGTCTGTCTTAGATGTATGTCTTAGAACAATAGCATCAATAACCTGAAATTCGTCATGCATTTAAAGATTTAACGGGCATAGTATAGTATCTTATATATAGTATCTTGGATTTCGCGTCTAGTTACCGGGGTTGTCCTATCGCAAACATAATGAATGATAATTGCAGTTCTTAAGTCATAAAGGTTAATCTGCTATAGCTAAATTTTCCTAGCTGATTCCTCTCTCAGTCAGATTAAAAATTAACGTAAATAAATAATATAAATAATGACGTATCACAAATGCCTGTAATAGGGTTACGTGAATATACTTAACTGACCTTATATTCCTCCCTTTTTAAAACCTTTCACCTTTTCGAATTCGAAACCATCGTTAACCTGTACCACCACTCCTGAGTAAGCCTTTTCTTGAATAATTCCTATCATTTTTTACCCAAAGAAATTTGAATTTTGAAGCACAACGTTATTCAGAGTTAGCAATAAAACGAATTTTAAGAAGCCGAACTACTCACTGAAACATTTGCAGGGTCAAGTAGTGCGTTCCAATACAACCTTCAACGCCTTCGTAGTGGCCGACTCTCCAGGGATGTCGCAGCAGCTGGTCCCCGTCTCCATGAGCCGGACCCTCGAGCTGGACGATGACATGAAGGAGTACTGGGGCTTCTATTTACTACAGGGTTCTACAGTCACTGTGTCTGCTTGTGTTAGGTGATAATTTTCTTACACTTTTAACCATATTCGCTATTCAGTTACAGTAACAGCGGCTTGCCGGTTATTTGAACCGCTCTGCTGCTGGTCTCACTAACATTATAATCAGTAAAATTTATGAAAAATAAGTTTGTCAAATAATTCATCTAAATTCATTTTATGGTTTAATTCGTTTGCGTTATAATAAGAGTTAAAAGTTCTCTACCTTAATTCTTATTCCCAGACTCTCTTGGCTCGTGAGCCACACAGGCGCTGTTATACCAGTAACGGTGCCCAGCACTAAAAGTGGATGATTTGACAATGTGTGTGTTATGTTAGTGATTACCTGCTAAGATCCTACCAGGGAGAACGGGGAAATGTCCCCAATGTACAATATGTACAGTACACGCAATCACAGCGACATCATCAATCAGACAGACAGTGGGGTCGTCCATACTCGTATTGTACATTATAAAATAATATTAAAAGATACTCCAGTTCCAAGCTACGTATTTATTCAAGTGTTTTTTATAATCTAGTTATAAGTATGTTACTACAGCTATATATTTATTCGAAGTAGATACAAACATACTAAAATAAAATAGATTAAAAAACTAATTATGAAATTAAAACTATTCTACAAAATAAACTAAGGGCTTACCACCAGGGAGGATACCTAAAACGCTCGCCGCATTTCCTCGTTCAATTATAATGGAAATATTCTGTTTTAGGTAGTTATGGCATTTGAGATCCGCACAGTTCTTTAAAATTCGTTTATTTATTTATTTATTTATTACAGGATAACTAACGACTAATAAACACATAAAGACAAAAAAAATGGAAACACCCAGATCTTTTATGAATTTGTGGGTATCAAGAGATATACCCCCATTATTTTAACCCCAAATGCCACAAAGTTATAATTTTGTTTAATGCTATTATATTTGATGTGCTTTTTAAATTCGGCTGTATGATTTATTTATTTACAACTTTAATTGTACATGCAGTAGAATTTCCTACTGTACTAATTATATAAGAACATAATCATTAATTTCATTTTAAAATTAAAAATACTCACTGCGAGGCCAATAACAGTATTTAGTAAATTGTATAAATTTATAGCCCTTAAAACATTGAGCTCTAGACCTTCACTGCTGAACGCTTATCACCTTCCAGGTCCATATTAAAAAATTCAAGGGACGACTTTAATGTATGATACCAGATACTTGTTACAGATGGCCCGGAGCCTCTCTTATAATGATCAAAGGTTACAAGCATTTGCAAGAATGCGCTTACATCGGGGACGACTCGTCTGAAGAACTCGATGAGCTGTTGGAAGCGAGAAGACTGGGACTGCTTGCTGATGATGGACTTCTGGTTAAACTGCTGGGAAGAGATGACAGTCCGGCTAATGATCCAGGTAGAATTTAAACTAAAGGCAAGTTTCGTGTATCAGATGCTACTGATTAAAAAAAAGTCTAGTATCATCACGACCGTATCCTCTTTTGGATGGTCAGAAACTATGCTTATAAAGAAGCTGAATTACACTTAGAAAACTTTACTATGCCAGATGACAAACTAGCGTACCAAACTCAAGAAACACCACAAATTAAATAAATAAATTATTTTATTTTATTGTGGAATCGAACCGCACTCTGCAACAGTCAGTCCCCTACTAATTTACCTCTGTACAAATTAACTCTGGTACGACAATTTAGGTTTAGCCATATTCCTAATGTTTGCTTATGTAGAATTTCCTATCAACAGGAGTCAATTTATTTAGAGAGAATACAACTAAACACACAATAATACACTTACTGTGCTGTAAATATATTCATAAGAGACATCCATTGTAAACATTATCTTCGTTATGTTAATTCGAGATACATTTATCAGTCAAGGACGATGTGCCGCGACGATAATAGTTTATAACTCAGAAGTGCGTTAGATTGTTTTTGATAAAAAAACTACTCATACAGTTTAATATTTAAATTGTCTCTACCTCTGAAGGACTAATGCCAAGGACCATAGTCGTACATATGACATTATTATTAGAAGTCAATTTAGCAGCGGATTTGTGTTTTGTCGGCTTTATGTTTGCACACAGGCAAGTAACTTAATTCTGGCATACCTGGTCGGGTACCACTGTACCACATATTGTATTCTAATAAATATGTTATAGCTGAGTTTTCCTTGCAGATTCCTTTTTCAGTCAGATTAAACAATAACAGGTCACTGGAATTTGCTAAGCTGTTCGTCTTACAGCTTACTCTTTGGACAACTTCCCTGCTTAGTCTTTCAGTAGAGTCATTGAAAATAATTTAAATAATGACTAATATACGAATACTACTATACACGTATATATAGTATAATTTTGCTTCTGCCTCTCATTCATTCATTTTGTCTTAGGTAAATAATCATAAACCTATTGGTTTTCACTTATTTAATATTATTCTTTTACTTTTGCTAGTTACAGTTCAATTGCACTATTAATTTAAATCTAATTACTATATTTTACTCTTATTTCTGTTTTAATTGTATTGTCTAAATAATATAAAATCTCTTTGGCTTGTGTTCCACTATTGCTACTTTGTTTATATGTTTAATATAATAAGCTGTGATTTTTTTAAAAATAAATAAATAAATAAATGACAAATGCCTGTATAAAATAAAGATATTTTGACTTTGAAGAGTCCAAGATACGTTTGGTTGTTAGAAAATGCTTAGTCATTAAGTCCGCCTATGTACATTTTTAAGGCAATAAAGAATTGGGATTCATATTTTAAAAGATGATATGGTAGATGCTAGCCTTATTTTAATAGATTGATTGTTCCAATTTGAACAGCAGCCACAAAAGTATTGGAAATAAACCTGGAATAATAAGAAAAAAATTCTGTGTAAATTAAATAACAAATAATAATTAAAGTCAGAAATATAATAAAATCTTGCACGAATAAAGAAGCTTATACTTTCCTTTCAGATGCAATGCGTCGTCATAAAGGAGGAGTTGAATTTCATCATCCAAGCAACATCGTCAATGATACATCATCAGGCAATATGCCTACACAAGATATTACTGAGAGAGATCCTAAAGTAAGTTTTCAAATTAAATTAGAACCTTTCCTATTATTATTCTCATAGCCTTTTATTTATTTATTTATTTATTCGTGGGAAAATTTACAGCCTTTACAATATTATGTATACAAAAAATATATGTCATCTTAAAGCCTTACAAATTTTCACTATTAGCTATAATGAAAAAAAAAACATTAAATTTTTACCGACGTACCTACTAAACTCCAGGCGACGTGGTATGCGTGTATTTCCACTTTTTTTTTTCAGAGTAGAAAGAAGATAGTATTGATATTAATGCCATTTTTGTTTTGTAACTACTCAAACAATCTGAAATGACACTTGAACACTGAATCTCTTAGTCAAACCTAATAAACCTTCAATTATACCTATCAAATTCTAGTATTAATCACATTTACCACAAATTATCCAACTAATAATATTTCCTTCAACTGCACCTACTAGTTCTAATTTGTCCCCAAGGTTTGGCTGTCATGTCATGGCTGAAATGTCTACAGGCATTAAGTCCTCCTTTGTACTTTGTGCAATAAAGTTTTTAAATAAATAAATGTATACCACAAACTAATGTTACTCTGTAATCTATTTACTCACCAATAATGTGAGAACATACATTACCTGAGGTAGTAACATTTATTATTAGACAAGCTGTATTATTAGACAATGCTTTTACAAAATCTCTAAATACTATAATAAACAAAAGAACGTATAACATTTTGCCCCATGAACACCTCTCTGTTCCTAGATCTCTACTGCTGATATGAGGAAATCGAGGTTATAAGAAGAGTATTATTAATAATAGAATCTTTAATTTAAATCTGTCATAATTCAGGAGCTAAGAGAAATCCTGGACAAGCTCCACTCAATACGCCAGGCTGCTAAACTGGAAGCTCAGAAAAAGTATCGTCCACCTCCACACATCATGGCAGTACCAGCTCTTCATAGGCACAGAGACACCAATGTTGATAGGGACGAAAGAAGATGGCTTAGTTTTAATGGTAAGTGATAATATTGCAAAAATAAACGATTCTACCTTACGGTTAACGAAAACTAAGCCAAATAGCGGGCCAGACTTCTCAGCTAAATCCGCATTTGAACATATTAAACGTAACTACAAGCTTTCAACGTTTTCTAACAAATTTATTATTTTGATTTGATTAAAATGCAGAGTCCTAGATCTTCACTGCAGAGTCTTTCAGAACATATTTCTGTAGAATTTGACCTTCATTGTCCATGCTAGCAGACGGATTGAAGATGATATAAATAGGAGTTACTTATATTACATTAGTACATCTTTAGTAAAGAAACTCGTTAAATGGCTTCGTTTAAATAGTTCATCGTCAATTAATTCAAATCTAAATTATGACAGAAATATTTACGATCTAAAGCAAACAATTGCTTCTTATTTAGTACGTTCGACAATATTTGTCTTTTTTCCCATGCTCTAAGTTATTATAAAGTAAATCTTTTGGTGAACTTTAACGTATATTTTATATAATTTTAATTTTATTATGGTTATATTTAGTATGTTTAAGTAGTCATTTGTTGGTAGCTAATTTCATTTAAGAATTAATAAATAATAATAATTTAGATTTTTTTCTGTGATGCAAATATTAGAAGAATGATTTAGATATCGTAAGTAATGTCTGTGTCTGGCTATAATGATTGTCTTATCTTCTAGTGGGGATTAGCTTCATCGAAACTTGATAATCATTCCTTTCATCATCTCCGCTTTTCTAACAACTAACTGACGTCATAAGATTACAAAATCGACCCATCTTTAATTCTCATTTATGACACGACATAAAACGGTCACAATAAATCAATAAAAGCAACAATAAAATATTAAAATTGCTGTAAAATAAGCCTATTGTGATAAAAAAGTAAATATTTTATCGAACGATATCTTTATATGCAAACACAAAATAATCGATGATTAAAAATTTGTTTCAGATCTCGATGGTAACAAAGTTCAAGATAAAACTAAAGATGAAATCGAAATTACATTTGATAAAAGCAAACGAAGAATAGAACAATATAATGGGAAAGATTTTAGCAAAGATAAACTTACAAATACTACTCCTGTTGCCCAAATAAAACCTAATATTAAAAACAGCGACTTTGAACCTAGACTAACTAAAGAAAACATTAAACCTACAGAGCCTAGCACAGAAATGAATGTTTTAATAAAACCAGAAGGCCAAGAATTAACTAAACCAACAGAAACAACAACTGAAAGCAATTCAGCAGAAAATAAAACTAATATCATAGATAATAGAAAACAAAACAATGTCACTGAAAAGCGTAACGATAAAAAAGAGACAGATGTAAGTATTGCTATTGTTAATTAGTGCTATTTAATGCAACAATGAATAGACTATTTAAGTTACAATTAAAATTTGCAATGTCATAAAGAAGTCATTGCTATTTACCGTAAAACGTTTTAACTTAATCTAAGAACCAGTAATTCAAATCCCTTATTGTCTAGTGTTATGACGATAGTTATACAAACAATCAAGAACCTTTGTAATAATCATTTACAAAATATCTCATTATTAAAGAGACAGCAAAATAATAAAGATTTAAAAAGATTGCAGTCGTCTTTTTGTTAATAATGGTATGCGATACATAAATATTACGACTAACTTTATCAATTCTTTATCCTTAGTAGTCATAGCAACGATTAGCTAGCTTTTGTCTGACGCGGTAATGGCAAATAGAACTTGGGTAAACACATTTTGTACTAATTGTCGGGGTCAGATAATACACTACTAATCACTATAAAGGCTATATTTGTTTATTCATTATTCTACTACCATATAATACCACGGGTATTCGTGTCCACCTTTACACAAAATACTTAGATGAATAGGAACCTAAAATTATACTGCCCTGTCAGAAATATGTACCAGTAGCTAAGAAGTTGAGCGTGTAGACTTTATCTAAAGCTTTATCTCGCAGTGTTTCGCATCCCTCGTCCCACCCCCACCAGCATCCTTCTTTAGAGTCTCAGTCGTTGCACTCTGCGTCGCCACTTCGTTCGTCGCTTCTGCTTATGTGAAAGTTATGTCAATATCTTCGGTTTTCGTATGACAACCTTTTCAAATCTAACAGAGAAATACTAAGCATAGCCTTAGATAGGGGAGCGACTTTGAATTTGTGACTACCCCATATACCGCTTAAAATATTTTTATTAAGTATAGAAATTACATATGTCAAAATTGTGTGTTTAACTAGTCCATTATTTATTATAATAAAGTATTGACATAGGCGCAGGCTCAGGAGAAGGCAGGTGGCTAGGTGCCTTGACAAACGTGATCGATTCTAACTGAGGTGGGGTAAAGATTCTAGGTCAATACACATTCAATCGTGCAGTCTCACAAGATCGTATGTAGAAGAGTAGCACGCAAAGGTGTCTTGGGAAGCGTATAGGAAATGAAATAAATAACGTTGTGTTGCAATCTGGTATATTTTACTTTGAACAGTAACTTAAATACGAAATTTCTATTGACATGGATGGCACACATCCAAATTAATCCTTACTACATTAATATAATCAGCAGCATTTATTTTACCTATAGTTCCTAAACCGACAATTAATACATATACTCGTAGGTATACATAATATAGCTTAAGATTAGATAAAGACCTAATAAATATGTTATCAATTTTAAGACCTGTCTATGGTTTGGAGATCTTACTTGCCGCCATAAGTACTAGATTTGAGTTGACTACAGTAGCTGAATTTCATTCCATGTAAGCTTTTGTAATGTTTCTGGAACGTCAACAAAAACCTTTTAGAATTATATGAAATGAAAGTAGATAACATCTCCTAGTACTCATATTTTGTTTTTCTCTCGCCACACTGGCGAGACGGGTTGGCCTACTGTTTATATGAACAGAAGCGACAATTTTTATTCAAAACTAAAGTACATCTAGATGATGTATTGTTAATGCCAGTTAATTTATCATCATTTTTTGCATAAAGTTGAATCGAGCAAGGAAATAGTAAACTAAGCTTAGTAAAGTTGCATAGACCTAAACATCAACATTTACATGTTTATGCGTCTTTTGTAACTATCAAGAAAAGCCTCTATTAATTGCTGGATAGGCCTCCCTCGGTCTTGATATCGCACGGAATCTCTTCCTACTTTCATCCCAACCCTACCAGCAGCGTTCTTTTAATCCATGGACTATCTTTCAGAAGAACTCTCTTAATCTTCCATATTTCATTCAGTGGTTTCACTCTAGAATATTTATTTCATAAACTATGAGGTTCTACGACAGACATGTCCAGCCAGCATAATGATTGCTTGCTATTTGTTCAATCAATCACTAGGCTATCAATATTAAAGTTACGGATTTCTTTCCATTTTATTTTGTTCTAGAAACCTCATAACTTAAATATGTTAGATTACGAAGTAAACAGCAAGCAATACAATGTTAGCATATTTGCAGTGATATTACTAATGATCACCATTTGCTTGTTTATTATCATAATTGCATGTCATTATGGAAACTTTCCATTCATACTTTTCACAACATTATCTAATTATTTTATTTGAATAAAGATTATTGTGCAGATGTCAAAAAGATCAAATAAAAGATAGAGCGGGCATTGGTTTGCTATCTACTTTGGTCTTTTTCTCTTGTCGAAGAAGAATGTGTTTTACACTTCCGTAGCATGCAGTTCGGCATATTGTCAGTGAAACAACAAAAAAAAAAAAAGTATGTACATGCACTTCGAGGAGGACCATAACCGGCAATCAAAGACTGATTAATTCTGACACAATTGTCCTAGAATTGTCCTATTTTCTGAAGTCCCATAATCTATGAACTGTTCTTACTCTATTTACTATTTATGGTTATTGTCCATCCCTGTAGTCATAAATAAAAAATATGTCCCTGGGTAAGTATTTAATTTAAACGAGCAAATAAATAAACATGCATAATTGTTGATTCCTTTAACGGTTTTTTTCTTTTTAAAGTCAACATTGATTATTTATTTATGGATTTATTCATGGCCCCATCAATCGCTAGACCCTGAAAACTTGCTTAAAACGCCCAATGATAAAGGGCCCGTGGTCCTAGTTCGTTTCTACAAAATAGTGGATTCTAACTGGCAGTTTCATCGTAATGCGAGCTAGTCAAGCATACCCGAGCTTACATCAAAATTACATAATATTATGCGAATATCAACTTCTACGAGAATAACGTTGACATGGAACAGTGTCAGTTTACCAAAAGATTCCTTAATAAAGAGTTATTAGTGTTTTTATTTTTTAAATAAAAGTTGTGTTAATGGCCATCTCTCCAGATTTCAGTGGTTTATCCTTTCCGTATTATATAGCAACATGCCACACACATCACGTGCAACGCTAGATGTTAAGTACGCACTTGGATTATTTATAGTTTTCTATAGACATGAGTGTAAGTTAACAAGTCTGGAACCTTGGACTAGATCTAACTAACATTCGTCAAGTCATAACCGCGAAAAGCTTGTCAATAAGGATCAACTGAAAAAAATGAATAATGGATCACTCTCATAATGACGATAACACTGAGGAATTGTAACACTAACGCAAATACATACACACTAACGCACATACACAGAAACTTACACATGATACACAACACACATGCGATACACACACAATATGGAAAGGATAATTATTGTATTATTATTATTATTTATATTAAAGGATAATAATAATGCTTGGTGATGGGTAGGTTAGATACAAAATAATGTTAGCATAATAAGGTTCAGCTGTAAGCTAAGCTGCTGGTCTTCTGCTAACAGGTTACTTATTGGACCACTTTGCTTCTACTAGCAGGAGTAGAGTCATTCAAAAGAATTAATGATGTATCATAAATGCCTGTTTACATGAATAAATATATTTTTAATTTGATTTTAAGTATCTCCTGATACACAGACAACTTTGCTGGAAGATAAGGATGAAATATCAATTTTAATTTGTAAAACATAAATTTTTACTATTGTATTTTAAAATAAGTTGTGTAAATAATATTTTTCTCAATAAGGACTTTTTATTTTATTTATTTATTTTATTATTACTGTTAGACTTATAGAAACATAAATTGTCCATCCCAAAATAGCAAATACCAACTCTACCAAATATAAAAATCAATTTTTTTTTACAGGTAGAGGGAGAAAATTCAATAGAAGTGTACGAAGAAGTTTTAAGAAGACTGAAATCTTTGGGAGATCGAGGAAACAGGGTGCTGGAAAAGTTACACAAAGCTATGGATGGAAAGGTAAACAGAACAGATTAACCTACTCTCAAAGGCAATCTCATCACCATTACGAATCATCTGCTGTCCACTAAAGTCAAAGTCAAATAGTTTAGTACACCAATTTTGGGCTCTTTAGTACAAAATGCGAGGAGTAGGTGCGAAGACGTATTTAAGACTGATCATTATTAAATAATAACTATATTGATTAATTTACATACATATATACATAACTATACTACATACAATAAAGATATCGCAGTCGCAGGAATCTCCGAATTCTCTGTTTACTATTTTCTATACTCAACGAGCCTGTGACACCGAAATACCTCAAGAGTAAATTTGCCTATCTCTCTTCATTCCATGATAAGTCTCTTCGCTCTTCTCATAACTCTGTTCTCTCCATTTCCTCTCACCATACTGAATTTATGGCCAACTCATTTGCTGTTGTCGCCACAAATCTGTGGAATGAACTACCGGTAGAAATCCGACAAGCATCCAACCGAAAAATGTTTAAAAAAAATGGTGTCATCGTATTATTTAAATGGTTCATAAGTTATTTGATGTTATCATATGTACGAGTACATATGTAGTATGTATTTAGTAATATCATTGTATTTTTATGTATATAGATATATTTATTATTGTTATATATAAATATTTGCACCTACCTTACATTTGAAATGGTCCACATTGTCCCTAAGGTTGGCTGTCAGATAATGTCAGCAGCATTTCCCCAAACACTGTAATCTACCTGACGTATAATTTGTGGTTTACTAAAAACTAACTTAACCCAATGAAAAGTCCTAACAAATTATTTTTAATTTTCAGGATATTAGTGCTAAAGCCAAGAAAGCTGAATTGTTGGATGAGGATCTGAATGAACTGGATCGACTGAGTCAAGTTCTGATCGAGGCTATTGATGAAGAGAGGAGACGACCGGAAAGAGCTCGTAAGTACAATAATAACTGTCTAACACTAATAAAAACTCAAATTCGCTTTTTAAACTGAAATATTGAAAGAACCAATTAACAGTCTTTAAACCAATTAATTAATAAGTAATTCATCTATTTAAATTGACATCAGACCCTCGCCAACCCGTCGGGCCAGCGTGGCAAGTGTAGGCCAAATTCTCCCTCTATATGTGCTGACACAGCCCTTTTACAGCCACGAATATAATATGTTTAATTTCACATAGCAATTATAGTTATTATTTTTTAGATTATAAGCTAACACGGCCACGAATATAATATGTTTAATTTGACATAGAAATTATAGTTATTATTTTTTAGATTATAAGTTGACACGGCCACGAATATAATATGTTTAATTTTGCATAGCAATTATAGTTATTATTTTTTAGATTGTAAGCGAACACGGCCACAAATTTCTCAATTTATTTTGACAATGATTTTACTAGAATAGTTTGATATGTCAAATTAAACATATTATATTCGTGGCCGTGTCAGCTTACAATCTAAAAAATAATAACTATAATTGCTATGCAAAATTAAACATATTATATTCGTGGCCGTGTCAACTTATAATCTAAAAAATAGTAACTATAATTGCTATGTCAAATTAAACATATTAATTTCATGGTTGTAAAAGGGCCGTATCAGCTTATAATCTAAAACTATAATTATTAATGTTAAACAAGCTAAATTCGTGTCTGTAAAAAGGCCACGTCCTACTTAACATCTACATATTATTAATAATGTGAAACAGTATTCTATGTAATGGCATCGTTTAGTGCATCTTTAAGATCGTAATAACTTTTTTAATTAATATAGATTTTATCTTAATTTTTTACTTTGAATATTCTAGACATTTTGTTTGCTTGGATAGTTTATTATATAGTTTGATACCATTACACAGAAAACTTTACAATGATTTAGTTAGGCGAGTTTTGGAGAATCAAAACTCGAATATCATATAAAACTAGATAAAACTGGATAGTGATCACAATACAATTGGAAATATGTAGCGTCAATATTGTTCACATCGTGTAATTTATTATATAAATATTTCACTATTGTATTTATTATTGTAACTAATTTCTACTGTATAAATAAAGAATTATTATTATTATTAATACGCAATTTCAGAAAAGAGACATGAGGCTAGAATGAATGCCAAAGTAAAGAGAGAAGTATATTTGGGAGGAAACAACTTTGCCAAAGAACTGAACGAGGACGATGAAGCGAGGGATTTTGCTGCTGAAGAAGTAAGTACAATTACAAATAATTGCACAAATAAAGCACTTATAGTAACACTATTACATATTAGTAATGCTATCGACCGCCTCCGTGGTCTAGTGGTAACAAACGTTGCCGCGAACTCGGGAGGTCGTGGGTTCGATTCCCACCGGGGGCAAGTTGTACATTGTATAATTTGTCTCGGTCTGGGTGTTTATATGTATAATATGTATATATTTACAAAAAAAAAAAAAAAGTATAATATGTAGTTTATCAACCATCTAGTTTCCGTAACACAAGCCTCGTAGCTTACCACGGAAACTAGATGGCGCTGTGTGACCTGTCTGGAAATATTTATTATTTATTTATTATTATATAATTATTAACAGATTTTAACTTAAAATATTGTTGCTTATATAGTTTTTTGTTTTTATTTACAACTAGGTATTGTGGTGGTAAATAGGTGTTGTGGCTGTAAAGAGGCTGTGTCACCTTATAGACTCAAATAAATTACCTATGGAAAGTTAATAATTAATTAGTAGTAGTAGTAAAAGCCTGTGCATCTTATAGTCAGAAATAAATTCCCAATAATGATCAATTAGTGGCTGTAAAGAGGCCGTGTTTTATTATAGAATGAAATAAATTACATAGGACAATTTAATAATTAATTTGTGTCTGTAAAATGCTGTCATTTTAGACTATAATAAATTGCACATAGAGTTAATAATTAATTCGTGGCTGTAAAGAGGCTGTGCTGTTTTATAGACTAAAATAAAGTAAACCATATATATAAAAAAGTAACCCACATATAAGTAAAGTAACCCATATAGAGTAAATAATTCATTTGTGGTACAGCCGAAGGCCGTGTCAGCTTATAAACTAAATAAATATATTATGTCAAATAAATTAACAAATTCGTGACCGTGAAAAGGTTTATAAACTAAACAATTATATTAATTATGTCAAATAAATTCGTGGCTGTTAGTAAACGGCGAGAATAAGTGTGTAAGAGCATGTTTTTCTAAATTTGAAGGGTGTCCAGTCAGATGGGTATGCAGAACATCACGAGAGAGTGAATGAGACCACAGGGTTTGACATGAGTAACTCTGAGTTCTGGTCGTCGTTCTCGAGCAGCGAGGAGGCGCTCCTGGAGTGTGACGGACTGATCCTCAACCTCCCGCTGACTCCGCACCCGCACTGCTCTCCCGACTCCTCGCAAGGAGACAGGGAAAAAGCTGCTCAGAGAAATGCTGTTACTTACAGGTAATACAATGAAAAATGTCAATAGTTATATATATTTTCAAAGATAGAAGTCTGGGGGTAGTTTTAAAAAATATGTTCTATATATTTCTAGGAAATAAAATTAAGGACATCTCTTTGCAACCACCACATGCTATTACTTTTTGGCAGAGTGGTCGTGGTCGTCACTGGAGCCACTTATAGCCTGATCAGTCCACCTCATTGGAGACCTACCACGTATCCTCTTGCCATCGACTTTCCCCTGATCTACCAGCCGCTTAATGAATGTGTCCGAAGAAAGTGAGAAAGCGTGATTGTACGATTGAGGCGCTATCTGATTCCCAGTTCTTCCAGGATGGAAATGTTGATTCTGAATAATCTGATGTTTACATTGTATTAATTTATTTTATTTTATTAATTTGGAATGTTTTATTTTATTATTAGATAGTGTAAGCTGTAAATGAATTATTTAGATGTTAAGGCATGTTTTTACTTTTATTTTTTATTATTATTGTTTTAGCTTTTTGCATGTTTTTGCTTTATATTATATTTTTTAAATCATAGTTTTAAGTTGGTCTAGTATAATCGTATTATTGTTTGCCGTATGTTCACATTTTCGAGCTGTGGTCCAGATTAGTACCTACTAATATGGACAACAGCTCAAAATGTGAACATACGGCAAACAAATAATTAATAATATATATATATATATATAGAAAATTAATAATGAAAACCCGAAAATTTGAATCCTCTATCATACTCCCAAATGTTAGCTAGTACTCTAGTACGTAACTGTTAAGTTTTAGAGTGCAATAAAGAATTTATAAATCAATAAATAATAAGCTTACTTAATTTCCAGGGTACCAGCTAACGGCTACTACTTCTTCGTGTTCAACTCCGAGAACGAGGTTCAGACGAACTTCATCAACGTGAAGTTTGACATGCAGAAGACAGTCTATGATGTCGCCAGAACTGCCTTGAGAGAATGCAAGAACTCTACGGAGAAATGTCAGCTGTCATTGGACCTGTTCTCCAATCAAAAGGTATATTCATCATCACAGACCCTGGAACACAAAGTCGTATAACTCCACTGCTGGACCTTTCAGAACATATCGCACAATTAGTATTTTTTTAATTACAGTCCTAGAACTCCACTGTTGGAGATGGGCCTTCCAGGACATATGTATATCTGGAGAATTGTTAATACCTATCATTATTGTTGTTTACTATTTTTTTGTTCTTTACTCATATTTTTATTTACTAATTGTTGTTTTCTTTTTTAACTTCACTATCTGACTTACCTATTTATATAATCTGTGGTTTACGTCGTTGTTGGTAACACACTTAACAATTTGTTTATAGTATGTAATTATACAGGGTGTTTGGAAGGGAGCTGTACATACGCCTAGGGTAGAAACTAGGGATAGTCTGCTACCTACCCCCGCCCAATATATTGACCTTGGCCTCAAGGTTTTTTTTTAATTTATTTTTATTTTTTATTTGACTTTTTTGTGAATTTTTTACTAAAACTACCTGTAGCTCAAAATCTATCCATGGGACCGGTCTGCTAATGGTCTTGTTTTAATCGTTAGAGTCTCAGGGTCCTGCAAAAAAATATTTTACACCAGAAAATTGTGGAGAAGAAAAGTTATGGGGCCTGAAGTACCGTAGTAAGGTAAAGAAATAATTTTGAGGGCAACTTTCTATTGGGTTTAAAAAAAAACTAACAGGGTTGGAGTTCTTCTGATTTTTTCAAAACATCCTCAGTCCATGCCCTTTCTAACGATATGCTAAAAGTGTAATTATCACTTTTAGTTTTAAAGTTATTAATTAATTTCCGCAACTAGGGCACTTTTACCACCACGACTTCAGGCCCCATAACTTTTCTTCTCCACAATTTTCTGGTCGATTAATGGACGATTATTACATTATTACGATTTATATTACAATTTTTGATATTTTATTACTTAACTGTTTTATTTTCAATTGCAGGTAGTTTTAGAAGTCCCGCTGCGAGACAACGAGTCACTATGGAACGAACAATTTGTGGTTCTCTCGGAATGCGAACCGCGGACCTCGGTGTATCTCGCCTGCGTCATAGCAGTACCGCTTCTTATCATGATATTCGCTTTCCAATAACTTTTAGTATGAAAAAAAGCATAATAACGGATGGTTATGTGACCGAATTTTAAAATTTCTGTAAGTGCAGACATCGATATGTAGAATATAAAATCAGTCCCCATGATTAGTAAATCGTAAAATATCCTATTAGTTTGTAGTCGCATCTGATTGGTCGATTCGTAACGCGCCTCCACCTGATTGGTTTATCAGTACTGCGTCTCAAATGTTTTTTAACTGCGTTAATACCTTATTCCTTCCTCTCCATTCATACCGTAGTCACCATCCCTTCATCCCTTTCCGTATGTATAAATTTGGGGAAAGATGTGGAATGCTCTTCCAGCTTCTGTGTTTCCACTTTCCTATCTATATTAAATCACGAGGTTTTAATAAACCGTTCCAGCGCCTGATTAAAATATAATTTTGCGCCTTCGCAGTATACTCGTACAAATAAACCGCTAAAAAACTGTAGTGCCTTCGGTATTTGACATTTGACCGCCTCCGTGGTCTAGTGGTAACAAACGTTGCCGTGAACTCGGGAGGTCGTGGGTTCGATTCCCACCGTGGGCAAGTTCTACATTGTATAATTTGTCTCGGTCTGGGTGTTTATATGTATAATATGTATATATTTACAAAAAAAAAAAGGTTAATATGTAGTTTATCAACCATCTAGTTTCCGTAACACAAGCCTCGTAGCTTACCACGGAAACTAGATGGCGCTGTGTGACCTGTCTGGAAATATTATTATTATTATTTCGATTTTCAGACAAGTACGTAACCGACTGCCTTTGTAGTCTAGCGGTTAAGTCCGTGGATTTAGATGCGGAGGTACCGGCTACGATTACTGATCGGGACAAAAAAAGCGTGCTATCTGACCGCCCCAAAAGGGTCGTGATGATACACACACACATATGTAACCCAAAAACACTGGTCAATAATCTATTCAACCATGCGTTGATACGTTTATATGACAAAAATATAAAATACTAAAATATAAAACGTCGAATAGTACAAAATATTATTATATTTATAAGGCCTGTTGTACACTGACTGAAATAAGAGTTTAGTAACACATCGACTATTCTAAATCGGAAAATTATGACAGCTTGTACCTACTGTTCAGATTTTTTATTTAACATAAAAAGGGATGTGTGCAACAGGCTATAATTTGTAGAATTATTCATCAGCCTATTACTTTAGTATCGCTAGAGCTACTCATAGTTATTCGTAGTCAATTTGTTAAGATATAATAAGTTAATTATTTATAAATACAGTGTGTAAAGAAAATAACACCTTTAAAACAAATCACATCATCTCATATCACAGAGAGTTCCAGACCTCCACTGTTGGAGATGGGGCTTTAAGAAAATTCTGAAGAATTTATTTATTTATTCATTTATATTTGGGTAACTTACAGCTATGATACATGTATGTGTTAATGTTTAAATTACAATAAAGCCAATTAACAGTATCCACATTTAGAATTAACACTGCGAAGCTATAAAATTTGACTAACGCACGCACTCAGACGATTTGGCGAGGTTCTGATGTAATTTTTTAATGACAATTTATTAACGTTTCCACAAGTTGGTATTAGTGAAACCGGGACCGAGACGGCTTAACGTGCTTTCCGAGGCGAGGAAACAGTGGTGAGAGGAAGAAGACAAATTTCTAACCATTCCATGGATTCACCGTGCCCGGTCCATCGTATGTGGGTAAGAGATGAGAAGAATAGTGTCTCGGGCTTGCGACCAACAATAGGCTGGTTTAAGAAAAGGAGGCCTCCCTTTTTTATTTTATTGCGCAATAATAAGCTCACCATTAAATAAATGACAAATGTATGTAAGAAAAATGTATTTCTCATTGGTACATGCCAGGGTTCGAACTGACCTTTTTCAATAACAATTGTTGGTTTATTATATTACGCTTGTAAATATCTACGTATTTTTTACACGCTGTATTGATAAAATTGTTATACTTGCCTATTATAAGTTAATTTTCATATCATTATATTATTATATGATAAATAGGTATAAATAAATATGTGACTTTTATTTTATGAAAACAATAAGAATTTTGCCGAATCGTTTTATTTGCATAATCTTATTGTTTTCATAATAATATGTGACTGAATTTGTTTACCGTGATACTAGTCTTGTAAGGTGCTAATTATTATTTGTAAATGACTCTTATGTATATTTAAAATAATCTGGTTATAAATATATGTGGTAATAATATAATACGCGCTAGTTATTTTTACGTACCTAATGTGTAATAGTATAAATTGCTCAAAATATTTTTTTTGTATTTTTTTGAAAGTTGTTAAAACAGGATGAATCCTTCTTTATTAATAAAATATTCGTTTTTGTTATACAATCGTTTTCTTTACATATTTATAACGTTTATTTACCTTAAACGGATTAGCACGTTAAAGTTTTACATTTTACAAGTAAATTTGTCTCTTTTACATCTGTCACACGCTGAAGATGTGGAATGCTCTAGCCAGTGTAAACACAACGAGGCATTCAAGCTAACTGTGAAAAAGCATGTTGTTTGGCCGGCATAGTGGTAGAGACTGCTGTCGGTCGTTAGTGGCTAGTGGTAGGCACGATGTTCAAAATAAAAAAGAATGTTTTTACTTTAAGTACTGTGTTATGTTTATTGTTAAAATAATCTTATACTTAGGGATAAAACCTTTTTTTTGTAAGATGAATTTATAAATAAAACAAATATTTAATTTCATATTTTAATAAAGACTAGGCTTAGAATAAGCTCCACTAAATAGAACTACACCTGCCTCTTTTTCTACAATCAGATATATGAATGGTCGATTTGCATTGAACTCTGCTGGTAGGAACCTTGATTCTAAACCAGCTTCACTCACAGCACTTCCAACTGTGCCTTCTTCAGTTACCTCGATGAAAGCCTTCTGTATTAAATTACCAACATTTACAGGCAAATTAGTTATATAAGGAAATGATGCAGTTAGATCAAACATAGTCGTCAAACCCATATCGACCAACAACTCTTTTAAATTCTCCAAACTAGATGATATTTTAAACCTCGGTAATGAAACTTGTACAGTGTGTGACTCAGCATTATTCAGCAAGTATAATATTGATCGTAATGATATATTAAGTAAAGAATCAAAAACATTACTTAATGGTTCACCTACTTTAGGTAGAACAACAAGCATAGAGAATTCGCTCGACCCATAAGGTAGTTCCAATATAGTAGCTTTTAATTTATCCACTTCAAAACTTTTATAATCACTAGTACTATACATAAGATTAACATCGCCTATTTCTTTATTGTCTTCATCGTAGAAAGTGCTTATTTCTGTTTCTACACGATCAAACGGTATCTTCCATTTTCCTTCAAAATATATTGCGTCAAGCAGTACTACAACTTGATCTTGTATATCTTCTGGGGAAACTATTTCATTTATAGCGCCATGTGTTGCTGTTTCAACGTAGTTGTTAATAAAGGCTGCTGTGTCATCGAAATTTCTAAATGAAAGATATAGAAAATCACAAATGCCCAGTCGTTTTACCTTAGACTTAAAATTATCTTTGACTAAGAGATTTTCATCCAGTACCAATGTACCACTCTTCTCGATCACCACACCATCTGCTGGTTTTATTGACTCAATAATTTTGTAATATTTATGAGTAAAGCACTTGTGTGGGTGATGGTGTAGTGTCTTCTGGATTTCGTTGAGAGTTTCACCATCGGCGCCTTCAGAGATCGCCGATATAAGAGTCCATAGTGAGATAGGCGAAAGAACAAAATGATTGTCAGTCTGGTACGCGTACCGCTTGGTTATTTCACTTGAAAATTCGTACAGTCCTCTTGAGAAAGAATTCTTCGCTTTTTCTACAGTACATTGAGCGTTAATTACAGATATTACTGCAGGAATTAAAAGGAAGACCCAAACAAGCCTGGCCATTGTAATATTGCAAACGGACTGAAGATATATTGGTTATCAAAAGTCCGTTGTCAAAATAGGTTATCGTTTAGGTCAATTAGTTCTTAGTATTTTAAGAATGTTATTGTTATCTGTTAGGTCCTAGTCACTGTATTTAAAGATGATGAAAACCAAAAATATATTATATATGAATTAAAATAATCAATATATTTATTAATAGTTAAAACTACTTAAAAGTAAGAATAAAAATAAATCAAACCTAATAAAAAATAAACTATAAGTAATAAATGTCCTCTGGGGACGACCCTTCAGTGATAGTCCCAAGAAGACTGGCAACATTTCCCCTCTCTATAGCTAAGCTAATACGTTGGCAGAAATAATTGCCAGCTTTCCTGTCTGCAGACTTTTCGTTAGCCGTTTGGACAACTCCTTGGCCAGACACTTTGCTGAGTGTCCCCATGGGCCCATCGTCTCGACCCCAAACGGCGCTAATTCGTAACCTGTACTGAGCTTGAGGTTTTCAGCAGAAACCGCCGCATTTCCCGCGCTTGACGAGGTCGCCTGGATGTGTGATGGGTCTAATGTGTCCACACATGTAGATGGTCATGCCGTCGGGTCTCTTGCCATCGCTCCGCGCAATCCCAGAGGGTTCTAGGATCGCGGGTACTCCAGCAGTGACAAAAGCCCTTCGAATGATGTCGTTCAAAGCAGCGTGACGAGTTCACTTCTAGCGCAAGAAAACCTATGGTGTCCGAGATGTTCACGGGCTCTTCACACCGACACTAGTGTGGGTGAACAGTTCACACAAAGGCACACCGCCATTGTCAGTGTATTACGATCAAGGAGTGTACCAACCGACGCTGAGGGAAAAGCCTGTAACCAAAGACGTCGGGTCTCCGAACCAAATTATTGGGGCATGTTACTGACCAGGCATCTCTGGCATCTGACAAGTACGACAGCTTAACGGAACCCAAGGATGGGTTTGTGACATTCCCGTAGAGCTCGACAGTACTATGCACCGGCGACAGAAACGCTGGCAGTGCTACGCTAGAAATTTTGCGAGTTCCCAGACCTCCGAATCGAATCGGTAGTGAACCGGTACATGGGTCATTCATGGGGCAATTTTAATTAGTGAAATTTTGTAACAGTTTATCTAGTAAAAGAAGTTCGTCTAGAAATTTCAAAAGTTGAGATCAACGAAGTACATAAGTAAATTTGAGGGCAATCAAATAAAATCGGATGATATAAAGTGCCATGTGGGGTTGAATTTGGAATAAGCGTTCTGAAGTTGAGTTAAATTTGTTTAATTGTTCCTGAACGTAAATTTGGATCGATTTACCTAGGTGTTTCTAGAAGTCGAAGGGTTTCATTGCAAACAATTTTATTATTGGGTGCCAGACTGTTGAAAACATAAATAATTTCGGTTGTTTGACAGGTGTTTGTAAATTTGAAATATAGAGTTCACATTTCGAGAAATTTAGTTCTAAACAGATTGTGCCAAAATCTTTTATAAGTCTTTGAAGGTCGCCGAGAACTGTATCCACATTTCGTCCAATCATGCCTTCATCGTGATGTTAAATTTTTAATTATTATCTTATGAATTTCCAAACTGAAGATGGCAGGATCGATCGGATCGCCTTGTTGGCAACCGACTGCCGAAAGTAAGGCGCTGTTTTTGTAAATTAATTTTGAAAGTGTACTATAACTTTGGGTGTGTCGTTTTAATTGTTTAAACGTGGCACCTCTGTCTACTGAGTTAAAGGCGTGTTTGACATCCACCTTTAACACCACATCTCCACCGTGATTCACTACAAAGCTCCGAGAAGCGTGGACAGCAGCTTCACAGCCACACTTGGAGCGAAACCCCACTTGTAATGGTTAAAATTTTGAGGTAAGGGTGGGTAATTCCTTTTTATTGCAGATTTTGGATAATATATTGTTATTGGATTGTATTGTCATTATTATTATAATAAAATTTAATTATAAATGCTGGACTACATGAAAAAACTACAATTTTTTTATTTGTTTAGAGGTAGGCATTGAATGATTTTATTTTTCTCAAATCACAAATTTATTTAAGTTGGAAGATTAAATCCATTTTATCGCTAATCACGTGATCATTATAGTTTATCTTTATAGAAAAAAATCATTACAATGTTTGTAATTATTACTTGTCTCTTACTTTGATATACCCAGCGTATTTACTACTTACTACTATCGCTTCCTCAATTTTGACCATGCGTTGACTGATCAGACGTTGTTTATTGACTCACGGAAACAGCCGAGGTTGTCGACAGCTAGACCGGGTAATCGTACGCAGCCAACATGGTGGCGTGGCTCCAGCAAAGGTAAACTCACATCAGATACGAGGAGTCGTCGCCTCCAGCGGACTCATTAAAGGAAAACTCGATTATTATAGTCAGTCTGTACTAACCCACCTTAGAATTTATTTATTAATTTAAAGAGCTCCATAACCTTATACCTTCTTTTCTATTCCGCAACCTAACCACACGCACAGGCATACCGTACAAATATGCACCCCTATACCGTAGCCGCTATCCCTACGCGTGCATATAAATTTGCTGCTGCAGCCCTATCTGTTACTTAAGCGCAAACGTTATATAATGGAATCTGTTAACTATATATATATATTACGCTATTAAAGTTTATATTTGCACGGACCCTGTCAAGGTCGAGCGCTAGAGCGATAGAGTTAAGAATTGGATAATATTTTGTTATTATGACGCAATCTCTGACTGCTGGAGTCCTTCAAGCGACGTAGCAAACGCTAGGCTCGCATAATGTTAGGGACTGAGGTCGGTCGTCAGTGGCTGGTGTCAGTTGCTCACATTCTTGCTCCTCATGTGCCGCTTACATCAGGTGGGTGTAGTGTCACAGCTCGAGCTCGGTATTTGAAAAAAACATGAATCAATAACAATGCCATTAAATACATTATGTCCGCGAACAACTGCAACCTGCTACTCAATTATTTACTATACTTTTTGCTGCACTTAAACCAGTGTATATACGACCTAATTTTATCTGTCAAATAATTCCAACAGCGCCGCTAATATAAACAATATAATATCAAATATGTAATAATATCTAACAATAAAAAATATATCTATGTCTATACAAAGCTGTAGTTATTCATATATGAATTCCTATACAAACTATGTTATTTTATTTTCTATGATATTTAGTTTTCATTATCGGACTCTGTGTCGGTGATAAAGTAAATATTTCCGTATGAATATATTTCTTTATGAGTGAATCAGTGAACCGGTTACTAGAACGTACATACTTTGGAAGTTTGTTTGTTTGTATTGTTTCTTCAATTTTGTATTATGTTAATCACAGACTATGAAGAGTATTTTAATTAACTTTTTACCAAGATATCTTTAGATAAAAGTATTTCAAAGTCCACTAGATATCATTGTGGATTTATAATTGGATTGTTGATTATCTTCTTGGAGTTTAAACAATCATAAACTTTGATAAAACTTTATCTCATTATTGTGTTTATTTCAATAGAAACGACATTTTAAAAACTTTGATTGTATCCGCGAGTTGTTACATTAATAATGGATTTAAAAGTATATCAAACTAAAATCATGAACATTAAACCTAATTAGTAAGTACCTAATTATATATATAACAATTTGTTTAGCTAATTAAATTTGTTATTTTTACAATGTCAATGAACTTAGTTTATTATGATAAGCACAGCTCTTAGACTAAGAAGCTAACATCAGCAACATCATCAACCCTTGGAACACAGAGTCCTTGCATGCCGCTGCTACAGATAGGCCTTCCATAGCGTAAAGAGGGGGAATTCAATCTTCTCTTGCCACATTGCCAGCCGGTTTAAATATATAATATTAACATGTTTTTATGTAATTAAAGCTGACATCTGCCATAGAATTCAAGCTATATTTTAAGAATAGAAGACAATTTTTTAAAAATATTTTTCTACGGAATATGGATTCACTGTGCAGGTGCTGGGTCCACAGTGCTGGGCCTGAGGCTTGTAACTGACTATAGTCGGCCTATAGGCTAGATTACAAAGATTCCTATTTTTATTGTAGAGCATCTTGCTCACCATCCACCATTCTGCTCCTCTTCCTACCCAACCAAATACTGTATGTTCCCGTAAATGCCGTCTTCAACATTTATTTTATAAATGTAAAGACGGCAGACCAGCTTAGTCCCAATAATACTATTTATAAATATATACAATAACTATATATATACAATAAATATAAGTATGATGTTATTTTCTCTTTTATTATCTTCTAATATCTTGTTAAATATGTATTTTAGTTCTAAATCCCTTCTGAAATTAAAAAAAATAAAGTGACAGCTAAATTCTCCAAAACTATATTTTAGAAGACCCATTTCCAGCTGTAGAGGTTTAGGTGTATGTGTTCTATGATAAAAAATGGGACTATTCACTATCTATGGGGCTGTAAGGTCAACTTTTAAGATAAAGTTTATTAGAAAATTTATTACTTTAGCATTTTAATTTATAAATTTTTATTCTGTCTTGAATAATAATCTGATTTGTCCCAATGGTTAATAATCAGATAATGTCTTACAGCATTATGTTCGCCGATTGCATGTTATTGCGCAATAAAATAAGGGGCCATAGACATTGTTTTCTTCTCTGTATTTCACACACCTGGCTACTGCATAAATCCATGAAATGCTAAGAATTTTGTAAATTTTTACAATAAAGTTAAAAAAAAAAACAAAATAACGTAACTATGCTACCTAGACGTATATAAAAAGTTTTAGTCAGTGGTCTAGCGGTTAAGTCCGTGGATTTAGACTCGGAGGTACCGGGTTTGATTCCTGGTCGGGACATGAAAATATTTATTAATGTAAATAAATACATTTAATTAATATTTAAATTATTTGTGATATTTCTCGAGTTTGGTACGCTGGAGACATCGACAAGCTTGCCACTTGTCATGATGGGCCTATAGTAAAGTTGGCTAAATGTGAATCTGTTTCTTTAAAAACGTGGTTTCTCACCACCGAAAGAGATACGGTTGGGATGATACACTACTTGCAGATGAACTAGCTGTATCAGCCTATAGGCCAGACATCTTAGTGTTTTCTCGGAACTTAAAAATAACTATCCTTATTGAACCTACCATTCCTTGGGAATTTATTTATTTAAAAACTTACTTGCACTATGTACAAAGGCGGACTTAATGCCGCTAGGCATTCTCTGACAGCCAAACCTTTACGACATTTAGACAGTATAGATAGAAGGTGCAATTCCAAAAGACCACAACATGAAGTCAAATAAATATTATGATCTCACAGAAGAAATGATCAGGATCAGCTTTACGCAGTGGAAGTTGGTGCGAGAGGAGTTCCAGCAAAATCTTTGCACCACTTACTAAAAGAATTGGGCCTAAGCCGGTCTGCCGTCAATACATTTATGGAAAAAGCTTCCAAGACGGCATTAACGGAATCATACAGTATTTGGTTGGGTAGGGAGAGGAGTACAATGGTGGATGGTGAGCGTATTATCGCGTAATAAAATAAAAAGAGAGGTCTTTACTTTTTTAAATCGGTCGCAAGCCCGACACAACATTCTCCTCATCTCTCCCCGCACACGATGGACCTGGCACCCGCACGGTGAATCCATGGTGTTCGCGCCTGATCCAGAACCTTCCAGCTAACTATGCTTATGCCAAAAGCACGGACCAAACGCGAACAAAGGCCTTCTATAAGTGGACTGTATTTGAATTTTTATAATAGCAAAACGGCCGGTAACGAGCAATCCGGACACAGAGGTACGATATCGGAAACAGAGTAGGACGGGTCACTTATATAAGGAAAGTATGCCACGTACCTTTTCACAGCTTCACTATCACCTATCCTGGCCAGGATATTCGCCAAACTCAATCACTTCACGATTATTATAGTTATTTATTTAGCACAGCCGTCCGCGGAGAACACAACGGCGCGTCTTCCAGAAGAGCGGGATCACGGTAGATCATAGACTTCTCGCTGGGTCGGGGCGCGACGTGCGACTGACGTTGCAAGCAATGAAGCTTACAAAGAAACCTATTTTCTGCAAGTCCACAAGTGGGTACTTCTCGTTGCGAATATAATTAACAAATATTCAAATGTTGCAAATTTGAAGTAAGTGGCGCCATCTTGTGGTGGCATACTTGGTTATTGGAAATGGAGGGAATTTTGTATTGCTCATTATTAACCGATTCAACTATTACAAATATAAGTTAAATATTGGCGTAAACATCCCCCCGGGCTTGAAGGGTTAAGTTCTTCAAAACTAAACAATATAAAACATAACTCTCAAGAACAAATCTTATCGAGAAATTATGCAAATTAATAACAAAAAAAAACAATAAAAAATCTTATGGAAAATAGAGAAAGAAAAATAAATTAATTATAATTAACATTTATATTTATCTCCGACTATCTCTCTATTGAGAGGAAAGAGGGCATAACCGCACTACCATACGCGTATATGTGCCCTGGTGATGTTTTAATGAACTTCGATGTCGAGCGACCCTAAACAAGAACGCACCTTTAGACAAGTAACGTTGTCTTAACAGTATCCATAATAGGACCGCACTATACGTAGTAGGACAATCAATTTTATTTGTCAAATACAATATAACTTGATTTATTTTAATTATTTTATGTTCGGCAAATTCTAATTCCGATCCTGTAGCCGCACGATTTAAGTTCCTTATAAATCGGTAAAGGTAGACGTAGACACATAATTTGTTCCAATAAAACATACGTCGAGACAATTCATAATGAATATTTGTCTCAGCGACCGACGCAACAGATATGGACATCAAATTTATACCAGGAATGTTTGCTAATAGCGGAGGATCGAGTGAAGGCCCACAAGCTATGGAGGAGTACGCCCAAGACGGATCACGCAGCCACAATTCATGCTCCAGAAGTGGAGCTGGGGTAATTTCTCTAGACAATAAGTCACTAGGACTAATATTGCCAGATATATAACCATAACAGGAAGCAGGTAAATCTTCATGACCTTTGGCCACCCTGTTACTATAATTAAAATGTTGCCATTTTTGTGATGAAGAATGAATCCAGCAGAGTGCTACTATGGAGTCCGAGAATGCACGCACGTCACAAACAAGATTGGATATAAGGACCACCGCACACATTACTAACCGCGGAATTGTAACAAGGGCTGTCTTGGGCTTAGCGCACACCAACTCGACGCTCCGGGGTCCTGTATCACAAAGAACGTGCGAATACACTACTGCAACATATGCCTTCTCGGAAGCATCTGCAAACGTCAATGACGTCACAGAAGTTTGAAAAACTCTAAAGTGTCGGGACATCTGCAAATTAGATAATACCGACGACTCTGATTGGAATGTTTGCCTCAGGCTAACAATATATGGAAAAGGACTTTCGTCCCAGTCTAGCTTTAATATCCACAGCTCACGAATGATAAGCTGGGTTACATTGACCGGGGCTTCAAACCTTAATAAACATAATTGGGCAATTGTGGACAATATTAGTCGCTTGGAACACTCATTCAAATTAAAACTTATTTTATACGAAATTAGGTCGGTCATTGACGACCATGGTAGACCCAATATTTCCAAATTACGGTGATCACCGACACTCATCAGCTGAGTATGACGGTGGCACACTTTGTGTGATAACAGCACACTCGAGTTGGAAGACCACTTCACAATCTCGACATCCATAAATATGGAAGCCAATTGGCCTATAGCCTCCGCCTCTGACGTCACACAAGAACATACATTGTCCATGTTAGTGTCACGCAGAATGGCGGCAGCCACAAGAGGCAAGCGAAGCTCCTCGTCAGCTGCCAGCTGCCGCACTGAGCGTATAGCAGGAAACAGACTAGAGCGTAAGCCAAAGGCATCACGGTTAAATTCGTAAATACGAAAAATATTGTTCGGTATAAACCGATACATAATATGTTGATATTTGCAATTATTTTTATTAAAACTAATTTTATTATATATTTTCTTTAAAACAAAAGAAAAAACATATTTTAAAACATTTGATTTTAAATTTATTTTAAAACGATAATTTCGTAAGTTATGACCGGACCATATTAAGTCATTGAACGACAATACCGATGAAGTCTTTATAGACTCGTCTAATATTACACGAACCTCCGTGGTAGTTTTGTCATGCCTGACTATAGCGTGATGTGGCATAATATAATGGAACTTAGGGTTAGGAACCAACAAAAAATAACCCTTACTGAGGTAATTCCTTACGAGACCGTTATAGCTCTCGCGGAGATAAGGCCAAGCCATACATTTTTTCTCCAGCGCGAGAAAACACCGTTTCGACTCATAAACTGGATTACCAAAAACACTTAATTCGTGGTTGAGTGGTAACCCTACCACATCGCTGCTATCACAATCACGAGACAAAGTAGGCGAAAATATACTTTCACGATGTCTACTTTCCTCGTCAAGACATGAATCGCCAGAAATTTCTTCTATCGGCTCAAACCGCTCCATTATAAAATTAGTTGAAGGTTCGGTGAGAATGCAGTGAGACAATGTCACATCACTAGCTTGGTATACCGGTGCACTACCCATCACTATGTACCCGAATAAAGTTTGCATCGCTATAGGATAGCCGGCACCTTCCCTAATTTTCTGCGTCATAATTATATCGGCAAATAAGGAAGCTCCGATTAACAAATCGACTTCACCCGGGTTGTAAAATGATTCATCTGCCAACTGTAAACCGTGCAGATAATCTAACCTAGATATGTCTACGGCCACAGTAGGCAGTTCTTCGGTGATGCGATCAACTATTAGAGTATCAATTTTAAATTCAATTTTAGAATCGAATCGAGAACGAATTGTTATCGAGGATAGGCCCTTAGTTGATTTAATACAACCGCCTATGCCCTTAACAGAAGTCTCATTACAAATATAGTTTATATTTAATTTAAGTTTGTTACAAAATTTCAAAGTTAAAAAGTTTCCCTGACTTGCGTTATCGATAAGCGCGCGAATGGTGTGAACGCGCCCTAAATTATCGACAACATTCAATAACGCAGTCGCCAGAAGAACCGTAGTAAGCGGGGAGCGGGGCAGCGCGGCCGCCGACATGAGAGACACAGGCGAGCAGCGCGGCTCACTCGCCTCGCCCGCCGCGTTGTTATCACTGTTATCAACGCTCATATTTTCAACCCCCGACGCAGAAGTACGGGTATTATTTACATTATTTTTACTATAGTGCAACAGGCTATGATGCTTTAAATTGCAATAACTACAAACGCTGTTGTAAACACAAGTTAAATATTTATGATTAAGACTTAAACAACAAGTACAATATGGATGTTTTTTTATAAAAATAAATCTGGCATACGGATTTAATTTATTGAATTCGTCACATTCGTGCATGAATTCATGCCTGGATTTACACAAAGAACAATTATTATTTGACAATGTAGCTGACACGTACGATTGGGTAGGTCGCGTTCCCCCTGCAGCATTATTGCGCTGATAAGGGGTTGCGCGGCCCAATGTCTTAACATCGGGCTTGACGCGAGAAACAATGTTATTGGAACGTTCGAGAATTTTAGCTTGCTCTCGGACAAACTTAACTAAATAGTCATACGTGGGTATTTTACTATCCCGATTAGACATTTCGAATTCCCTAATAGTAACGGGATCTAATTTGTTTATGGCGAGATGTAACAACATAAAGTCGTCTAACTGATCGGGAACAAGTTTTTTCAAAGCCGACACACAACATGAAAAGTTTTCAATAAAAGTATCTAAATTTTGAGAACTTGCGGAAGGCACAGTCTTTAAATTTAATAATTGATTAAAATAAGTAGACGCTAAGTTCCGTGTGTCGTTATATCTCAATATTAAATTCTCCCAAATAGTTTCGTAATTTTGTGATATCGGGGGTAAGCCAGCACAAACTGATAACGCTTTACCCGTTAATTTCCCCACTAAATATTGCACCCTCTCGGAATCGGTCAAACTAAGGTTGTCATGAACATTTGCCTTAAAATTTTCGTAAAACACTAACCACTGTTGGGGGTCACCATTAAAACTACACAATTCAATAGGCGGCAATCGCGGTGTACTCGCCTTAACTTGTGACGTACCACGTGATGACGCTTCCGACTTAACGGACAAAAGAACGCGCTGAGCATGTTTTATTCGGCAATATAAATCCTCAAAAGAGGTCCACGCTTGGTAGTTAGGTTCTACTTTAGGATTAATAACTAATTCATACTCACTAATTGAGTCGATTAATACGGAAAATTCCGAACGCAACGTATCTATATTTTCACTAGACGCGAGGAACAAATCTTGATTTGACGCGTCCTGGGACAATTCAAAAATACGTTGAAGCCGTGCGAACATCGCATTACGCTTATTCATAAGCACGGTGGACTTCCGTTCGATTTCAACATTTAAACCTTTACTTTCCATAACGGATACTAAAGATACAAAAATAAAAAAAATACAATAAAAAAAAACACAAAGAGATTTAAAAAGAGAAGGTAACGCTTTTCAATCCCGGTTCGCTAGGGCCAAATAAATGTTCGCGCCTGATCCAGAACCTTCCAGCTAACTATGCTTATGCCAAAAGCACGGACCAAACGCGAACAAAGGCCTTCTATAAGTGGACTGTATTTGAATTTTTATAATAGCAAAACGGCCGGTAACGAGCAATCCGGACACAGAGGTACGATATCGGAAACAGAGTAGGACGGGTCACTTATATAAGGAAAGTATGCCACGTACCTTTTCACAGCTTCACTATCACCTATCCTGGCCAGGATATTCGCCAAACTCAATCACTTCACGATTATTATAGTTATTTATTTAGCACAGCCGTCCGCGGAGAACACAACGGCGCTTCTTCCAGAAGAGCGGGATCACGGTAGATCATAGACTTCTCGCTGGGTCGGGGCGCGACGTGCGACTGACGTTGCAAGCAATGAAGCTTACAAAGAAACCTATTTTCTGCAAGTCCACAAGTGGGTACTTCTCGTTGCGAATATAATTAACAAATATTCAAATGTTGCAAATTTGAAGTAAGTGGCGCCATCTTGTGGTGGCATACTTGGTTATTGGAAATGGAGGGAATTTTGTATTGCTCATTATTAACCGATTCAACTATTACAAATATAAGTTAAATATTGGCGTAAACACATGGAATGCTTAGAAATTTGTCTTCTTCTTCTTTTAATGTATCTTTAAAACAATTTTAATATTTCTAGTGTTTCTTCGTCTTTACCTCAAACATACAAACTATCATCGGAACAAATACAATTTTATGAGAAAAATGGATACTTGGTTATAAAAGAACTCATTGATTTTACTACACTCTACGCTTGCAAGTAAGTAAATTTTCTCCGTCATAAAGGTGGCGACGTCCATAGATTTTCCGCGCGGGACCCATCACGTTCCTGCAGACCTTCGGAAGAGACCACGCAGTCTGGAGCCACACTGGAGCACTACATGAGTACATCTACCATGCGTTCTCTACATCAGAGATTCTCAAACTTATTTACTATCTACTGCCCACTTTGAAAATAAAAACTAAATAATTAATATTGTGTAATAGGTAGGTTTAATTTTCATGAATTTTAAAATATAAAGTATATGAAATTACAAATCTGCCAATGCCTCCCATTTCTTTCTGTAGCCTTATTATGTTACTTAAGCGCAAACGTTATATAATGGAATTCGTTAACTATATATATATCACGCTATTAAAGTTGATATTTGCACGGCCGCCTTATAGAGTTGAGAATTGAATAATATTTTGTAATTATGACGCAATCTCTGACGTAAATAACGAAATCCACAAACAACGTTTGCGATTAAGTACCAAAATTGGGCTGCTGGGCCCCTTACCGCCCCTCCTTAGGCGTCCAGCGCCCACAAGAGGGGCGTTATCGTTATACTCGTATTTCCCACTTTGAGAAAGACTGTTTTACATAGTAAACTATATTTTTTGTATTTATTTTAAAGTAAACTGCCTCCGTGGTCTAGCGGTTCAGTCCGTGTATTTAGGCTTGGAGGTACCGCGTTCGATTCCTGGTCGGATAAAATAAAATATTTATTAATGTAAATAAAAATACATTTAATTAATATTTAATTTATTTGTGATATTTCTCGAGTTTGGTACGTTGGAGACATCGACGTTTGTCACTTGTCATTATTGGCCTATAGTTAAGTTGGCTAAATGTGAATTCGCTTATTTATAAGCGTGGTTTCTGACCACCCCGAAAGGGAAACGGTCGTGATGATACTCTTTACTTAATATTTTTTTTTTTTATTTTTTTATTTATTATTTAATAATCAGTTACTCCTAACCAAGATAACTTGTGTCATAGGATATCAGTCAGTCCCATGTTGACTATTAGTAATGACCTCAGATAGCCAGCTCCGATGAAAATGTATGATAATAAAAAAAGAAACATAAATAAAAGTACAAAAGAAGTTTGAACATAGTCATTGTTACGATTAAAGTTTAAAATGGCGTCTATTGTACTAGCTGATAGCTGGCCTTCAAAATAAAACTGATATATAAGTCAGTCTGTCAAACTGATATACATAGTGCAATCGCTACTTGTGTGAACCTCTAAAGGCAAATTGTTACCATTCTGCCAATAATGTTAAGTGCTGTATGGTGTACCTAATAATATAAATAAAAATAATTTATAAAACCATAAAAATTGGTTCAGGCAAACCCATATTTTATCAAATCAATTCATTAATTTCCTTGGTTAACTTTTATGAGCTCTCTCTCGACTCGGGAGGTCGTGGGTTCGATTCCCACCGGGGGCAAGTTGTACATTGTATAATTTGTCTCGGTCTGGGTAATAATCCAGATTTATGTGTTATAATAACATTATTGACATAAGCAAGTTAATTGTAACTTAATATAAGATTGTGACTGTAAATAGGCCGTTTTAACTAAATATAAATTCAATAATAATAAATCTAACAATAATAATAAATGTCAAATCTTAATACTAGTGCGTGGCTGTAAACGGGCCGTGTCACCTTATAAATTAAATAATAATAATGTGTCAATTAAACATAATATTCGTGGCTGTAAAAGGGCCGTGTCATCTTATATTCTAAATAACATTAACATTTTATATTTTGACTTTGAAATTCATATTCGTGGCTGTTAAAAGGCCGTGTTACCTTATTAGCGAAGTAAAATGAAAATGTCAATTGAATTGATAATAATACTATAAAATTATTGACATATTATGTCAATTAAACATAATATTCGTAGCTGTAAAAGGGCCGTGTCATCTTATATTCTAACTAACATTAACATTTTATATTTTGACTTTGAAATTCATATTCATGGCTGTTAAAAGGCCGTGTTACCTTATTAGCTGAGTAAAATTAAAATGTCAAATGACTTGATAAATTTAAATTTGTGGCTGTAAAAAGGGACGTGTCAACTGATGAACTAATAATGCTAATAATAACTATAAAAAATAAAATAGGTATTTAAATTATGTGTTAAATTGTGTGTGGGGATTTTAAGCCAAGTATTTCTATGTAATAGTATCTTTCTTTGCATCATTAAGCTATACTTAAAGTTGTCATAATTTAATAGAAAGAAAAACAAACGATTAAGAACCGTTAAATTATTAAAACTCTTATAAGTGTAAACGAAAGTTTAAAAAGGTTTAATTATTAATTATACATAAACTGTGACATAGATATTCAGAGACGTTATCCCAAACTAAAAATAAATCATAGATAATGACAAGAGCGTTTTAACCAGTCCTGGCAATATGAAATAACATTTGAACTACAATATTATATTCTCAAATAACTAAATTTGGTATGTTTATTTAAGGAAGCGCTTCATAGATATTTGTTCAGGTGTGGTGGATAGAGGCAACATCACTGTGATGAAAGAACTCAACCTTATTGGTTCGGGAAAAACTGGAGAAGAACTTATCAATAAAGTAAGGTTTAATAACAATTACACACTTTTATAACACTCATACGTTCCTTATCTACTTTGAACTAACCTATCCTAATTAATTATACATACAAGTTCTTTAATCACTTAACACTCACCAGTTCATCACTCATACAAGTTCTTTATTCACGTAACACTCACCAGTTCATCACTCATACAAGTTCTTTATTCAAGTAACACTCACCAGTTCATCACTCATACAAGTTCTTTATTCACGTAACACTCACCAGTTTATCACTCATACAAGTTCTTTATTCACGTAACACTCACCAGTTCATCACTCATACAAGTTCTTTATTCACGTAACACTCACCAGTTCATCACTCATACAAGTTCTTTATTCACGTAACACTCACCAGTTCATCACTCATACAAGTTCTTTATTCACGTAACACTCACCAGTTTATCACTCATACAAGTTCTTTATTCACGTAACACTCACCAGTTCATCACTCATACAAGTTCTTTAATCACTTAACACTCACCAGTTCATCACTCATACAAGTTCTTTATTCACTTAACACTAGCCTATCTTTATTAATCACTTATATGGGGTCTTGCATAGATTAGGCTGAATTTTACCGATGGCATAAGTTATGTTGGCTTTGAGAACCGCTGTAGTTTGTGGCTTATTCGATATACCTGCGACTTAAGAAAACCCCACAAGAAAAAGTCTAACGGGGTCAAATCGCACGATCTCGGTGGCCAGCTCACATCACCTCCACGTGTGATGATTAGCCACCTTTACTGCCGGCCCATCATGACAAGGGACTAGCTCGTCGATGTCTCTAGCGTACCTAACTCGGTACGTCTAAATACGGTACGACTTATGCTACGAATGTATTTATAATTTTTTTTACAGATCCAAGATATCCTATACGACGATGTACTGGGAACGTATTGTGAGAACTCTCGACTTCTGGACGTGCTCTCCCAACTCATAGGTCATAATATAACAGCTGTCCACAGTATGTTGATCAACAAACCTCCAGGAACTAGCAGTCATCCTCCACATCAGGTAGAGAAAACACATTTCTTAGTAATCAATTCTCCGTGCCGGGGTCATCATGGTGAATAATGGCTTGGGCTTGCAACCAACTTACTTCTAGTGATGGAGATGGCTAAACATATCTATCTAGAGAATTTGGCCTACACTCGCCATGCTATTCAGACGGGACAAGGACGTAATGAAACCAATGGGGCCTTGTAATTAATATGTAATATAGCTTATTTTATTATATAAAGTGTGGTCTTTATTCCAATACGTTTTCATTTATGGAAAAAAATGTAAAATGATTTAATTTCTTGATTATACAAATATTAATATCTATCTATATTAATATCTATTATACTAATATCTCTATTAATATCTATTTATTCAACAAAATCCACAGTATAGGTAATAAACAGGGTACACTTTTAATGAAAAGGCATGCTCCGATGGTTCGGGCATATAGAAAGGATGAACGAAGAAAGATTAACGAACCAGATATATAATGCGAAAGTTGTGGGTGAAAGAGGCCCCGGCAGACCGAGACTCACCTATCACGATCAAATAAACAAAACAATAGCTGAAGGTGGTCATGCACCCACAATCCCTGCTCACAACTCCCAAAGGTTAGCTGTTAGATAATGTTTTTAGACATTAAGCTCGCCTATGTACTCTAAAATGTTTTATTTTCTGTGCAATAAAGAATTCATCTATCTATCTAAGGTGCATTAAATAGCCTTCGTGACAAAAGGGCATGTATGAAGAAGTTGATGAATGTCGACTAAGCGAAGTGAAATAATCTATTTTTATTATTATTATTTTCAGGACCTTCATTACTTCCCTTTTCGTCCTGTGGAGAAGATTGTAGCAGCATGGACGGCTATAGATTTTGTCACTCGAGACAATGGATGCCTTTACGTATTACCTGGATCACACCTTTCTGGAAAACTATATGAGCATGGATATCCGTCTGATGCGGTAAGCTACACGTTTTCTTCACCGTTATCATATTCATTAATCACCCCAATAAGTTCAATTTGTCACTTACAAATTAATTTAACATTGATACGAGTATTTATAATTATTTTTAATTTATGTTAGTTGAGACAGCCCCTTTACAGTCAAGAATTTATGTTTAGTTAAGACAGCCCCTTTACAGTCAAGAATTTATGTTTAGTTAAGACAGCCCCTTTACAGTCACGAATTTATGTTTAGTTGAGACAGCCCCTTTACAATCACGAATTTATGTTTAGTTAAGACAGCCCCTTTACAGTCACGAATTTATGTTTAGTTAAGACAGCCCCTTTACAGTCAAGAATTTATGTTTAGTTAAGACAGCCCCTTTACAGTCACGAATTTATGTTTAGTTGAGACAGCCCCTTTACAATCACGAATTTATGTTTACTTGAGACAGCCCCTTTACAGTCACGAATTTATGTTTAGTTGATAAAGCCCCTTTACAATCACGAATTTATGTTTAGTTGAGACAGCCCCTTTACAGTCACGTATTTATATTTAGTTAAGACAGCCCCTTTACAGTCACAAATTTATATTTAGTTGAGACAGCCCCTTTACAGTCACTAATTTATGTTTAGTTGAGACAGCTCCTTTACAGCCACTAATTTATATTTAGTTGAGACAGCCCCTTTACAATCACGAATTTATATTTAGTTGACACGGCCTCTTTACAATAACGATTTTTTTATTTAGTTGACACAGCCTCTTTTAGCCCATCTCCAACAGTCTGTGATTGTACTTAACTAAAACACAATTATTAATGTCTTATTGCATATAATAATCTCATAGGTACTGATAACTAAATTTAAAAGTTTATTAATTGATCGTTGTGGTGCAGTTCTGTATATGTTTTATTTTGGAAATCTGATATAGCTGAGTTTTCCTTGCAGATTCCTTTCTCAGTCAGATTAAACATTAACAGGTCACTGGAATCTGCTAAGCTGCTGGTCTTCTGCTAACAGCTTACTTATTGGACCACTTTGTTGCTTAGTCTTCTACTAGCAGGAGTAGAATCATTCAAAATAATTAAATTAATGACGTTTCATAAATGCCTGTAATAGGTTTACGTGAATAAAGATATTTTGACTTTGATATATTTTTATTCATTTTGTTTTAGAATGGTGAAGTAAATAAGATGTATCACGGTATTATAGACCCGGAGCTGAAGGTTAAAGGTGAAGTTTATGTTGAGATGGGTCCCGGAGACACTGTGCTGTTCCACCCGCTACTGGTACACGGTTCCGGACCCAATGTTACACAGGTTAGTTAAAGTGATGTCACTCAGGCTGACTAATGTTTTGATGTAACGTTACAATGTCCCCAGTTAATGTATTAATTTTATTAAATCATTCCTACTGTGTTTACCCAAGTTTAATTTGCCAAATTTGGTCACCAGGGTTATCGTAAAGCGGTGTCCTGTCATTATGCATCCAGTCAGTGTCACTACATAGATGTGAAGGACACTTCGCAACAAACTATAGCCGATGAAGTTGAACAAATTGCCAAAAAAAGAGGATTTCCTTTGACTTTCCAAGTAAGTCGAATTTTTATTAACAAAATTAAACTACCCCATATGCCCAAAACCTCCACTGCTGGAGATGGGCCTTCCAGAACTGGAGAATTTGGCCTACACTCGCCACGCTGGCCAGACGGTTTGGCGAGGATATGATGTCAATTTTTTATGACAATTAACGATTGCACAAGTTGGCATTAGTCTCCTCACACGGGACACCGTGTGTTGTAAATCTATGACAAATGTAGGTAAGAAAAGTGTATTTCTCATTGGTACATGCCATTCTTAAATTCTAATTCTAAATATTTATAAAATTAAATTTTAAAAAATCTAATAATAATTATATACATTCAACATTTTTCACCAAAATATTTATAATGCAGTTCTGTCTATACGTTTGGCAAATAACGAGTGTTCGTGTGATCCAGCTAACTATGCTAATGTCAAAGGCCTGACCAAACGTTTTAGTGAACTGTGTTTAATTTTTTTTTAAATAGGCTAGTAACAAGCAATCCAGAATCAGGTATGATGTCGGAAACAGATAATCAGATGGGTATAATAATAATAAAACTTTATTTCAGAATAAATTCCATATGTGTTAGTAACAATTTTTAAAGAAATCTTATAATATCTAGTGTTAGTATATAGTATATACTTATACTGCGTGGAATTTATTAAAGAGCAAATATTTTTATATTATAATCTAGAATAAAAATAAAGATATACGTATTTTTTATTTTAATTATTCAGTAATAAAATCTTAAGTTACGGTGCAGAGAAGTTATCCTAAAAATATCGCCACTCATACTGAGCCTAATCAAGTCGGTAGCGAGCGAGAGGTCGCCGATCGCGAACGTTGACTTAGGTAATTCTTTCTCTCTCTATTTCGTCTCTCGGCTGTGAGCGAGATCAATTAATAATAACACTTACGGTTGCAGAAAGCATGATTAATACAATCTATGATCAACATTTTAATATATTCCACGTGATTGGTATTTAGTTTGTCACTCTGGGTATTTAAGGCGTGCTTCATATGTATACGTTAAACATGTCAAAAGATAATCATCCTTTCTGCAACCGGCCGCATAACTCCCCAGCCTCTAGGTATTTATCACGTTAGATAGCGTGATTTTCAGACGTGGCTTTATTCACCATGCAGGAGTTTTTTGTTTTTCGGATAATGATTTTTATCTTTAAAAAAAAGTTACTTTTATATTTCAAAAAGGGGTTCAAAAAAAGAAGTTTAAAAAATATTTCCTCTTTTGACAATTACACGCGGTATAAGGAAAGCATGCTTCGTACTGTAACGGGTACATGTAGGTTACAGAGTTTTATTTGCATTTTAAGAAAATAGTATTGTCAATATACGACAATGACAGGGTTGATGGGTTTTTGTTTTAAACAAGAAAAAAGGAAGATCGGGGAGCTCGGACCGAGAGGTCGACAGAGCGAGTATTTTTATAAATATTAGGATTAAAATAATAATTACTATAAATATAATAATAACACGTAGATAAGTGTTTAGTTTTTCTACATATGTAATTATTTCTAAAATATAAAGTATATAAAAGTTTTATGCATTTTCAATAAAACAAAGGAGTTCCATAGAATCCTCTCCGTAACAATTAAAAGCAACTACATCCAACCGCAGGCGTTGGATAATCAAGTAACTGCAAAGGGCAGGTTACAGTACCTATTCACAGCTTTACAATTACCTATCCTGGCCAGGATATTCGCCAAACTAAAATCACTTCATGATTACGTAATTCTTCGTTAACATAGCAGTCTGCAGCAGAACACAACAGCAGATCGGGATCACGATAGATCATAGACTTCTTACTTGGGGCTAAGCGTGCGACTGATGATTCAAACAATTAAGCTTATAACAAAAACTATTTACTGCAAATCCACATGTGGGTAGTTCTCGTTGCGAAATATTGTAATTTTAAAGTAACGTGACGCCATCTAGTGGCAGTAGCAGTGGTCATTGGAATTTGAGGGAATTTCAAATTAATTAAAACTACTTAAAAGTAAAAATGAATAAATAAAAAAGTCCTCTTGAGACGACACTTCAGGTATAGTAGACTGGCAACATTTCTCCTCTGTATAGCGAGGCTAATACGTTGGCAGAAATAATTGCCAGCTTTCCTGTCTTCTGACTTACTATCATATTAAGTTAAATAATAGCATATTCTCGTATAACGAGATATTTTAACAATTGAATTATAATTTATTTTGATTTTCAGGCGTCACCTCGACGTCGACGTCATTTTAAATGTCAGTTTTTTTAGTAATGCAAAAATATTAGCATTTCAAGCTAACTCCGCTGGTTATTTTTATTACCGGAACGCGGGATATTATACGGGCAACGCCGGGACAAACAATTAGTTTATCATAATAACAATAAAACTTTTTTTTCTTTTTAGGAAGTCTGGCAATACAGAAGCAAGCTTGTGAAGGGGGTTAAATGTAATTTATAACTTCTAACAATATCAACTTTAACGGCCGGTTGCAGAAACGAAGATTAAAATAATCCATAAACAACATATTGATATGCGCTACGTGATTGGTTGCTCGCCTGTCACTTTGATTATTACAGCCAATGCCGTATCCATAGGCATTTAACATGTCAAAAGCAACCGGCTGTTAATATCCTACTTCTGATATAGACAAGACCCATACAAGGTAGGTAGGTATTTATATTAAATATAGGTACCTATATTTTTTGTTATCGTGTTGATGTTCCTATGAGACTACCAGTTCTGTTCCTTGTCTTCACATTGGTGTCTCCCCACGTGAGCTCTGTTCACATCCACAGTCTTAACAGTCGTCATAAAGTGAAGGTTTGATAATTGGTCTGATTACGAATCGTGGGAATTGTCGTTAACCAATCAGAAAGAACATTGGAATTACGAATGTTGCCACTGAGAATTAAATTGAATTCATTGAAGTCCGAATACATCGATATTTTTATTTATTTATTTATTTAAATACTTTATTGCACTTAAAAACCTAGTACATAGGCGAGCTATAACGCCATAAGGCATTCTTCACCAGCTAACCTTGGGGATCATGTAAGGTGATGGGCAGGATAAAGAAAAATATTAAAATAGCTTAAATTAGTAAATAAACATAATTACGCATTCATTAAATATACATATACATACACAATATAAAAAAAAAACAACACACATACATACTATATAATACATACATACATAAACATACAATATAAATAAATAGATATATATATAAATAAAAAGTCAAACAACTAATTCGAGAGACATACATTCTGTTTCTCAAGAAATAATGTGGTTAGAAGGTTTTTAAATACGTTAACGGACGGTGCACGCCTTATGGCCAGGGGTAGCTTGTTCCACTGACGAGCGGCAGCAACAGTGAAGGAATCTGAATATCTGCTAGAGGAATGCGAAGGAATCTTTAGCTGATTGTTGTGAGAGGAGCGAAGAGCACAGTTGTGCGTATTAGAGAGAAATTCAAAGCGGGATTTAAGGTACGAAGGTGTTTTAGGGTGATTGAGAACGTTATAAAGTAAAGAGAGAAGATGGACAGACCGGCGAAAGCGGATATCGAGCCATTTTAACTGAAAGCGAAATTGGGAGACATGATCATACTTACGCAAGCCGAAGACGTAGCGAATGCATAAGTTAAGCAGACGGTCGAGTTTATTCAGTAGCTCTTCAGTGAGTATTCAAATAGTATTCGTATTAACTTAACTCTATTGAATTATTACTTTAAATCGAGCTAACAATTTTCATTCGAATACCAAATAAACTTAAAGAAAATACAATTTGAGGTTATCTGTCATGTCCCTGTTGCATCGATGTTTTAAAAATAAAGTATATACCAAAGTTATTTAGTATTTAGAATAAAAATAATTTAACGGGTCTAGAATTCTAAGAGACACATTTTTCCGGACCCGAGACGTTTCGGTCAAGTTGCATTGTCTCTGAGGTAAATCTGATCCGAAGATCCGTTCAATTATAGACACTTTTATTAGTGTCCGCAAAAGTTAAAAAATAATATACAAAAATATGAAATTTTAATATATTCTGAGATTAATAGGACGTAGAAGTATCATCACGACCGTTTCCCTTTCGGGGTGGTCAGAAACCACGCTTATAAAAGCGGATTCACATTTAGCCAATTTTACTATAGGCCAATCATGACAAGTGGCAAGCTCGTCGATGTCTCCAGCGTACCGAACTCGAGAAATATCACAAATAAATTAAATATTAATTAAATGTATTTATATACATTTAATTAATATTTTTGTGTCCCGACCAGGAATCGAACCCGGTACCTCCGAGTCTAAATCCACGGACTTAACCGCTAGCTATTTTTATAATTGTGTCTGTCTTAGCTTATAGTATGACAATGCCTATCTACAGCAACTATAATGTTAAGCGTTATTCTGTATTTATAATTTTGTTATTTTATTATTTTATTGTTTCTCTTTCCAAATGATGGTTTTCATGTGCTGCTCCAGATTCACCAATATCTACTATAAAATTATATCTTTTTGTCCTATGCCTATTTGCAAAATAAACGAATTGAGGAAAAAAGGATCCAATCCACATTAAGTTATTTATAGGGCGTAGAAGTTGGAACTGAGATTATAGTAAGTCTTGTTGTAAATATCACTATGGCAAGCTTACAATATTAGTTCTCCTTGAAAGTAAAAAATGGCATTTGCCATTATTGCAAATCACATACTTTCAACGAGTACAACAAATACGTGGTAGGCGGACGGTAGGTGGTAATTTTCCCAGTCTGCCGGGCCGGGGAAGTATCCACCGTGCGTGCCGATAAACCCAACACACATTTCTAGACCTTTCTCGCCACTTATCATTAGATGGGAGAAAGGTCACATGTCGTGCTAGCATAAAAAAATATGTCATCTAATTTTATATGGATCGTTTTTACTATTTAAGATTGGCGTTCATAATTGGACGTAGTTATGCAAAAAGGATCCAATCCACATTAAGTTAATTTTTAAGTTATAGGCCATTAAAGTTAGAATTTATATTAGTTCATCGATTCATCGATGGATTTGTCCAACACTTAATACATTTAGAATTTGTCAAAAACGGTATTTTTACATAGATCATTTTTGGTATAAGATATACCATTCTAAGGAATTGATTAAAATTCATAATTAAATTTCTGAAAAATTGTGGACTGGATCCTTTTTGCGTAACTGCGTCCAATGTTTCTAGGTTACGTGGTTTTTGGATAACGGTTAAATAAAATACATGAATATTATATTAAAGTGTTTTATTTTCAAATAATCATTTCTATTTAATATAATCTATAATTATTAGAGTTAAGTTACTTGACTACCTGTCAACTTTTGCCTTGTCATATGAATAAAACTTTCTAACTACCGTGAAATGGGGAATCGGGTAAATTTCTAAGTTCATCATTAATTATCAACATTTTGTTCTTTGGGTACCTATACTAATGAGATGCATTTTTTATAACGTTAATTAATCCTCCTCCGTGCGTCGTCTTGTTGCTATCTTCGGCGGCATGCACAGCATCATGGACGCTGATGTTGGTGGTGGAGAGGATTTGGTCTTTCCTCTTGCCTTGCCAGTAACAAAAACGGATGCGTCGCGGGACGTACCGCAAAAATGAGAACTAAACTTGCAGGTTATTCGGTAGGAACATGGATATTAAATGAATGCGCGTGGCTGCGTGCGCACGTATAGTTGCAGACGCGTAAAGAAAGAAGGAGCGAGAGAGGCGTCGGCTATACGCGCGCACCTATCGGCCCCCTCCCCTTCCCCGCCGCGCTGTTTCAAGAGGAAGAAAGAAAGAGAAAGACGGTGCGGGAGAGAGCGAGAGAGGCAGTCTGGCTATCTGCCCCTCTTCCCCGCCGCGCTGTTCTGACGTAAGGACTAAGCGCGCGCAATAAAGTTCTCATTTCAAAAAGTTTCTCCAGGTTATCTCCTGGCAATGTGTCGTTAGTGTAGTCGATAAGTCTAGATGTTTTTAAATCTACACGTTAGTCCGAAGCTCAGTCCACGAGATCCTCAGCATTTTCACCTAACACCACATCCCAAAAGCATCGATACGATTTCGGTCAGCGCTCTTTATAGTCCATGTCTCAGCGTCTTATAGGAATATGAAGAAAACCAGTGATCTAACTAGCCTTTAAGGTTCATTAATAAATAATCCATAAAAACTTTTAAAAAAGATAGCTTGACTCGATTGAGTTTCGGGTGAATCGGGTCACGTATTTGGAAAGGATATTCGTTTTTCGATAGGACTGCCACTGTTTTATTGTCAATATTATAAATAAATGAATACAAGTAACATTTTGGCTTATGCTGTTAAAAAACCCATTGATTTAAATTGTTTTTAGTACAAACAACACTGAAAATATTTCTGAACGCTTCACTAAGAACCAAACCTCTGGTTTCTGATCAAATCACAAATGATCTCTTTTGGAAATCCTCAAAGAGAGAAAAAAACAATCTTTTATTTTTAATTATAGCAAATAGATGAAAACATTTAAATCAATGTACGACAATTTTGTCCCTATTCCCACCCTAGACCCTATTTCCCCCATTTTGCAGTATGTACCTATTAAAATATTTTTAGGCACCTCTTTTTTAAACATAAAAAGTCACAATAAGCTGACAAATCGTTAAAGAAATACACCTAAATTCCCTAAAAATGATTAATTATTTACATTATTGTTCTTTGTATAATTCAATTATAATATTTACAAAATTAATATATTAATTATAATACCCATAGACAAGTCCTTAATTAGTTGGTCGTTTCATTATATAATGAAATTATTTAATCAGAATTAATTATATAATAATGTGACCAACAAAAATGTTTGGTGAGCACGAACAATTGCGTTATCGTATCGATGTATGTTTTATACAAGTTTGATGGTTATGATGCATTCCTCTAATATGTGTTTGACTTCACGCTTTAAGCGCTTTGAAAATCGTTCAACTTGTAAAAATTGGTAAAAGCCATTAAAATTATGCAAAATATAATTTTGTATTCACGCAATAATTTGTTCCATTTATAAAATTGTCGATACGATAACGCAATATAGAATATTCCTATAATTATTTTTTACATATCGTGCAGACTTATTATTTACAATAATAATATACAACTAGAAAGTATGAAGCAAATACAATGGCTTGAGGACAGATAGATATTTGAAAAAGCTCAATGTTATTGTTATCGAAAAATAAGAAATAAATTACTTTTATTTTAATATTAAAATCCAATATTCGTGAGTGAGAGCACAATAGCGGGTGCTAGAAAGAGAAAAAAAAACCGACATTTACTTTTTTGGAAGTATTACCCCAGATGACCCCGCTGATACGAGCTGTCCTCTAATTTATGTAGTCACGTGATGAAATGTTTGTACAACACAAATTGTTGCACACACCACTTATTTATTTTATACAATATAAAATGTTTTATAGTCAGGTATTTTTTTAATATTAAAAAAAAAGTGCTAGCCTATTATAATAGTCTATATTATCCAAATAAATAATGAGTTTTATAAGACTCATTTATTTCTTATTGAATACCTATTTATTGCCCCCAAACGTGCGAGTAATATTTAAGTATAACTTAAGTTTTGTTAAAACTGTGAAGTGAGACTAGAACTGGGTTGAAGATTGATCAATATTATTATGTATTTATTATTATATAGTATTTTATAAGGGACTTTATATGTTACAAGGTTATTTTATTGCTATTTAGAGTCCTCGCAGACTACAAGCTTTATATCGGTCGATAGTTTGGTTTGTTAATAAATCTCGGTACGAAACTATTCGGGGTCACACAATGATCTAATTTAGAGGCAATTATCAAACTTTTTCCGATAACGAATCGTTGTAGAGTTACCGTAGAGTTGACCGCCTCCGTGGTCTAGTGGTAACAAACGTTACCGTGAACTCGGGAGGTCGTGGGTTCGATTCCCACCGGGGGCAAGTTGTACAGTGTATAATTTGTCTCGGTCTGGGTGTTTATATGTATAATATGTATATATTCACAAAAAAAAAGTATAATATGTAGTTTATCAACCATCTAGTTTCCGTAACACAAGCCTCGTAGCTTACCACGGAAATTAGATGGCGCTGTGTGTCTGGAAATATTTATTAATTTATTTATTTGTTGCACAACTATAACGCCCCTGCTCACACATTGCTTGTGCGCAAATTTTTGCCAAAAACGACACTGATACCGCAATCACCGTATTACCCAGACCTGGCCTGTAATTTCTCCTATTCTCAAGAGGCCCATGAAAGGACGTCACCACGATTGAAGCAATAAAGACGGCATTGAAGGAACTCAACAAGATCATTAAGTATGAAACGTCGTTCGCATAAATGTATTGGCATCATCATCTTTATGACGCCCCTAGAACGTTATATCACAGTCCTAGACCTCCACTGTTTGAGATGGGCCTTCCAGAAATTTGGAGAATCTAGCCTACAATCGCCACGCTGACCAGACGGGTTGGCGAGGTAAATTTTTAATGACAATTAATTAACGATTTCACCGAACGGGTTAACGTGCTCTCCGCACAGGAACTCAGTGTTGTAAATCTATGACAAATCTACGTAAGAAAAGTGTATTTCTCATTGCTTTGGTTCCGGGGTTCTAACTCACCTTTTGAGGATGTTAAGGTAAGCGTTCTTACAATCGCTGAAAAGTATTATATCCGAGGGCAATTACTTTGATTTTTTTATCTTTAAAACATATTTTTTCGATTATTTAATAAAGGACCTCGTACGGCATGAATGTCTGACTCCAGTCGCTAACATTCATTGGGACTCGCGCGCCACTTACCACCACTTACGCAATGTCCCATGTCGTACTAGTATAAAAAATCAGCCTAGAGTATGTGCGCTTATATGCGCTTTCATACATCCTAAACTATCAACCAATGAAAAGTATATAGTCTGCAAAGGCTGTTATTATTATTATGAATTCATCATCAGCCTGTTTCTCTCCACTGCTGGATAAAGGCCTCCCCCAAGGCTTGCCATTTCACACGATCTTTCGCCACCGTCATCCAGCCCCCACCAGCGACATTTCTCAGGAGCCCGTCTACTTCAACGGTCATCGGTTCTGCGACAGACGTGTCCGGCCCATTGTCAATTCAGCTTACTAATTTTGAAGGCTATGTCGGTAACTTTGGTTCTCGAACTTTATCCATTAATAAAATACCGAGCGTAGCTTGCTGAGCGACCGTAAACTTGTGGACCAGACCCAGTCAGTGTCCACGTCTCTGCTCTGTACGACAATACTGGAAGAACGCATTGGTTGAAAACTTTCGTCTTCAAACGCTGTGGTATGTCTGATAAGAAGATGTGGCGCAACTTCCCGAATGCTATATCCTAGCTGAATGCTATCGGCGTCTTTGTTGAAGTTCGCTTCGCCTAATTGTATAGTCCATTCAAGGTAGACATATTATTGCATAACTTTGAGAGTGGCGTTGCCCACGCAGATTGGTGTCGATATGACATGGTTGTTGAACATCACTTTTGTCTTGTCTAAGTTCATTCCGAGACAAACCCGCTGGGACGCCACGTTTAAGCATTCCGCTATGATCCTCCAGCGAGATAGCCATTATGACTATGCGTCCGCAAACCGGAGGTGTGAGATGCATAGCTGGGCATTAACTCGTTAATCCGTTAATCGTTAATTAACGAAGTTAACATTTTGATTAACGGGTTAACTTTTAAGTTAACTTTTTAAAATGTTAACGGACACGTTAACTTCCGTTAATATGCAGAAGTCCGTTAATCGTTAATCCAATGCCACTATTTACCGCACGACAGCGCGGTGTGGCGCGAAAAACAGGTTCAGACAAGTATGAAACGACAAGTGCCGGGCGCGGCGGCGCGTGAGACAAAAACAAAACTAGATATATTTTGCCGGCGCGTGCGAGTAAGAAAACTGCGAAGTACTAGCGCCAGTGCTTAGAGTGACGAGTGGTGTGTTTAGTGTACAATACGTACAGTTTGATGAGATTGTTAAGGAGGGCTCTAACCGAGGCAAGACAAAAAAGAGAACTCAATCTGTCAATATTATATATTAACCTGTTAACTTCCAGAACCTAAACCAACAGGTTTTATAAGTTCACTAACGCAACGATATAAAAATGCAATTTTACACATATTAACGGATTAACGTTAACTTCCGTTAATTCTTCCGAAATGTAACGCTTTAACGTTTAACGAAGCTAACTTTTTTTGTAGCGGATTAACGATTAACGAAGTTAACTATTTGATTAACGGTGCCCAGCTATGGTGAGATGTATGCTCCAATGACATTGATGCCGCAGTTTCTCCAGTCCAGCATTTAGTTTGCAGTTTCGGTGATATTATATATATACCCATTATGATTTAATAACAATAAATTAAAATTAAATAAATAACATTTTATTTTATAATTTGTAACATTTAAGGTCCCAATAAAGTTTTACAATACTAAATTTGTGCGTTGTTATAATTAAATAATGAAATATCTGATAACAATTACTAAACACGTTTACCTGCCAGTTTCCGAAAAGGTAATTAAATTCATCATCATCACATTTCTCTTTCGGGGTGGTCAGAAACCACGCTTATAAAGAAGCGAATACACATTTAGCCAACTTTACTATAGGCCAATCATCCAAGTGGCAAGCTCGTCGATGTCTCCAGCGTACCAAACTCGAGAAATATCTCAAATAAATTAAATGTATTTATTTACATTAATAAATATTTTTGTGTCCCGATCAGGAATCGAACCCGGTACCTCCGAGTCTAAATCCACGGACTTGTGTAGTCTATCAACTTACTAGTTAATAAAATGTTGATTATTACCGATTATTTTCAAAGATGTATAATGTGGGGTGTATGAGTGCCTTTTTATCACGATAGATGGCGCATGATGGATGGTACCTAATAAAACTGTCAGTTGCATAGAAAACTATATTTTTTTTTAAGAGTTTTTTTTCTTGATATTATGCCTGAATGGTGAACAAAACGAGACTTCCAAGAGATACCAAAGATATGGAGATTCTATTAATTCAACCGTTTCTTCTTTTTAAAGACGGTGTTCGCTTAATTCGTCTTTTAAGGTAGCTACGTTAACTTAAAATCCATTTTTCTGTTATAAAAATTTAAAAACTATAAAAACATTTTTTAAAATGTAAAGTTAACAAGGTACCATTGCCGCTAGCGATATCTACAAAAAGCTTTGCGTGATACATTCCATTACGGTAACTTGAAAAAAAGTCAAATATCAATTTTTATCAGATAGGATCAAACAACTTCTCCTGAGAAACATATTTCTCATTGGTACATGCCGGGGTTGTGTTATATTTGAAACGTGTTTAATAATTGTTCCAGAACATCTAAAAACAAATTATTTGGTAACTAAATTTAGAATTTTAATTAAAGTTTATCTTCAAAAAATATTACGTTACCCGACGAGTCTTCCGTTAAAAATCTGGAAAAGGAAAAACACAAGTTTGAGTCCAATTGTTTCCGAAATAACAATATTGAATTCGGCGAACCAAATTTCCGGGGTAGTAAACCACCCTTTTTAACTTTTTTAATGCAACGAATTCACATTTAGCCAACTTTACTATCGGCCAATCATGACAACTGGCAAGCTCGTCGATGTCTCCAGCATACCAAACTCGAGAAATAAATTAAATATATTATTGAGTTCCGAGTCTAAATCCACGGACTTAACCGCTAGACCACGGAGGCAGTCATTTTTCACAGCCGCTAGAACACAGAGTCTAGACCTCCACTTGGAGATGGGCATTCCACAATATATTTCTGGGGAATTCGGTCTACACTCGCCACGATGGTCAGGCGGATAATTTTTTTAATAGTGTTGCCCGAAAAAAGACCAAGATTTAGCCAGTCTTGCGAGACTCTTGCGCCAGGCCAAGACCAAGATTGAGCAACAATAATAATAGGAATGCAATAACCTTAAACAGTCGTAATATTAAGCTTGGCGGCAAAATTAAATAAAAAAACAATAATAAATACTTACTATAAAGAATCCGTCCATGCAAAGATAGTAAATAGTCTTTCATGCTATAGAATTATCATCGTATCAAGCCTTATTTTTTTCAAAAAAACATGCTTTTTTCAAATGTTTTTTATTGTTTATATAGGATGTATTACTCTTTAAGTATGTATTATGTGTAGTGTATTGTATGTCTAACTGCCTCCGCGGTCCGTGGATTTAAACTCGGAGGTACCTGGTTCGATTCCTCGTCGAGACACAAAATTTGTCGATAAAAGTTACGAAAAATAATAACTAAAGAATTTATACAATATATTACCTATTTTAATTTATGTTTATTTATTTTGCTTGTAAAAAAATATTGTCGTTAGATAGCTTATGACACGTAGATATTTTAAAATACATCTGCCGAACAACTGTCATAATATTTTTTTTAGATATCCCTTAGAGAAAAAAAACTTGCTAATTATTTTTATAATTTCTTAACTTTCACTTGTCTACTACGGCCTATTCAATTAACTTATGCACTATTTTAATGATTAACGTCCTAAAGCATCTTATTACACATGTAAAAATGCAATAATAATAATAATAAGGCACACAAAATTAATTTTAGTAGCCCAAAAATCGGCAATTTTCAATAAAAAAATTAAAAGTCGAAAATCTCGAAAAGGGTTAAATTTAGGGTAGGGTGTTTCATAGAGAAATAAGTCAGAACTGATGGGTACTCCACGCCCTGAACGGATCTAGCACGACTTTTCCTGTAACCCTGTGTATATACATATACATACTCGTAAATATCTATGCAGTATAACGCTTCTAGAACAATCTCACGCTTTATGTATATCCATCCCTTTTATTCCTTATCCATAAGACTTACGGGTGAAAGAGATGGAGAAATGCGCAAACGCACCTTAAAATGGGTCGGCCTCGCGACCCACCTGTCAGTTGGAATATAATATTTGAACGGTGAACCCGGGAACGCTACTCAACCCATATTTATTAAAATATGAGACTTTAAATTGTGAATTGTGTGTGCTCATAAACTCTGCTCCAACTCATGATGCTATGGTGATATGTCGTGACTTACAAGCAGTGACCTTGGAGCTATCGAAGACCCCGCAGTAAGTCTCCTTTCGTTTCACCACCACAAACTATCCCCGATTATATTTCCGAAATGAATAAAAACTATTGTATTAGAAAATACGTGATGTTTTTATTAGAAAATAAAATTATACAAGCATAGTTAGGACGGTCAGAGCTCTCACCATAACAACCCTATTATCGCCGCTATATTATGTGTCAAAAATTTAATTTAAATAATAGTAACTTATTTTTTAAAATTTTAGTTTTTTTTTTAACTACCTTCAAATTAGGAACAATTTCATAAATTTTTTGACACAAAATAAAATGACATCATTATCTCTCCGCTGAACGTGAATAAATGCGTATAATAAACATGGGTCGTTGCGTTAATGTAGCGACTTTATATCGAAAACGTTTGACGCATGTATTCACGTTAAAACTACAAAAAGCGATGTGCTATAAGGAAGTTAGTGGTTTTAAAGCAGAAGCGAAGGCACAAGCTGTGAGCGTCCCTCACAATTATAAGGGTACTAATCTATTTTTGACATTTACGTATTTCCAATATATATACTCGTATATATAAGGTAAACAATAATACTTATTTAATATTTATTACGTATATTATTGTCAGAATTCTAAATAAACCATTACTATAACGTTTTATTATTTACAATTAACCTAATTAACTGGCACTTCGAATTTAATTTATAGTTAAAAAAAGTAAAGTATCATCACGACCGCTTCCCTTTCGGGGTGGTCAGAAACCACGCTTATGAATAAGCGGATTAACATTTAGCCAACTTTACTGCCGGCCAATCACGACAAGTGGCAAGCTCGTCGATGTCTCCAGCGAACCAAACTCGAGAAATATCACAAATAAATTAAATATTAATTAAATGTATTTTTATTTAGAATAATAAATATTTTTGTGTCCCGACCAGGAATCGAACCCGGTACCTCCGAGTCTAAATCCACGGACTTAACCGCTAGACCACGGAGGCAGTTAATTTATAGTTACTTTACTTAAATCGTTTGTTCGACTAAAACTATTTCTGAGCAAACTAAAACCTTTTAGACGCAATGGGGTGTGTCACTAACTTATTATCACGATAAATGGCGCATGATAATAGAACTGTCATTTGCATAGAAAACTTGTATTTTTATTACGATATTTATTATTTTCTAGATATATTACCGAAGTCAGCAGCTTTTAAGTGTACAAATATAGATTTCCAGGCGAAATCAAAAATATGGTGATCTTTGAGATCTTTCTATTATTTCGTTCTATTATTTTTTCTTTTTAAATCTATTTCCTAATTCGTCCTTTAAGGTAGGTAACGTTAAGTTAAAATTCGTATTTCTGTTACAAAAATAAAAAAACTACAAATAATACGAAGATAAACCTTAAAGGTTTTTGTGGACGGCTATATAATATTGTTGATGTATTTTTGTGTATCTGGAAAACAATAAATAAAAAATATGATCCGACATAGGTGTAAACAAGGTACCAGTGCTGCTAGCGACATCTATAAAAAAGCTTTGCCTGATACACCCCATTGTGACAATTTGAGACTCTTTCTAACATTCCCTATAGATACAAAAATGTCCTTATTTACATTTTTTTGGTTTAATTTTTAACTCGAGTCGATTTATTTGAGCAACTTAAAGAAGTTGAGTGTACATTGGGAAATGTAGCTATGAACTTAGGGGCCGTCCATTAATCATGTGATGTTTTTTAGCATTTTTAATTGTAACAGATGAAATTAAACGACGACTTTAGAATTTTCCATCATGTATTGTTTTTTTTCATTCATTCATTGCAGTCCCTAGAATACAGCGTCCTAGACCTCCACTGCTGGAGATGAGCCTTCCAGAACTGGAGAATTTGGCCTACACTGCTGGCCAGACGGCTTGGCGAGGATATGATGACAATTTATTAACGATTCCACAAGTTGGTATTAGTGGAACCGGGACCGACGGCTTAACGTGCTCTCCGAGGCACGGGAACGGTGGTGTTGTAAATCTATACTGCAGTACGTAAGAAAAGTGTATTTCTCATTGGTACATGCCGGGTGGGTTTGAACCGACCTTTGTAGGATTTAAGGAACGCGTTCTTACAACCGAGCCGGCACCGCGTGTAATCATGTATTGATTACTGTTAAATTACACACTATCATTAGTTGACAGTCAGCGCGGGAATGAATCGTATCTGTGTTACTTAAAAAATCGTTACCTCAAAGCGTGGACGCTTCAAGCCAATTCAAACAAACGTTCGACTTGCATAAAGCACAGCAAAGCGAACTAAAGCGTTGCAGCTTTTCATCAAATTACGATGATGGTAATAAAAATTAGATAAACCCGAAAATGTATTAAATATAACAATTAAACTATAAGAAATATTTACAATAAAAAAATAAGACAAAACACGACGATGGTAATATATTATTGTTAATGGTATTTAGAATATAAGATGACACGGATGCGGCGTCACTTTGACGGACCGCATACGTAATGACGAAATACGCAAAAGGGTAGGTTTTAAAGAAAGCATAGGGACAAAAATAAGGAAAGGCATGCTCCGATGGTTCCGGCATGTTGAAAGAATGGGTGAAGAGAGATTGACGAACCAGATATATAATGCGAATGTTGTGGGTAAAAGAGGCCCTGGCAGACCAAGACTTATCACGATCAAATAAATAAAACAATAGCTGAAGGTGCATTAAAAAGCCATCAAAATAAAAGGGCATGTATGAAAAGATTGATGAATGTCGAAGAAGCGAAAGAGGTATGTCGTGATCGTGTCAAGTGGCGTGAAGATATGTATGTGAGATGACACGGCACTTTTACAGTTACGAATATATGTTTAATTGACATATTATTATTATTTACATTGTAAGGTGACACGGCCCGTATACAGCCACGAACTAGTATTAAGATTTGATATTTTTTATTATTGTTGTTAGATTGTAAGCTGACTTGGCCCTTTTACAGCCACGAATTTATATTTAGTTGACACGGCCTATTTACAGCCACGATCTTATATTAAGTTACAATTATCCTGCTTACGACAATAATGCTATTATAAAACAGGAATGAGCTGCCCCCTCCTAGCTGAAATCCTGGGTACGCCCTTGGGTTTTTGTCTTTATACAATTTTATGCACAAAGCATGTGCACAAGTACAAGTAGTTATGTACAAGTAAAGTTGTGAACGTTACACAATATATGTAAATGTTGTATGTTGTGTATATATCTATGTATGTATATAGTGTGTAGTAAGTTTTTTTTATTATTTAATATTCGAATGTATGCGTATTTGTAGTTGTATGTATTGTTGGTATATAATAATAAATATTTCTAGACAGGTCACACAGCGCCATCTAGTTTCCGTGGTAAGCTACGAGGCTTGTGTTACGGAAACTAGATGGTTGATAAACTACATATTATACTTTTTTTTTGTAAATATATACATATTATACATATGAACACCCAGACCGAGACAAATTATACAATGTACAACTTGCCCCCGGTGGGAATCGAACCCACGACCTCCCGAGTTCACGGCAACGTTTGTTACCACTAGACCACGGAGGATATATAAATATGTATATAAGAACTAGTTAATTTATTTTATAAAGCGTTTATATTTATATAGCGTTATGTTTAGCGGCATTAACTCCTCCTCTTGTACATACGGCCGCCTCCGTGATCTAGTGGTAACGTTTGTTGCCGTGAACTCGGGAGGTCGTGGGTTCGATTCCCACCGGGGGCAAGTTGTACATTAAATAATTTGTCTCGGTCTGGGTGTTTATATGTATAATATGTATATATTTACAAAAAAAAAAAAGTATAATATGTAGTTTATCAACCATCTAGTTGCCGTAACACAATCTTCGTAGCTTACCACGGAAACTAGATGGCGCTGTGTGACCTGTCTGGAAATATTTATTATTATTTATTTATTTATTATACATAGTGCAATAAAGTTTAAAATACATAAATAAAAATATATGATTAATATATGTCCACAATTTTATTTCCTAGTAAGTTGATAGACTACATTTCTCAAACTCTTTGACAATACTGTATTGTGCGAGCGAGACGGATGCTAAACCATTAGACCCAGTTAAAATAAATCGACTCGAGTGAAAATCCCCCCTCCTTGATTATTACTATTATTGGTTATGTACGTAAACGCGGACCACTTCACCTTCGTACTTGCGCTGGGACGGCATGAAGTAGAAGTCGCTGTGGCCTTGTCCCGGGGTGTGTCCTTGGCTGGAAGACAGCTGGTGAGGACCACGCGGCAGCGAGTAGGTGGAACGAGGACCGTTGCCGTTCAAACTGTAGAAAAAAATAACACAAAAATTGTTAAGCCCCTTTTAATACAAATAGTGGTGGGCGTGGCAAAAACGAACCGTTTTTTGCTCTGAACGATTGAACCGTTTTTAGTTTGGGATTGAAACAGTCTTCGTTGCATGAACTACCAATGCTGCCAACACCATGCCGCGGGACAGCGATTTGGTGATATCTTTTTGTGAGTATTTAATTTTCAGCGAGGAAATTTTGTTTTAGTTTATTATTATTATTTATTTACAGTAAAAAAAAATAATTTAGAAATAAACTAAAATAGTAAATTTAATTTTATTATGCAAAAGTTTTTTTTGGTTTAAATAAGTACCTATTTAATGTTTAATTAATTTTAGGATGTATAATTACAATTTATTTTTATTAAAGTTTTGTTCAATTGAATAATATATTTTATATAAAAATAAAATATTTTAAGTATAAATTATACTTCGTTAGTCATTTATTTATTCTATAAATAATATTTTCAAAATTATTATATTTAATATTTAATAATTACAAATCACTTAAATAAAAATAATTAAATTAAATAACTATAAACTAAACCTAATAAAATAAACTAGAAATAAAAAATGTACTCAATAGACATCCCATCCGACATAGTCCCAAGGAGACTGGCAACATTTTCCCTCTGTATAGCAAGGCTAATACGTTGGCAGAAATAATTGCCAGCCTCCAGATCATATTTTTTTTCAGATTTTGTTTTTCCTGTTTCTAAATTATATAATTTTTCATTTGACACAAATTACTTTAGTAGTAGTAAATATAAACTTACTGATAAGCATGTGGTTGTCTGGGTCTCTGAAGTGACCGCGTGTCATGTGACCTCATCTCTTGATGTCTGGGGTCATGTGACCTCATTTCTTGATGTCTAGGGTCATGCGATCTCATGTCCTGATGTCTGGGGTCATGCGACCGCATGTCTTGAGCCCTGGGATCATGTGACCTCATGTCTTGAGCTCTGGGGTCATGTGACCGCATGTCTTGTGCTCTGGGATCATGTGACCTCATTTCTTGTGTTCTCGGGTCTTGTGACCTTTTGGAGCGACCTGATGATGCGCCGTTTCCGTTGCTGGCCACAGGAGGCATTTTTTCACCTGTCAATTAGATTTTATTGTTACGCTAATAGATTGCTGGCGTGTAGATATGTATGAATAATAGATTATTTAATAATATTATCTTTATTGACAAAACGCCTGAGAAATTCTAAACTAGCCATCAAAACGTCTATAGATATTTTGATAAATAAAGATAGCAATAAATCAGGCGTTCGCACAAGTAAATACCCTACTACCTACTTAAAAATCGCAAAAGGATATTAGGGCGTCATTATTTTATGCATCGATTTAGTAACCCACCACTTATAGTCAATTAATTATCCTTAAAATAAGCCAGTCGAAGTGGCAACGGACCGAACACATCTGCTGCAGAACCGAAAAAACGATGAGGCAAACGGATTCTGGAGTAAAAACCACGTCCGGGACGATATGAGTATGGTGAACTCCGACAGACGGATGGATAAGGGTGGCAAAAGTACGCGTGAAATAAATTTAATTAAAAAGTTTTCATATTCATCATTAGCCTGAATGTCTCCACTGCTGAAGACCTCCAAGGCTGGCACCAACCCTTTTTTAGGTTAACCGTCCATCTGGAGTGGAATCGTCCTACTGTGCATCGTACTATACGTAGTCTTCACTCCATAACCCATTTGCCCCATCAATCATCAGTTGTCTCATTGCCACTTAAGCTTGCCTATTTCGAAAGCTTGTCAGTATCTTTGGTTCTTTGACGAATATCAACATTTCAAATTTTAAAAGGGCGCACTGGTTAAAGTCTTGAAGACCTTCGTTTTCAAACATTGTGGTATGCACGTTTAGTTGCGAAGTTTTCCGAGTGCTGAATAGTTTAATGTGTTTGTCGCTTCTTTGCTGAAGCGCGTCTTAGGTGGAGTTTATAGTGATGATACTTCTACAAATATAGTTACCATGTGAGGGTGCGGGAGGTGGTGGCTGGGTGGGTCTTCCTCGGAGCGGCGCGGTGGACGAGCGACTGTACTTGTCAGAGTCAGGATCGAAGGCGTAGTTAGTGTTCGCGGAGTACTCCTTCCACGCCGAATTAGGGATCAGTTGTTCCTACAAATAATAATAATTTTATGACAAGGTTTGGTAGACGCTGCTATGCTGGATGTGAAACATAAACGCGCTCCATAAAATAATCTACAGAATGTAGTTCTCGTCTTGTGCTGGTATCACGCGAGGAATTAAATTGCTTTGCATTATTTTAAATTTGACCAGGCCGATTAATCTCACTTCTCATAAGTGCTCTCCAATTGGGTGCCCGAGAGCAAATCTAAGCAATAGCGTCAATAATAATAGGATTAAAATTTAGCTTCGTGCTTTGTTTCCAGATTTCTTTAAAAGTTGTACCTTGGTGATTTGCTTCCTGCTCCTATGAGTGTAGACGGTGCAGATGGCTTGTATGATCGCCACCAGTACGAGAGCCGACACACACCCCACCACGATGTACAGCTTCGTTTCGGACATGCCGAAGAACGTTCGGGCGTTCCCTATCTGTTCTGGCTCGCGGGTTGATACCACTGGGAAACGAAATAATATTAGATTGCTTTTAGAATAAAGGCTATTTTCACTGACTTAAGTAAAAGTCTGCTCAGACTTGGTAAAATATGCACAAGTTAGTAATTTCAAACGCCATGTCTGTAACTATCCCCCACATAATTTTTTCAAGTGGTATTCAATATACTCCCACTTGTGTCTCCCGTCCAGCTCCGGAGCCAGCGAGCGGCCCACAGACTCGATACTGTTCGACTCTATAGTGCGCAGTCTCAGCTCTGCCAACACCCACCATACTCACATGTCATAGCTTGGAGTACCAAGAAGTCCGGGTCCACGTTGAGGTTCCCGACCCGTCCCGCCGCCAGCGAGTCCCGGAGCGCGGCCTCCCACTTGTGTCTCCCGTCCAGCTCCGGAGCCAGCGAGCGGCCCACAGACTCGATACTGTTCGACTCTATAGTGCTAGTCTCAGCTCTGCCAACACCCACCATACTCACATGCCATAGGTTGGAGTACCAAGAAGTCCGGGTCCACGTTGAGGTTCCCGACCCGTCCCGCCGCCAGCGAGTCCCGGAGCGCGGCCTCCCACTTGTGTCTCCCGTCCAGCTCCGGAGCCAGCGAGCGGCCCACAGACTCGATACTGTTCGACTCTATAGTGCGCAGTCTCAGCTCTGCCAACAACGAGTCTGTCTCGTTTCTGAAAGGTAACTTATTAGGTTAATAACCTCGCACTAACTTCAAAAAAATATTATAACCTCAGTACGTACACTTGTATTCGTACGGTGAGGTTCGTAAATCCAATCATCTTTCTTATTATCCTTAAATAACATGATGTGAACCCCAGCACTTACATTATAAACGTTTGCTTTAACCTCGTGAACTCCAGCACTAACATTATAAACGTTTTCTCTAACCTCGTGAATCTCAGCACTAAGATTATAAACGTTTGCTCTAACCTCGTGAACTCCAGCACTAACATTATAAACGTTTTCTCTAACCTCGTGAATCTCAGCACTAACATTATAAACGCTTGCTCTAATCTCGTTAACCCCAGCACTAACATTATAAACATTTTCTCTAACCTCGTGGACCCCAGCACTAACATTATAAACGTTTTCTCTAACCTCGTGAATCTCAGCGCTAACATTATAAACGCTTGCTCTAACCTCGTGAATCTCAGCGCTAACATTATAAACGCTTGCTCTAACCTCGTTAACCCTAGCACCAACATTATAAACATTTTCTCTAACCTCGTGGACCCCAGCACTAACATTATAAACGTTTTCTCTAACCTCGTGAATCTCAGCACTAACATTATAAACGCTTGCTCTAACCTCGTGAACCCCAGCACTAACATTATAAACGTTTTCTCTAACCTCGTGAATCTCAGCACTAACATTATAAACGTTTTCTCTAACCTCGTGAATCTCAGCACTAACATTATAAACGTTTTCTCTAACCTCGTGAATCTCAGCACTAACATTATAAACGCTTGCTCTAACCTCGTTAACTCCAGCACTAACATTATAAACATTTTCTCTAACCTCGTGGACCCCAGCACTAGCATTATAAATGTTTTCTCTAACCTCGTGAATCTCAGCACTAACATTATAAACGTTTTCTCTAACCTCGTGAATCTCAGCACTAACATTATAAACGCTTGCTCTAACCTCGTGAACCCCAGCACTAACATTATAAATGTTTTCTCTAACCTCGTGAATCTCAGCACTAACATTATAAACGTTTTCTCTAACCTCGTGAATCTCAGCACTAACATTATAAACGCTTGCTCTAACCTCGTGAACCCCAGCACTAACATTATAAACGTTTTCTCTAACCTCGTGAATCTCAGCACTAACATTGTAAACGTTTTCTCTAACCTCGTGAATCTCAGCACTAACATTATAAACGTTTTCTCTAACTTCGTGAATCTCAGCACTAACATTATAAACGTTTTCTCTAACCTCGTGAATCTCAGCACTAACATTATAAACATTTTCTCTAACCTCGTGAACCCCAGCACTAACATTATAAACGTTTTCTCTAACCTCGTGGACCCCAGCACTAACATTATAAATGTTTTCTCTAACCTCGTGAATCTCAGCACTAACATTATAAACGTTTTCTCTAACCTCGTGAATCTCAGCACTAACATTATAAACATTTTCTCTAACCTCGTGGACCCCAGCACTAACATTATAAATGTTTTCTCTAACCTCGTGAATCTCAGCACTAACATTATAAACGTTTTCTCTAACCTCGTGAATCTCAGCACTAACATTATAAACGCTTGCTCTAACCTCGTGAACCCTAGCACTAACATTATAAACGTTTTCTCTAACCTCGTGAATCTCAGCACTAACATTATAAACGTTTTCTCTAACCTCGTGAATCTCAGCACTAACATTATAAACGTTTTCTCTAACCTCGTGAATCTCAGCACTAACATTATAAACGTTTTCTCTAACCTCGTGAATCTCAGCACTAACATTATAAACGTTTTCTCTAACCTCGTGAATATCAGCACTAACATTATAAACGCTTGCTCTAACCTCGTTAACCCCAGCACTAACCTTATAAATGCATGTTCTACTCTTATGTACCCCAGCACTAACCTTAAGAACCCTTGTACTAACTAACCTGTGAAAAACATGCATTCATATTAATACTAACTTAGAATCCTGGACAGCGAAGTTTTGTAATTCAGACATCCGTCACATTCAAGACTAGCGCGTACCTATCACTAATTTATCTAACTGTTGCCCATAAATCATTCAGAAATTATTGTATAGGTCCTGGAACGCTGGCCAAGATCCCTAGCATTTAACCTAACCTAGCTTTTAGCTGAGAGACCGTAGATAGTGGTTACTTCTTGTTCTGCATTAGTCCCTGACCTCAGAAATCCTTGTACAGTGAGGTCCTTGAACCCTGGCAGCTGCCTGAGAGGTTCCTTCATGAGAGCTACGTCCTTGACCAGCTCGTCGTACTCCGGGGTGCCGGCCGCCGGGGCAGAGTATCCTTGCGCCAAGGAAGTGATGCGGACCAGCACAGAGTACACCGCCAGCCCGGGGGTCGGGGCTTCGGTTGTTGTGGTTTCTTCTAATTCTGTTTAAAAGAAGGTTTACATTTATTTAATCGGGCCAGATAAATAAGATGGGGAAGGCATTTGGGAGGTTAAAAGTGTAAATATTTATATACAAAAATAAATAGGAAAAGAAGAAAATACTGGTCATGACCGAATTGACAACTTGGGAATGGACATACGCAAGCCAACTTTCTATTCTGTCAGAGGAACTTCGGGTTTACACAGTTTTATTTATTTAAGGAAAACTATTGACAAAATCCAACAACAAATAGAACTAAACTTAGAAATAGAGTGTCATTTATAAGTTTTCTCAAATAGAAATAGATTAATAGTGTAAAAAAAACAAACAAAACGTCAGCCTATGCCATGACAAGGATTAAAAACATACACCGCTCGTTCCGAGACACGATAACAGTAACCTAAGCACGCTTAAAGCCGTTAAAGCCGTTCCGAGACGTGCATAAACTGGTTTGACAAAGCTTATCACAAATGACATCACTCCTCGCGCTCAGACTGCTCACGATATCGAGGTAGATCGCTCTGAGCGCTGTCAGTTTTTTGTCTTAGAGAAGAACAAAAAGATTAATTGTTGTTTCTACTTCTAAGGCAGTAAAGATCAGTAAAATTCCATATAAAGTATCATCACGACCGTTTCCCTTTCGGGTGGTCAGAAACCACGCTTATGAACTTTATTATAGGCCAATCACGACAAGTGGCAAGCTCGTCGATGTCTCCAGCGAACCAAAGGAGAGAAATATCACAAATAAATTAAATGTATTTATTTACATTAATAAATATTTTTGTATGTATTAAAATATCACAAAAGGATAATTTTGAGTATAAAGGAACACGTTCAGATTAAGATTTAAAATTGAAGACATCATGCTTGATCATCAAGTTTAAATGGTTTTAAAATTGAAGACATCATGCTTGATCATCAAGTTTAAATGGTTTTAAAATTGAAGACATCATGCTTGATCATCAAGTGGTTTTAAAATTTTGATTTGTTTCTAATTACCTGGCCCACAGCTCTGAATGCAGATCCTGTTGTCAGTGACTATGGGCGTCCTGGCGTGCCGACTGGTTCTCTTGCTGCCGACATCGAACCCGCCTCCCTCCACTATGAACATCATGTATAGACATTGGGTGTCCGTGAATGCTAAGTCCTAGAACAATAACAAAGATAGGTGTGATAGCTAGTAAGATTCATTTATATTGTGTTTCTAATAAAATTATTTATTATAAAAATGTTTTCTCAACATTGTAAACACAAGTTTTTTTATTTAAAAAAAAAAAACCTAAAATATAAGAAACTATACATCTAATTAACCACCGGAGGCAGTATCAAGACAACTTTTTTTGCAAACAGTTCTTAAGAAACACAGAACCTCAAATGATCCCGTCTGCAATAAAACTAAGAGAACCCATATAATTCCTTATCCTAAATGATTTAAGACTGCATTTATGAGCAAGTTTTATGTATTGCAGTTTATGTCTATAATAAAATTAATAAAGCTATTAGTGTAAATTCTCTGAACTATAATAAATGTAAAATTATTTTAAGTTCTTGGTTAAATTAATTAAACTATGATGAAACAGAAGAATTGTTACAAATATTAAAATAGTAGGTACATAATTCAATTTGTAATTGTTAATAGTAAAAAGTAAGTAAAAGTATAAACTAAGTGGAAGATATATATATATATATCATACTTATTTGTGTAATGGAACTGGTGCCTGAGATTCAGATTAACTTTGTGTGGACACCAGTGAAAAAAAAAAAAAAAAACTAATACTGCTATACTTGTATATATAGTATAAATTTGCTTCTGCCTCTCATTCATTTCAAATCAAATCAAATCTAAATAATTTATTTCCATTGGTTCTCTCAAAACAACTTGGATACAGTCAGAACTAATTAAATCAATACAATTATCAAAACATATGTACTAATCAAAGTGGTAATAATGGTTGGACCGTAAACAGGCAATAATCCATATTTATGTATGTTATGCACAACATTACTGCTACAAGCAAGTAAAACTAACTAATTTAGAAACTACTTAAATAAGATCGTGGCTGTAAAATATAATAATGTGCTGTAATAAATTTTATTCATTAACCTGTTGGTTTTCACTTATTAATTTTTATTATTATTATTTTACTTTTGCTGGTCACAATTGCACTATTAATTTAACTCTAATTACTATATTTTACTCTTATTTATGTTTTAATTGTATTGACTAAATAATATAATATAATAAGTATAGATGTTTCGGTGATACGTAAACAAAATATATACCTACCAAATGCTGTCTGTGTGAATTTGTGTTTTTTTTTTTTCAAAGTTTTTAGTTTAGCCATGAATGAGAAGTAGGCTTCAAAAATTACCTATTTGACGGTACTAATCATCTTAAGTTAAGATTTAGTTTATTTTATACTCTCTGCAGCTGTATCAATGCAAGAAAGCGTCCAGCACTCAGAGATCTAGTTGGTTGAGCTTCTAGGAGTGTACTGTATATTTTTTAATGGAGAAGAATTATAATAGCTCGGTGGTTTTACTGCATCTAATTCTGTGTTGCTTACGTTTAGGGCTATCCCTGATTCACATCTAAGCTAAGAGATGATGAACGTGCTGAAATAAGTAGACAAAGGCATACGACTTGGGGGAAAAATATAGGTACTCACAGATCTCGAACCACACTATTTCCAGCTTGGCCAAGCACTGCACTTTACACAAAACTTCAATTATTATTATTATATAGTCTTTTGGTTGGATTCACGTATTTTCGCCATGCAAGCTCGGGCATGCGAAACATCAGTTTATCACATCTACACACGACTAGCTCGCATCGCGGTCGCGCAGATACAACAGTGACGTTAGTTGATGTCACTTTTGGTGTAGGGAAAAAATAAGCAACTTAAGGAATCTGGATAAGATACCAAGCCGTAACACTAGTTGTGACACATAACACTTAGGTTTGATTAGTAATTACCTTGGTATCCTTGGTGTCTCTCTTCCTGGTGAAGGAGATGGATGCCTCTCCCGCGTCCAGCCTTCCTCCTTCCCCCACCAAGTCTTGTCTCGAGTCCACTCGGGGAGCAGAGTATCCGGAAACCCAGGTGTCCATGATCAATGGACGACCTGATTTGGGTTCAATCCAACCTATTACTGCATCTGTTTGCGACTGAAAATAACATATAGATAAATTATAAATGCTTTGCTAAGAGTAGATGGACTGAGTATGGGAGAGGCTCCGGCAGACACAAACACAAAACATAAATTGTTACTAACGAGCGACCTTTCTCACCAACAAACCTTAATGATTAGGCGAAATATATATATTTTTAAACATATATTTTTCAAAAAACATAAACAAAGTAGCAATAGTGGAACACAAGCCAAAGAAATTTTATATTATTTAGACAATTAAAACAGAAATAAGAGTAAAATATAGTAATTAGATTTAAATTAATAGTGCAATTGAACTGTGACTAGCAAAAGTAAAAGAAAAATAATAATAATAATAAATAAGTGAAAACCAATAGGTTAATGATTATTTACTTAAAATAAAATGAATGAATGAGAGGCAGGAGCAAAATTATACTATATATATAACAGTATTCGTATATTAGCAAGCGAAGTGGATTTGCAAAGTCAGTCCGGGATAAGAGTTGTCTTGATACTGCCGGTGATTAGTTAGATGTAAAAATATTACTAAGTGAAAAATTAATAGAAAATAAAGACCAGACTGTGATCAATAAAAAATAAATAGTGTAGATGGTGCAATTAAGAGTCTACGCAAGAAGAAATTAGAAGCAGTAAAACGTCGTAACAATGATGACGAACTATTGGAATTTAAAAATTCTGTAACTGCTCTAATTTTGAAAGATTTCGATAAAAGGTAAATGGAAAATTAGTTTATTTAAGAACATTTTCTTTGAAAGATTTCGATAAAAGGTAAATGGAAGATTAGTTTATTTAAGAACATTTTCTTTGAAAGATTTCGATAAAAGGTAAATGGAAGATTAGTTTATTTAAGAACATTTTCTTTGAAAGATTTCGATAAAAGGTAAATGGAAGATTATTTATTTAAGAACATTTTCTAATCAAAACCTATTTCAGTTTATTTGTCAGTACCGAGTGGTTAAAGATTAAGCCAATAAACATTAAGTAATAAAAGAAATTACGTAACCAGTGCGTCCCCCCAGTAATGTCGTACGGAGCAGAGATTATGGAAAGAGCTATGCTTGGTTTTCATTTCTCTAATGGATAGAATTCGAATCGTTGATATTCGTCAGAGAACGAAAATTATATCAAGATTTAAAAATTTGCAAGCTGAAGTGACAATGGGCCGGACTCATCTGCCGCAGAACCGACGAACGGTGGGGGAAACGGGTTCTACAGTCGAGACCACGTACGACCAGATGGACAGATGACCTGAAGAAGGTCGCTGGTGGGGGTTGGATGAGAGTGGCGAAAGATCGCGTTAAGTAGCCAGCCTTGGGGGAGGCCTACATCCAGCAGTGGAGAGATACAGACATGAAGATCATGAATAAAAGAAAGATGGAACTGGCATTAAATCCAAACCTAAAAACATATTTTTCCAATATAATCCCCAAAAATATTAAATATCCCTAAACGTGTTTAAAACTCACCATTTTCTTGTCGTTGCTAAACCCTATCCCCGTCCATTTATCAGTATTTCGAGTTGTTATCGTGAATCTGATGGAGTCTTTTCCTCTTTTAGCACCCAGGTACTCCCAGGAGGCGGTGTATTCGCAGGAACTATTCGCCAGGCAATCTGCAGGGAACGTCCATTGACCCCCGCACTTGTTGTTGGGTAGTGCAGATATGCCACCGGCAGATTTTGTCGGACCCTCCTCTGGAAAAGAAATTTAAATTTAGTCTTTAAAAATTAACTGCATAAGAAACTGATGGTAAAGACGTTTGTAAATTTGTAAATGGCGGACTATGTCAAAGTAAACCTAGTTGGTCAGTTGTATAATGATAAGATGTTCAGTGAGTACTCTTCGGCGAGCGCAGATCTAGAGCATCAGGTTGATCATCTGATTTTCTACACTCATTCTCTTCGAGACTCGCCTCTCTTCTGACCGCACCTAGATTCAGATTCTCCATTTAACTAATTTTATTCGTAAATATGTTAGTTAATATATTTGTCAGAGAATCAAAGTTGCCAGGGTAGTAATTCTATGCCGCAAACCACAAGGAAAGAAAAGACAAATAACCTGAAGTAGAACTAATTCCGTACGACGATGATAACTATTATAGAACCGACGGGTGTTGAATAAGACTGATTTTAGAATATAGACCAATGGAGACTAAAGGGCGACCGTCAAAACTTGTTGGCTAAAGTTGGATCATGGTGGAACAACCGAAGAGCGTTAAAGTTATAGTGGAGAGCAACTTCATCAGCTCTGCACTGATTCACAAATACCACCTAGCCCTGAAACAAGTGTGCAAAGACAATCACGATACAGTGGATAAAGGTTCATAGTGATTCACTGGGTGATGAGGCCAGTTAGGCAGTAGGTTATACACAACACCAACAATCTGCCTACCGTTCCAATTCTGCGAGACTGGCTCCACCAACTGACAGGTTGCAGAAAGTCTAGGAGGCCCTTCTCAAACCCCGATAGCCTTACGCGACTTCAACCCACCGATAGCCCAGCAGCAGCAAAGGATGCATGGCAAAGAAGGAGTCCTCCAGGCTGCAAGGAGTCCCTGCATTCTACAGAAGTCTCATCATTCATCATTACAGCCCCTAGAATATCCTAGTCCTAGACCTCCAATGCTGGAGATAGGCCTTCCAGAATATATATCTGGAGAATGCTGGGCAGACGGCTTGGCGAGGATATGCAGGAGGTCTGCAGGAACGTAACCGGTATACTGGCGCTACGGAGCGAAGATCACGCACAATGGTCTACTGAACTAAAGATTATGTCATCACGATAATAGTGGAAACATTATGCAAGAAATTGGAACGTAAGAAGAATTTCCGACTAATGGACAAAGGGTTGCTGTTGTAATTTGGATTAGAGTAGCATAAGGTCACTTGCAATGGCACGCTTTGAAGAAGGCCTATATCCAGCTGCAAAGCTATATGAGCCAGTGAAGGCGATGGGTACCGGCAGTGGGTACAATTTTGTGTTTCGTTGACGTCACGCCGCGTGTGTATATTTTTCGGTTCTGCAGCAGTGTCAAAACTAGGGTTTTAGCACCAGAACAGCTAGTCATCTTCTGGATTCCTGGGGACGACTCCACTAAGACGTGGTCAGCGACATGTGCTTCTGCGTCTTTCTTTGGACTTTACAGAGCTGGCTCGTCATCGAACCCCTCAACCATATACAGTCTCCCCATTTGACTCACCAAAGAAGTTGATACTGGCGACCCCCCTCTGAGCGCCGTGTCCGTGGTACTTGATCTCGTCCGGCCTGTAGAAGTCCGGTACGGAGGCGCCGTCCCGCAAGCCGGAGGGAGGGCGGTGCACGTACGAGCCGCTCTCCTGGCCGCGAGCCCAGATCACGTGCATCAGGTCGTCCACTATCGAATGGTCTGTTGGCTCTTTAGCCTGGAAAACGATTCAAAAATCAAACTATATTTATTTGTTCCTAAATATAATTTTAAATATCGCGATTGGAATTGGAAAAATTTGGGATTTTTTACAAAATACTTGTAAAATCTTTTGGGCAATCTCGTCATGTTTTAAGGTTTTGTATATGAAAAAAAAAGGTTTTCGAATATTCGAATACTTAGATCATGAAAAACCACATTCGAATGATGTAATTCTTCTAAATATTGATGAAAACATTATATCTCGATAAAAGGCATACAAACTTTACCTAATATAATCTTATATATATCAAGATATAACTAATATATTGCAATAATATCTATAATAATATTATCAATTAGTACATTAACAACTACGACTTCGAATTGTTACGATAATGAAATACAGTATTAAAAAAAAACATTTACAATTATCTATCACTTGTTATTAATAACGTACTCCCAATTATAATAAATAAATAAAACCATTTATTTTTAGAATAGACGACATTTATTTCGTGTAGGCCTTATGTTGTGTCCAATATTTTTGTTAATATCATATTTACCTTAATTTTCTTCCTAAACATAATAGTGGTGACTCCATTTTCTTCGTAACCCGAGCTGGCTGTGATGTCATCATGACCTCCCCACACCGAGTCTACACGAGGAGTCGACCTGAAAATTATTAAACCCATTTATATTCCATAGGTTCTATGTGTAACACGTATTGTGGAACTTTGTGTGGAACACACCAGAGCATTCAGCTATACACAATCATTTATCATAATTATGAAATGAAATAAATTATTTAATTTTAGAATTAAGATAATACAATAGTACTAGTAACTAGTAACAGCAGATTTTCCCGCCACGGCTCCCTTAACGATACTATTAAAAGGGCTCTAGCCACCATCGAGGTTCCAGCTCTTCTGAAGCCTGCTGGAGTTATCCGAGATGATGGCAATAGATGTCATTTACTCCGGTGACAAGCTGGCTCTTGCTTCGCCGAAAGAATCAGTATTGCAATTCAGCAGAGAAATGCAGTCACTGTTCTTGCCACCATTCGTCGCGAAAGGCACTTCCCTATCCTTAGTATTAATTTTATTTTATATTTTGTAAATATTTTTTCTGTAGATCCGTATATTAAGCGCGGTTGTGGCTCGGTTGTAAGAACGCGTTCCTTAAATCCTACAAAGGTCTGTTAAACCCCCCCGGCATGTACCAACGAGAAATACACTTTTCTTACGTACTACAGTCATAGATTTACAACACCACCGTTTCCGTGCCTCGAAGAGTACGATAAGCCGTCGGTCCCGGTTCCACTAATACCAACTTGTGGAATCGTTAATAAATTGTCATAAAAATTGACATCAAATCCTCGCCAAGAATCCTGGCCAGCGTGGCGAGTGTAGGCCAAATTCTCCACATATATGTTCTGGAAGGCCCATCTCCAGGTCTAGGGGCTATAATGATGATGATATTAATATGGAGCGACAACATATCTAGAAATACAAAAATTCACATCATCAGAACACTTCTTCTCCATTCTTCTGTACGATTCGAAGACATGGGCCATAAAAGCCGCGGATAGAGCGAGAATTGATGCACATGGTCAAATTTATATTAGATCATGCAAATGAGTACTCCACTCCATCTTCATTCGTCAACGTTTTGAAGAAACCGCTTCTCCCACTTCGATTGCATGCGTCCCATGATTTACGTTTCTTACCTTACAAGTTATATATATGTAAAGAAAGTTTATTTCTTTGATTTAAATTGAGTCGCGTTCGCATTGTTGGAATTTTGAACGCGGTCAAGTGTCGGTGACAAACTGTCAGAGACACGTCAAGTTAGGAGTGCGTTATTATCTACTCGTATTAAAGTTAAACTAATAAATCTTTAAGATTAAAGAAGGCATTGACATAATAAGGAAATTAACTTTAAATGTCGTTTCTTTGTTTACAGGTGAGTCTTTTTAAATAGTAGTGTAATTTGGTTTCTAATGATAAATACTTGTAATTAATAAAATAAGACTTTGTTTACAGAGCAACACAACGTGGTTTCATTCTCTTGTCAATCCTTTTTAATGAGAAAACTTTATAACTATTATATATATATCACTATTGGGACCAAAACAAGACTCGTCCGCAGCCTCGTATTTTTTATATTCCTATATGCTGCCGAAACCTGGACCCTCAAAGCATCTGATCGTAGTCGAGTCGACGCCTTTGAGATGTGGTGCTGGAGACGTATGTTGCGCATTCCGTGGACAGCGCGGTGAACCAATGCATCAATACTCAAGGAGCTCAAAGTCACTACCAGGCTCTCTTCTATCTGCCTGCAGCGAGTCCTTGAGTATTTTGGTCATAGCACGAAAAAGTTCAGCCAAGAAAAGCTGGTGATCACGGGTAAAATCGAAGGCAAGAGGCCCCGTGGCCGAAGACCGATACGTTGGTCTGACCAGATCCGAACCATACTAAACACCACAGTACTGCATGCGGCCATGTGCAGACCGGATGGCGCAGCATCGTCCGAGACAAAGTGACCCGCGGAGGGGGTATATATATATATATACCCTCAGCATTGAGGAAAACGACGCAAGGAGGAACTTACAAGTATTTTAATAGCTATTAAAAGGTTTTTAGGATAATTTAGAAAAAGTTATAGATCTGTAGGTATGTGGTTTAGCCCTTCAAAGACACACCGACCGGTGACCTTACCTATCTCTAGTGTAATAGTCGAGCACACGATGGTAGTTCCCTCGAGCAGTCCCCATGACAATGTCGGTGCAGTCCATTGGACTGAAGTCGTGCTTAGGACTGTATTCGTGAGTAGGAAAGTATCCTGAAATTAGGCCATGTTTAGTTAATCTAGGTTTTGGGATTTTTATTAAAATTCTAGGAAGAGTTTTGAGCAAATAGAATATATCGTCATGATCGTAGAACAGTGACGGAACTGCTATATTTAAAATTTTCATGGCGGCCATTCAAAGTTATTTCAATTGTTTTTTGTCACTTATTTTTTAAGTTAATACTAGTTTCATAATAAGTGCAAACCTCCTAGATTTCATTTTGGAATCCTTTCTAACATTTGCAAAAAAAATTACAGACCACAAACAATATAATATTTCAAAACTATATATGTATTTTTTTAAATCCGACACTGTTCTACGATCATGACGATATGTAAATATGTAAAGTTTAGAATAGGCTTACAATATGTAAAAACTCTACCTTTTAAACTTTTTAAATCGGATCTATTTAATTATTTTAGAGCTCGAATTTTAAATATATCGATCAGCGGTCAAAGTCCATTTCTTTAAGTCCAGGGTTTCCCTCTCGCTCTCACAATCCAATATTTTTAAAGATATATCAAATTTAAGTGTACTTTTGACAAATGTACACTATCAATTTTCTAGGAAATAAAATTACGGATATTTTCGAGACATATTAGGAAGGGCAAAATACGAAAACTAAATGCAAGCCCACCTCGATCCTTGGCGCCGCATCAGACTGGAAAATTCTCATGGATATGAACATCATTATAGGATCCCAGATGAACTAGCTGTATCAGCCAGACATCTTAGTGTTTTCTCGAAACTTGAAAAAAGATATCCTTATTGAACTTCCGTGGGAATCAAATATTTCGAAAGACCACAACATGAAGTCGAATAAATATTATGATCTCACAGAAGAATTGATCAGGAACGGGTTCAAGACTCAGCTTTACGCAGTGGAAGTTGGTGCGAGAGGAGTTCTAACAAAACCTTTGCATCACTTACTGAAAGAATTGGGCCTAAGCAGGTCTGCAGGAGATATATTTATGGAAAGAGCTTCCAAGGCGGCATTAACGGAATCATACAATATTTGATTGGGTACAATGGTGGATGGCGAGCGTATTATCGCGCAATGACATAAAAAGAAAAATGTCTTCTTTAGATTTGTTTAAAATGAAATAAATAAAATGATTTTCAAAATGTTGGATTGTGCGAGCGAGATGGATGCAAAACTGTCTTAAACGGACGCCGCTGCGCTGGGTAGTTTATTATAGCGTGCAAAATTATTAAATTAGTTAATAAAATAAAAAGAGTGCATAAGCAATGTGCGTGCCTCACCTGGCTCTTCGTTTAGTCCCTTCACTAATAAAGTCTCGTGCTTCACTGCATTCGGTTCCGAAGTTGGTTCGGGTTCGGATTTAGGTTCGGGAGTTGGTTCTGGTTCGGATTTAGGTTCTGAAGTTGGTTCTGGTTCGGATTTAGGCTCAGAAGTCGGTTCTGGCTCGGATTTAGGCTCGGAAGTCGGTTCTGGTTCGGATTTAGGCTCGGAAATCGGTTCTGGTTCGGATTTCGGCTCAGACGTAGGTTCAGGTTCAGCTTTGGGTTCCGATGTAGGTTCTGGTTCGGATTTGGGCTCAGATGTTGGTTCGGGTTCGGATTTGGGCTCAGGAGTTGGTTCCGGTTCGGGTTTGGGATTTTTGGTACGTTCTGTGGTAGTTTCGGGTAGTTGTTTAGACTTAGGAACGAAAGGTTTACGCTCTCTCGTTATTTTAATGTTAATTTTTGGTGTTTGGCTTTGGGATTCAGTTGTGGACGCTTCCGGATCTGCAAAAAGTAAAACATGCAAAACTATGCGCTTATATACAATATGTGAGGTGAAGAAGATCTACATGAAGAGCATTAGACAATATTATGAGACGTCAAGTTGCATTGACCGTGGTCACGGGTCGACTAGAAGAGCTGAGCTATATCTCTGAGGTAAATCGTCTAAAGACTAATTTAATTATATATTTTATTTTATCTTTGAATAGATAAAAAAAAACTCTGGTGACAATAGTGCTGGCAGTTTATTTCTCCAAATATTAAGTATCATCATTCAAAGGGGAAATGCTGCTAGTGTATTGGGCACCATGCCACAAGACAGCGATTTGGAGGAGCTATTTTTTTTGTAAGTATTTTATTTTTATTATCAATGATTCATTATTATTTTTTTAGGTTAGATTTTGTTGTAATATAGTTTATTTAATATTGTTATTATTATTTTTTTACCTACTAAAAAAATATCTATTCGAAGTAGATACAAAAATATTAAAATAAAATAGATTAAAAAACTAATTATAAATAATACTAAACTAAAAACGCCTATGAAATTAAAACTAAACTAAACTAAACTTATTATTTTATATTGTTTGTATATTATAAAAAATGTTATAATCATAATAATAACTGTTTTAAATATAATTTAATTAAATAGTCAATTGGTTAAGATTTATTTATGAAATAGTTACAAAGCACTATTTATACGATTAGGTTCTTTATTATGACCAGGTACTTTATTATAGATAAAACACTGGATTTCAAATCGGCGGGATCAAAACTATATAATTATTAGTAAAAAAAAGTTTTAGTCAATTCTAGGGTAAAATAAATAAAATTAATTACAGATTATATTAACTATAAAATAAAAGAGAAATCATTACGGCACGAGAACATTTTATTGGGCCCATTTCTCTAAGATAAATGGGCATTCTCATTTTATTGATTTACAATCTTTTTATCTAATGCTCTTGTTATTGTGCTGTGTTATGTTATAATGTGCTTGTTTTTAAAACTACAGTGTACGTGTGATTTTTCAGCTTGCATCGTGGTGTGAGTTGTGCAATTGGTTATTTTTGGAAGTATTAAATTAATTAAAAAAATTACTCATTGAATAATAATAAAATCTGCTATTATATCATTATTATGTATAGACATACTATACTTGGTTAATATATAATAATTGTCCATCAGTAGCATTTTTACAAATAATAATTATCTTCATCTATTCATCATATCATTCATTCAATCATTAAAGCGTCCTAGACCTCTAGAATGCTTAAGACCCTATCATTAGTTAACCAACCGTGAAGAAGAGTCCTTTGAACCGGATCATGAAGGGGCCAAAACCCGTTGTAGGATGCCTTGGGGTACTCTGGCTGGAGTAGTATTATGAAAATGGACTGTATCATGGTTTGGATGCGTTTATTTCTTGAGGTGCGTGTACAGCGAATGGCCGACAATGACTCAACGGTGCAAAAAATATACTTAAAGCTATTAGCCGACCGCGTAGACTCCTCTCCGTGGTCGGTTAACTGATGTTAGGACATAGGATTTTAACAGAGAATTTGGTCTACATTTTCCACGCTGGCAGGCTCGCGCTGACCAGACGGGTTGGCAAGGGTCTGATCTCAATTTTAATGACAATTTATTAACGATTCCACAAGTTGCTTTAGTTGAACCGGGACTGATCGGCTTAACGTGCTATCTATATGACAAATACATATAGGTACGTATTTTATTTAGTATTTTTTCCAACTAAGATTACCTCAATTTCAATATTCTGCATTAGGCCAATTAGGAAATAGCTTGTATTTGAAGCAGTATACATCCAAGTCATAACCAAAAGGTGAGTGGAGTGAATATTATTGATTAAGTTATACTTACTACTGGCTTCGTCCAATAATGCTCTTTTTCCGCGACCTGTAATATATAACCGGTTAAAATACACTAATTCAAAATTAACATTTTGATATAGGGGGAAATCGGGTAGCCCCGGACAGCGGGTAAACCCGGACAGCGGATAGCCCCGGACGGCGGATAGCCCCGGACAGCGGATAGCCCCGGACGGCGGATAGCCCCGGACAGCGGGTAAACCCGAACAAATTTCTAAAAAACTAAACGTGTTGAGTAGATTAAATGTGCGCCCTTCTAGACGTCACATATATTACAAAAATAGCTCAAAATAGATAATGTCATTTGACAGTAAATTCGACACACTTACCTCGAGAGACTTGATAGGAGACGCTGGTCTTCACAGTGACGTCATTCCCTAGGTCCTTGATGTCCAAGATAGAGGGAGACAACATGGCCACACGTTTGTTTCGATTATCCGACACATTATGGGTTACAATCGGTTCTGGTTTCGGTTCAGGCTTCGATTCTAAACGGGGGGTTTAAAAAAACTTTAATTGGGTAAAGTTCACAAGCTATATTTTTTGGGTAATTTAATTTAATTTGTGTGGATTCATGTAGACCATTACTAAAAGATATTGTCCAAAAACGGGCCCAACTTTAATTAATATAATATATAATTCAATAATCATGTCTTTTTATTGTGTTTTTTTTATTTTAGTTTCAACATTTGATTTACCCTAGTATTAAAATATAATTTAATTAAAACTCATTCGTAGGACGCTTGCAGTTGTCTCGATCCCATCTATTTTAGAACCAACCGGTCTGAGTCGAGACGATGGCAAGCGTCCAGACGGAATGACATTAGTTCCTTATTCGCCCCTTTCCACCTTCAAGGAACTTCTGTTAGAGCTGGTGTTGCAGCGGAACAAGCGCAGATCAGCAAGCGTCGAAAATATGAAACTATTTGCAATAGTTACTTTTTTCGACGTTTGCTGTAGAAACGATGGTCCCGTGGGGATCGGAACTTAAAGCCTTTTATAAAGAAATTGTTCCAAGGCTCATTGACGTCTCTGGTGACAATAGGGCTGGCAGTTTTTTCTCCCAAAAATTAAGTATCCTAATTCAAAGGGGAAATGCTGCTAGTGTATTGGGCACCATGCCACAAGACAGAGATTTGGAGGAGCTATTTTTTTTGTAAGTATGTATTTTTAAATTCAAAGGGGAAATGCTGCTAGTGTATTGGGCACCATGCCACAAGACAGAGATTTGGAGGAGCTATTTTTTTTGTAAGTATGTATTTTTAAATTCAAAGGGGAAATGCTGCTAGTGTATTGGGCACCATGCCACAAGACAGAGATTTGGAGGAGCTATTTTTTTTGTAAGTATGTATTTTTAAATTCAAAGGGGAAATGCTGCTAGTGTATTGGGCACCATGCCACAAGACAGAGATTTGGAGGAGCTATTTTTTTTGTAAGTATGTATTTTTAAATTCAAAGGGGAAATGCTGCTAGTGTATTGGGCACCATGCCACAAGACAGAGATTTGGAGGAGCTATTTTTTTTGTAAGTATGTATTTTTAAATTCAAAGGGGAAATGCTGCTAGTGTATTGGGCACCATGCCACAAGACAGAGATTTGGAGGAGCTATTTTTTTTGTAAGTATGTATTTTTAAATTCAAAGGGGAAATGCTGCTAGTGTATTGGGCACCATGCCACAAGACAGAGATTTGGAGGAGCTATTTTTTTTGTAAGTATGTATTTTTAAATTCAAAGGGGAAATGCTGCTAGTGTATTGGGCACCATGCCACAAGACAGAGATTTGGAGGAGCTATTTTTTTTGTAAGTATGTATTTTTAAATTCAAAGGGGAAATGCTGCTAGTGTATTGGGCACCATGCCACAAGACAGAGATTTGGAGGAGCTATTTTTTTTGTAAGTATGTATTTTTAAATTCAAAGGGGAAATGCTGCTAGTGTATTGGGCACCATGCCACAAGACAGAGATTTGGAGGAGCTATTTTTTTTGTAAGTATGTATTTTTAAATTCAAAGGGGAAATGCTGCTAGTGTATTGGGCACCATGCCACAAGACAGAGATTTGGAGGAGCTATTTTTTTTGTAAGTATGTATTTTTAAATTCAAAGGGGAAATGCTGCTAGTGTATTGGGCACCATGCCACAAGACAGAGATTTGGAGGAGCTATTTTTTTTGTAAGTATGTATTTTTATTTTCTATGTATTATTATTATTTTTAGGTTAAATTTAGATTTTGTTTTAATATAGTTTATTTAATATTGTAATTATTTTATATTGTTTGTATATTACTTCATTTAATTAAATAGTCTATTGGTTAAGATTTATGTATGAAATAGTTACAAAACACTATTTATACGATTAGGTTCTTTATTATGATTAGGTACTTTATGAGGATACTGAAAACCTGTTTAAAATCATAAAATAATCATATCATAATCATATTATAAGATATAGGTTGTTGCTAACACATGCATACTTATATACATTCATTCAAACCCACGTACACCAACACACACAAACACCAACACACACACACTAACCATACACACAAACAATTATTTAAGTCTTGCCTACAGCAAATATAAATAAATATTGTCTAGAGTAAAATTAAATGTTGTAAGTAGTAATTCCTACAATGACATCTGAAACACCGTCCACCGACTATTTCAGATGTCACAGCTAAACTGCTTTTGTTACTATGTACGATTTATTTTATGCCCTAACCTATGTAAAAACTGAATTGTAATGTATTTTTATTTTGCAATAAAGATTTTATTTATTTATTTTTTTATTTATTATAGATAAATCACTAAAACTTAAATTAGCGGGATAGAAACTATTATTAAGGTAAAAAAAAGTTTTTGTCAATTGTCGTTATGCTAAGGTAAAATTAATAACAGATCATGAAATCACAATATATTGACTATGAAATTATTATGCCACGAAAACATATTATTGGGCATTCATATTTATATGTATATGATACGATGTGTGTTTTTGTTGTAAGCAACCCTGACATTTTCAAAAATCCTTTGGTAAATCTAAGACTGCTCCAAAGAGATCCCACTAAACTACTAATGCCAATATGTAAGAGCGTTAACTGTGTAGTTCTAATTGCTATTGTTAAGGCTATAAAAGTTTGTAATGTTTACATTCTTCGGACATTAAATACTTACTTTTAACTCTGTTTCTATAGTGGCATCTCAGTATATTCTAGAGAATATTATGTATGTCCACAAGAATATAAAACAATTTAAAAGGAATTGTGACTTGCATTCTCGCAACACACGCAATTATCACAAATTAGCTTTGCCTCACCTACGCCTCAGTAAAACTAGTAAGTCTTTTTTGGGACTTGGTGTTCGTTTTTATAACACACTCCCAAAGGAACTAACTAGCTTGTGTTTAGATAAACTAAAAATTCATGTCAAACGTCGACTTATAGGCAAGGCCTATTATAAGATAAATGATTTTATTTGTGACAAAAATGCCTGGTAGATGTGCAAATGTATATTATTAATATATTTTGGACACCTTTTACTGTTGGTGTATGTTTATATTAAGGTCAATTCAATTGTATTGTAATAAATTTAATATAATTTATTTAAATAATTATAACAACGTAATGTGACAATACAAAAGAGCCCGAGAAGGCCAAATTGTAATAAATGATTTGACTTTGACTAAGCCTTAAGGAATTTTAGGAATACAAATGTTGACATATTAAATATTAATAAAAAAATATATATTATGCTAGCAAATAAACGATTTCATTTCATAAAAAAAATGGAATTTGTAGAGAGCAAATTGTTAAGTGGCAGTCCTAATAGCATTTATTTATTTATTTTAATGTTTAAGGACAACTTACAGCTCGATTTATAATATATATATACAGTACATAAGGGAAGTGTATGGCTATTGACAATTTGCCACTGATATCTGAAATGTCATAATTAGGTGGTGCTCGCTAAAATGTTACACGAATCTTTTAAGCAAAATTAACCTAAACTAATAACAATAAACTACATAACATAGAACAAAAAAACTAAAAAAATAATTACCTACTAAAATCAATAAAAATAACTGAAAAACTAAATAATAAAATTTAAAAATATACATAATACTTACTATACTGGCGCGGTGGTGGCTCGGTTTTCTTGAATCAACGCGTTTCTTGAATCCTACAAAGGTCGGTTCAAACCCACCCGGCATGTACCAATGAGAAATGTAATTCTTACGTACTGCAGTCATAGAATAACAACACCACCGTTCCCGTGTGAGGAGAGCACGTTAAGCCGTCGGTCCCGATTCCACTAATACCAACTTATCGTTAATAAATTGTCATTAAAAATTGACATAATATCCTCGCCAAGCCGCCTGGCCAGCGTGGCGAGTGTAGGCCAAATTCTCCAGACATATGTTCTGGAAGGCCCATCTCCAGCAATGGAGGTCTAGGACACTGTGTTCTAGGGGCTGTAATGATGATGACTATTAATGAGAATCATGTAATTAGATTATAATGTATGTGTACGCGTAGATGCATAAGAGAGCACGTTAAGCTGACGTCGGTCCCGGTTCTAGTAGTACCAACTTGTGAATTTGTTTATCGGCTGGCCAGTGTGGCAAGTGTTAGCCAAACTCTCCAGATGTATTTTCTGGAAGGCCCATCTCCAAGAGACTCTGAGTTCTAGGGCCTGTAATAAATTTATGTGAAACATTACCTGGTTCAGTGTTTAGTTCTGCCGCAGGTTCTGCTTTAGGTTCAGAAGTTGGTTCGGGTTCGGCGCTCGGTTCTGATGATGGTTCTGGTTCGGCACTTGGTTCTGATGTTGGTTCTGGTTCGGCACTTGGTTCCGGTTTGGGTTCACTAGTTGGTTCCGGTTCAGGTTCCGAGCTCGGTTCGGGTTCTGAACTCGGTTCGGATGTTGGTTCGGGTTCGGCTTTGGGTTCAGGTGAAGCTTTAAGTTTGGCAGATGGTTCAGCCTTCGATTCTGGTTCGGATTTTGGTTCAGGTTCCGGTAATGGTTCGGGTTTTGAAGTAGATTCTGTGTAAAATTTTGGAAAAAAAAAATTAAAAAATAATTCATCTTTGGATTCGTAACGGCATTCATAAAACGTCTATTTTAATTGGGACATCTTAAAAGCCTTTTTTATAGGTTTTTTTTCGTGATTCGGTGTAGGGTTCGATTCCTGGTCGGGACACAATAAAATATTTAATTTATTTGTGATATTTCGACGAGTTTGCCACTTGTCATGATGGGCCTATATAGTAAAGTTGGTTAAATGTGAATCCGCTTCGTTTAAACTTTACTATAGGCCAATCATAACAAGTGGTAAACTCGTCGAAATATCACAAATAAATTAAATATTTTATTGTGTCCCGACCAGGAATCGAACCCTACACCGAATCACGAAAAAAAACCTATAAAAAGGCTTTTAAGATGTCCCTATTAAAATAGACGTTTTATGAATGTCGTTGCTGGGAGAGCATTCCACATTACATACGCACATTAATACAAGGTATCTTTCAAATTTATAATATTAGCATGGATTATTGTAACTTACGTGACATTGGAGGTCCTAGCACGGGAAAGTTTCTACACATCGCAGTCAAACCGCGCGGTCGCCAACCAACACCTGAAATATGACAAACATAGACAATTGAAAACTTAAGAAAATTAAAATCTAAAAATTAAGTAATAATAAAGTTAGCCTTTTGACAGTTTCCTCAACGAGTCATCAACTCAACCATTCCTTCCAAAAACCAAACAGGTGTCCTCAAGGTATCCTCTAAATCAGGGTTGCACAGACTTATTAATACTAGGGGCCACTCGGCCAAATCATGAACTGATAGCGGGCCGGCCGCCAGAAGTAGGTATAGGTAGTTAAAGACAATAAAGAATTGATAAAAATTTATTAAAATTAAAAAAGAAATTATTAATTTGAAGCGTGGCACTGCATAGTGCTTACAATCTTTTTTATATTTGGCTCAAATTTACTTGTAGCAACACGTAAAACTGCTTCCAAACTTTCATTTGCAAGGCGGTTTCGATTTTTTGTTTTATTATTATTTAGTATTGAAAAAGTTTGTTCACATATATAGGTAGAACCAAATAAGCTGGCACATTTCAGAGCGTTTATGCGCAACTCTTCGTACATATTTTTATCAATGCAGCGGTAAAAGTTCAGCAAGTCTCCTTCGTTGAATTTGTTGTGTAAATCTTGGTCATTTTGAATGTCGATAATTTCTAACTGCATTGACTCTGGCGCATTTTCAACTGAAATAGTGAAAGGATTGCTGAATATGTCCAACAGAGGTTTCACTTTTTTAAACTCCGAAAATCTGTCTTCAAAAGATTGAATCAAAATATCTAGCTTTTCTACATAACTGAAATTAATCGCAGTTTTGTTGAATTTTTCAGCCATTTTCTTATAATTCGGAAAATGATTATAATTTCCAGAATTCAATTGTGATCTGAAAAGTGTCAGCTTGCATTGAAAGGATGTTACATGAGCATAGAGCTGGGATATCAGTTGATTTTTGCCTTGAAGCCGTGTGTTCAAGACATTCAAATGATTTGTAATGTCAACTAAATAAGCTAAATCACACAACCAATCAGGATTTTTAAGTTCCGGGACATCCCTTTGCTTTTCCGCCAGAAATATTCCAATTTCTTCTATTAAATTTAGAAATCGTTCCAGTGTCAATCTACGACTTAGCCACCTTACTTCTGTATAATACAGTAAATCTCCGTATTCGCTTTCGATGTCATCAAGGAATTGTTTGAATTGTCTGTGATTGAGTCCTCGTGATTTTATGAAATTTACAGTCGAAACTACTACTTTCATTACATTTTGAAATTCATTTTTTTTAGAACAGAGGGCTTCCTGGTGTATAATGCAGTGAAACTGCATGAGATCTTCAGTGTTTATGTTTTTTTCTTGCAGGTGCTTTTTCAGCAAAGTAACTAGCCCGGAATTGATACCAATCATGGAAGGAGCACCGTCAGTCGCAACTCCCGATAACTTAGATAAGTCCAAATCAGTTTTTGAACACTCGTCCAAAAGTCCATTGAGTATATCAACTCCTTTGGTTTGACCTTTCAATGAACACATTCCTAATAACTCTTCGAAGACTTCAAAATCTTGAGTAACACCTCGTATGAATATGAGAAGTTGAGCTGTGGAACTAATATCAGTCGATTCGTCGAGTGCTAATGAAAAAAATTCCATGATCTTAGTTTTTTCAATTAATTGTTCCGCAATATTACCTGACAAGGACATAATTCGTCTTTGGATAGTCATACGATTCAGTTGAAATTTCTCAAACTTTTTTGCTGCTTCTGGACACATTTTCTTAGCGGCAATTTCCATGCATTCTTTTACAAAATCGCCATCATTGAAGGGGCGACTTCGCTTTGCTATCATTCGAGAAATTTCATAACTAACTTCTGTAGCCGTTTCTGAATCTTGAATGTGTTTTGTAAACATAGCTTGCTGACCAATAAGCTCCCGTTTTAAAGACAACATTTTTTGCTTTCTTAATTCGCCTGTAAACTTGGTAAAAGAAGGATGCTGCGTTTCATAGTGCCTTTTTACATTATAATCCTTTGCAATCGCAACAGAATTCTTGCAAATTAAACAAACGACTTTGTTATGCGACCATACAAAAAAGTATTTCTCAGTCCAAATTTCTTGAAACTGCCGATTTTCATCTTTAACCTTACGTTTTTTACTAGGTCCTGGCTTCTCCATGTTGCGTTCTAATCCTGGCTAGGATTAACACAGCACCTAAAAACAATTACAGTACCCACTTAAATTACCTATCCTTTTTTAAATTATCAAAAATAATTGATTAAATATTATTTCTCAGAAATTTTAAGATTTTTATACAGATTTTATCTGAAATAATGACGTAATTATTACAGTTAGAGAAATTCTTATAAAAATAGTAATTTCTTTGTTTATTTTAATATTTAGCCAACATTAAAGCTAAATTTGATTAAAATTGATTAAATAGGTAGGGAAACACTTATTAATAACAGAGTTTTACTTACGTTTTCACAACACAATTATACACGGCACTTGACGGGTTAACACTGCAACAGGAAATCTACGTTGAATGTGGATCAAAATATATGACACCGGCTAGTCGAGTTAAAATCTACACTAGAACTATTGCCTCCCAAAAACACTAATAAACTGCACTTATTCTCAATCACTTATTACTTCGCTTTGTATTTTCGCGCTTATTTCTTTCTGTTGTTGACACTTCACTCAAATGAAAAGCGAACTGTTCGGCCGCTGCGGTTAACGTGATTTTTATACCGCGCAAACGACTCTGGAAGCTTCGTGTAGATACGCGAGCAATCGGGAATACGGGACTATATCTATCTCGCTTGCTCACCGCGCTAGAAAATTCTTGATTTCTATAGCGAGCGATGTTACTTGACTTAGCAATTTTGGGCGCTAGATTCAAATTGCGCGCGCGCGAGTTTCACATTACTTTTCGAACATATTTTTTTTTTGTTTTATTCTGGAATAGAATTCAATATTTTTCGAATGCACGAGAGTATTATTTTTGCTGTCGGCGGGCCACCAGTATTCGACCCACGGGCCGCATGCGGCCCGCGGGCCGCGGTCTGTGCATCCATGCTCTAAATCATCAGTATTCTTAGTTATAAACTCTCCAAACGTCGAAAGGCATGAATGTTGCTATTGTAAATATTTCTAATAAAAAAAGTTTTTTTTTCTGGCAACATTGAAGTTTGCTTTTCCGTATTCTAAATATCATTTTATTAGTATTACTACACGTTCTAGCACTTTTTATATGCATAAGTCTGTCTCTTTTATATTATGAATATGCATGTGTCACGAATATTATTTACAATGGTGTGTGTCACTAACTTTTTATGACGATAGATGGCGCATGATAGATGGTACCTAATATAACTGTCAATTGCATTGAAACCTTGTATTTTTATTACGAAATTTATTATTTTCTGGATATTATGAAGAAGTGAGCAGCTTTTAAGTGTACAAATCGAGATTTCCAAGCGAAAGCAAAGATATGGTGATCTCAAAATTGCCGTTCTATTAATTCAATCTTTTTTTATTTTAAAGACGGTGTTCGCTTACTTAAGTCGTCTTTTAATATAGGTAACGTCAGTTTTCTGTTAAAAAAATGTAAAACTACAAATAAATTTAATAAATGATCAGTCATAGGTGTAAACAAGGTACCATTGCCGCTAGCGACATCTACAAAAAGCTTTGCCTGATACACCACATTGGAACGAAATCTGATTTGTATGAGTTTGCAATTTGTTTTATTTTAAAATGTGTTATAAGTTTGCATATATATATTAACATAAATACGCTTTACGAAGGTTTCAAGTTACGTCGTCGCAATGTACCTTGAATTTGACAGCTCTATTTTTTTTGGTTCTCTTCTCCCGATGGATGATGAATGAGATGATAGGGAAGGCAAAGGGTCTAGCCCATACAGCCAAGTCTGACGTAATATATCTTTCTTTTTCATGAGTTAATGAGGTCATCATCAAATTCCAGAGGCTGCAGAATTTGATGCTTTTCTTGGAGTCACTCGCGGCACCATAGCTTAAATATGTCGGGTAAAATATGGGAGTTGACAGCGCGGGAAAACCGCAAAAAATAAACTGCAACTTGTGCCCCATATTTAAAGTCCAATTTATGGTTTTCCATAATTATTCACATTGCAGCACATTATTAAACAAAACAACACCACTTTTGACTACACATCCATAGAAATGTAAATTGCTAAATAAAAACTTGCACTTGGCATGTCCGTGCACTTCTAGACAGTTCTATACTCGAGCGTAGTGACGTGCTGAGCCCTCCGTTTGACAGCTGGAAGAAATAATTCAGTGGAGGTTGAGGAAACGTCTAAAACACGGGTCTTTGGACAATACCAGGTATCAGAATGTAAAAAAAAAAACTATAAAATACCTGCATACGACGTGCCGTTGACCTGCATGACGACTTCCAGCTCTGCATCTTCTTTTATGACCCTCCAATACAGTTGGAACTTGTCAGTTAACTTCCTCGAACTATATTGACCCAGGTTCAATGTCTTGTCCTTCCATGGTGCCTCTGAAAAATATGTAATCACAATATTAACTCGACTAGAAATAGTTGTAATAAATGCGGCATCTACTTTTTTTATTTAAAGGATTTAAATTAAAAACATTAAATAATAGTAAAAAAAAAACCAAGAAATAAAAACTATTCTACAAAATAACAAATTAAATTAAATTTACACCGATGTCCGTGTGGAAAGGAGGTCGACTGTCTTGGAGTTCATGGGCTCTCCTGTTCCAAAAGTGCGGGTAGATTTTCACGCCACGGCTATTAAACTATTAAAAGGGCTCTAGCCACCATCGAGGTTTGGTCCCCTGGGAACGCGCATAAAACGGGGGGCGCGGCGGAAATGCGGAGTCCGGCAAGCGGCGCAAGTATGTAAGTATATTACAAAGATTACAATAAAAGCTCTGGGCCCATGGAGTCCAAGCGCATAAAAGTTTTTAAAAGACATAACACCGCGTCTTGTCGTCTCCTCCGGTGACAAGAGGGCTGGCTCTTTCTTTGCCCAAAGAATGAGTATTGCAATTGAGCGGGGAAATGCAGCCAGCGTTCTTGCCACCATACCACACGGACGGGACTTATATCCCTATCCTTAGTGTTAATATTAATTTTATTTTATATTTTGTAAATATTTTTTCTAATAAATGAATATACTCGTATCTATATTAAATAGAATAATATAAATTTAGGTGTTTAATTATTACATACACATACATATCTTCACGCCAGATCCCTTGCGGGGTAGGCAGAGACAATTGAGCGCCATTTGACACGATCACGACATACCTCTTTCGCTTCGTCGACATTCATTAACCTCTTCATACATGCCCTTTGGTTACGAAGACTTTTTAATGCTTCCTTCAGTCAGTGTTTTATTTATTTATTTTTAATTATCATTATTGAAACAACCAAAATTTTCTAAGAAACAATATGTCATTTTGATAGGCCGGCATAATGGTGGGGAATGTCAGTTGCTTCTTGGACCTCGCGCTTGTTCAGTAGTAAAAAACGAACTTACTTTTATTGCATCCTTTTCCGTAGAATCCGTGCGGACAATAACACATTTTCGTTGGCGTTTCTGTCGAGTTGATATCAATGCACTTTCCTCTCAAACCACAATCGTTATCTTCTACGCATTCTTCTGAGAACTGGCACCGAACTCCGGAGTACATCTTGTTACACTTACACCGGCCTATGATGTGGATACCGTGGCCTGAACACGTCTCGTGGTACTCCTTTCCTGTAAACAATACAATTGTATTTAGTTATTTATTTTATTTATTTATTTAATTAAGCAAGTCAACAACATGTTTACAAAATCTTATACAATCTAGAAGGCATCTTATTAGTTTAGTAAACATGTTACTTACAGACCAGCATTGCATTCAAAAGGTAGGTAACATCGTTTACTAAAACACAAAAACTAAGTACAATTTAAAAAAAATATAAGCATGACTAAAACAGTAAACTACAGAAAACAACAAAAATGAATATCGCAAGTACTTACAGACGCAAACAGTATAATCTTAACAAAAATAATAGAATTATATGAACAAATGAACACAGCGACACCACAGTCACCAGCAGTGCACAATAACAACAAAAAAACATAACTTAGACCGAGAGCCGTCGACCCAAAATCACCTTTCGTGCAAGCTCTCAGCCAAAACTGCATCACCAAGCGACAACTATCAATCCTAAGCCTCAGTTAGCTCCTAAACACCGCCCGGCAAGATAGCAGGACATCTTTCTCCTGAAGCTTGACAACCTATCGTTAAATATATCAATTGTCCTGTCCGCGAGGAAAACCTCGTTGTACAACCGAGTCATCCGTCGTAGTGCCGAGTTCCTGCCAATGGCACATGAAATATCGACCTTGTGTTATGTAGGGATTTGAAACTGAAATATAACGAAGGATAGGCATGGCAAAAAACGCTATGAGTCAGATGAAAGGAATATGGAAGGATCGTAATATTACTATGGGGACTAAAACAAGACTTGTCCGCAGCCTCGTATTTTCCATATTCCTATATGCTACAGAAACCTGGACCCTCAAAGCATCTGATCGTAGCCGCGTCGACGCCTTTGAGATGTGGTGCTGGAGGCGTATGTTGCGCATTCCGTGGACAGCGCGGAGAACCAAACGTATCAATTCTTAAGGAGTTAATACTTATATAAAAATATAACCGCTTGGAACAATTACTGTATATGTAGTAATTCTAACAAAATGAATATTTAAAATACGAAAACACAATATTCAATATTGCCAGAATAAAACTTATCATACCGGGATTACCATTTTACAAATGGTAACATTTATGCCTTTCGAGGTTTGGAGAATTTACAACTAAGAATACCTGCCTCCGTGGTCTAGCGGTTAAGTTCGTAGATTTAAACTCGGAGGTACCGGGTTTGATTTCTGGTCGGGACACAAAAATATTTAATAATGTATATAAATATATTGAATTAATATTAAATTTATTTGTGATATTTCTCGAGTTTGGTACGCTGGAGACATCGACGAGCTTGCCACTTGTCATGATTGGCCGGCAGTAAAGTTGGCTAAAATGTGAATCCGTTTATTTATAAGCGTATGGTTTCTGACCATCCCGAAAGGGAAACGGTCGTGATGATACCTTACTCTAATATCGATTTGGAGGATCACTTGAGTGAACCCGTTTGACAGCTGGTTGAATGAAGTAGCCGTTGAGTGAACGCCTTAGAATACGAGAGGACTAAGGCAGTCTTGGTAATTTAAAAACCTAAATGTTTGACTTGTGGCTTTAAGCGATTTTTAACTTTATTTCGCTTTGAAAGCTATTCGACTTGGCGTTGCTCTATAGTTTTCATTCAAAATTTGGTTAAAATGCAAGATTTGCTTTCCAGTATAGCAATAGTATTACTATTATTAAAGTCATTTATTCAGCTAGTAACATTCTTAAAGTAGGCCTTCGGGCAAATCAATGAATAGCGCAGTAAGATTATAGTTATTAATTTATTTAGCAATTCGCAGACCTTATTACAATAATATGTAAATATTTCCAATTAAATCCATGGCCCAAATGCGAACAAAACGATTGTAAAACAACTCGAGGTATGCATACATTAATAACTTACATATCAAGCACAATTACTTATTAAAATTTCAATCTTATTTTGACAGTTGTATTCTGTTCCTCACTACAAATTTTGATCTCCGTGTACATGTGACCTGTAGTTTAAAGCTGTTTATTCACTATAGTTACCTGTTCTTTTTCTTGGGTTATTGAACCCAGCTTTTTCCTTTTTTTTATGTAAGTACATTGTTTGTGCTTAGATTAACGTACACATCTAATGTATTTTAGTTTATCAATAATGTTATTCAAATACAAATTAAATATAATTACTAAACTAAAATATTAAAATGTTCGAAACTAATTTAATGGAAATAGTTTATAATTTTGTAGTCGACAGATTGGGTGATTCGTATTGCACCTCCACCTGATTGGTTGATTAGTATCGCACCTCTATCTGATTGGTTGATTCGTATTGCACCTCTATCTGATTGGTCGATTCGTACTTTGCCTTCATTGTTTTGATTCATAGTGTTAGTAACAGAAAACCTTATAAAACTATGTTAGTACTAATAATAACCTAAGTTTTATTTACATTTATCTAAGGCCAACTCCCCGCACATGCACCCCACAGCAACGTGACATGTAGGAGAGTTAAGGCTCTCAGCGACCATTCTAAGGATACTGTTGGCGCTGTCTCGCACCCGACCAGCAGAGACTCACATTATTGTGGCATAGAGGCAATCTACTCTCGCCTCCGCAAACATATTTGATGCGCTGCAGTAGCGCGGCAGCGCCATCAGTACCCTGAATGCATTATTATACTGCACGCGTAACGCATTATATTGCCTTTGTGTAAAGAAGGCCCACAGGCTGCTCGTGTAGAAGGATGTACAGTACGCTCTAAACAAGGTAACCTTGAGGTCATGCGAGCAACGAGCAAACCTGCCAGCAATCATATTGGCCCTAACAGCCAATGCGCGCCTCTCCTTCTCAATGTCTGCATCATCTCTGAGTCCAGACGCGTAGACGTGACAATATGGCCAAGATATTTAAATTGTGCCATCCGCTTTAACACAACTCCATTTAGTTCAGTAGGAGGAACTTTAACCAGGCACCGCTGGACTCAAATACCATTGTTATTGTTTTGTATTGAAAAGGCGAATACATCGATGACTAAACAATAAAAATGTGGAACTGTAATATGATCTATTCGTTCTACGACAATCTAAATCCAATTTGGGCTACCACTCATCACTAAACCATACATGTCGTCAATATAACACATTTTCACGAAAAATTTTATGAGATAAATAAATTGCATTTTTTTCTTGTTTTTTTTTTTCAAAGTCTAAATACAAACCGGTCCATTGTATAGAGATCTAAGCTCCGACATATTGATATGTTATACAACAATTAAAGCGATATGTGACAGCGGCCTTAACCTTGTAAACTGGTCGGTATAATAATTTATATCCGATTTATTTGTGTGCCAACAAACATTACTTGAATGGAAGGTTGTTTGTAAATCGGTCAACATTCAGAGCGAATATGTTCGCTTGTAGATTTTCTCGTTGCTCACACGACGACGTACATCTTTATTAGAGCATTTCATTCACCATCAGCATATGTCTCTCTACTGCAGGCCATCCTTAAGGCTCGTCAATGCACGCGGTCTTTTGCAACCCTCATCTATCTCCCACCAGCGACCTTCTTTAGTTCATCCGTCCATACGTGGTCTCCACTTCAGAACCCATCGATGTGTCCGGCCTACTGCCATTTCTGTTTCATAATTTTCAATGGTAACGTTTCGGACTTTATCCATTAGAGCTCTCTATAGCTCGCTAAGCAACCTTAAACTTGTGGACCAGACCCACTGTGAGTGTCCATGTCTCTGCTCCATACGACATTACGGGGAGAACGCATTGGTTAAAGACTTTTGGATTCAGACATTGTGGTATGGACAATGGATTCATTTATTACGTAAGACATTTAGAGGGAATGGGGGTAGATCATGTCTTATTTTTTACTTACTTTTTACTTACTGAGTGGTTTTTAAGACTGGAATATATTTAAAATTATATACATGCATTACATATCATTACAGCCCCTAGAACACAGCGTACTAGACCTCCACTGGTGGAGATGGGCCTTCCAGAACTGGAGAATTTACACTCGCCACGCTGGCCAGACGGCTTGGCGAGGATATGATGTCAATTATTTATGACATATTATTAACGATTCCACAATTTGGCATTAGTGGAACCGGGACCGACAGCTTAACGTGCTCTCCGAGGCACGGGAACGGTGGTGTTGTAAATCTATGACAAATGTACGTAAGAAAAGTGTATTTCTCATTGGTACATGCCGGGGGGGTTTAAACCGACCTTTGTAGGATTTAAGGTACGCGTTCTTACAACCGTGCCACCACCGCGCAATTCATTACATACATATATGTAAAGATGACTTTAATAATTAAGATAACAAATAAAGACAAAGTTGATTATAACAGGTGTCCCAACAAGAGTGCCGAATTTAAATTTGCCGCCATTTTGTTAATACTAGTTGTACGGTTGTTTTTTTTTTACAGTTGTCACGTTACAGACCACACGATTTAAGAATATGAAGAATTATTTAAACCAACAACTGTGAATTTTTTCTTTCTCTATTTCGTCTCTCGGCTGCGGGCAAGATTAATTAAAAATACGCCTTTAGATATACATATGTCACGATGTATATCGCGATTTTTAGACGCGGCCTTATTCAGCATGCAGCTGTGTTTTGTTTTTTGAATAATGATTAATGATTAAAAAAAGTGACCTTTTTATTTCAAATAGTTTCTACCGATGACACCTGAAGCTTAAAAAAATAAGCGAAATATTGAGAAACTGTGATAATGTTGATGCTATAGACTTACGTTGCACTATATCAATATCAGCACACGACCAGAAACGATAGTTGGACCCCCACTCGCCGGCTTCCCGCTGCAGTTGGAGCGTGCAGTTGTCGCACGTAAAATCGCTGGGAAGGCGCACGTCAAACTTTTGTGCACTGAAATATAATTATTTATTTATTTAAAACTTTGTGGCACATTACAGATATAATTTATGGAAACTACAAAACATACGCCTAGTGACATCAATAATCTTTAAGTTAATTAAAGGATGTAAAGAACAATATTTTATAAAATTCTTGAATTTCCAAAATATAAGTGAAAAGTAAAGTATCATCACGACCGTTTCCCTTTCGTGGTGGTTAGAAACCACGCTTATGAATAAGCGGATACAAATTTAGCCACCTTTACTATAGGCCAATCATGACACAAGTGGCAAACTCGTCGATTTCTGTAGCGTAACAAACTCGAGAAATATCACAAATAATTTAATTAATATTATTGTCCTGACCAGGAATCGAACCCAGTGCCATCGATAAATCGACGGACTTAACCGCTAGACTTTTGTAAGGAGAGAGTTTATGTAGTCAACTTTACTATAAGCTAATTATATCAAGTGGCAAGCTCGTCGACGTCTCTAGTGTACCACATTAAAATTTTGGTATGTTAGTAAGGATAGGGTAATCATGCTCAACTTCGGCACGGGGTCACCTCGCGAAGTGTGCAGACACATTACTGTGCGTGACAGGCCGGGTAGTCCACTGCACCAACTATGGAGAGACTATCATAGTCCCAGTATGATTTTGGTTTTATTTATTTCTTAATTTTATTTTACGAGTATATACTTAGTTCTTAGTTTTACTGTTAATATTAGATTTAATAATTGGGTTGTATTTAACTGTGTAAAATCGATCTGGGAAATAAACGTTATTATTATTATTGAAGTAACTAATAATACGCCAAACTAAGAAAATACAAAAATAATTTAAATAAAGCATTGTATCCAGACCAATAATCGAACCCGGTACCTCCGCATCTAAATCTACGGTCAACGATTAAAGTTATAAATGCGTCAAATGTATCAGTTTTCTATCGGTCGTCAGCTGCCTGGTACAATTGACGCCATTTTTGACTTAATCGTTACAATTAAAAAGACTTCGTTTTGGTACAACCCAGCTTGAAGAAGAAGACAAATGCCTAAGCATTCCAAGGATTCACCGTGCGGGTGCCGGGTCCATCGTGTGTGGGTAAGAGATGAGAAGAATGGTGTCTCGGGCTTGCGACCGACAATAGGCTGGTTTAAAAAAAAAGGAGGCCTCCCTTTTTTTTTTATTGCGCAATAATACGCTCACCATCCACCATTCTATTCCTCTCCCTACCCAACCATATACTGTATGATTCCGTTAACGCCATCTTTGAAGGTCGTTCCATAAATGTATTGACGGCAGACCTCCTTAGGCCCAATTCTTTCAGTAAGTGATGCAAAGATTTTGCTGGAACTCCTCTCGCACCAACTTCCACTGCGTAAAGCTGAGTCTTGAACCCGTTCCTGATCATTTCTTACTGTGAGATCATAATACTTTTTAACTATTAACGTATAAAAAGTCGTTATGCTAGAGTAAAATAAATAAAAGTAATTACAGATTATAAAAACACAATATAATAACTATTAAATAAAAAAGAAATGATTTTGGGACGAGAGAATTTTTTAAGGTATATTTCTCTAAAGAGGTTCCCATTTTTTTTTGCCACGGAACCCTAATTGATTATACTTTTCCTAGCAGCTAGGGCCTAGCTAATTCAATGACAAAAAAATATTACCTTGTTTGTATATTTTCATGTTTGATTTGAAAATAAAGAGCAAATATACATGATACAATTATACTCGTATGTATTAAAAAACATTTATTAAATAATGAAATACAATGTAACTAGATAAGTACATGTACCTAGGTGTTTTTATGAATTTAATGAGAAGCGTGATTTTATTTCACGTATTTTCTTAATCTAGCACTAAAATTGGGCTTAATGTCTGACAGTTGAATGCGAAGATCTGGAGCTGCTTTTATTTGACGAATATTTTGTTAATTTTTGGACGGAGCGCGGAACCCTTTTGGCTCTTCCACGGAACCCCACGGGACTACCTTTCGGGAATCACTGCTCTAATGGACATTCTCATTTCGATCTTTCTTTTTTCATTGTAAATCTTTACATATTACTACTCCGGAGGCATTCTTAAATTAGCAAATAAATATAATAAATAACTAGATAATAAAAGTAATACTCACGTGGCATCATCTCGCACGAACTCCGAACCCGCAACCCTCGGAGTAAGATCCAAAACTGACCTCTCCAAATGATCCAAGATTTTTAAACTAAAACCTCCCTGTAAGATAAATATTAGGGTTTACTCTTTTCTCCATCTCATACGAGTATATATCATAAAATATTTTTAGTCTGAGTATACGTTTAAGAAATATTTTCTAGGAAATAAAATTACGGAAATCTGGACATACATATTTTCACTTTCATATACCAAATTCTAGACAGAGAAAAATAGCCACAACATTTATAACGATTTTCCTCTATATCTAAAACAAATATATATCAAAAAATAAATTTAAAAAAAACAAAAAAAAACAATCGCCCAACGTGGGGCTCGAACCCACGACCCTGAGATTAAGAGTCTCATGCTCTACCGACTGAGCTAGCCGGGCTTGTGAATGAAGTTCGAAAATAAGCGTATACTTACTCGATGTGCGTAGGCTAAATGCCAATGAACTGTGAAGGTCGATCCCGCCAAAAATGAGGTTTTTATTGAACCTGGAACAAAATTAACTTATTTTAATTCAAGATAAATATAATTGAACTTGTTTTATCTATATGCAACCAGCGCCATCTGCTGATGAGTAGCAAAGTCAAATTTTGGTACATTAAATACGAATTAATAAAAATAATCAAAATAAGGTCAGTGACGATTTAAAAAAATATATATATATATAAAAAATAAAAATCATAAAATTAAAAAAAAACAAAATAAAGGGTTTATCCAGATATACTGGAAAAAAATATGCAAAAATGTTGTCCTTCGACCGTGACAGGACTCGAACCTGCAATCTTCGGATCCGAAGTCCGACGCCTTATCCATTAGGCCACACGGTCATGGTGACGTGTTGCGAAATTTCGGTTCCCGTTCAAGGATCAGTGCGCGCGCAACAACTTTTAAATGGAAAAAGCGATTATTGATTTGAAATTATTAAGGTCAGTCATATTCGAATAATATCTAGAATTTGCCGAGTGTATATATAATATTTGAAGGCAATTATTTATGCTACAGTTAAAAATGTTACAGTTATAGTGATAAATTGGGTATTCTGCACAATAACCGCATTTTTTTCATTCTATTATCATTTTTTATGAATGAGATTATCCTACCCTAACCATTAAAATGTTGTAAAAGGTAGGCAAATATTAGAATTCCTCAACTTTCTCGCGACCACTTGCTAATGTAAAGTGGTTTGGTTGTGTATACACTTTCTATATTGTACTTTCATTGTTTTGAATGGGAGCTTGAATATACATGATGTAATTTGGTATGACTAGTTACTGGCCTGTAGAGTAGCCGGTAATAGAAGAGACCACAACTGTTGGCGGTTTGTGAATGGGAACAACTGACATAATTGATGTCAGTTCCTTAACCAATGCCGGCTTGAAACCTTTGTACTTTCTTTAAAAAAATACTTACCCGTAAAATTGTTTTTTTTATTATTGTTTATTTCTAACCCAAGTTTTTCTTACAAATACGTACGACTAGTTCAAGGCTTTACCCTATATTGTTTGACTTTTTGCTGCTTTTAAGTTCAAAAGTTACTTTTTATGTTATTTAATAATACACTTGTTGCAATATTAAAATTATTTGTTTTTTTTACCCGAAGTGTCGATCAATTTATTAAATGAGTGGCATTTTCATATCCATTAATATGGAACTTTATTATTAAGCGTCAAATGTCAAATTGAAAGAGATATTACAACCATAGAATTATGTAAACCCAGTAATCCACCTAAAGAACGATCGAGCACAATAAATACGAAATTTACCAAAAAAATACGACGGAAAACCATTATGCACCAAATCTGTACTTCTTATTACTTCTGTTATTTTCTTAATGTCAAAAATAAATCATTTAAAATTATTTCATTTGTATTAGTTAATATAATAACTGCCCCTGTGGTCTAGTGGTTAAGTCCGTCAATTTAGACACTTAGGTACCGGGTTCGATTTCTGGTCGGGACACAATAATATTTATATATTAAATAAATAAATTTGTATAATATTGAATTTATTTGTAATATTTTTCAAGTTTGGTACGCTAGAGACATCGACGAACTTGCCACTTGTCATGATTGGCCTACAGTAAAGATAGCTAAATGTGAATCTGCTTCTTTATAAGTGTGGTTTCTGTTCACCCTGCAAGGAATACGGTCGTGATTATACGTTACTTTTTCTTTTTATTTAATTAAGTTAATATGAATCAAGGTAAAAAGGCTATCTTAATTTACCGTTTTATTAAGTCTTTTCATATTATTATTTATATTGTTATTTACAAAAAACGTTCGCAGCCGGTAGGATTCGAACCTACGCTCCCAGAGGGAATCTGATTTCGAGTCAGACGCCTTAACCACTCGGCCACGACTGCTTCAGGTTGCGTTGTCAAAATAACCCTATTCAACCCCTAGTACTTTTTTACCCCTTGCTAAAAGAGTATAACAAGACAAGCATTCCAATTCCAATGCGCCAATAAATCCTAAAGAATTTACGAGTAGTTTAAATCACAGTGTTGGCTAATAAATTCAAACCTATGTTTATTTACTCAAACTCTAATTTAAATTCAAAATTATTTATTGCATAAGATTACTTAACCTATAATATGTTACAACAATAGTAAATTAATATTTACATTTAATGATATTATAAGACATAATTATTTTATTTTATTTTTACAATATGATTACTAATTTAAAAAGAAATAAAAATTATATTTATTATTTACTCGTAGATATAAGTATATAGTCTAAGTCTAAATGTTATAAGAGTATTATTATTATTTTTAACTTCATCATCATTTCCTGTGTCTCTCCACTGCTAGGCCTCCCAAGGCTCGCCTCTTTACACGATCCCCAGCCTCCCTCATCCATCCCCCACCAGCGACCTTCCTCAGGTCATGTGTCCATCTGACGGGTGGTCGTCCCACCCTGCGTCTTCCAGTACGTGGTCTCCACTCCAGAACCCGTCTACTCCATCATTCATCGGTTGTGCGACATACATACGAGTCCAGCCCATTGCCACTTTAGCTTGCTAATTGTGAAAGCTATGTCGGTAACTTTGGTTCTTTGACGGACGTCAATGTTTCTGACTTTATCTATCAGAGAAATCCCAAGTATAGCTCTCTCCATAGCTTGCTAAGCATCTTGAACTTGTGGACCAGACCCACCGTCAGAGTCCACGTTTCTGCACAATACGACATTACTGGAAGAATGCACTGGTTGAAAACTTTTGTCTTCAAACACTGTGGTATGTTTGATAGGAAGATGTGACGTAGCTTCCCGAATGCTGCCCATGGGCATCTTTCGGTTTCTTTGCTGAAATCGGCTACTCCTAATTAGATGGTCTGTCCAAGGTAGACGTATTTTAGCACAACTTCGAGAGTGCTTTTTAAAAATATTTTTTAGCTTATATCATTTGAATTTATTTATTGAAATCGTGTTGATTATGTAAAAACTGTATATCAAATCAAATCATTTATTTTCTTTGTATATATTTTAATTATGAATAAATTACTATATTATTATTCACTATTTTTAACATTTATTCGAAGTAGGTAATTAGATACAAAAATATTAAAATAAAATTGACTAAAAACTAATTATAAAGAAAACTAAAACTAAAAATACCTATGAAATTAAATTATTCACTATTATTATTAATGTTAAAGAATTTATATAATTTATAAATACAATTAAATAATAAAAAAATAAATATAAAAAAATTATATAATTTCAAAACCTAAATCTAAATGACTATACAATGTCAATATTACATTTTTTTTATTTTCTTTTTAATATTTGTTACTATAGTAATTTATTTAAAACCTATAAGAAAAACAACACTAGCAAAGTGGTCTAATGAATAAACTGCCAAATAATATAATCTACTTAATCACATTTTATAGCATAAATACATACAAAGCTTCAGGGCCAGTAATTAAAAGCTTCCTTAGTAGTTTCGTCCACTTAAGTGGCCGCGTTATCCATACAAATATGTATTTAAGTAAAGTGAGTGATGAATTACCGGGCTAGTAATTGATAATTAGATATATACATTTTATTTTTAAATTTATAGTATGTATGATAATGATTGATTGTAATCATAAAATTGTTCAGGTATCCGTAGCGCATTATTCTTATTACAAGTATTACGTAATAGATATTCAATAGATAGTTGACAATAAAGACATTTAAACCATTTATACAGTATTTGTTATTATAACTTTCAATATTCAAACTTACTAACATTAACCATTTATTATACTGAAAAAGACAACAATATTATCTCTTTTCTTTCTCTCTTTATTATTATCTACTAACGTCTAAGTTCTATAAAAAATAAAATGGTTACCAAAAACACATTTATATTTATTAAGATGTGGACTCAGAAACGCTAACTAATAACAACACCTACATAATACCTAAACTTACGTATTCTACTACTGTATATACCTATAAGTAAAAAAGTCTAAAGTAAATAAAATTAAATAATTATTAAAATTGTTCATAGCATCGTAATCAGGGTGTAGGCTTAATCTTTTTCGCCCATTAGACATCGGAAACGCGACAACCAAATTAATTTGTGGTAATGTCTTCTTGACGGTCACCACCAGCCTGTATTGCCGCTCCAACAACTCTTGTAATTGATGAAATATTGTTTTCTTAAAACACATCCTCTTTTGACGCACATTAATCTTATACGTAGCCATCATATCCCAAACTTCAGCCACAGCGCAATATCGTTGGTTCCTTAATAGGGCAGCAGAATGCTTGAAGAGTTGGTGGATCTGGAGGTTTGTTTGTCATCGTTAGTCTTGTTTGAACCTTGCTTCCTTCTCTATGTGAATCCATACTCCAAATAAAATGTAAGCACCGAATTTACATTAAGAAACAATTGTTAACTATATATTTTTTACATTATTATGGCGCAAATATATAAAATAAACACAAGTATATTTGTACGATTTGTTATTTTAGAGATGGGAATAGAAATGAACTTCGTTTGTTTAGACCATGCAGTGAATGAGTACTGCGACTGCGCTTTGCAATGCCGCAGACAAACTTATAAATAACGGCAATTCAAAATTTTACTAGTACTTTATGCTTCCTAATCTAGAGATCACTATCCAACCCATCTGGCCAGTGGCGAGTGTAGGCCAAATTCTCCATATATATGTTCTGGAAATCCTATCTCCAACAATGGAGGGCTCTGTGTTCTAGGGGCTGTTATGGTGAATCTAGAGATATACTATTCTATACAATAAACCTTTGCCAACCCAGCCAGCGCGGCGTGACAAGTCTATGGTAAATACCACAGAAAATTCTGGACGACACATCTCCCACAGTGGAGGTCTAGGACCTTTGGTCTAGAGCCTTTGATTACACATAAACAAATATATCAAACTGACCAAAAATGTGTTGTTATAAAATAAAATTATTAAACAATGCGATCATTAAAGTTATTACTAGTGTTCTTTTTTAATTTTATTTGTAATCTACGCGATAAAAAGATATATTTTTATTTATTTTGGATTAGTTTTTCGTATCCGAATAGGTTTTCTAGTTCTACTTAGTATCATTAGATTGCGACAGAGATCAAGCTGCAATCTGAATACTTACCCAGTGATAGCAACATAATAACAGACCCAAACGCATTGTATCTAGGTACGTGAACAACCTACGAGTACACCTATGATCTCCTGGCATGTTATAATGAAATCTAAGCAGTGCGGTGGTGGCTTAGTCGTAAAAATAAATAATAAAATAAAATAAATAAAAATCGTTTATTGACACTATTTAACAAATATGTTTTTTACACTTTAAATTTAGATTGGATGTCCTGACCCCTGTCGTAGTTATTTCTAATGACAGGAGTCAGTTCAATCCCAGGTGACACAAAAACAAGCTTATACAATTTATTTAAACATTGTAAAGCTTAACCAAGTACAAACAAATAAATAATAATAATATAAAAAAGAGGCTTATAGGGCTGTTGGTGGGTATTTTAGGAATTTCGTGTAACCTCTCTGTGTATTATGTGAATGTGTATGAGTGTCTGTGAGAGGGTGTGTAAGAAGAAATGAAAAGAATTAAAAAAAAAGAAAAAAAGAACGCTTAACATCCTAAAATGTGGGTTCCAGCCCTGGTATGTACCAATGAGTACAACACTTTTCTTACGTACATTTGCCATATATTTACAACACCACCGTTTCCGTGCCTCGGAGCCCTTGGTCTCGTTTCCACTAATACCAACTTGTGGAATCGTTAATATTTTTTTATTTAAAAAAATTACATCAGACCGTCACAAACCCGTCTGGCTAGGCAGCGTGGTGAGTGTAGACCAAATACTCCAGAAATTTCTGGAAGGCCTATCTCAACAGTGGAGTTCTAGGATTATCTGTTCTAGGGGCTGTGATGATGCGATGATACACATAACAAAGATATTAATGACAAAATATTATTATTTATTCGCTTGAAACTTTACAACAAAAATACAATAGTAATCTATGAACTAAATGGACTTTAGTTTAAGTGTGATTGGAGCATAAACGTCCAACTACACACATCAAAAAAGTCTAGGGATCAAGCATGTTTATGCGGATTTCTTGTGATTGAGATGTGGCTTTGTAATAAATTTATGATTTTATAAATTTATATGGATCCTTTTTGGTGCATTTCATAATTTAAAACAGGAACTGTCAATCAAATTCGAGTAAAAGATGAAAATCAGCTGTCAATATTTTCCCTATAAAAACATAAGACGCATTGAAGACATTATTAGTGCTACTGTTTCCCTACTACTGATTAAAACCAACGTTATTATGGAGCGGCGACGTCATTTAAGCAGGGAAGAAATGATCAGAGCCGTGGGAATGATAGAAGCTGGTTCCCGGCAACGTACTGTGGCTTTAGCTCTGAATACAAGTCAGAGTGTTATCAGTCGACTTTGGACACGTTACCGAACCACTGGTACCGTGGCTGAGCGCCATGGAGGACGGTATCGCTGCACCACACGGAGACAAGACCGATACATTCAAATCACAGCTCGAAGAACTCCAACAATAACCGCCATGATGTTAGCCGTGAGCCTTCATCGCTCTTCAGGGAACTTAATTAGCGACCAAACAGTCAGAAACCGCTTGCATGAAGTGAACCTTCATTCCCGAAGACCGCTACGGGTACCACCTATAGCAATGCACAATCGTAGGACTCGATATCAATGGGCTCTTGAACACAGAAATTGGACAGAAAAACAATGGCGTTTCGTGTGCTTTTCTGATGAGTCTCGTTTTGGTATGAGGCCGGATACAAGACGTATACGACACTGGAGAACCCCTGGACGCCAACAGCGATTAAAATCCTGCCAGGAAGTCCATCCTTATAGTGGTGGAACCATCATGGTATGGGCGGGTATTTCGATCGGCGGAAGAACTGAGTTGATTTGGATCAGAGGCAACCTCAACGCTCAAATTTATGCTGAGACGGTTGTATCAGACGTCATCGTTCCTCTACAAGTGCATATCGGTCCCTTATTTCAGTTAATGCATGATAATGCACGACCGCACACCGCAAGAGTTGTAAGACAGACTCTCGCCGCAGCTAACATCAATGTCCTGCCCTGGCCTGCTCAGTCGCCAGACTTGAACCCGATTGAGCATGCATGGGATATTCTTCAGAGAAGAGCTCTGCCGAATATGGAGGGTATCCAGTCGCAAGAAGACCTTTTTTTGTTGTTGCAACGAACATGGGCGGCCATTCCACAGCGTGATTTGGATGAACTCATTTTGAGTATGCCAAACCGATGTTCTTGTGTTGTTAGTGTTCGCGGTAGAAACACGGATTATTAATTGTTTAAGTTACCCAATAAAATTAAAAAAAAAACTGTTATTTCAGTCTTTTTTTCGAACTTTAATGTTAGTGGTTCAAATGTCAAAAATCCCTTTATTAGGAAAATGGCAATTTTTTTTACTAATGCAAAGGTGACTTGGTTTATCGTTACTGTAGACAAACGAAAACATTTTATTTGATCAATCCTTAAAGAAAATTTTAATGAATATCAATCAGGAGAAAAGTTATTGCAAAAATATATGTTGATCCCTAGACACTTTTGATGTGTGTATTTAAGATTAAATCAAAGAAATTCATATTACAACTATTGTTCTTAACCTCATAGTCATAGGCTGAAATCATTAAGCTTACTAAGTCCTGAAAAAGTTATTAGCTCTTGCTAAGTCGTTGAACTTATGATTTAATAAATATGTTTATTCAATAAATATTTCGCAGTTTAGGCTAATACATTAAGTAATAATGTAATTAATTTTTAACGCTGCCTGTGTAGAAAACTGTAAAGTCTAAGCAACCTTTATAGATGTCTTAGAACCACATAATTATCATCATGCCTGTAAAGATAGTCATCGAGGAGATAGGTAAATTGCGCATGGCATGAGCTTTGAGGTCGGCTCGGAAATGCACATAGTGAATGCATCATAGACATAATTGTGGGAGATTTACATCTATAAATGTATATTTACTCATACTTCAGAGAGGCTAAATTGTTGCGCTAAAATGGCGGAACAATATACTCCTATAGTAAAAGTACTTAAATTATCATTTAAAAAAAACAACCACATACTCGTAAGTCAATATATCCTTTAAAAGAAGTTCTACAACAGGTTTAATAATGTTTACTACGATAAAGGCATTAAATATATAACAAGATGGGGCAGGAAGCCAAACGGCAAAAAAATAAAGATAGGACAATCGTCTTAGAATTAATTAGTCTATGATGTACGAGTATATTACAGTGCATTGTCAGTACGGTAGTTTTCGATGTGCACTTTCAAAATGTTTTTGTCGTTTCACTGATAATATGCCAACCTGTATGATACGTTAGTGTAAAACACGTTCTTCTTCGACAAGAGAAAAAGATGGCGTAAAAAATAATGTGACAAACATTTTGTATGAAAATAATAACCAATGCCCGCTCTTTTTTATATTTGATCTCTTTGACTACGACATAGAAAAAGGCTAGCTAAAAAAATATTTAAACCGATTTCAATGAATTCTTTTATTAAGAACATATTTAAAATTATTTTTCAATAATTATCATCTGCGGAAAAAATGCAGTATACTAATACTAATTGAAATGCGGTCTATATCTAAAATACAAGTTTACTTATAGCGTAGGTATGTGTTATTTTAGGATATTTTAAGAAAAACATGGTGTTCTATTTGACTACAACACGGGCCAATCAATAAATGCACGCAACTTAAGTAAGCCCCATTCCCCTCGTGACCCAGGTTTTGTATACCAGTAACCTAGATTGTAAACTACGTCACCCGGGAACAATCTGATATTTGGCATTTTATGTAATGTTTGTAATTACATGTTTTTATTGTTATTCAGGTCAGTCTTATGTGGGAAAGAAAGAGGAGAGGAATGGTGTCTCGGGCTTGCAACCGACCATAGGCTGGTTAACGTTTTATTATTCTTTTTATCGCGCTACAAGAAGTTTACCATCCACCATTCCACTTCTCTCCCTACCCAAACAAATACTGTATGATTCTAATGCTGTCTTGGAAGCGCGTTCCATGAATATATTTAACGGTGTGGCGTAAAGTCGCATTTCGTTTAATAAATTTAAATATGTTACCTTTAGGCATACCACATGGCGGTTTCGTTCTAGAATTGTCCAAAAAGTCCAGGTCATATCTTCTAGCTGGTGGATAGGTCAAAGACACATGACCACAAATCCCAACAATTGCACTAAACACTAATATCGCGGTCACCCACTGCCCACTAATTGAAGCCATTTTGTTTTTTTTTCACTTCACTTATCAATGTATAAATACATTTTTAAACACTCATTTTCGTTAAGTTCATCTTTCGTTCGCGTTTGAACCTGTAACAAAAAAAAAACATTTAAGTTGCAAATATTTAAAAACGTTAACTAAACCAGATAACACGCTGCCCTCGTGTGGTGGGTGGTATCATTATTAACCACCAATAAACGGCCGGTGCTTTTTCAAACAGTAGACTAGGTCTTTGTGGTTTTATTATTTTTGTCTCCCGAAGAATGAAAAAGACCGAGACCGGCTCTTAGCTGTCAATAGTAAGGCACGTGAATGGAGGTACATATCGTGATTTGTATACTCGTAAAACAAAACTATTTTTTTGTAAATCAGGTTACTTTCATACAAATCACTTAAGCAAGTTATTACAATCACCAACTCATTACAAATTGGCCGCAAGTGTATCATAATTTGCTGGTGATCAGCTGTTTCCAAAGCAGGTGCTCGTCGGAGAGGTGGTTACAAGTTATTACGATAATGAAGGTCGATTATCTTTAGACTGTCCGACTATACGGGCTTGTTTACATTCGTAATCAATTTAGAAATAATATTGGCGAGTAAATAATGGAGTCAAGTCATTGACTATAAAATCTTTAGCATGTCGCTGACATAATGACTATCTATATTTCCAGAATTTTTGTAATATTATTTTACTAGTTTTTTTTAATATTCTATATTTTATAATATATTTTTTTAACAATTACCTATTTAAGTTAGATAATCCAACAAGTTTGGACTAAAAGTCCAAATTTATTAAAGAATAATTTTGCGAAAATATAATAGATAAAATATTCGTAATAATGAAGTTTTAAATTAATAAAAAAAACAGACCTATATTTTTACATGTATATCCTGTTTATGGCATATAGTCACTTGGTGTATATTATACAGTGTACAAATAAATAAAAAGTTTATGAAATCGTTTTTTTGCCAAAACAGACATAATTTTGGCGAAAACCTCTGGACAAATGAGACTAAGGCCGCCGTCACACATAGTGGCGGCTACTCTCTCATCTAAGATGTTTAACTCAAGTCACGAACACTTTCACTACAACAATAGTTTCTTAGTTTGTTTGTCCACGTGTTCAGGCAAACGAACTCGGCTAAATTGTTGGCGAAATTTATATGCTAATTGGCAATTTTGATTGATGAAGCGTCCGTGTGGCCCACTTCTAATAATAAATTTATGAAATGTAATGCTTTGTGTCGTTACATCGCTTTTGTTAAACAAAATCAGATTAAGGCCAACTTTACTAGGTACAATTGGCAAGCTGGTAGATATCTTAGGGGTAAAATAAATAATTAAATTTTAAATTCAAAAATATCTAACTTATTACAGGCATTTGTGACGTCAATAATTAAACTATTTTATTATGAATCTATTTCTGCTAGTGGAAGACTAAGCAGCAAAGTGGTCCAAAGAGTAAGCAGTTAGCTTAACTTTAAGTTAACTTGCTTGTTTTTGGTTATATTTTTAAAAAATACGTTAACCTTTAAGTCTAAATTAAATTTTATAGAATCAACCTAATCTCGCATTTTATTTTTTTATGTAAAAAGCACAAAATCTGGTTTTATTGTTATGTAAAAGTTTTTTTATAAATACCTCGGCGTGGTCATGTTGCGTGAAGATTAGAGAAATAACTAGATGTTACGTAAGTTGACTACACATTATGTATACAGTTTATGTATATGACTTGCATATTTCATAATTTTATATTTAACTGTCTATAAAATAGTAGATATTATGAGTGATCCAGCACCTCTTTTACCTCCTTGTCAAAGTCAAATTCAAAATACCTTTATTCACGTAAACCTGTTAAAGGCATTTGGGACACGTCATTATTTAAATTATTTTGAATGAATGTAAGTGAAAGACTAAACAACCTGCAACCTGCAGCTTAGCAGATTCCAGTGACCTGTCAATGTTTAATCTGACTTTATTCTTTATTCTTTATTTGTCACCGAACGTTCCCACCGGAATTTGGTTAGGTCCATGATTACATCAATTTCTACATTTGATATTTTAATTTAATTATCGAACTAAATCGTGCCTGGTTAGTGGTTATATTAAAAGCAAAGAACAGAACTGGAGGTACCTTTAGATTAGAAGATAGATAAATTATTATTATTTAAACTTAAAATTAGATTAGATGCGGCTGTACAGGGGCGTTGTCAATTTTAAAACTAGATTAAGTATACTTATATAAAATTAATTTAAATAAAAAAAAAATAAAAAAATGTCAGACTTAAAATTAAATTATTATATTTACTGAGAAAGGAATCTGCAAGGAAAACTCGGCTATAACAAATATATATACAAGATATACAATACCTGGTAGAGTGGTACCCACCAGATAAGTTCAGAATTTAGATAGATTAGCCCGTGAGCAACCAGTAAGCTGACAAAACGAATATTTAGGTATTTAAAAACAATAAATTGAACATGTTCGGCCTCGGTCCCAGGCCCCCACATCAGCACCTGATCAACCATGCCCTTAGGGTGCGGACCCTGGTACATGGTTGTCCTCCGCACATACTTTACTTTACATTTTATATTTTTTTAAATAATAATAATATGTAAATATATTAAAATGGGTAGGTATTTTTTTATTTTATTTTATTTTATTGTAAGGCCGAGTTGCACTAAAGTGTATGTAATTGTAACGATTAAAGTAGCATGTAAATACATCAGCTGACGGCTGAACTTCAAAATTGAAAAAAAAACTGGTACTATTAAGTACCTAGATCAATATTAGTAAAAATCAAAAATATATTAAATATTTCCTTTAAAGCGACATAAAAAACAGAAATACATACAATTTAGTACGAAAAACAGACTAGGTATGCCGATTTAAAAAAATATTGTTGCGCCCCTTACTGTTAAAAATCTCAATGAAAAATTGGATAGTCAATTAAAAGTACTATCATAAAAGGGTAGGGTCGTAACTAGCGGAATGCGAGAGAAAGCATTCGCCATCGATATCAATCTGGCACAAGACCACCACAGAATACAATAGTAGACGTACATACTTTAGGCGCTATATTGCGAATTCCAAAGCGTCTTATTTCTGGATCCGAGTTTTTAATCAACACTGTGGCCCTAATATTTTTCGTTAAGTGTAAACGTTAATAATTCTTTGACGTATGGACACTGCCAATGTCAACTACAAGTCGATATTATATCCTGTAATTGTGACAAAACGCAATGATTTGTCTGAAACGGTTTAGTGCATTTTGCAAGTGGCCGATATTTTCAGTGTTCCGATCACATCCGATATGGTCTAGTGGCTAGGATACCTGGCTCTCACCCAGGAGGCTCGGGTTCGATTCCCGGTATCGGAATATTTTTTTCTTTTTATTATTTAAATATCTTTTAGAGTTATTTTATTTTAATTTGTTTTAATAATTATCAAGTATATTTTGTTGTAATTTCGAATTGCCGCCATGTCCTGTGAAGCCGGCATAGTGTTGGAGACTCAGGTCAGTCTTGAGTGTCTGATTCCAGTAATAGAAATTAAAAACTAACATTCATAGACCTCGCGCGCTACTTACCACCAGGTGGTCGCAAGGTCACATGTCGTTAAATAAGAAAAACGCCCTTGGCAGCGAAAAATAACGGAGCAAAACTTATATGCATGGGATCAAGGCACCTAACGGAACCCTGCATTACGTAATGATATAATTGATGACCCACGCCACCTATTATCGGGTAGCGGAACTATAATTGTCAACTTTAATTTCTCGAAGCAACCTTTTTGGACTTGTCACTTTAAGCGATTTATTTTGCTTAGAAAGTCGTTTGTCTTGGCGTTGCTCTATGGTTTTAATACACTTTTAGCAAAATTCGGTAAAATACGAGCTTTGCTGTCAAGTCGAACACAGCATGAGTCCATTCCTTTGTTTTTAGTTGGGAAAAACTAAAAGGCTTAAAACTAGATAGCTTCATTAGTTACTGAATAACAAATATAAGTTTTGCAATGATATTTATTTTGACAGGACAATTAAAAAAGTCAGTAACTAACATCTTTCAATTACTTATATTATTATGTCACGTTTAAACAATGATATTATCTTCTTATTGGGCACGATTACATATATTTATTTATTTAGCGTCTCTAAACGTTTAATAACCACATCGTTCCTGGAGAAACAGAATAAAACACTATTTAAATAACCGTGTATTTATTTAAGTTATAATGTATATGATGTACTTGTATGTATAATTGTATGTATGGTTTATGTATGTTTATGTGTTTAGGTATAATGTGTAGTATATTAGAATTAGATAGGTAACTTATTAACTGTATCATTAAAATTTCTTATTTTTTTCATACTGCCTATCACCTTACTCGATCCCCAAGGTTCGCTGGTAAAGAATGCCTACTGGCATTATAGCTCGCCTCTGTACAATTTTTAAGTGCATTATAGAATTTCAATAAATATATAAATATTTTATATCAAGATAGCAAACTTTATCTACAGTTAAATTAAAAAAAAAAATTGACTGTATAATTTTGTTCTCAATTTACCGCTAACGAACAAAACAGATATAACGAGAGAAAAGCACAGTAATTGGCAAGCATTAAACTTAAGCTATAATTTCTTTCAAACAACATACAACACGGAAAACACGTCACCACAATTGCGAATAAAACAACCGTAAACCGATCAAAACATAATAAAATTGAAACAAACCACACACAGAATTAGCTACACAAAAAACTAATCTAAGCTTTACATCAATAACGATAGGGGTTATATTTAGTTGGTAAGATATGAAAGCAAGTGATATAATGGTATTATGACGGATGGATTTGATTTGTCACGACAATTTGTGGCTTGTGGTATAATAGCTACCATAATGTAATTTATTATACGCACAAAATACTGAATCTTAAAGCTTCAATATTCAATTAAAATCAGTGCTTTTACTGTAACTATGATCTGTTTTCATGGCATATAAAATACTACTGAAACATCAGCCAAGCCAAGGAGTTATCCAAACAGCTGACGGTAAAGTCTGGAGACAAGAAAGCTGGCTATTATTTCTGCCAACGTGTTAGACTCGCTATATAGAAGGAAAATATTGCCAGTCTTCTTGGGACTATCCGTGTAGAGGATATTTTGTATTTAATTTGGAAATTAAAAACTAACTCTATTTTTTTTGTTCCTCCGAATATATATTATATGTTATGGAGATATTTTCATTTTTTGTTGCATTATTATCGGCTAAACTAAATTTTTTGAGAAACGAAATTGGAGAAAATTTAAAAAATAACCTAAGATTGTATTTGTCCGTATACTTATATTGCGGTTTCTTTTGTCGTCTTTTTGATAATGACAGAAGACCGTTCAGCAAAACGTTTTTTTTATAGAACAATGGTAAACCACCACTACCCGCTTCCAATATTATTTTTAATAGTACAATAATTTATCTACTTTAATAATTATCACAATCCCAAGAATACCTTGATTGCTGGCGATCGATACTTCTGCGGAGAATTTTGCCTACACTTGCCACGACTGGCCAGACGGTTTAGCGAGGTATCTATCTACTTTAACTTACCTTTTTTTTCTAGTTATTTAATCGTTTTTTTATATATAATAATAATAATAATAAATATTTCGAGACATTTCACACAGCGCCATCTAGTTTCCGTGGTAAGCTACGAGGCTTGTGTTACGGAAACTAGATGGTTGATAAACTACATATTATACTTTTTTTTTTGTAAATATATACATATTATACATATAAACACCCAGACCGAGACAAATTATACAATGTACAACTTGCCCCCGGTGGGAATCGAACCCACGACCGCCCAGTTCACGGCAACGTTTGTTACCACTAGACCACGGAGGCGGTCTAGACTATTAGAAATAATTTGATATTTATTTAAGCTTATCCGTACGGAATAATCCGCATAAAGTGCGTGAAGTCTGCTGAATCGATTGTGCGGTATAATCCAATCGATAGATTACTCGATTACTCGGTGATGTGAAGTTAACGATCCAATATTCATGACTTAAGTGAAACTATTGTAAATCCATTCTAATCATGCTGACAGCGTGATACTGGCACTTACTTTCTTGGAATATGTAAAGGTCTTGTGGTAAAACCGTTTGTTTTTTTATACATTAATTTATCCATTTAAAAACTAAGGGCCCCGGTTACTAAATGCTTTTATTTTTTTATTCACTGTTTCATACATTTGGTACACTCGGTTTCGTCAGATAACAAATTAATTATTTTACTAATCATGATAGCGAATGAATATCAGCAAAGAACAGCCTTCGTCGTTACCAGATATATACTACTGAACTAAAAGTAAAATATATATAAGTATATAACGAAATTAGCGGTAACTTTAATGCCCAAACTTAAGCTAACTTAACAAATACCTACTCGTGCATAAACATAATATTGGTATGTCATTTAAAAGATTAAATTAAATAATAATGTCATTATAAGTATAATAAATAGGAAGCAGCTGGAAGCGGCTTTGTCACTTAAATGTCACTATAACTTATACTAACTTAACTAAAACTAGTATATATAAATGTACAAGCATATGTGTACTGTGATGTCAAAATATAATTTCTTAAGATCTATGTGCCGCTTATTAAACTTTAGGGCTAATATAGCAAACTAATGAACTCAAATATTCTCAATTATATTAGTAGAGTATATTAATATTATACTAAATTATTATATATAATTGTTTTTATTTTGATTGTTCAAAATCTCAATTAATGGATACTGTAATAGCTATATGTGGTGGTCGCCTGTAATAGGTGCAGCATCTAGTTTCTACCTTAGTTTTAAGTAAAAATTCATGTATGTATTGTTGCTAGCACTGAGGGCAACCCTAATAAATAAAAAAATAAAAATAAAACACACACATGCAAATATACAGCTATAAATAATAGTAACGTTTAGTCAATAATATAATTATCATCTATTGCTAAATATATGCAATTTGCTTAGTAAGTATGCCATCTATGTTAAAAGTGAAAATGACCAGAATTGTATACTCAAAAGAATACCTCGAGGTATATTGCAAAACTCTTTACTAGATAAAATATGCAAAACATAAGTAGCTATATTTACATATCGATATTTGTGAAATTGATTTCAAACGCAATGGTAACGTAGTAGAGATCACTTTAGTATGGCTTTGACGTCTACGCAACGGCACGCACGATTTTCTGGTGGCAATTTTCCAATTTAACACTTATTTTACATAATTTTACATTTTAAAATAATACGAGACACATCTTCTGCGTACGATTGTATATTATAATTTATACCCAACTTGTGTATATTAAACCTTACATTCCTAAGTTTAATTAATTACAGAAGCTTTTTTTGACATAACACGTGTTGACAACTTTTGTTCTGTGGATCAATTATCATCAACTTTGATCTCGTATTCCGATGGAGGAAGACTTTAGATTGGTCTCGGAACAGGCTTGTAGAACAGGCTTATAATACAGAATACAGATATAGAGACATCTAGTGCTGTACAACCCAGGAACATATTTTTAGAAATTAAAAGAAAAAGAGGAGCGTGGTGCATCCTACAAAGGTCGGTTCCAATCCCCCCGGCATGTACCAATAAGAAATAAACTTTTCTTAAGTACATTTGTACGTATTGTATGTGTACGATTAACAACACCACCGTTCCCGTACCTCAAAGAGCATGTAAGCCGTCGGTTCCGGTTCCACTAATACCAACTTGTGGAATCGTTAATAAAATGTCGTTATAAAATTGACATCGGACGCTCGTCAATCCGTCTGGCCAGCGTGGCGAGTTTAGGTCAAATTACTGGAAGGAATTACTCCAACAGTGGAGATCTAGGACTGTGTGTACTAGGGGCTATAATGATGAAAATAAAAGGTAAATTCGCTTTATGTCACTTAAATAAAACTTATCCGTATTCCCTGTGCTACTCATAAATTAATTCGTTTTGATTTACACTTAACATAAGTAAAGGCGTGTACATAATCAATCAACCTACGCATCACTGTATAAACACTCGTGTCACGACCTGCAAATGCCCATTGTATGGTACTAAACGTCACATGTCTAACCAGCTCCAACTATCACTAACATTTCGATTCTTCTCATTGCGTAATGAATGCGTAAGTAATCGCAGAGAAAGTGGGATGTAACCAAATTATAGGACACGCGCTTCACACTATTACACACGTTGCTTTTAGCGTATCATTATGCTAGCTTTAGCTACAATTTCATTGCTTTTATATGTAAAGTTATTACTAACGTTGTCCATGTGGTAAAGATGTCGAGGAGCTTGAGCTGTCGTGTTTCAAAAGTGCGGGTCGCTTATTCGGTTTACAGCGCCATTAACGACCTCATTCGTAGGACGCTTGCATTAGTCTCGATCCCATCTATTTTAAAACCTACCGGTCTGAGTCGAGACGATGGCAAGCGTCCAGACGGAATGACATTAGTTCCTTGTAAATTAGGCCAATCCCTGGTGTGGGATTTTACCTGTTGGGATTCCCTAGCCCCTTCCCACCTTCAAGGCACTTCTGTTAGAGCTGGTGTTAGCGGAACAAGCGCAGACAAAATATGAAACGATTTGCAATAGTTACTTTTTTTCGACGTTTGTGTAGAAACGATGGGCTCGTGGGGATCGGAACTGAAAGCTTTCTTACATTCTACGTATTTTTTTATGTTAAATGTAGTTTTTGTTGTAATATAGTTTATTTAATTTAAGGTTTTGTTTGAAATAAACGTTACTAATGTGATGAATAACGTTGCATAAACAAAAACTACATCATTTATATACGTGTGTCGGGTCCCGGTCCGCACCCTGAGGGCCTGGTTGAGAGGGGGGGTTGGCTGATGATACTTTAGTTTTTTTACAAATTATCTGATTGCTACTTATCATCTAACGAAAGTTGAGATAAAATATTTTCGTGACAGAATATTAATAGTTTTGCACCATCTGAGCTCCTGAATGAAGACCTTAGTAATTGTTTAGTCGTGCTTAGAATTGCGTAGGTACCACACACTCGCATGCGCACTCACATTGTAATTTTCAGCGAGTGCAAGTTATGTAAGTCACGCATCGTCGCTTCCATTCGTGTGAAAATATATGAATAGGAACTTAGTTAAGAAGAAAAAAGAATTGAGAACGACACGTCAATTCATCTATCCAATAAATGAAGCACCAGTTAATTTTATAAACTTGGTCCGACCATATACCGGCGTCACTTTGACGGACCGCATACGTAATGACGAAATACGAAAAAGGGTAGGTATGAAAGAAAGCATAGGGACAAAAATAAGGAAAGGCATGCTACGATGGTTCGGGCATGTTGAAAGGATGAATGAAGAGAGATTGACGAACCAGATATATAATGCGAAAGTTGTGGGTAAAAGAGGCCCTGGCAGACCTAGACTCACATATTACGACCAAATTAATAAAACAATAGCTGAAGGTGCGTTGAAAAGCCATCGAAACAAAAGGGCATGTATGAAGAGGTTGATGAATGTCGAAGAAGCGAAAGAGGTATGTCGTGACCGTGACAAGTGGCGCTCAATTGTCTCTGCCTACCCCGCAAGGGATTTGGCGTGAAGATATGTATGTATGTATGGTCCGACCAATAATACTTGAGCTGAGTTGCAGCAAAATGTCTAAAAAGTCTGAAAATGTAACGATTAAAGTTAAAATGGCGTTGAATGTATTAGATTACATTTCAAGGTAAGCAGCTGGTACATTTGACCCCATTTTTTATAATAGAAGTTACAAATACAGAAGACTCTTTTTGGGTACAACCTAGCCTAAGGCTGGATCGCACTTTTTTCACAAAAAAAGCCATGCTTAGGCTGTCATCACGACTTCCTAGACTTCTGTTGGAGGTGAGCCTTTCAGAACATATATCTAGAGAATTTGGCCTACACTCACCGAGCTGGCCAGAAGGGCTGTCGAGGTTTCCATATAACGGCAAAATTAAAAGTTATCAGTTATACGAAAAACAATGTTAATTATGTGTAAGCTGTGTAAGCCAAAAACTAAAGTCTCCATAATCACCTATTCAATCAAACATCAAAGATAAACTTCACACACGATCCGAAAGTAACACGTAAAATGGATAAAGTAGTAAAATACCAGTAATTACTATCATCAAGAATTGTAATTATTAATCAACACGTAGATGAAATTCCCTTTCCAAGTCTCACATAAATAACATATTGCATAAAATTGTTTTATTGCTTTAATGTCTTCTTGGTTACTTTATTTATTACTAGCTCAAAGATGGCTTTTTGATGGGTGATCGACAAAAAACCCTTCACTTGGTCTTAGGGTCACGTTCTGCTTGGATAGTGATTTCATATCGATTCCAGAATTGAAAGGAACATTTTTGACTATTTATATTAAAATCGGTTTAAATTTTGACTGCTCTTGACCACCTCCGTGGTCTAGTGGTAACAAACATTGCCGTGAACTCGGGAGGTCGTGGGTTCGATTCCCACCGGGGGCAAGTTGTACATTGTATAATTTGTCTCGGTCTGGGTGTTGATATGTATAATATGTATATATTTACAACAAAAAAAAAAGTATAATATGTAGTTTATCAACCATCTAGTTTCCGTAACGCTGTGTGACCTGTCTGGAATTATTTATTTCATTAATATAGCTGTGAAAGCTAAAGAAACTGATAGACAGACAAGAGCTCCCGTGGAATTACATGTTGTAGTTAGATGACGATCTACGTCTCAGAATTCCAAGGAACATTTTTACACTTAATCGGTTATACATACAGACACATAGACAAAGCTTCTTTTACATTTATAATATTGATATAGATTTTAGTTTAAACTTCTTTACCCGAAGTACATAATCTTTTCTTAACATTCTCTGCCTGTCAGACAGCGGACTCATGTACCCGGATGTTCAATGGGCCTGGGTTGGGGATAATCTATCAATTTTTTCAGCAGAATCTTGGAATCTTGTTCTGGACATCTAGTCTCCTAGATTAGTCTACTTTAGTCCTTCTCTTAAATCATCTTCTCTACGAGAGCCGTGCGAAAGGAGCCGTTGTCAGTCCGGTAAAGCATATGTGTACCTAACCGACAACAAAAGCCTTGTCCTAATGGTCCCAATTTTTTTAGGCGCAAACTTTATTTAAGTTGATGTTAGTATAATATTTTGTATTTATGAAGTAAGCCCGGCTATGCGCGACTAAGCTCGTGCATTTATCGATAAAACTGAATGTAAATAGAGAAATCCACTATTTTAACAATTTAACGGTGGTAAATTACTAGAATAGAATAAAATTTCAACTTCTTAAAGAATCTAGGTGTTTGTGACTATCTTATGAGTATATTGGCGTTGATATTTTAAAATATGTATAAGTTAATAACAGAGTTATTTCGATCTTAAAATATTTTAAATTGTCAAAGGCAGGTGCACGTTCGACTTACGAAAAGCCGATGAGTTATGCAATAATAATTCAAGCGACTTTTGTATATATTATTATTATAAAAAGGTTTAAATTCCATAACAAATATGCGAAGTATGTTAAATTCTTTAACTTATTATAAAGTTGATTTATGTTTTTTTTTATTAAAAAGTAAAAATATAGTAAATGAAAAAATAAGTCCCAGTCGTATGCCACGATAAATTATCATACATAATTATCTTTAAACACGTTTATACTTACACATGTAATACAAAAAACGATACTGAGAAAAAAGCATAATCAAAGAGAAACGTTCGATAAGAGAAAGGAAACAGGCACAAATTAAATAAGTTTGTTGTAAATTATATTTTTTATACTAATTATATTTATCTATTGATTTAAACGGAGCCGTGGTGATCGTGTGATCTACTGTTCTACAACCTAAGAACCCTACTAGGTAATGTATTTATATTTTTATAATTGTCTATTTACTGCAGCTATTCTATGCGTTATTTTGTAATTTTAAAATATTTTTATTATTTTATTGTTCCTCTTCCGAAATGATGATTATGCTGTATGATATTGTATTATATTAACATTGTACAAAAATGACGTGCAAAGAGCAGAATACATTTTTTTTTGTCCCATGTTTCCTTGAAAAATAAATGAATTGAATTGATCAATGGTAAATATTTTTTTTACATACATTTGCCATATATTTATAAAAACTACGTTAAGCCATTATAAATCCTGGTTTTACTAACATTAAAACTAAAAACATTGATGATCCTCGCCAATCCGTCTGATAGAGTAGCGACAGAAGGATAAATTCTTCAGAAGTATAAGTAATTAAATTGTGTTAATGGTTATTAATTGGGAACATAGAATAGAAATCAGTGATGTCATAAGTTCTATGTAAACTCATCTCTCCAAACATGGCCGATTGAGGTCGTCAGCACGAAAGTTACCGGAATAACTTGAATTCTTATCTTTATCATCTCTATTTCATATAAACTTGATATATGTGATAGAGAGGCCTAAATTGCCTAATTTACACTTACTCGATGATGCTTTGCAACAGCATTACTCAAATTTAAATAGTATAATCTTAACTGCGTTAGTTAAATAATTATTATTTAAATGTTAACTGAGATATACTTGTATCATGTAATAATCAAAAAATTGTATTATATTTATGTAGTATTAGTATGTATGTGTATATATTATATATATGTATATATATATATTATAGTTGTCTAAGTATGTTAATTTTTAATATTATTTATGTTTCATTTTAATATTTTATTTCTCTATTTGCACCGTACTCATATTTAAATGTCCCAATGTCCCAAAGGTTAACGGGAAGAGAATGTCTTGCGGCATTACGTTCGCCTTTTGTATAGATTTACAATAAAGTTTTTAAATAAATAAATAAAATAAATAATCGTCCCACAATTCTGTTTTATCTATGTTAAGAAATGTCTTAACATCTCATTGACTGCCCCGGTGGTCAAGCGGTTAAGACTGGTCGGAACACAATAATTTATTTAATTTATAATAATATCACAATTCCTCGCCAACCCGTCTGGCCAGCGTGGCGAGTGTAGACCAAATTCTCTAGATATATGTATCCCATCTCCAACAGCGGAGGTCTAGTACGCTGTGTTATAGGGACTGTAATGATGTAATGAAAATATCACAATTTCTTAAATCGGGTAGGCTAAAGACATCGACGTGCTTGCCACTTGTCATGATGGTAGGCCCATCTCCATCGTCACAGTAAAGTTGGCTAAATGTGAATCCGCGGTTCTTTAAAAAGCGTGGTTTCTGACTACTGCTCATGGGACACAGTCGTGATGATACTTTACTTTTGTCGATCTCATAACTCTAACTTTCATTCATTCTTTCATCTTCGCAGTGTCCGCGAATCTGTGGAAAAAATGCCAGCAGAAATTCGTTAAGCGACCAATATAGCACATTAAGTAATGACTTAAACAGGCCCCAACAGCGTATCTAAGATATATTGTATGCAGTTGTATATATTGCCGGGTTCGAGAGATTCACTTTTTTACACCAGTCAGTTACAAAATCGACTAAGCACTGTGACGCTTAGTTTCGAAGATAGTGGGTCTTAAAAGCATTTAAACGAACGCAAATTCAAAAGTAATTAAATGTGCATAATATTTTTGTGCAAAAATGGCTAACTTAGTTGGTTCTAACACGGCGATATGTATAGTGTGTAGTGTATGTCTAACATATGTACTCGTATTATTGCGTAGATATGTACGAGATTTATTATTTTTATTAAGTTTAATATTTTAGCTCATCGCACCTACCTCATAATCATAATGGTCTGTATTGTCCCAAAGGTTGACTAGAGAATGCCTAGCGGCATTAATTAATAATTTGTACAAGTACATAGTACAAAAAACAAAGAAGTCATAATACTGATCAACGTAGCATTCGATCGAGCAGCAGTACTTAGCTGATAAAGACTGATGGTGAAGAAGCTAGTAAGGGACCTCAGGTTTCCCGGTATCCATAAGTTTACCCAGGTTATCGTGACTTCTTCGAGCTATACGGTCAAAATTTTGAATCACTCGATGTAAGCAACGGTAACTTTGTGCAAGTGATAAAAACAGGTACTATTGCAATAGTCATTTCTAAGATAATAGGTCGTAACATTCTGACTTTGTTAGAGATCTCTACGGTCTTATTGCTGAACAATAGCAAGTACATTTAATTAGTTAAACCAACCGTGATGGTATCAATTCTATTGTTGAAGACAGGTACTTCAATACCACAGTTTTGATTATCCATATTTAAAATTAAACCCTTTTAACCTTAAGCAATAAGAGTATCAGTAAAATTATTTGTGTAACTGAAAATGTTTGTCATAAGTATTTTGATGATATTATCTATTGTCGATGAAAGTTTAAGAAAGAGGGACCGACATAGATTAATGCTTTGCTTTGTTAAGGGATCTAAGGAAAGTTAATTTATTAAACTTCTATAAATAACCTCGTGATATTGTACCAATTAAAGATTTGTCTCATGTATTCAGCCGTCAGTACATTTATTGAATGAGTTTTCAAGATTAATAGAATCCTACAGTTTTAGGTTGTATAGTGAGTATTTTACGTACAAAAACAGGCTTTGAAATGACAAGTTCTCACTCATCACAATGAGCCACTGCTCGTCCTCTCTCATATACAATAAACTCAGCTGTTAGCACCTCGCATAGTAAATCAATGTATTGCTAAGAAATAAGAAAATAGTCGTCTTCTTAATTTAGTTTTAAACTTTACTGAAAATAAAAGAGACCTGTAGTATACATCTCTGTCAGATACGGCATACTTGTAAGCTAAACACAAATAAGCTTTAAGATTTGTAATATGTATGAGAATGCATTGTTAATTTTGGGCCTTGACATGATTTGTAGAGCGTAGGAGCGTCACTTGCAATTAAATTCAGACACCTACTCATCTTTCATTCATTCATCGCAGCCACATTTATGACCACATTATTATTACCTTCCGAACAACCTATTGTTTATACGTATTTATACCTGTCATTACGTATGTGGCATAACAACTTTGTTATATGGAAATGTTTCTAATGAGCTATTTTGGGATGTTTTGAATTTTCTTATTTCATGTTTTTAGGTTTGGATAATTAATCTTCAACTTCTGACTGCAATGTGTCTCTCTCTGTATTTACATTCAGATCTAATTTCTTATTTTGAAAAAATATACTTGTTTTTAATCTTGGATAATTCTAATTCTTGGATCAAACGGATCTGTACGAATCCTATATCAGCCTCGAGCAAATAGCATTAACTATATAAGAAACGAAAGATCCGTGTTTGTGAGTACACATAGTGTTTACCTTTTTTATCGTCGTGATTGAATTTAATTTTAGTATTGTTGTAGTGTATTAACCGATAAAATTTAAACGATAATAATAATCAATACAACGATGACAAATCATAAATTTAACTGATCGGCGATACAACAAATGCTTGAGCAACTAGTAAAGCTAATTAGCCGCAAATATTTAATCATCCGTTAAGATTTGAAGATATTATTGAAATTCGAGTCATTAATAACATACCCTTTCCATTCCACCTCAATGTAATTGAATCGATGTATTTTTTCCTTACAAAAGAAAGTGCTTTCGCTTTTGCAAGTTTTTGTGGGACAATTTTATTTCTCGCTTTTCACTCGATCGCTATCTTGCGTAAGGTTTATCGAAGTAGGTGGTACTAGGCGTGACTGATGTATACGTGCCCATAATAAACACCTGTCCTCTATCCGACATCAAATCCGTGGAGTCAAATGACATACATTTTATTATTTAATAACTTGTTGGTTATTTATTATATTTACATACAACAATGCACTTGAATATATTAGTAGTATTACAAACTGAGAGTTACATTTATTTTAATTATTGGTTTTATTAAAGAGTTCAGTGAAAATCAGCGTTGCAGCTTATGCTGACCTGAACACCTATTTGTCATAGCAGCTCATTTATTTTTCTTTTTTGTAATTGTTATTATCTAAGCTGTTTATGAGAAATAAACGTTTCATTTCTTCCTTTCTTTCAAACAAACACTTGCTGGAGATCCTTATCGCCACTCTGACCAAAGAGGTTTTCGAGGATATAATGTTGGTTTTTTTGTCAAATGACAAATTATAAAGAATCAAAAACAGTTAGTATTAATGGAAGCGGGCACCGATGGCTTAACGTGCTCTCCTTCTACCCAAGGGTAAACCTGTGACAAATGTATGTGAGAAAAGTTTATTTCATGTTGGGTTTTGATTTTTATTTTATTTTAAGGAAAGCGTGTGGAAAAGTTCTTCAAGCTAAACCAAAATCCAAATGTATTTGTCACTTTTGTTCCATGTCATTAGGGACAGTAAAGAGTTGATAATAATGATTATAATCATCAGGCTGTAACTCTTCACTGGTGGATATAAGCCTTTCTCGAGACTTGGACACGCAATGAAATGAAGAAATGAATATTATTTAATAATTGAAAATCGATTACAATGAAGTTGAATAGGTCGCGATCACGATAGAATTGGTTTCTGCATTTTTTACTATTTTTAGAGTTTAGTTTTTAATACGTTGTCGTGCGTTCTGTTGTCAACTAAAATTTTCGTGGATTGCACGAGAATTTTAGTTAGCAGTAAGTATTCCTAATAAATATCAGTTTGTGTTTAGAGAAACGTGACAGTTTGTGTCCCCTAGCCTACTTAGCATATTTCTAGGCTACCCAAATATTAATGTTGTTCTTGAACCGTGTTAGAGCTATTTTAAATAACTATAAACAACTTCGAAGGTAAGCATTGACACAATTTGTACAAGCGTGACAAAAAGTGAATAATTTTCACATCAGCAATAACAGCCTGCAAATAAACGAACGATTTAGATTCTATGGGAGTATTTGTCGCACTGACTTTATGTAATTATACCGTTCAGTAAAACACGTAACCTTCTGAGTTGACTTGGTCTTTGATCACCATTATTCAAATTCAAATTCAAATTCAAAAATCTTTATTTGCTTAAAAATATGGTACAATGTAGTAGATGAAATATAAAATTAAGATCAGCATATTTTTACTGTCTCCAGCAAGAAAATTTTTACAAATCTATAAAATAAAAACATTGTTAAAGAACTTTGTCTTACATTGAACTGACATTTGATAAACTAAAAATTGTATGTTAAATTAATATTATTCGTATGTCAAAATTAGATTAATGATAAACATAATTATGTCTGGTTTTAAAAAAATATTCATTAGTATTATAAAAACAACACTCAGCAAGCCATCTATGCAGCTTTATTTTAAACAAGTTTGTAGACAGTACATTAAGTATTTCGTTAGGCAAATTATTATAAAGTTTAATGCACATTATATATGCGTTACAACTTACTACTTTACTTCTAGGCATTATGCTATAAATGAGTTTGTTTGGATAACGTGTTTTTGGGTTAACCTCTTTATTTGTTGTAAATAAAGCTGGCTGCATTCTTACAAAAACGCAAGCCTCATAAATATACATACTAGTAAGAGTCAAAATTTTTAATTGTCTAAAAAGAGGTCTACAAGATTCAGTCGCATAAACGTCACAGATTGCACGAATACATTTTTTTTGAATTAGAAATACATTGTTACTTTTTGCGGAATTGCCCCATAATACCAGGCCATATCTTAAAACAGAAGCGACGTAGCCATGATAAGCTTGAAGGGCCGTTTGTTTCGATGTTGTAATAGATAGTCGATAAAGAGGATAAACAAATTTATTAATTTTATTGCAAACTTGATCTATATGGTTGTACCAATCACAATGACAATCAATCGATAGTCCTAGAAATACAGAGGTTTGAGTCTGTTCGATTTTGTATTGATCATATCTTACATTAATATCATAACCGTGTCCTCCCTTGTTGTAAAATTGTATATATTTGGTCTTTGTTAAGTTTACATGTAAATTATTCGTATTTAACCATGCTACCATATCGTTCATGGTATTATTAATGTCATATTCATAATTATTAATGTTTAATTTATTACCTGTCACTATAATAGAAATGTCATCTGCAAACAACACACATTTGTGTTGTGTCACTTTTGGAATGTCATTTATGTATAAAATAAATAATAAAGGTCCAAGCACACTTCCCTGTGGCACACCAAACCCTACCTCTTTATAGTTCGATTTAAATTTTGATATAATTTTTGTCAATATTATCTATTTCTACGCATTGTTTTCTGTTCATGAGGTATGTTCGTATCCAATTTAAAGCTGGTCCTCTTATACCCTGGCATTCTAGTTTATTTAGTAGTCTTTGGTGTAGAACAAAATCAAAAGCCCGGGTCATATCATACAGTAACACCGTGGTAGGTTTTCTGTCATTCATATTCTCCGTCACTTTCTTTATCAAGTTAAAAGCTGTTAAAGCGCAAGATTTATTTTTTTGAAACCCATTTTGTTCGCTGCATATAATATTATACTTGTCTATAAAACTGGTAATCCTATTATGCATAACTCTTTCAAAGATCTTCGATATTATCGGAATCAGTGTAACCGGTCGGTAGTTTTTTAAGTCAGTCAAATCACCCTTTTTATGCAATGGGCGTACAATTGATACTTTTAATCTATCCGGAAAACATCCTTGCTGTAACGATAAGTTTATTAAGAAAGACAGTAATGGAGAAATTATCATTAAGCTATATTTTATAATTTTCGTTGGTAACATGTCATATCCTACAGAGTTAGTGTTTTTTAGTTGACGTATTATATTAATTATTTCATTATTCGTACTTGGTTTTAGGAATATAGAGGTTAAGTTTTTGTCCATAAAATTAACTTTGTCTGTAGCAATATCGTTTTTTGTCGGTAGGTTTATATAGAAGTCATTAAAGTGTTCAGCAATATTTCTAGGGTCGTTAATTTTTTTATTATTTATGTTAATTTCTTTAATGATCCTTTGGCAGTGTTCATTATTATTATTCACTTTAATAATATCCCATGCTGCCTTGCATTTATTTTTTGCTGTCATCATATATTTATTGTTAGCAATTTTTTGTGATTTATTTATACAGCTTTTTAGGATTTTTGAGTACCTTTTGTATTTATTTTTACTTTCAAATGTCTTTATTTTATAAGAGTCATATCTTAGTTTACCGTTTTTTCTACATGATCTTCTTAAGCCTTTAGTCATCCATTTTACGCCTTTTTGTTTATTTGTTATTTTAATTCTTATTTTCGGAAAGCATAAATTGTGCAATAGTGTAATTAAGTCGTGAAAATAGTTGAAAGCGACGTTAACATCCTTTTGATAATGAATTTCCGAAAAACTAAGACTTTCCAAATACTTACAAAATTTATTCATATATTCACAACAATAGTCATACTTTTCAATGTACCATGTCTGATTTTCATATAGATTTTCTTTAAGCCGAAATGTTAATAATTGTGCCGTATTATGATCCGATAAATTTACATGTAGTAGTCCCCCTATTGCTCCAACAATATTTGTTGCTATATGGTCAATACAGGTTTTCATTCTAGTTGGTTCATTAATACATAGTTTAAGGTTATAATTTTCTAGTATATTTATTAATCTAGAGCTAAGTTTATTAGAAGTCATTGTATTAATATTTAGGTCTCCTGCTATAACTATGTTAATATTTTTCTTTCGATGAGTTAATTTATGTAAAACAGTATCCAATTTATCAAAGAATGCATTTGTGTCTGATATTGGTGTTCTGTAAACTGAAATTATACAGATTTTTTTACTTAATAATTCTATTCCACAGCATTCAAATATCATTTCACTGGCTATGTCTTTTAAAAATGCTATTTGTTTCCACGGAATACCATTTTTTGTCAGAATACACGACCCTCCCCTATTTTTATCTCTCCTACCAAAAGATGCTGCCAAATTATAGCCTTGAACTTTAAAATCATTTTCCAATCCCATTTTTATGTGTGTCTCCGTTAAACATATTATATCTATTTGTTTTTTATTTTTAAATAAATCATCAATACATACTTCTAATTGTTTTTCTTTTTTCCTAATACCCTGAATATTTTGATGTAAAATTCTGTACGAATTGTTATTGTTATTATTATTAGACACGAAAGGAGTGATTTAAATTTTCATTATTATTTCTAATTTGACTTTTTGTTTTTGCATGTTTAAAGTAGTCGGTAATCATTGTTTTCTTTTTCGTTATTTTAATGGACTCCCCGTTTATATTATTAACTTTTTTATTTGCTGGTTTAAAGTAGTCTGTAATCATTAAACGTTTTGCAATTTTTGTGGAATCCACGTTTATTTTCTCAAAATTATCTTTATTATTTATATTTTGTAGGTGTTTTCTCAGATTTTTATGATTTATAAAATTATTGTCATAATCTACCTTATCAATAATATTGCATATTTTTGACCCTATGTCCTCCGCCATCCAATTATAATCTGCCATTAAATAATAACATTTACTAAAATTTGTACATATTTGTGACATTTTAAAATTTATCATTTTTGTATTTAAAAATGTGCTGCGCCTAAGGCCCAATACTATTATATTATTGTTTATAAATTTATTTAAAAATATAGTCAAGTTTATTAAAACTTTTATCGGATTTGGATCGTGTTCTCCTATTTATGCCGCTTTTACATCGGTCTATTTACCTGCCTCAAATTAGAAATGAAAAGCAGCTCATACTTTCCTCCTCCTTGCGTCGTTATCCTCAATGCTGAGGGCCGTGACCGCCCCCACAGATCAATTTTGTCCCAGATGATGTTCATACTTTAGAGCCGGATAAATTTGTAAGGAGGAGATTGGATGGATCCCGGAGACTATCATCATCAGCCTGTGTCTCTTCACTGCTGGATATAGGCCTTCCCCAAGATCAGGCAGGGGGTCGTCCCACTCTGCGTCGTCCCGTACATGGTCTCCACTCTAATACCCATTTGCCACATCGGTCGTCGATTCTGTGGCAGATGTATCCGGCCCATTGCCACTTTAGCTTGTTAATATTGAAAGCTATGTCAGTAAGTTACCGATAGAACTGACAGTAAATATAGGAAACCACAATTTCGATAATTTAATAGAGGCGCTTTAAGAAACAGACTTGGGCTACAGATGCCATTGATTGATTCATTTGACATTGATCAAAATGAATAATGAGTTAAAACTCATGGTGTAATCCATATTTGGGGGGCACTTTTTTAGCAATCAGGTTTTATGAGGACAACGACATGCCTGCGATATATTTGGGCACTGCTTCAATATAAGGCGCAATATATTTTTTCTTTAATATTAAGTATTTATTATAAACAAAAACAGGGTAATAAATTAACAACGTTTGTCGCCGCACCCGAAAGGTCTGGTTGAGCGGGGGGATGGCTGGCACATGTGTGACGTCCATGATCGGGTGTTATTGTTCTTAAATTAGCAGAGGTTTTGCGTTTTATCTGCTTTCGGGTTGCACACGTGCGAGAAGCCTATCTTAATCCTGACATGCCTGGTGGAGTAACGTTGTTGTGTAATTCTGTATTTGTTTTATTTTGTAAATCTGATAAAGCTGAAAAAGGAAAAGATTTATAGATTCCTTTCTTAGTCAGATTAAACATTAATAGGTTACTGCTTCTACTAACAGCTAACTATTTAGAAAACTTTGCTGCTTAGTCTTCCACCAGCAGGAGTGTAATCATTTTAAATAATTTAAATAATGACGTGTCACAAATGCCTGTAATAGTTTACGTGTATATATTTTTAATTCTTTCTTATCTAGTCAGACGATGTTTTAAAAGTAGCAACGTAATGCTTCATCTGAACTATCTATGGGTATGTTAATTTTACTTATATCCAGTTGTAGTTTGTACCATAGATATAGAATACAAGATCAATGGTTAGAACGCTAATTCAAATTACATAATAAATAAACTAGAACCCTTAACATTTCATTAGTCAGCTTATAAAAAATGTATTTATAATAATTAGTATAAGAAAGAGTTAATAATATAATAACAACAGTAAATAATATAATAACTTTATCTGACGAATGAAACATTAAATCTAATTATATTAAGATTCTATCGTTAAAAATAAAAGCCAGTAAACTTTATAATAGAAACCATATCAAGTTACCAAATTCCTTTTAAATTCACTCACCAATCGATACAAGGAATAATTATTAGTGATTGTAAATCTTTCTTTAAAAACTAACATTCAGCACAGTAACTTGCAATCTTGTCATACAATACCCTTTTCAATATTGAGATCACTTGTACCACCAATGTGTGTGAAGGTGACCCAGTGAAGCAACTTTGGGACTAATTACATTGTTCTTAGAGCCGGTTATCGTGTGTTTAATTTTGAATATTTCTTACGACAGGTCGTTCTAGATCATCGCCTACTAGTTCTAAATAAGGTGCTCTAAAGATAAGATTCATAATCGTAGCATATAAGTTTATACTTTAGAACTTATAATATTATTCAACTTTTTAATCTTAAGCGCGCACTCATATCTGTTATAATTATTAAAAAAGTATAAATTAACGGGTCTTTACGCTATTTACCTCACGACGTTTCTGTCAAGTCAAAATATCTTTATTCAAGTAAACCTATTAGAGGCATTTGTGACATGTCATTAATTAAAATTATTTTGATTGATTCTACTCCTATTAGTAGAAGACTAAGCAGCGAAGTGTCCAAAGAGTAAGTAGGCTTCTCTGTAACCTGTTAATGTTAAATCTGACTGAGAAAGGACTGACTGCAGGGAAAATCCCCCCGGCTCAACCAGGCCCGTAGGGTGCGGACCGGGATCCAAGCACTAACGATACACTAACAATATCTGGCGATTTATCGGGACGTGGAAAGCGATTAATTACTGAATCCCTTCATTCATAAACGATAAAGGTGGTAACTCTGTAAATAAAAAAATGTGAATTCTATCTTATATCTTGAATTAGATCTTAATAGCTGTTAACCCGACATAATGGTAGGGACCGATAAAGGCCATTAGGGGGGCGCGGAGTTATATTTTGTATTCAGTTATAAAAAAAACATATAGCAGTCAATGTTAGGGATATAATGATTGAGATATTGATCCAAAATGAAGATGCCGACCTTCCTGCGACCTCAGTTTGTTTTCACAATATGGTCATTGTTTCAAACCGCATATTGTTCCACACTTGTGGATATACACTGCACCTGCCTCGTTTTTGTATGAGCAATAATATCTTCATCGTTTTTAATCCAATTCCAAAAACTTCTTACTGGACTTATTTTGTCGTTGCTTTTTTTCTTTAAACTGTCAGGCTGAGATCGGACAATTGTTTTTTTATGCTTCGCTCAAGCTTTTCTATACAAGGTACGAGTATATAATAAAAAAATAGAGTTGTAATTTTTTGTGGACAGAATTTAATTAAATCAATCAATATTTAAAGATTTAAGTCTCGCTAAAAATCATCATCATAGCCCCTAAAACGTTCCAATCTTGGAGATGGGCCTTCCAGAAATTCCTTAAGAATTTGGCTGCCTCCGTGGTCTAGCGGTGAAGTCCGTGGATTTAGACTCGGAGGTACCTGGTTCGTTAAAATGTATTAATTGAAATAAATAAATTTTATTAGTCTTAAATTTATTTGTGATATTTCTCGAGTTTAGTACGCTAGAGACATCGACAAGCTTGCCGCTTGTCATGATTGGCCTATAGTAAATTTGGCTAAAAGTGAATTCGCTTAAGCGTGGTTTCTGACCACCCCGCCAGGGATACGGTCGTGATGATACTTTACTTTTAATTTGGCCTACACTCGCCACGCTAGCCAGACGGGTGGGCGATCTGATGACAATTTATTATTCCACAAATTGGTATTAGTGAAACCGTGCTCTCCGAAGCACAGGAACGGTGGTGTTGTAAATCTATGACAAATGTTAGTAAAGTTAAAAAAGTGCATTTCTCATTGGTATATTTTTATTTAAAATTATTATATTTTAGTATAGACCAGACAGTCTTATAGATTTTTATTTACCGGTTACAATTAGACTTTTAGTATTATGATTAATAATTTAATTAAATGACATAAATATAATAAAGTATATAAACAAATAAATATTAACTACAATTAAGAAAAATACATGCCGGCAGTAAAGGAAAGCGTAGGAGGCCTACGCTACCTCTCTCTAAGGTACCTCTCTAAACGTATTTTTGTATTAAATATATTTAAAAATATTATAGGATGGCTTATTTATTTTTGCACTGACTTGTTCTTTGTATCTAAAAAATGTTCACGACTTCAACCGTTTAAAAACCCATTTTAAAAAATAAGAATATATCTTCGGCATATAATTCAAATTGAAAGTATAGTTTAAACTGTGTGTTTTTTATTGCACAAGACGGAAATATTATGTTTACAAGCGGCCTGATGACCTACGATAACAAGAATTATCGTTTTATAATATATCCTTCGTTCTGTAGTTATTTAAATAGTTACTGGCATCGTCATTATCATAGCTCCTAGAGTAGAGAGACTTCTACTGCTGAAAATGAGACTTCGAGGACAAACTTCTAGATAATTTGGTCAACTCTCGTCAGTTGATACTAATATCCTCACGATCGTATTACTTGCGCGGTAGTCAGAAATTTGTTAATTTTTTTGGGAGAAGCGGATTCACATTTAACCTACTTGACAAGTGGCAAGGCAAGCTCTTCGATGTCTCTACCGTACCAAACTCGAGAAATATCACAAATAAAATATTGAACCCAGGAAACGAACCCTGTACCTCCGAGTCTAAATCCAAGGACTTAACCGCTACACCATAGAGGATGTGAACGTTATTATCAATAACGTCTAACTCGTTATAACGACTAATATTATTAACTGCGATCAACAGCTAACATGCTTGATTGATAGAAACAAACAACATTTTCAAAAAAATCACATGTCGGAGGTGACATTTTTTTTTGCTTTTCCATACAAACTATTATTAGCCAAAATGTATGGAGAAGCCAAAAAAAAAAAAGGAACTGATACTAATAGAATAACATTTTAGTCTAAAGTCCATACAAAATCACGCGGTATAAAGAAAACCATAAAAAAAAGTTTGCCCTTATTCCCTTTCATTTTTTCACCTTAGCATGCACGTTCATCTATTAGCTAACAGATGGCGCTGACAACAGTTATACAAACTAGTAATTTCGTCAGTTACGGCGAATCCTTTCGCAATCAAATGTCATTATTAGGCTTAACTTAAACAATGTCAGAATATATTAGAATGTGGGCCGACTCGATTAACTGGTAGGTACTTACGATTTTTATAATTAAATGCCAATAGCATTATTGGTCAATACGTACTGGGGTGTATCACTTTTTATCTCGATAGATGGCGCATGATAGATGCTTGAATTTTTATTTATTTTTCTTGTTATTATGCCGCACTGTGCACATTTCAAGTGAACAATTCGAGGTTTCCAAGCTATACCAAACATATGGTGATCCCAAACTTGTCGTTCTAATTTAACGGTTTTTCTTTTTAACCATTCGTCTTTCAAGGTAGCTAACGTAAACTCAAAATATTCTTTTTGTAACAATAAAAAACATTTAATAATGATGCGTCATAGATGTAAACAATGTACTATTGCCGCTAGCGACATCTACAAAAAGCTTTGCGTGATACACCCCATTATTAAAGTCCATTGTTCCTCTATTTCTTTTTTTTTTTTAAATTTTAATACAATTTAATAGATGGTGACTAAATTGGTCAGTAGCCAAATGTTTCTTTAGTCTCAAACGAAATATAATTATACAAACAGTATAAGGAATTTATCAATATTGTGGCAACACCGAATGCCATAACTACCTTAAACAAAATATATTGCTAATTAATCGTTTTAGGTACCCTCCCTGGTGGTAAGCCCTCAGTTTGTTTTGTAGAATAGTTTTAATTTCATAGGTATTTTTAGTTTAGTTTTATAGTACTTTTAATTATAATTAGTTATTAATTTATTTTATTTTAAAATGTTATTTCGATAAAAAATTATTTAGTTTATTCATTTATTTACCAAACTGTCACTGTCTTATGTCAAGTCAACCGTTATGAAAGTTGATATTCGTATAAAAAATAAATTCAAATCAATTCGTTTATTTTGCAAGTAGGCATAGGACAAAAAGAGATGTATTCTGCACTTTTACACGTCAATTTTTACAATATTAATATAAAACAATATCATTTTATAGTACATATTGGTGTATCTGGAGCAGTACATTATAACCATCATTTGGGAAGAGAAACAATAAAATATTAAAAATAACAAAATACAGAATAACGCTTAACATTATAGCTGCTGTATATAGGCATTGTCACACTATAAGCTAAGACAGAGACAATTATAAAAATAAAAATGTAAATGTCAGTTAAGATAATAGCTGCTGTACATAGGCATTGTCATACTATAAGCTAAGACAGACACAATTATAAAAATATAAATGTAAATGTCAGTTAAGATAATAGCTGCTGTACATAGGCCTTGTCATACTATAAGCTAAGACAGACACAATTATAAAAATAAAAATGTAAATGTCAGTTAACATAATAGCTGCTGTACATAGGCATTGTCATACTATAAGCTAAGACAGACACAATTATAAAAATAAAAATGTAAATGTCAGTTAACATAATAGCTGCTGTACATAGGCATTGTCATACTATAAGCTAATACAGAAACAACTATAAAAATATAAATGTAAATGTCAGTTATGATAATAGATGCTGTATATAGGTATTGTCATACTATAAGCTAAGACAGAAACAATTATAACAATATAAATGTAAATGTCAGTTAAGATAATAGATGCTGTACATAGGCATTGTCATACTATAAGCTAAGACAGAAACAATTATAACAATATAAATGTAAATGTCAGTTAAGATAATAGATGCTGTACATAGGCATTGTCATACTATAAGCTAAGACAGAAACAATTATAACAATATAAATGTAAATGTCAGTTAAGATAATAGATGCTGTACATAGGCATTGTCACACTATAAGCTAAGACAGAAACAATTATAACAATATAAATGTAAATGTCAGTTAAGATAATAGATGCTGTACATAGGCATTGTCACACTATAAGCTAAGACAGAAACAATTATAAAAATATAAATGTAAATGTCAGTTAAGATAATAGCTGCTGTAAAGAGGCATTGTCATACTATAAGCTATATAAACAATTATAAAAAAGGTAACTTAAAATTATAGCTGCTGTATAAAGGCATTGTCACACTAAACTAGACTATAACTAAATACAAATTGTAGACAATAAAATGTCTTTCAAACATTTCGCTAAACTGCCCTTGGCCTAAACCAAAAAACAACCTGTGGATTAAGATGCGGGGGCGCTGGGTTAGATTCCTGGTCACACAATCATTTATTTATGGTATTTCTCGAGTTTGGTACGCTAGAGACATCGACGAGCTTGTCATGATGGGCCTATAGTAAAGTTGGATAAAGAGACTCCGATTCATCAAAAAAAGCGTGGTTTCTGACCACCCCGAAAAGGAAACGTCCGTGATGATACTTTACTTTACTTTAAGCCAAAACAAAACATTTTCATTAAAAAGATAATGCCCCGGGTGAGGATCGAACTCACGACCTTAAGATTATGAGACTTACGCGCTGCCAACTGCGCTACCGAGGCCGGTGGGGGACGTCGCGAAAATAAACACTACTTTGCTAATCCCTATTAAGGGCTGGCATTATCTATTAGCAGTGGTGGCCCGGTTAATAACGCTTACCTTAAAATTAAAAAAAAAACGCGTTTCTTATTCTTATCACGGCATATAGCAATGAGAAATACACTTTCTTAAAATGTCATATATAGTACCCATGTGGGACGCGACATGTGACCACACCCTTGCTCATGACCTTAAAAACAACAAAACATCAACATTCAAAACAAAATTGTATGACCTTGTGGCAAAAAAGGCTTATTATAATCTTGATGAGTACTTACAAGATGCATTAAATTGACTTTTTCTTTTCTTTATTTTTGTTTGTTTCTTGTTACCTCATTTTGTTTTCTTATTTTATATTTTTATATTTAATAATAATTAACTTTAAAAAAATGTTAATATTTATATACTTCTTAGGTCGACTTTTGTAGCTCACAACCACCTGTTAGAACCTAAATAAATGTACCAAAAATTAATAAATAAATGATTGATTTTGATTTTTGATTCAGTCTCATGTTCAGGGCTGCGACTGAAACGGCCAAATGTCTCGAATTATAATGAGAAAATTGGCAATAATTAATGGAATCTCCTATTTTGACAACTTAAAGTTTGCAGTTAAAGAAACAAAATAGGGCCACACAGTGCTCATAACTGATGCCGTTTTTTTTGTTTATTTGATAATATATTAAATGATATTTAATATTTAATGGTATTTAATGGTTACTTATTTAATTATAAATAGTTATTTATGAAAATGTCTTTAAAACTGACCCAACACAAAAATAATAGGATGGCACATAATTATGCAATTCAAATCAGGACAAAAGCAACCTACGCACAAATGTTGTTGTTTTTTTATCGCATTAAATATACGAGTTTTGAGGTATTTAAACTGTGTAAATAAATATATATTTTTATGCAAATTGACTTATTTGATTCAATAATTTTTATTTTACTTTTAATTCGACAGAAATAAACGTAAAATGTAAAAATTATTCAAATAAGGACAAATTCCAACGCAAAGCTATTGTTATTTTATTGCTTTATTTAAATAGTATAACATCAACGAGCTTGCCACTTGTCATGATTGGACTATAGTAAAGTTGGCTAAATGTGAATTCGCTTTTATAAGCGTGGTATCTGACCACCCCGGAAGGGAAATTGTCGGAATGGTACTTTTTTTTTCTATAATATAATAGTTTTAAACTGTGTTTATAAGCAATTAACATTATTTACATTTTTTTTTATTCTATATATGTACCTGTATTTATAATTATTATTATTTTTAATTTTAATTATACAACAATAAATGTAAAATCCCTTATATTAAATATTTTAGGAGACCCGTGCAGTTGTGGCATGTTGATGTTAAAAAAAATATTTGACATATTTTTCTAGATTGTTACTATATTATGTTTTTTTTACCATAATAGGTTTTACGAATTAGGAGTAGAATTAAATATCAAGCCTAGATTTCAATGTCTAATAAGGAGCGATGTCCATGTTCTGCAAACTGGTAGATCTTGAGAAAATCACCTCACAATCAAGTCTCAATGGTTTTTAATTAGAAAAGGCGTGGCCAGTTACTAATCAATACGACTATGTATGTATAGTTTCATCAAGCTGGCAAGGATCTGATGACAATTTATCAACTATTTCACAAGTTGGTATTAGTGGAACCAGGACCAACAGCTTAACGTGCTATCCGAGGCACGTGGTGTTGTAAATCTATAAGAAATGTACGTATTTCATATGGTTCGTGTACTCGGAAGTACCAGGTTCGATTCCTGATACTGGGACACATTAATTTATTAAATTTATATTTTATATTTCTCGAGGTTGGTACGCTAGAGACAAAGACACCTGTCATGATAGCTTATAATAAAGTTGGATAATTTATTTTTATTTATTTTATTTATTACAGCCCCTAGAACACAGCGTCCTAACCCTCTACTGCTGGAGATGGACCTTCCAGAACATATATCTGGAGAATATGGCCTACACTCGTCACGCTGGCCAGACGGCTTGGCGAGGATATGATGTCATTTTTTTATTGTCAATTTATTAACAATTCCACAAGTTGGTATTAGTGGAACCGGGACCGACGGCTTAACGTGCTCTCCGAGGCACGGGAACGGTGGTGATGTAAATATATGACTGCAGTACGTAAGAAAAGTGTATTTCTCATTGGTACATGCCGGGTGGGTTCGAACCGACCTTTGTAGGATTTAAGGTACGCGTTCTTACAACCGAGCCACAACCGCTTTTTTATTTAAATAATTAATTGCACAAAAACTTAAAATTTGTGTACATAGACAAGTATAATGCCTGTTAGGCATTTTCTAGCAATGTAAAGAAAAAAAAACAATAAGTTGGCATAAACTTACGACATTTTCTGTAGGCCTAGCAAGCTAAAATTTGGTCATTTTAGGCTGCGACATGAGATGCGACAACGTATCGAAATAAATAAAGAATAAGATGTATAAAAAAATATTTTACACTATTCGATCTTGACTTGATAATGGAGGTTGGTCGTCCTAAGGCTATTGGTTTAAAATAATTAATTTAACTTAAACATACTACGAAAATCTTGCTTCAGAGATCTTGGGTTTAGTTTGAGGAACATAATTTTAATAAAAAATATAATATAAAAATAAATATGATGACATTAATTCGCAACTTTTTAGTGACATTTGAAAAAAATAATCTTTTTTGGTTTCTCTTTAGAGTGTTTGTACTTCTAATATCTCTATTTTTATTCTTTTTCCATGTTTTATTGGTCCTTCGAGCCGGATAAAAACTCTGATTCGCAAGCTAAATGTGAAGCCTATCCGATGTGGTCATAAAAGGGCATGATGTCCAAAAATCAAAGCCACAACCAATTTGCGGCTTCATGAACCCACAAATGTTCTCACGAAGCGATTACCTATAATGATGGTACAGTTCGTACAAGAATAACAAAATTTACTTGGAATAGAAATCATTCTCTATAGGCTTAACGAATATATAATTAAAGATGCGATTTTGATGAAACTGTATTAATTCTTCAGTTTTGTAGCTTTATAATATGACCAAAACTAATCTAGAGGTCTCTTTTAAAAAAAAAACTCATCATTAAGATAGAATAATGTAGAAAAGGGACCACACAATAATTTATAACTCCAATAGTCCTATCATAAACTGTAATTGTCACTGTCAGCAATCACGCTCCTACAGAAGCTGGTTCATATTAAGCTAACTTTAAGTGTTGACAACACACATTAGGCCCTGTATTATTAAATAATCGTCTCAGGCTGGTGCCAGTTGCTTTCATTCTTGGACCTCACGTACCACTTACCAGGTAGGTGTGATGTTACATGTCGTGCTCAGTATAAAAAAAAATATAAAAAAACGATCTCAAGATCCGATATTCGCTTAAGTCTCTTTTTACTATGTGTCAAATTAAGAAAGAACGAAAGAGGCAGACATTAATTACTTAAGTGAATATCGAATCTTGAGATCGTAGGACAGCGTATAAAGTTATAGATGTTATTAATAAAATGTGAGTTGATGAACACCAAGAAACGTTAAGTGTAGAAAATGGATGTATGTTAGAGGTTTATTTTCGTGCATTTTTTGCGCGATGTCATCACCATGCAACAGGTTAGATCACACGCGGATCGCAAGGAAGGTCGCACATATTTAGGTGACTAACTTCATTCTTGTATTATGATATTAATGATATTTAAATAACACTCAATTCGATATTTAAATCACATGTTAATAGGTAGCTGTCTGAACCAGCAAGTGATATAGTTTTTAAATTCGAGTATTTAATGACTCGAACATTATATTAAATAAAGTTTAATTATTAAGTATTATCACGACTGTATCCCTTTCGGGGTAGTCAGAAACTACGCGGGTTAACTAAAGCGTGAATTTAGCCAACTTTACTATAAGCCCATCTTAACAAGTAACAATCTAGTCGATGTCCAAATCCAAACTTGAGAAATATCACAAATAAATGATTGTGTCCCGACCAGGAGTTAAACCCGGTATCTTCTAAATCCACGGACTTAACCAACTAGATTTATAAATTATATTTGTATATTAGTCCATAAACCGACTTACCCGTTTGTACCTATGTTTTACCTTGTCTTAGGTGGTGGATTTTGGCGTTGCCAATTCTGTCATTTAGAAGATGAGTATAAAGGACTATGTCCTCATCCTAACAAATTAAAAAAATCATGTTAAATTATTATTTCACGATAGAATTTAGTATTGGAGTAATTTTGGATTTGTGAACTTTAGGAAATTAACGCATGATTGGTCCTCCTTACTACACGTATCTACTATGAGAAAAATTAGATCTTTGTCATAAATATTGTCATGACATGTTTTAAAACACATGATGTTTTAAAACAACCTATTTTATAATTCACTACAAATAGTTTTAACCCTGAGCTCGTCCTTTAACGCCACAAGTACAACACCTTCGAGGGCACTGTCATCACTGTGGTCTCCATATAATTAAACATGTTTACGGACATTTTGTGTTTTACTTACATATTTTTATGGGTTTTATTAATTTTACATAGTCTGCATATAGTCGTAATCATATTGTGTTTTAATGCGGTACCTATTTAATCCTTGATTTATGTAAATCATGTATGGTCACTTTAAGCCTTATTTTTGAAAATAGTATTTATGTATTACTTATAAATCCTTACTGTCGTTTCTCTAATATACCCATATTTAAACCAGGATCAAAATTAGTTTTGTCTATCAATGTTATTTCAATATTATAAGGATAGAAATTAGAAGAGAGATATAACTTGCCTTAGTTTGAGAAATAGTAGCTATCAGGATTTAAAGTTTAAACAACACCGATTTTGTGTTAGTCTAAGGAATAGTGTGTTTAGTAGCTATCAGGGTTTAAAGTTTAAACAACACCGATTTTGTGTTAGTCTAAGGAATAGTGTGTTTAGTAGCTATCAGGGTTTAAAGTTTAAACAACACCGATTTTGTGTTAGTCTAAGGAATAGTGTGTTTAGTAGCTGTCAGGATTTAAAGTTTAAACAACACCGATTTTGTGTTAGTCTAAGGAATAGTGTGTTTAGTAGCTATCAGGGTTTAAAGTTTAAACAACACCGATTTTGTGTTAGTCTAAGGAATAGTGTGTTTAGTAGCTGTCAGGATTTAAAGTTTAAACAACACCGATTTTGTGTTAGTCTAAGGAATAGTGTGTTTAGTAGCTGTCAGGATTTAAAGTTTAAACAACACCGAATTTGTGTTAGTCTAAGGAATAGTGTGTTTAGTAGCTGTCAGGATTTAAAGTTTAAACAACACCGAGTTTGTGTTAGTCTAAGGAATAGTGTGTTTAGTAGCTATCAGGGTTTAAAGTTTAAACAACACCGATTTTGTGTTAGTCTAAGGAATAGTGTGTTTAGTAGCTGTCAGGATTTAAAGTTTAAACAACACCGATTGTGTCCTAGTCTAAGGAATAGTGTGTTTAGTAGCTGTCAGGATTTAAAGTTTAAACAACACCGATTTTGTGTTAGTCTAAGGAATAGTGTGTTTAGTAGCTGTCAGGATTTAAAGTTTAAACAACACCGATTGTGTCCTAGTCTAAGGAATAGTGTGTTTAGTAGCTGTCAGGATTTAAAGTTTAAACAACACCGATTGTGTCCTAGTCTAAGGAATAGTGTGTTTAGTAGCTATCAGGGTTTAAAGTTTAAACAACACCGATTGTGTCCTAGTCTAAGGAATAGTGTGTTTAGTAGCTGTCAGGATTTAAAGTTTAAACAACACCGATTTTGTGTTAGTCTAAGGAATAGTGTGTTTAGTAGCTGTCAGGATTTAAAGTTTAAACAACACCGATTTTGTGTTAGTCTAAGGAATAGTGTGTTTAGTAGCTGTCAGGATTTAAAGTTTAAACAACACCGAATTTGTGTTAGTCTAAGGAATAGTGTGTTTAGTAGCTGTCAGGATTTAAAGTTTAAACAACACCGAGTTTGTGTTAGTCTAAGGAATAGTGTGTTTAGTAGCTATCAGGGTTTAAAGTTTAAACAACACCGATTTTGTGTTAGTCTAAGGAATAGTGTGTTTAGTAGCTGTCAGGATTTAAAGTTTAAACAACACCGATTGTGTCCTAGTCTAAGGAATAGTGTGTTTAGTAGCTGTCAGGATTTAAAGTTTAAACAACACCGATTTTGTGTTAGTCTAAGGAATAGTGTGTTTAGTAGCTGTCAGGATTTAAAGTTTAAACAACACCGATTTTGTGTTAGTCTAAGGAATAGTGTGTTTAGTAGCTGTCAGGATTTAAAGTTTAAACAACACCGATTTTGTGTTAGTCTAAGGAATAGTGTGTTTAGTAGCTGTCAGGATTTAAAGTTTAAACAACACCGATTGTGTCCTAGTCTAAGGAATAGTGTGTTTAGTAGCTATCAGGGTTTAAAGTTTAAACAACACCGATTGTGTCCTAGTCTAAGGAATAGTGTGTTTAGTAGCTGTCAGGATTTAAAGTTTAAACAACACCGATTGTGTCCTAGTCTAAGGAATAGTGTGTTTAGTAGCTATCAGGGTTTAAAGTTTAAACAACACCGATTGTGTCCTAGTCTAAGGAATAGTGTGTTTAGTAGCTATCAGGGTTTAAAGTTTAAACAACACCGATTGTGTCCTAGTCTAAGGAATAGTGTGTTTAGTAGCTATCAGGGTTTAAAGTTTAAACAACACCGATTGTGTCCTAGTCTAAGGAATAGTGTGTTTAGTAGCTGTCAGGATTTAAAGTTTAAACAACACCGATTGTGTCCTAGTCTAAGGAATAGTGTGTTTAGTAGCTATCAGGGTTTAAAGTTTAAACAACACCGATTGTGTCCTAGTCTAAGGAATAGTGTGTTTAGTAGCTATCAGGGTTTAAAGTTTAAACAACACCGATTTTGTCCTAGTCTAAGGAATAGTGTGTTTAGTAGCTATCAGGATTTAAAGTTTAAACAACACCGATTTTGTGTTAGTCTAAGGAATAGTGTGTTAGTAGCTATCAGGATTTAAAGTTTAAACAACACCGATTTTGTAGTTTTTTTTTCTGATAGTTCACGTTAATTATGTGATTTTTTAATCCCGCCGACTAAGTGCACGAATAACTTTTCCTTTAAGAAACTATCAGGTATATAGTCATTATAGCTCGATTAAACTGGGTCCGTGTCTTTGTCGTCATGTGGTCACTTCTGAATCCAAATGAGAATACCTCGTGACATGCATCGGCCGTGACCACACTCATCATTATGCGTTTATATACACATTTACTTTTTATTCAACATACAGTTAAGGTCTAAAATTCTGAAACTGTATTGTATATATATGGGTAGCCAGGCCACGCAGCGTCTTCACACCCTACGTGTTAAGCCTGGTTAGGCGGGATAATATTGCGAATTAGGGGTCGTATATGAAATGAAAGCAACTTACCCAGATCTCCACAATCCACGTTCCACTAATACTCACATGTGTGTCAGTGTAGAATGATGTGGAGTGTTTATTGTCTGTTCTGTGTGTGTTCTGAGTAATCGTTAATATTTTGGGAGAGCACTGTGGTAATTTTAAACTTAAAAAAAAAAAAGAATAGTAGCAAGGCGGTTGGGACAGAAAATTAAATTATGCGGTACGGTGACGAGGTCACACGAAAGAAATAAATTATGTCCACTAGGACGAAAAATAATTGTGCGCGCTGCTACGTGCGGCCGCCCGGTATTTATACCAATAGACGTACACGCCACGCCGCGGTAAGTAGCGAAACTAGAGCTTCAACTAGCGGCGTGTCTATAGCCCCCGCCTTGAAGGAATAATCCTTCAAAACAAGGAACAAACAAAGAAAAATAATAAAAAAATAGATATAAGAATATATGCATGCGGAAAATAAAAACTAAGAAAACCAAAAATAAAACAAATAACAAAAATAAAAAAAAGGAAGGAAAATAATATATGTCTATTGCGTTGGCAACGGACATAAGCGAACCACGGGTCTCTTATAAAAACCCTTTGATGTTTTGACCGTGGCCACCCGGACTATTCCATCCCGACCAGGATGGACCTCTGAAATGACACCAAGTTCCCATTGTAAGGGAGAAATCTTACCATCTTGTTTAATTACAACAATAGTTCCAAGTTTGACATTGTCGGATGAAACATTCCATTTTTGACGAGTCTGTAAGGTGCTAAGATACTCTAAGGACCATCTGTCCCAAAACGACTGCACAAGCTTATCGAGTAACTGATAACGTTCTAATAAATGCGACGGAGTATCTTCGACCGGCGGCGATGGTAAATACTTCAGTGGGGTAAGTGTTAAGAAATGAGACGGAGTGAGAGCCAACGGTTCCCCGGGATCTTGGCTTAAATTTACACAAAGCGGGCGAGAATTTATAATATTCTCTATTTGACACAAAACTGTAGTCATTTCCTCATAAGTAAGGATTTGATTACCTACAACGCGGAATAAATGAGATTTGACATTTTTAATCATAGGTTCCCAAGCGCCGAAATGTGGAGCGATGGGAGGGATGAATTGCCAGTCTATTTTATACTCAGACAATTCATGTGATAAACTATTTTTATAATCGTGTGAAGTAATAAATTTAAATAAGTCTGTAAGGTACGACTTCGCACCTACAAAATTAGTACCATTATCGGAATACATAACCGACACTGGACCGCGGCGAGAGAGAAAACGTTTAAATGCAGACATAAAACAAGAGGTACTTAACTCTGAGACTAGTTCGATATGTATGGCTCGCGTCGTCATACAAACAAATAAACATATATAACATTTTTGGCTACGGACACCACGACCGCGCCTTAACGTTATATTTAAGGGCCCGGCGTAGTCACAACCCGTATTAATAAAAGCCTTAGGTACCGTTTTCACACGTGACTGAGGCAAATCTGACATAAGTGGAAAAGTAGGTTGCGGGCGAGTGCGAAAACAAGCGTTACATTTATCGATACGAGAGCGAATAAGTCTACGACCGGAAATTATCCAATATTTTTGCCTAAGAAGACTTAATAATAGGTTAGGACCGGGATGACAGTTTCGTTTATGCCAATAATCTATAATTAAATTGACAATATGAGCCTTTTTAGGCAACAATACAGGATGGCGGTGGTCAAACGAGAGGTCAGTATTGGATAATCTACCGCCTACACGAATGACGTCGTCATATATAAACGGCTTTAATTTTTGAATATATTTCGGACATGATTTATTAGATTTTAATTTTTTTATTTCATCTTTAAAATAGACATTCTGTAAAGCAATTAAAATTTTATTCTCAGCGAAATCTAAGTCAGAAGTAGAAATAAATTTATTAAGAGGGAGACGTTTTAAAAATCTATAAATGTATACAACAATCCTAAGCAGCTTGCCCCACGAAGAATATTTAGGTGCGATTTTATATAAAAAATCTTCTTCTACGCAATCCAGAAGATTAGTAGAAGTAAGCGCGATAGTTTTTATTTCCGGGATATTATCAGAATTATCGACTTTAAACTTTTGGACAGGCCACTGATATACGTCCATGTCCATCCAAGGCGGACCAACAAACCACAGTGGATGTGTAACAAACTGCGAAGGTAACAATCCGCGAGAGAGGCAATCTGCCGGATTGGAGTTACCGGATATGTGATAAAAATATTTTGAATCTAATAAGTTTTGTATTTTGCTTATTCGATTCGCTACGAAAGTTTGAAAGCGGTGCGGAGAGGAATTAATCCAGTGAAGAGTAACAGTTGAATCTGAAAAGGCATATATATTTTCGATATTGATACGAGGAGAATAATTAGTTAAAACAGCACGAATTAATTTCGCGAGTAATAACGCGGCACATAGTTCGAGTCTCGCGAGAGATATAGTTTTTACAGGAGCGACCTTTGACCTTGAACATAACAACGTCGTGGTACAGTCGCCGTCGGTGTTGGCGTGCAGGTATACGACTGCGCCGTACGCCTGTTCACTTGCGTCGCCGAAACCAACTATAGAAACTCGACTATTTTTAAAAACATTTAAATGGCGGGGAAACCTGAGCTGATCCAAAAGTGACAACTCAGATTGAAATCTTGACCATGTGTTGATCACGTGATCAGGCGGCGTATCGTCCCAGTCAAGCTTTAGAGACCAAAGTTGTTTGATAAGAAGCTTGGCGAAAACGATAACAGGGCCAACGAGGCCGAGAATATCCCATAAACGGGCAATAGTGGATAGCATATTTCTCTTTGTACAAGAGCGCGAAGAGAGAGAGATAGTAAAGAAAAATACATCACTAGCGGGGAGCCATTGCATACCTAAAACTTTAAGAGAATCATCATTGTCAAGATTGACCGGGTCCGTAAGACGATATGACTCCGGCAAACACGACAACAACTCGCGACAGTTGGTTGCCCACTTGACCATCTCGAAACCACCGGCGGAAAACATATTAATAATTTGTTCGGCGGCTTCCGTAGCTTCCTGGACCTCCATGAAGCTGCTGGCCAAGTCATCCAAATATAAATCACGTAAAGCGAGCTCGGACGCTAAGGGATACTTAGTTTGCTCCTGCTTAGCAAGCTCATGAACTGTACGAATGGCTAGATAAGGACTGACACAAAGTCCAAAAAAGACGCGGCTAAAAGAAAAATATTTAAGCGGTTCATTTTTGTTAAAACGGTAAATTATTTGTTGAAAAGAGCGATCCTGTTCACGTACAATAATCTGGAGATACATTTGACGTATGTCGGCGGTGATGGCAATTTTAAAAAGACGTAGGTTTAATAAAATATTAAATAAATCGTTTTGAAGAGGTGGGCCAGTATGTAAAATATCGTTCAAAGAAACTTTAGAATCCGTCGGACAGCTGGCGTCAAGAACGACCCTCAGCTTTGAGGTCAGTTTGTCCTCTCGTAGTACACCATGATGAGGTATGGTATAACCCTCAGTATAATTTTTGGGTTCCGATATTTCACATAAAAAACCCTGGTTTATATAATCGAGAATAACCTCGTCGTATTGACGTTTGAATGCGGGATATTTAGTAAATTTGCGTTCTAGATTATAAAAACGTTTAGTTGCAATTTTAAGCGAATCGCCGAGGCGAGCGGGTTCTAAATTAAATGGTAAACTAACAATAAATCTCCCAGAGGGATCGCGGGACGTCGAAGAAGTATAATATTGTTCACATTGTTTATCTTGATCGGATAAAATAGGCTCGTCATTAACATCTTCTAACTTAAAGAACTTGCTTAGATCATCGTGAATGGAATCTGTGGTAGAAAAATAAGAAAGAGTACAATCAGATTCCGAGGATATTTCTGCTTCGCCCATAATCACGTACCCAAGAGTGGTAGAAAACGCTGAAGGCATATGCGGAGGACCGGTAATTTTTACCGGTAACAATAAGTCAACAAATAACTTTGCGCCGATCAATATATCGATACAGTCTGGTTGGCCAAACTCCTCGTCGGCAAGAGATAAGCCTCGTAAATAATCGATAGAATTTAAGTTAATTTTACAAGTCGGTAACTTATCGGTAATCTTGTCCAACACTAACGTCTCGATATCGTAAGATTGATCGGGATAAACACGAGATGAAAAATTAATAAAAACCTTACCTTTTGTACTGCTACAGTAATCACCCAATCCTTTGATAATTGTTTTACGATTGAGTTGATTCACACTTAATCCAAGTTTACGACAACACTCACTTGTTATGAAATGGTTTTGAGAACCAGGATCAATGATACACCGACACATTTTTAAGTTTCCGTAACGATCTAAAACATTTACTCGCGCCGTACCTAACAAAACACTACGAGAAACGAATCTTTTGTTTATGTCATTCGCGAAGTTAGCCGACATTAGCGATACGTTGCCAGCTGAACCATCGGAAGTGTGAGCGGGAGGTGTGTTTTGCTCGGGCCGTGCGGCGGTCGAGAACGAGACGAGAGAACTTTTTGCAGTTTGAGCGCATGAGGGTAGTCGTGAATTTGTATCTGGATTAGTCATATTTGGGTACTTTGTTTGATGCAAATGTAATAAACTATGATGTTTGTAATTACATTACCTACAAGTTTTTGCACTTTTACAATTACTCCACCTATGTTTTTGGCTGAGGCAATTGGTACAAAATTGTTGTTCTTTTATGAAATGAAGACGTTCGTTAGGAGAAAAATCGAGAAATTTAGGACAATTATAAATGTACTCATGAGAGTCTTTACACAATAAACAGTTTTCAGAATGGATATTTAAATAAGAATGAGCGATTTTAGGAGAAACATATTTAGGTTTTTCGTCTATTTTTACAGTAGGTTTAGAAGTGCCGGGATTTATACGTTGCATGATTTTAGCCTGCCCTTTTACGAAATTTATAAAAGTATCGTAGCTAGGTATGTCCACATCTCGGACGGACATTTCGAATGCCTTTGAAGTATCCTTATCCAAACGTTTTAAAGCAAGATATATGAAAATGTAATCAGATAATTTCTCAATATTTAAATCTTTTAGCGCGGCTATCGACGCGGCGAATTTATCAATAAAAGTTTCGATCATTGCTGCGCCGGCTGGATTGGGCAAAGGTTTTAGGTCAAAAATCTGGTCGAGAAAAGTAGTAGCTAAAAAACGCTTGTCTTCGTATTTGGATAATAATAACTTCCAAATCGTTTCGTAATTTTCGGAGGTGGGGGAAATGCCAGAGAAAACAAGTTGCGCTTTACCTTTTAACTTGCCGAGTAAATAATACAGTTTCTCAGATTTACTAAGTTTTGGATTACAGTGAATTGTATTTTTAAACGTTTCGTAAAAAATACCCCACTGAGTTGGATTACCAAAAAACTCTGGAATATCAATCGGCGGCAATCTAGGCTTTGAAGATTCAAAGCAGACTGTGTCGGGGTCTGATGAAACCTGAGTTAATTTATTTTTGATACGACGTACTCGACAATACAGGTCTTCGAAAGCACTCCATCCCGAAAAATTTGGTGAATAATCGGGATCCAGCTGTGTGTTGGTATCGTTTATATCTCGAAGACATTGCATGTAATCTTTGCGAATGTCATCGATAGTTTCGGAGCATGATAAAAACTCCTCGCGGCGTTCACTAGTATTAAGCGATGAAGAACTATCAAATATATTTTGTAAACGAGAAAAATAAGCTTCACGACACTTGTGCAGCATGGAAAGCTGAGAACCTAGAGACTTAACACCTTTAGACATAGTAAAATATGAAAATAGCCTACAAATAAAAAAAGAATAAATATAAAAATGCGTTGTTAATTTAAATTTAAATTAACAAAATGATAGAAAATTAATAAATTGCGGTGGCGACACAAAAAATAAATAAATTATGTAGGTACAAAAAAAAAACGCGGGTTTAAAAGTTAAATTTACCACATGCATAAATCACAAAATTTTAGGAAAATGCGGGGTTACACGTAAACGTGTGATAAAAACGAAGAAATTTCTAGAAAATGAGGAGTTCATTCCTCACAGGAGGCACCAAAACTATAGCCAGGCCACGCAGCGTCTTCACACCCTACGTGTTAAGCCTGGTTAGGCGGGATAATATTGCGAATTAGGGGTCGTATATGAAATGAAAGCAACTTACCCAGATCTCCACAATCCACGTTCCACTAATACTCACATGTGTGTCAGTGTAGAATGATGTGGAGTGTTTATTGTCTGTTCTGTGTGTGTTCTGAGTAATCGTTAATATTTTGGGAGAGCACTGTGGTAATTTTAAACTTAAGAAAAAAAAAGAATAGTAGCAAGGCGGTTGGGACAGAAAATTAAATTATGCGGTACGGTGACGAGGTCACACGAAAGAAATAAATTATGTCCACTAGGACGAAAAATAATTGTGCGCGCTGCTACGTGCGGCCGCCCGGTATTTATACCAATAGACGTACACGCCACGCCGCGGTAAGTAGCGAAACTAGAGCTTCAACTAGCGGCGTGTCTAATGGGTATTGAGTTTAATTGTCTTTAGTGCTAATTTAACCCAATAAATAACAAGTTAAAGGTTTAATAAAGTATATAGTGGATAATAAAGTAAAATATCATCACAATTAACTAGAATTTTTGAGCCTTTATAAGTCAACATTTTAATATGACAATTGAGATAATTGCTAAGCTTGAAATCTCAGACGAGCCTCCTTTTTTCGTCTCCCGAATTTATAGCAAATCCACGGACAGAAACCACGCTTATAAAGGATTTATTTATTTAGATCCATATTTAGCCAACTTCACATTGTGGCCCATCATGACAAGTAGCAAACTCGTCGATGTCTCTATTATCACGATAAATTTATTAATATATTGTGTCTCAACCAGGAATCTAAGATTCCAGAGGCAGTCCCGAGTTTTTACAATTTAAAATATTACTTTATCATTAAAATTATTTATTACCAAAGAACTTCAATAATAAAAAAATAGTTGATAAGTACAAATTAGGCCATTTAATCTACCTACTTAAATAATAATAAAAACCCACTAAAGATTGTGCTAGTTTTTCTAAAAGGCCTACTAAATAGTAAATAATAAATAAATGTTCAATTCAATTTACAAAAACTCCAGTTCAATTTAAATTACTTTACTAAAGATATAGGATATAGAGGTATACTAAAAAAAACGTAGAAGAAAACCTGATTTTGGATTTAAATGTTAATATTATTGCAGTGGTGCACGAACTATTTCTAAGTTACTACAGGGCGCAAATTTAATAATCTAGCCATGGGGTATATAGCGTACTAAGATAATTACATATATGTCATCTTTAACTTTATTAAAATTGGGCCAATATCATATGCATAAAAACAAGACAACATATAGTAGTGCATTCTTGGGTTTTAAGGAACACATATACCAACTTTTATTAAATTCCGTTAAATAATAGTAGTTAAGTTTTAGGTCACTCAGCGTGCTATGGAGAGATCTATGCTCGGTATTCCACTGATAGATAGAATCCGAAACGTTTACATTTGTCGAAGAACTCAAACTTAGCTAAAATGGCAATATACCGAATGTCTGTCGCAAAACCCAATAACAGTTGACCAGCTACGGCAAGACTCAGTATGGAACGACCCTCCGGCCTTATGGCTGGATGTCGGATGCAGTGGAACGTCACAGGCTGATGATGATAATGATGAATAGTATGTATAGCCGTGAAGGTAAGATAGACTGACAGAGTGACAGTATTTCGCACTTACGATATTAAGTCCGTCCCTAGTATATATTGTGCAAAATATTTTAATTAATAAATATTTAGTATTAATGGATATCATATTTTTTCTTTTTCTCTATCGGTTGTTACGCTACAATAACTTTATTACAGGTTCATCTTTACTTTTTTTACAGACATTTTCTACGGTTACTCGAGATATTAATAATAGGTCTGTGAAGTTGTGAGCAGTTAGCATTCCTGCATAGCATTACTTGGTGTTGTTGATCCCCATTTTATATAAAAACATGGTCAAACTACTTTTATAGTTATTATTTATTATTCATTGCTATTTATTTATTATGGTAATAGTAATGTTGTTAAATAAATAAATTATCGCATAGATACTAAATAACGAAATGTTAAGAGTTAATAGTTATTTAAAAGTAAAGTATCATCACGACTTTTTCGGGATGGTCAGAAACCACTTATAAATAGCGAATTCACATTTAGCCAACTTTAATATAGGCCAATCATGACAAGTGGCAAGCTCGTCGATGTCTCCAGCGCACCAAACTCGAAAAATATTAAATAAATGTATTTATTTACATTAATTTTTGTGCCACGCCCGGGAATCGAACCCGGTACCTAAATCCACGGACTTAACCGCTAGACCACGGTGGCAGTTATTTAATCAAGTATTCTAAATACATTCATCATTTTAGCGCCTAGAACACAAAGTCCTAGGAGTGCAATGGGTATTCCAATACTTTTAATACCATTAAAAAATTTACTATTGTTCCTCCTAGGACAGGAATTAATTTGTGAATATATTTTTTTAAAACCTCTTATATATATCAAAATGTATACAGTCTTAACTGTTGGGCCGCAAGACTAGTAGTTTACAGTTATAGTAATGGTTTGGAATCTTCTATCACATTCACAAAGATTAGCTGGTTATAAAAAATCTACAGGCAATAAAACCTTAGTTACCTTGTAGGTTAACTATACTAGTACGATCACGACCGTATTCCTTGCGAGGTGGTTAGAAACCACGCTTTTTGTATGAAGCCAGTTAACATTTTGCCAACTAATAGGCCCATCATGACAGACGAAGTCTCTAGCATACTAGGATCGAAAAAGGTCTAAATATTTTTTTTTTTAAATCCATGTATTTCTACGGCATTAATCACTAGACCACGGAGGCAGTCTGTAGGTTAACTATAAAGTGCAATAAAGCAGTTATAAATAAATAATATTTGGCATTCCAAGTGAAGATGTTAAAAAGTAGGAAAAGATGGTCAGCCATTGGTGTCACGTTACTCATTCACACAGCGATGTGGTAACGCTAATTAAATCACAATGTCCCACTTTATTACACTAGGTTCACATAACATTGTAAACTTATACACTAGTTTTACATAGACATTGCCCAACTCAAAGCAAATTAAACAACTAACTATTGTTATTACATCGATATTTTTAAACAGTTCTTTCGATTTTTTAAATAATTATATTCGTATATAGCAAAGTCATGACAGTAAGAAATAACGTCGTTTGACAACAAAGAATATTTCTAGTTGAATTATAAATACAAATATATAAACTAAATACCTTAAAAAAATCAATATTTAATAAATGTACTATTATAGAAATGTCCTATCAGATGTGGTCCTAAAAAGACTGGCAACATTTCCTTTCTGTATAGCGAGGCACGTTGGAATAAATAACTGCCAGCCTGTCACCAAACTTTTATATCAACCGCAGCTTTTTTTTTTCTGAACCGCCGAAGCCGCTAAAACCAGGGCTAGTTGAATCTCTCTTCTGTTCCACCAACATGAAACAACAGTATTTATATTTTTTCTAGCAACAATGATTATAAGATTTGTAAAATGAAGTCAAATTAGGTACAACATTCAATTTAAAGCGATAAAATTAGTAATAAATACTTAATTCGCAAGAACGCAAACCTTGGTCCTTAAAAGCAACTTAAAAATGCTCATATAAGTGGGAATGTATACAAAAAAGGTAAAAGTCCAAGCACAAAATGTGGCAAAAACTGGTCTCATTAAATCTGGCACAAATACCACGTGGCCAGGTTTGCCAATGTTGACAACCTTACCAACACATTCTTAAGCTTCGATTACACTAAGCTCTGTGGTGTAATATTAATAAATAAACCATATATAATTCATTAACGGCCCCTGGCTGACTGAAATCGCAAACGTTATAAAGTAACTGAAACTATATTGAAACTGTCTGTGAATAATGTAATCCACTATTTAGAGTTTAGACAATCTAACATTTGCGCCTAAAGCAATAGAATGCCCCCGTAGCGCTTGTTTAAAACTAAAACAATCCCATCCACAAATTGTCAGCAAATAATTAAAAATATACAGACCGTACGTCAAGGAATTTAATTCCCTCCCCATTTTGTTGAAATATCGTTAGACATTCACAAGGCAATAAAGTCAAAAATTGAACAATGCATGCGATATGTCAACGTAACGTCCGCTCGTTCTTTAGCTAGCTCTTATAGTGACAGTATGCTATGCGATATTGAACCTTAATCAATTATTAAAAAATATATATTGTTTGGTGTATGTTAATTACAATCTCCTAGTTTTAATCATTGCGTAGATAAGACAGTTATTCCTATGTAGATTGTACTGTGATCGGCATTCGCCTGTTATGAGAGTCAATACTCTATACATATAGAGATCTAGTAAAGATCATCACATGTCTGACAGTATAACCGAGTGTGGAGTTTACTGTAATATGTTTCGCTTGTATGTTTGTTCATAAACTCTCGAGAAATAAATTCTTGCACATCTTTATTATTGATGATCTAGGAACTGTAATGATGATGATGCTAATATGACAAAAATAATTTCCAAAATAGCGTCTTCCAAGTGTAAAACAGGTCTTAATGGCATTACCAAATAGATGTTCAGAACGACAGTGAACAAGTCAATATAGCGGTCGGTCCACAGAATGTCTAATGAGGCTTACCTTCACAGCGGTTGCCAAATTCCACACTTTTTTGAATAAACAACGCACGCGATTAGGGATTACGAAAGGCATTGCTAATCTTATTGAAGTCGTCGTGGTTAGAATTATAAATATCTTTTACTTTTGTTACTGAGACAGTATTAACCGTTACCTTTATTGCTGCAGGTATAAGAATGTGGGGTTTGATCTTACGATATCTACTTTACATTATTCATTTTAAACCTGCTACAAGTTAATCTAGTATATTATAATTAAGTATTTCAGACCAGTAGCCCTATTCTGTTACTTAGTCGCAAACCTTATTAGTGGACTTTTTATTTTACGTCAGATGTTAAGTTATAATTATAAAATATTATTCAATTCTCAACTCTATAAGCGCTTAACATTGACAGCGGCCGTTCAAATATCAACTTTAATAGTTAACGGATTCCATTATATAATGTTTGCGACTAACTAACAGAATAGGGCTACAGGATTATAAAAGCTAATAAAATTGACAGCATTAACTGTAACTTATTGCATGGACCTTTTATTTAAGTAAATTTTTATTATTGATTGCTAAAAGTGACAAATATGGCCAAGAAGTTTTGTATCCTCAAAAGTCTTACCTGTGTGTTTAATGTAAAAATCCTGATAGTGCATTAAACTGTAATAACATAGAGCTATGGAAAGTGAACCAAAAAAACTAATTCAAATAATAATACCAATATTCAAAGAAAATACTATAGAACTATTAAGTTTCTTATAGGTTATTGTCAACGCGTTTGAAAATCTATAAAGAAACTTGTAAAATGACATCAATTGTTATTGAAATAACAATATTTATGGATTTAATATATGTTATTTGTATTTTAAAAATAATAACAGTCAAACCAAACACAAACTCCCTATATCAAAATTATTATAAAGTTTTTTTATAAAATTTTGAATTTAAAGTGGTGATATGTGAAAGAATCCTATAATTAATATATAAAAAAATGGGTAAAAGAAGCCCTAGCTTACCTATCAATATGACATAAATAAAACAATAGCTGAAGGTGCATTAAAAAGCCATCTAAACAAAAGGGCATGTATGAAGAGGTTGATGAATGTCGAAGAAGCGAAAGAGGTGTGTGATCGTGACAAGTGGCGCTCAATTGTCTCTGCCTACACCGCAAGGGATTTGGCGTAAATATATGTATGTATGTCATATCGAAAAAAAAACTTTTAATACCTCAAAACTAGATAGTTCAAATCACCCCAAATATCATCAAAATTCACAAAGGTTTAGGAGGGTAGAAACGTATGGCCTTTTGTATAGGAATTTGAAGCTAAAAATTAAAGGCTAGTAATTAATAGGTACGTGTGATAAAATTGAAGAATATGGTGTGTTACAAATGGCATAAAATGTAAAGAGAGTCCGTGCCGATAGACGTGGTAGCGTCCGCGATAGAATTCGCCTCTTGCAAACCTGTTTGGTACACGCATACCAACTTGACGGGTTGCGTCATGCGCACAAGCGGGCATGCTAAGAAAAAATGCCAGTTAAGACACACTTATCTGCTACAACTCGTACGGTTAGTGCGAGTTGAGGAGATTGAAATTCCGCAAGATGTACAAATTTAGATAGGCCTACTCATGAGGTAAATATTACTGGTAACAATAATAATAATAATAAATTCTTTATTGTACAAAACCAAAACAAGTGCAGGTACATAGGCGAGCTTAATGCCGTAAATGCATTTTCTACCAACTAACCTTTGTGACTGAGATATGTAATAAGCGGGTGCAGAATGTTACGAAGAAAATAGATAGTTGAAATTATTTATTACTATATAAAACACAAATTAATTACATACATATAAGAACTATATTTATACATAAATAAATAAATGTCATACGTAAACAAATAAATATATACCTATATATAAAATACATATATTCATATATATAATAAGTGAGTTATGGCGAATTATTCTGTTTATGAAGTAAGTATTTGTATAACTTAACTTTAAATATTTTAAGAGATGATGCTTGTCTAATAATTAAAGGAAGTCTGTTCCACTGGCGAGCTACGGATACAGTAAAGGAATCTGAATATCTGCTGGAAGAGTGGGGAGGGATTTTAAGTAGGTTATTATGGGAAGAACGAAGTGAAAGGCTGTGAGAGTCACATAGGAATTGGAAACGATCTTTTAGGTAAGGGGGTGCATTAGGATTATAAAGAATACTGTAAAGAAACGAAAGACTATGTGCAGACCTGCGATTTCGGATATTAAGCCATTTTAACTCTTTTCGAAAATGAGATACATGATCATACTTACGCAAGCCAAATATATAGCGAATGCATAAGTTGAGAAGGCGATCGAGTTTATTTAGTAGCTCTTGTCTCTCTTAATAATGTTTCTTGTAAATTGGATAGATTATTATTAAAAAGGAATCAGAAAAAAGTTACTATTTTAATACAATTCAATTTAGATAATGTGTACTGGTAACTTTTAAAATATCAAAGGTCGATTTTAGTTTATTAGCGTAAAATATCATTTTAACAATAATAATAATATGTATTATATAGGACAAATGAGCATCAAATATTGTCTTTAAACAATAATTTATTTCAAAACTTTATTACACGAAGTACAATGGCGGATTTAATGCTGCTAGACATTTTATGACAGCCAAACTTTGCGGATAAATTAGAACGATTTTTCTTATTAGAAATTATAGTTATGTATAACCACTTTACAAAATATCTGTCTTTTGCAATTTTTGTCGCAATCTCGTGCGAGTATATTTTGTGCGATCGGACAAGTAACCCAAAAAATGTGGACAGAAAATTGTTCACACAATTTGGCTTCAAAGCGTGTTGCAACGATCTTATAAGATTTATATTCTGTTTTGGGTAATACTTTATTATTGTTAATTAATACCGTTTTGAAATATTTGTAAGGTGATATGAACAGGTACATGGGTATCGCTTGTGCCATGTGGGATTTTGCTGTGTGGTTTAATTTTGTATAGGATGTTGTAGTTTTGCTTATTGACATTGTTGTGTCACTGTTTATAAACACTTTACGGTTCCAATGTTTTTAAAAAGAGTAAGTTTAGTGGGCGCAGTGGTGACTCGGTTGTAAGAACGCCTTCATTAAAATCCTACAAAGGTCGGTTCAAATCAACAAGTACCAATGAGAAATATACTTTTCTTACGTGCATTTGTCATAGATTTACAATACCACCGTTCCCGTGGTCTAACCGTCGGCCCCGGTTCCACTAATACCAACTTGCGGAATCGTTAATAAATTGTCGTTAATAATTGACATTAGATCTTTGCCAAACCGTCTGGCCAGCCTGCCGAGTAAAGTAAAGTATCATCACGACCGTATCCCTTTCGGGGTGGTCAGAAAGCACGCTTATAAAGAAGCGGATTCACATTTAGCCAACTTTACTATATGCCAGTCATGACAAATGGCAAGCTCGTTGATGTCTCCAGCGTACCAAACTCGAGATATATTACAAATAAATTAAATATTAATTTAAATTAATAAATATTATTGTGTCCCGACCAGGAATCGAACCCGGTACATCCGGGTCTAAATCCAAAGACTTAACCGCTAGACCACGGAGGCAGGCGAGTGTGGGCCAAATTATCCAGATATATGTTCTGGAAGGCCCATCCCCAACAGTGGGGGTCTAGGGCGTGTTCTAGGGGCTGTCATAAAAATTAAAATAAAAAGTAAAGATTGACAAACATGGTATACTCGTATACATAATGCCATGTTCTGGGTAAAAGAGTTCCTGAAAGATCAACCCACCTCTAATGCTTAGGTATTGAGTCACTACATATTCGATAACTAGACAAATGCCTTTCTGAACAACGTAATGGAAGATATCATAATGTTAAACTTATTTTAACTTCACTAACAATTTGTGCCGATTCATTTCAATAATACCTACTTATAAATTTAATAATTATTATCATATGCTAATGGCGACGGATTGTTATTAAATACAGAATTATTGTGTCATCATTTTATGTTGTATGTTATGTCAACAGTCCTTCACGAGTGTTATATTGCCAATTAGTAATAAATAAATAAATAAATAAATAAATAAATATTTTCAGACAGGACACACAGCGCCATCTAATTTCCGTGGTAAGCAACGAGGCTTGTGTTACAGAAACTAGATGGTTGATAAACTACATATTATACTTTTTTTTTTTGTAAATATATACATATTATACATATAAACACCCAGACCGAGACAAATTATACAATGTACAACTTGCCCCCGGTGGGAATCGAACCCACGACCTCCCGAGTTCACGGCAACGTTTGTTACCCCTAGACCACGGAGGCGGTCATATAAACAATTACTTATATATGTAATATAAACAATTACATAGTAATATAAACAATTTTATTTATTTATTTATTAGATGCTCATAACAAGCTCAATTTTGCTTAGTTTATTTATTAGATGCTCATAACAAGCTCAATTTTGCTTAGTTTATTTATTAGATGCTCATAACAAGCTCAATTTTGCTTAGTTTATTTATTAGATGCTCATAACAAGCTCAATTTTGCTTAGTTTATTTATTAGATGCTCATAACAAGCTCAATTTTGCTTAGTTTATTTATTAGATGCTCATAACAAGCTCAATTTTGCTTAGTTTATTTATTAGATGCTCATAACAAGCTCAATTTTGCTTAGTTTATTTATTAGATGCTCATAACAAGCTCAATTTTGCTTAGTTTATTTATTAGATGCTCATAACAAGCTCAATTTTGCTTAGTTTATTTATTAGATGCTCATAACAAGCTCAATTTTGCTTAGTTTATTTTCTTATTACTACTGCATTGTCATAATATAGGTTATTTATATATTATATTGTTTACAAAACGATTATTACTAGGTAAGTATTATATAATTGAACTTATAATAAAATCATAGTAATTTATTAAATAATTACCTGCTTTAAATGAGACAAGTCTAGCAACACTTTTTCGTCACTCGTTTAGATTAATTTCAATAAGTAACACTTTTTTTCGTCTTCAAACTGTACTTCCCAATATATTATACTTATAGGTATGAAGCTTTTGGATATTTTTTTCTCTATATAGCAACTCGTGATGAGAACCTACATACGAGTATATGCCGTCTATTAAAAGATTATTGTATGTCTAAAACACTTCCAAACAAAAAGCAAAACAGCTTCATTAGATCGTTGTGGCATAAAAAGTGAGCTATACAAGAGGCCAGCAACAAACAGTACATTGTTGTTCGGAATCTCTTTGTTGTTGCTGTCAAAATCGAAGAACAATTCTGTTCTAAGGCCAGAAACATTCATCAATTTTTAACGAATTATTTCCTTGAGACTTGTTTTAAAGAGGATGCCAACTTAATTAAATTAAGGATCAAATAATCTTAGCATAATATAATAGAGATCAAGTAAGAGACGAATGATAACTAAAACAAGTTGCTGGGATGAGGGTGGCAAATGGTAGCATACGAAGCGTAGTTTTGAGAGCTTATATCCACCAGGTGAAGGATGGAATAGTATAGATAAATAAATTATAATTTACGTTTATTAACAGCAACTGTATCTATTCCTAGATGTCTCTAATTTCCTTTCAATGATTGATAAAAAAAAAAAAAAAAAAAAAGTTATAAAAAAAAAAAATACAATGGTTAAGCTAGCTAAGTTAATGAAACTATGCTACACAAATTTATAGACAATAGTAATTCTAATGGCCTCTACACCAACGAATTAAATATTTCATAACAGAATACCCCACCATGAGTTATTACGTCTATTATTACAGGTCCATCTCAAAAACAATAGAACTACACAATACTATCTCGAATTGATTGTGCCAAAGACTTTTACTAAAAAACACGTAAATTTACTTTTTGGAGAAACAATAAATAAAAAAGATGCAATTTATGTAACTATGAATGGCACAGTCTGATAAGGTTTGCGAGTGAAAGTTTTAGGGCTGGTCTGTCAAACGTAACATTACACGAAGTTAATGACAAGTTGCCACTGTAAAATATAGAGATTAATTTCATAGCAATTCATGGTTTGGTTTTGCCAGAGTGCATTGAAAGAGGCATTAAGTGCAGCATAGTGTTTTAGGTTCTTAACGAGAGTCTTATAATCAATCCACAGCATTTCTATTTTTCCATTATATAAAACATACTTAATACATACAAGTTTTGGATGCAGTAATATTAAACCTAATATATGTATGTATTTTTGGATAGAGCAAATAATTATTTTAATTAAGAAAAAACGTCATTTTTGAAACACGATTTTAATAAACAGTAGTTACACACTAGTGATGCTCACAAGTATTTAATCGAGTCCCGTAACATTACTGGCAAAGGTAAACAACGTGAAGACAACGCGGAAGAGTAACAGAGTCGGTTGTTAGCATAACTTCCCACTCTGCCATGAGAAACTAACACTTCTCTCACGGTATTATCAGTTTGAGACAAGCATAGTCTTAAAAACGTTATTTATTATAGAAGAGGATTAAAGTCCAAGAATAGGAGGAAGATAGTTTTACCAAAATTTATGACGATATTTATACATCGTCGTTTAGACTTACTCGATTAGTTGGCAAAAATTAATACGATTTTAAAATAAATAATAACATAAGCATGCTAGCCAAAATCCAACTCAGCAACCTCTGCAACATGTTCAGCTATTCGTAGGCATTTTGTGTACCGCGGTTTAACTACAAATATAACCTTTAAGGGACAAATAAGCGCGCTAATAACCCACTATAATAATTCTATGCAGCTTGGGCATTATGTTTTGCAATACATTTTTGTTCTCCCTACGTCTGTGAGCGTATTATATTGTTATAATGTTGGCAACACTTGCGTATAAGATTAGCTCAGATTTAGTACAGATGGGTTTTTTGTCAGATTTAATGGAAATATTCTTATTGTTATAGTTTGGGAATGATGATAACAATCGATGGTATTTGGAAAAATCTTGTTGCAAAAACCGTTTTACCTCGCCAATTGGCGTATGCTTATTTTGTAGTGATATACGTGGCTGCCAAATGGATAGCTGTAAACCGTTATTTAGAAAACTCGGTATTCTGACTACTCCGTGTTTATATATCTATAAAATAGCAGTATTCGTCCGAAAGTACCCAAGCCTTTTTAAAACGAACGGAAAAATGGGTTACCGAGGTCAAAGATACAAAGACAAACTATGTACCCCATCTCAACGCTTGGAGATTTACTCAAAAAATTGTTACTGTATGGCAATTAAAATACACACATCAAAAGTGTCTAGGGATCAACATATATTTTTGCAATAACTTTTCTCCTGATTGATATTCATTAAAATTTTCTTTAAGGATTGATCAAATAAAATGTTTTCGTTTGTCTACAGTAACGATAAACCAAGTCACCTTTGCATTAGTAAAAAAAATTGCCATTTTCCTAATAAAGGGATTTTTGACATTTGAACCACTAACATTAAAGTTCGAAAAAAAGACTGAAATAACAGTTTTTTTTTAAATTTTATTGGGTAACTTAAACAATTAATAATCCGTGTTTCTACCGCGAACACTAACAACACAAGAACATCGGTTTGGCATACTCAAAATGAGTTCATCCAAATCACGCTGTGGAATGGCCGCCCATGTTCGTTGCAACAACAAAAAAAGGTCTTCTTGCGACTGGATACCCTCCATATTCGGCAGAGCTCTTCTCTGAAGAATATCCCATGCATGCTCAATCGGGTTCAAGTCTGGCGACTGAGCAGGCCAGGGCAGGACATTGATGTTAGCTGCGGCGAGAGTCTGTCTTACAACTCTTGCGGTGTGCGGTCGTGCATTATCATGCATTAACTGAAATAAGGGACCGATATGCACTTGTAGAGGAACGATGACGTCTGATACAACCGTCTCAGCATAAATTTGAGCGTTGAGGTTGCCTCTGATCCAAATCAACTCAGTTCTTCCGCCGATCGAAATACCCGCCCATACCATGATGGTTCCACCACTATAAGGATGGACTTCCTGGCAGGATTTTAATCGCTGTTGGCGTCCAGGGGTTCTCCAGTGTCGTATACGTCTTGTATCCGGCCTCATACCAAAACGAGACTCATCAGAAAAGCACACGAAACGCCATTGTTCTTCTGTCCAATTTCTGTGTTCAAGAGCCCATTGATATCGAGTCCTACGATTGTGCATTGCTATAGGTGGTACCCGTAGCGGTCTTCGGGAATGAAGGTTCACTTCATGCAAGCGGTTTCTGACTGTTTGGTCGCTAATTAAGTTCCCTGAAGAGCGATGAAGGCTCACGGCTAACATCATGGCGGTTATTGTTGGAGTTCTTCGAGCTGTGATTTGAATGTATCGGTCTTGTCTCCGTGTGGTGCAGCGATACCGTCCTCCATGGCGCTCAGCCACGGTACCAGTGGTTCGGTAACGTGTCCAAAGTCGACTGATAACACTCTGACTTGTATTCAGAGCTAAAGCCACAGTACGTTGCCGGGAACCAGCTTCTATCATTCCCACGGCTCTGATCATTTCTTCCCTGCTTAAATGACGTCGCCGCTCCATAATAACGTTGGTTTTAATCAGTAGTAGGGAAACAGTAGCACTAATAATGTCTTCAATGCGTCTTATGTTTTTATAGGGAAAATATTGACAGCTGATTTTCATCTTTTACTCGAATTTGATTGACAGTTCCTGTTTTAAATTATGAAATGCACCAAAAAGGATCCATATAAATTTATAAAATCATAAATTTATTACAAAGCCACATCTCAATCACAAGAAATCCGCATAAACATGCTTGATCCCTAGACTTTTTTGATGTGTGTATTTAATCATTTGCCATCTGATCTAAAAGTATTAAATGTAAGGAATTTTCAAAAAAAGTTATTTAAGCTATTGGTACTAAAGGTATACTATTCAAATAAGGAATTTCTTAGTGATGTACTTGAGTAGGATAATTAAATTAGTATCATAAATAATATCATAATAAATCTTTGACATAATATAAGTAGGTAATTAACATGTAATTTTGTGATCCATTTTATTTTTTATTTTTATGTATTTTTATGTGTTGAAACTATTGACTGTAAAGTACTATATAGATGTAAATATTTTGACGCTGCATGACGGCAGGATACGCCGACAACTACTACTACTAGCCACAATATGTACCGTATTCTAGAAAATAAATGTTTTGATTTTGATTTTATATAATAGTAAATATTGACGATGAAGAAAGGGCAAATTCTACGGAAATATGTTCTGGGAGGCCAAAACTTTGTTCTATGTTTGTTTAATTTTTTTATCAATATTTTATTGGATATTTTCGTATTAAACTTACCTTGCTACCACAAAAAGGTCAGTCGCAGCTTAGCTTAAACCATAAATATCTGTATTTAACACTAAATAATATTATGTCACTATTGTTTTGTGGTAGACTACGTTACATAAATTACTTGATAAAATACTTATATACAAATAAATTACTAGATGATAACTTCGTACCTTTTTTTTATATAAGCGTTCCTGTATTATATACGTAAAGGCAAATTAATCAGAAAAGTATATGGAAAGAAACATAATAGCAATTACTTTTTTTTTATTTGTACAATTATATTTTCTAAAGGCGGACAAAACAAATCTTTAGGTTCATTTTCGGGTTTTGGCCAGAAAAAAACAGGTCAAGTAGACCAATCGGGATGAAACTTTGGGAATATCGTGTGTGAACATCGGCGAAGGTTCTGGCTGTTCTGTCATCTGTGGGGCATACCGACCGAGTACCGAGAGATGGTAGTGAAAAATAATAACATTCTAATCAAATCAATAGACCCGGCATGACAAGTGGCAAGCTATCTAGCGTACCAAACTCGAGAAATATCACAATTAAACAATGTCCCGACCAAGAAACGAAATCGGTGCCTCTGCGTCTTAATCCACGGACTTAACCGCTAGACTACGGAGGCAGTTGGTAAGGTGGTACGTGTGAGAATTGTGTTATGTAATATGATAATTAATATATTTTTAGGACTGTCCTATAAATTCCAATACCATTGTCATCCCACTGTACTGTTACATTTTAAGGTATAACGTTTATTTTTAATTAGTATTATAAATGAATTGGTTTAACCTTGATTTGTCTAATTGGAAAGGTTAAGCCAACAAAAAATCTTATTAAATAAAAAACCTGTCTCTACATTGGTATTTACAAAAATGCACAAAGTCCTTGGCGTAACAAATAAACAATAAAGTGTATTTTGACTTATAAATAAATTATTTTATTATTTATCTTTATAATGCTGCCAGTATCCTTCGTACTTTGCTTTTCGTAGTAATTTGGAGCAAAAAGTAAAAGTAAAGTATTATCACGACCGTATCCCTTTCGCGGTGGTCAGATACCACGATTTTTTTAAGAAGCCATTTCACATTTAGTCAACTTTACTATAGGCCCATCATGACAAGTGGCAAGCTTGTCGATGTCTCTAGCGTACCAAACGTGAGAAATATTACAAATAAATTAAATAAATTTGTGTCCCGAACAGGAATAGAACCCGGTACTTTAGAGTCTAAATCCACGGACTTAACCGCTAGACCACGGAAGCAGTGATTTAGAGCAAGTAATTTATTTATATATTTTTTTTATTTTAATTTTTGACTGCCTCCGTGGTCTAGCGGTTAACACCATAGTTTTAGATGGCTGAGTTACCGGGTTCGACTCCTACAACACAATAATTTATTTGTGATTTTGCTTGAGTGTGATAGGTACAATAGAGTCATCGACCAGTTTGTCACTTATCATGATGGGCCTATAGTAAAGTTGGCTAAATGTGAGTCCGCTCCTTCGAAAAGCGTGCTTTCTGATTACCCCGCAAGTGATACAGTCGTGATGATACTTTACTTTTACTTTTATTTTAGTTTTCTATTTAATTGTATTTTATTTGTTATTAAGTAGTTTGTAATTTGATTTTATTTCTTCGAATGAATATAATAAAAACATATTTACCTGTTAATTATTCAGCAAATAGGTATCCAAGTTCATAACAAATAACACAAAATTATTTTACTATTCACTTTAAAATAACATAATATTGGTTAGATGACGCGTAGGTACATTCTCTATTAGAAACGTAAAGAAACTTAATTAATTAATTTTAATAGTTCAATAATCACAATATGAACTAAAAAACGTCAAAAGTTTATTTCAACTATTCCAAGCACAGAGTTATTTCGCTTGTTGAAATTATGTTTTCGTTCTGCGCACGCGTGGCACGGACCGCGCAGGAGGACAATTCCAAGACCACTGCCTTCGCTTGTCCAATAAGACGGAGGCATTCTCTTGGAGAAATAACCCGCACAAATTAAGTAAGCTACACGAACACGTATAGCGGTGCTCGTGTAATGTAATGGTTAGCGATGTAACCTTCAAGTGGTCGTAGAGTCACATGTTTAAATGATAAATATCGACTATAAGAAAAAAAAAATTGGCATCTCAAAACTTAACAGTTTGTATAGTGATGCCTGATGAAATAAATGTCTTAATTAAACAGCAGCTTTCTTCTAATCCATCATCATCATCCTCGCCAAGCCGTCTGGCCAGCGTGGCGAGTGTAGGCCAAATTCTCCAGATATATGTTCTGGAAGGCCCATCTCCAGCAGTGGAGGTCTAGGACACTGTGTTCTAGGGGCTGTAATGATGATGATTTCTTCTAATACTTTTATTTCTCAAATTAACCACAAAACCAACACGCATCAATATCCATTATTTTTCTACAGACGCTTCTAACCATAAACTATATCGAAAATCTTCTTAATCTTATTTTAACGTCCCACCATGGACAAACTATTTTTATTGTTTTTCAACAATGCCAATTCTTTTTGTCATTTCCGACATTATGGTATCATAGCAAAAGTTCTTATCAATAGAATCACATATTAGTGTAAGACCATACAAAGTCAAAGTCAAAGTCAAAATATCTTTATTCACGTAAACCTATTACAGGCATTTATGAAACGTCATTAATTTAATTATTTTGAATGATTCTACTCCTGCTAGTAGAAGACTAAGCAGCAAAGTGGTCCAATAAGTAAGCTGTTAGCAGAAGACCAGCAGCTTAGCAAATTCCAGTGACCTGTTAATGTTTAATCTGACTGAGAAAGGAATCTGCAAGGAAAACTCAGCTATATCAGATTTACAAAATAAAAACATATACAGAACTGCACCACAACGATCAATTATTAACCTTTTAAATTTAGTTAACAGTACCTATGAAAATACAATACCTGGTACAGCAGTAACCCACCTGGCAAGTCAGAATTTAGGTAGACTACATGCCTATGTGCAACCCGAAAGTCGACAAAACGCAAAAACCTCTGTTAATTTAAGAACAATAAATTGAACGTGTTCGGCAGAGGTCCCAGGCCCCCACAGCAGCACCCGATCACGGACATAACGCATGTGCCAGCCATCCCCCCGCTCAACCAGGCCCTTAGGGTGCGGACCGGGACCCGACACACGTGCCACCACTGCAATGACCTTCTAAGGAAGGGGCGACCACCGGACACGCCACACCATGAGAACCTGAACACTAAGAATGACTTTCGAGACACACACAAGCATAAACATAACAATTACTTCCTAAGTACCCAAATGTTGCCATGCAATTCCGTTAACAAACTTATATATTAGTTAATAAAATAATAAATACATAATAGTAACTAAATGTTACATAAAAAATAATTATATTATAATAATAAGGTAATAAAAAAAAATATTACTGTATCACAATAAACAGTATTTACTAATTAGTCAATAATGTATTAGTAACTAATTGTTACATTCAAAATATTTCTACATAATAACTGTAAAGTTAATCAAAAATAAAAATAGATTATTAAAAAAGAACCTAATGTGCTATTAACTAATTCTCTAATCTTTGCAGAGCGGCAATATTCCACACATCTTTGTCATTAATAAAATCATTAATTTTATAATATGCTTTTGCAATTAGAATTTTCTTAATACTACTTTTAAAGTCACACAATTAGTGCACGCAAAGTAGGACTTTTCTATCTGTGGGTCTCTCTGACTTGTACAGCGGGCAGTCATGAGATTTGAATGTGGAACATGATGGTATAAAGAACGAGAGGGACGCACCGACAACGCATGACACAAAGCTTGTTTGGGCGATAATATCACAAATCCACAGAAAAGCATCAAATTCTGCAACATCCGGATGTTTATTATAACCTCATACATACAAGAGAATATAAAAAAGTGTAGTAAAGTCACGACCGTTAAATAAGCGGATTCACATTTAGCCAACTTTATTATAGGCCAATCATGACAAGTGGCAAGCTCGTCGATGTATCCAGCGTACCAAACTCGAGAAATATCACAAATAAATTAGAAGTAAAGTATCATCACGACCGTTTCCCTTTCGGGGTGGTCAGAAACCACGCTTATAAATAAGCGGATACACAAATAAATTAAATATTAATTAAATGTATTTGTTTACATTAATAAATATTTTTGTGTCCCGACCAGGAATCGAACCCGGTACCTCCGAGTCTAAATCCACGGACTTAACAGCTAGACCACGGAGGCAGTCAAAAACAAAAATAAAGTAAAAAAGAAATAAAATTAAAAAAATATATAAATAAAAAACTTGCCCCAAATCACTCCTTCCGTGGTCGACCTTGGATTAGATTATTTTAATTTTCGTAGGGATCTCTATTGTTTTTTAAATAAAATACAGACTCGCCGATAATGTATAGGTAAAAAATAATTTTATCTTATCATATCCCTCTCGCTCGCACAATCCAGCATTTCAAATATTCATTAAATCTAAGTAAACTTTTGAGAAATGTAGTCTATTAACTTACTAGGAAATAAAATTACGGACATTTTACTTTACATTAAAACATGTTTGAAAGATCCTTTTTCATTCCGTCGTATTATGTTGTGAATCAAAATATCACATTCTTCAGATAGGTAGATGCTATGGTGGATATTTTATAGTGTGTTCCTAAGCGTGTGTGTGTATGGGTGCGTGTTTATATTCGTGTGTGCCTATTAACTATCAACCTGTTAATTATGATTTGTAATTATATTGATTATTCCAGCTTTGTGCGTGTAATATAGTGTCCGGACTAAATCCTTATGTTCATTGTTTATCCCTAATTTCCAAGAAAAATATCTGACAAAGAATAAAATCAAAAACAAATTTGGAAACAAAAGTCTGTTGAGTCACATGTCGCGGTCAGACATGAATATACATATATAGGTTCAAATAAAAATAATTAATATAAAATAATTAATGCTCATAGTTTTTCTGCTATCATGAGTAAACGCACTGCATCTCTAGTCAATAGAGGCAGCACCAGACAAAGTGGACTGTCAAATACAGTGTCACTTTATTAAGCTTCACTGACAGAAAGGTCTGGAGACATGAAGGCTGGCAATTATTTCTGCGAACGTATTAGCCTCGCTATACAGAGGGGAAATTTTGCCAGTCTCCTTGGGACTATCTCGGATGGGACGTCTCTAGAGGACATTTTTTACTTATAGTTTAGTTTATTTTTAATTTTATTATCTAGGTAGCTTTAAATTTTTTATTAACTAACTTCGAATAAATACATGTATGTCTATTTTAAATTTCAAAATACAAAAATATTTTTATATATTAATACATATCCTCTTTTACTGTACTTTTTAATTATTACATTTTAATAATAATCTAAAAAAAAAAAAAACAATGTAAGTCATGTACCATACTTTGACTTTAATACTAATACAGTTTCAATTCTAGCCCTGTCCTGTCATATGTTTAATGTATCAATAGAATTTATGGGTAGAAATTAGAAAATTCCAAGTACCTAGCTGTCGCTCACGTCCTCGACTTCCGTGAGCGTCATATTACGTGACTTCCCGCCTTATCACACCGTATGGTAATCAATAAATTGTTAGATAGGTATACATAACTTAAAGCGGCTTCGCCCGTGTAATGTAGAGGGTGAAAACAACCTTCATTTGGGTGTGGGGTCACATATCGTGCTCACATAATGAAGTTTTGTCGGTCCTATGGGTGTAACATAACATTGGAGGTCACATTTCGTGGTCAGATGATAATGCAATATAGCCTATATTTTATTCGAATGTATAAGCTCAGTTTCATCAAAATACGTTCAGTAGTTTTTGAATAAAAGAGAAATAAATATTAAATGTCTATCCTCACAAACTTTTAACTATCAGTACCTATAAGATAAGGCCAAATATAAGCGACTAGCAATATTATACTAATTGTCTATCAACTAGGAAATAAAATTAGCGACCAGCGAGTTCTTCTAATTTTAAATATTAGTTACAGCTTTTGAAGAAAAACAAAATCCTTGTTAATTTATACGTTCACATATTTTAAATTGATACCATAGTGGCGTCATCTAGTAATGATTAGTGAAACTATTTATATTTTGAATTCAGAACTTGCAAACGCCATCTATTAGTCAGTAGTTGAACTTTTATAACAAATATTGAGTTGTGTTTTCTATTTTATATGCAAGTAGTTTAAGAACTGTAAAACAGATGGCGTTAGTATGATTTATCAAAATACAATAAACATATTGTATTATAACTTGTACTATACAATGTTTAAATAACAATAAAATTTATCAATGTTAATAGTATGTTTTAAAAAATAACAATATAAATTCAATCAAAAAATGTGTCGAAAGTGGATTTGAACCCAGGTCATGTAGCTTTTGAAGGGGTAAGCTAATTTGGCTGGGCCGCTATATGTCAGGATGGCCGAGCGGTCTAAGGCGCCAGACTCAAGGTTCCCCTTGCTCGGTGACCCCGAGTAGATGAGTTATTCTGGTCCTCTCTGAGGGCGTGGGTTCGAATCCCACTTCTGACAAATCTTTTGCATCTCATGCATTTTTTTATTTTTATTAAAATAATATTAATAATAACTGACGAGTGATTATCTTTTGACATGATGTGTATGAGGCACGTCATTGGCTGATATAACTAGCTTACTACCAATCACTTGTTGATCTTTGATTATGTCAATCATCCTTTCTGCAACCGGTTGTAAACACTTCATAAACTAAAGTTTACTTAATTAAACTAAAATTATAATTTAAAAAAAAATAAAAAAACAATTTCCCGTACCGGGAATCGAACCCGAGCCTCCTGGGTGAAAGCCAGGTATCCTAGCCACTAGACCATACGGGATGTAGTAGGTGATATCAAAATATTGCTACACATTACACAAGTCAATTAAATTCACTATCACATGACCAATGAGCATAATCTTTTGCGAATTAATAAACTGTCACGTTTGTGAAGACAGCAGGTAATTTTACTTCAATTGTGAGAAAACTCTGAACATGATTAACTGCAGGTAATTGAATTCTTCCTGCTTCTGTGGCCTTTGGTCACTTAAATACAGAAATTTGTATGGGAACGCAGATATTTAAGTGAACGAATGCCACTAAGGAAGAACTCTGTTACCGGCCCATAGTAATGTAACTATTATTTAGGTTGAATTTTTAAGACGAGACAGATAGGGCAGGTACCTTAATCGTTATAAAGTATATTCACGACTGTTTCCCTTCCGGGGTATTCAGAAACCACGCTTATAAGAAAGCGGATTCACATTTAGCCAACTTTACTTTAGGCCAATTGTGACAAGTGGCAAGCTCGTCGATGTCTCTAGCTTACCAAACTTCAGAAATATCACTAATAAATTAAAATGATTTATTTAAATTAATAAATATTATTGTGTCCAGACCAGGAATCGAACCCGGTACCTCCGAGTCTAAATCTAATCTACTACTTCTAATTTACTTCTTACTTACCTTAAACTGTTATATATTTTATTCAAATATCTTTAATTTTATTTATAAATAAATTAAATATCTATCATTTTCTTTTTTGCCTCTATATTAAAGTACCTGCATGACCTTCTTTAGTGACATTTGTCCACTTAAATACAAATAAAATATGGGACGGTGGCCATTTAATTAACGAATGCCACTAAAGCTGGGTCGATTGTATCATCTGACGGTTGCACTTCAAAATAAAACTGGTACATTTGACGCCATTTTTAACTTTAATTTAATAAATATAAATGGTTCATTTTGGTGCAAAGCAGGCTAAGGAAAGATTTAGTTACCGGCAATATATTTTTTTTTATGATCACTGTCACTTACTTCTATTCCCCTTTTGACTTTGCCTCATGGGACAACTATTAGAATCCTAGACTCTTTGAATCAGCGAAATGTATTATTAGCTACGCTTGTAATGTAACTGCAGTGCAAATAAAGCCGCCATTGATCCCAGTTACGTCTGCAAAAAGTACGTTTCTTGTGAAGACAATTCGAAATTGACAAGTGAAACCACATACTGGTTTTCGTTACGAGATAAATGTAATGTATGTATGTTTTAAAATATAAAAAATAATATAATTAGATTTATTAGTCAAAAGAATATATATTTTTTTTCTTTAATGTAAACACAGCTTTATAAAGAAATAGGTCATGAATAAAAATTTGAGGGCCGACGCCATGGCCTCCGTGGCGCAATTGGCTAGCGCGTTCGGCTGTTAACCGAAAGGTTGGTGGTTCGAGCCCACCCGGGGGCGACTGTTTTTAATATTTTTTTTATTGTAAAGCAACATAATAAATCATGTTTAATCGAAGTAACAATTTTATATATAATAAATTAAAAACTAAACTATAAATATCTAGGAAATTAAAACTGCTACAATATAAACAAACTACAAAAAGAAAAAAATAACTATTTAAATTGTATAGGTATTACGGAATTTAATTTTAATTAATTTATACCAAAAAAGTGCCGGCAGGATCTCGAGACATCATGCAATTAATGACATCCTGTCAATGAAGCTTACATCTGCTAATATCCCCTGCATTCTCGAACCATCGGGGATAGTTAGGTCTGAGGTAGGCGTCCGGATGGGATGTCGTTAATTCCATAGGCAGTGCACGACTGTCACATGTGACATCCAGCCATAAGAAATCAGGGGCCGCTGCAGAGTCAGCCGCGCGCCTTATCGCAACAAATACGCGAAGATCATCATTAATCACTTCTTCATCCCATTTGCAGTCGAAACGAGGGGTCCGTGTTCCGAGGAGGCTCTGGCGTTCTCTCGTGAGCTTGGGGAAAAACTCCGCTCGGCGACGGGTAACCCTTTAAGTAGAGAATATTTTGCTCTTTTTAATCAATTATTATTGTAATTCTTTTATATTTTTTGTATATTACAGTAAAACATACCAATAGGTAATACCTATAGGTATGGGTATGTTTTACTGTAATATTAATGGAATAATCATAAAGTGGAGGTCAAATTCAACGTAATTTTGCTTCCCTGAATACGTATTGAAATTACGCATTAGGCTATCATGGGGATATAGCTCAGTGGTAGAGCATTCGACTGCAGATCGAGAGGTCCCCGGTTCAAACCCGGGTGTCCCCTGCCATAGGTATTTCTTTTTTGTTTTTTTTTTTTAATGTTATTTTTATATTTTCTTGTTCCGAATAGTTTTAAATTATTTGTTACAATGGGGTGTATCACGCAAAACTTATAGCTAGATGTCGCGGCAGCGGTACATATTGCCATGATGTTAATCAGAATAATGTATTTTATGTTTACTTACCTTATGGTCGACACTTTTTTTTAAATTTAAGTTGCATTAAAAGTCGGTCTACTTACATTTTCTTTCGCTTTAAACAATATTTATTTAAAAAAAACACGCCCTGCTTTAATTTGCTTTCAGTCGAACACGAAATTTAAAGGCGAATTAAAAAAGCTATAACCGTCTTCAAATTGAAAAAAAAGGCTAATAAAACGATTTGTTTGAATTTGAGATCACTATATCTTTAGTATCGCACTATAAAGCTGCACATTCCGGCAAAATATTAAGAAAAAAAACATAGTGTATAAAAATTAATTCTTTTTCTGCAAAGAAAGTTGTATATTGTGTCGTAATTGACTTGAAAGCAAAAACTGAATTTTGTGTATTTTATGTTTACTTACCTTATGGTCGACACTTTTTTTTAAATTTAAGTTGCATTAAAAGTCGGTCTACTTACATTTTCTTTCGCTTTAAACAATATTTATTTAAAAAAAACACGCCCTGCTTTAATTTGCTTTCAGTCGAACACGAAATTTAAAGGCGAATTAAAAAAGCTATAACCGTCTTCAAATTGAAAAAAAAGGCTAATAAAACGATTTGTTTGAATTTGAGATCACTATATCTTTAGTATCGCACTATAAAGCTGCACATTCCGGCAAAATATTAAGAAAAAAAACATAGTGTATAAAAATTAATTCTTTTTCTGCAAAGAAAGTTGTATATTGTGTCGTAATTGACTTGAAAGCAAAAACTGAATTTTGCTTATATGAATGAAAACGCTACTCGAACGACTAGACGAGCGTAACACAAGTTAAAAATGCGCCAATTGAATATCACAGACTGACAGTGGGGTCGTCCAGGCCCGGATGGACAATTCCCCGGCACTTCAGTGGGCTCGCCGATAATTCATGCACTTTCAGTGCTGGGCGCCGTTACTATTGGCAGTCCATTTCACTCATCGTAAATATTTGGCGGAAGTCGAATATGACATGTACCATCTAACAAGCGCCATCTATCGTGGTAAAAAGGCAGCGAGTGATACACCCCATTGAAAAGTTTTATTATAGTTACGCTACTGACCACGAGATGGTGTTACGATATACTACCCACAACCCAGCCCAGCATCCAAAGTACATGAATTACTAGCTGGTGGTTACCCGCCGAAATCCTGCCGGGGAAAACAGGAGAAATGGGGACATCCCCAACCCACGCCCATTAGCCGGCATGTAGTGTTAGGGACTGATGTCAGTCAGAGTTACAGTTGCTAACATTCATGGACCTAGCGCCCCACTTACCATCTGGCGCAAGGTCACATGTCGTGCTAGTATTTATAAAAAAATATAATTTGTAAGCTTATTTTATTTTATAATAAGTGGATTTTAGTCAAATACGCGATCGATGAAGATCTCTCAGACGTCAACGATCGAGAAAGAATAGCGAAAGAACTGTTTCTAAAGGATATCGAAATTTCGCAATGTCCCATATGGCAGTCGTGGCCGAGTGGTTAAGGCGTCTGACTCGAAATCAGATTCCCTCTGGGAGCGTAGGTTCGAATCCTACCGGCTGCGGATATTTTTTATTCTTTTATCTAATCTGAATTTTATTTTATACTTTAATTATTCAAAAATATCTGAAGTTTTGGATAACAAATAAATAAAAAACCACCTTTACTTATGTACAGTGTGCTTAGTGTAAAATGCAAGTTTCGGAAAACGTAACTGCTGTAGTTACGTTTTTTTTATTTTACATTGCGTGTTATTGCAAGTTTGGCTATAATAACAGACAATCAACATCGAAAATTCAATAAAAAAAACTCTACTACTATAGTTGCGTTTACGAAACTTCACTGTCACACTAGGCATAGGTACAGGTCGCACGGGGAATGATTTCACTACACATTACACACACTAGTACAAAGTTATCATACATAGTAAAATCATCACGACCATGTTCCTTTCGGGATGGTCAGAAACCACGCATTTTTTAAAGAAGCGGATTTACATTTAGCCAAATTTACTTTAGACATCACAAGTGGCAAGCTCGTCTCTCTAGCATACCAAACTCAAGAAATACCACAAATAAATTATTGTGTCTCGACCAGGACTCGAACCTGTTATCTCCGCGTCTAAATCCACGGACTTAGCGCAAGACCATGGAGGTGTTACTTTATATTAAACAGAGAGTAGTAGAGTTTAAAATCCCCCAATAAACCACAGTTTTCGCTATCACTTTTTTGTCAATAAGGCCATGCGAGCTAGAGGGAGACGAACCAACTTAAACCACCGCTTTTCATTGGAACAAAAACAGTGTGTGCATGTTCCACGGGTAATTTATCAATGTGTTTTTGTGCTTATGTTTCAACGCTCGACCTGTACTAATAGTTTGATTATACTTATGCTATGTTCGACTAGTAAGCAATGCAAAGTGCTTAAGCGACAAGTCAAACACATGGTTATAATGATATTGTAAGGGTATTCAGGGTAAGTATTCAGCAAAGAAGCCGTCAGACGCATTCAGCTAGAATGGGCGGCATTCAGGAAACTTCGACATATCCTCCCATCGTCCATACCACAGTCTTCAACCAGTGCGTCCTCCCCGTAATGTCGTACGGAGCAGAGACGTGGACACTGACAGCGGGTCTGATTCACAAATTCAAGGTCGCTCAGCGATCTATGGAGAGAGCTATGCTTGGTATTTCTCTGTTGGATAGAAACGTTGAAATTCATCAGAGAACCAAAGTTACTGACATAGCATTCAAAAATAGCAAGCTGAAGTGGCAATGGGCCTTACACATCTGCCACACTACCAGCGACCGATGGGGCAAACGGGTTCTGGAGTAGAGACCACGTGCGGGACGACCCCCCGCCAGCTCGACACATGACCTAAGGAGAGTTGCTGGTGGGGGTTGGATGAGGGTTGCAAAAGGCCGCGTGCAGTGGCTCTCCTTGGGGGAGGCCTATATCCAGCAGTGGAGAGACACAAGCTGATGTGATAATGATATCCTATTTTGTTCCTAAATTTAGACTTACTGATGTCAAATAACTTAGGCGCAAGTAGCCCTGAGAACGTTCCTATGACAATTTTTCTACGTAATAAAAACTTTTATTTCTGACTCTCTTAGTACTTAGTCCGAGTTGAACCAAAGTGAAGTCTCTGTAATTGTAACGATTAATGTCAAAAATGGCTAGGTTTGTAACGCCTGACCTTCGAAATAAAACTCACACATTCGACGCCATTTTTTACTTTAATCGTTTATGGTTCTATCTATGTTACGATTACAGAATTTCGTTTTGTTGCAATTTTAGCAGGATTTCTCTTCCAGTAATTTTTAAATAAGCGGGGAAAATATTATCTAAAGAATAAACAATAAAATGCATGAATTATAAAAAAAAACTTTAATTTTATTAATTTCGTAACAATTAAAAAAATTACATCCAATTTCATTAAACATAACTATACAATAACCGCATTCTACAATAATAAAATATAATCTATAAAACTTTCCATTCATAAAAAAACAACCACAAATTGGTTTCATTTTTTTAAAGCTAGATACTTTATACAAAAACTTGCAAAAAAAATGCTCGTTTATAAAAAAAAAACAATTCAATACATTTTTTTTTTTCAATTATTTATCTTTTCATTCTTAACCTTTACCTTTTTATTATTTTAATCTAGGTAATTCAATAATAATATTATACATATTTTAATCTTAATAATACCGCGTGTAATTGTAAAAAGAGCAAATATTTTTTTTAGGCTTCAGGTGTCATTAGTAGAATCTCTATTTTAAATAAAAAAGATCACTTTTATCCATCGTGATAAATACCTAAAGGCTCTATTCATATCGCTCACAGGCGAGAGATGAAATTAGAGAGAGAAAGAATTACGTAAGTCAACGTTCGCGCGATCGTCGACCTCTTGCTACCTACTTGGTTAGGCTCAGTATGAGTGGCGATCTGCTCTGTTATTTTTTTTTATTACTATATGATTAAAATAAAATATACGTATTTCTTAATTTTTAGTTTAATATTTGAATAAATGCTCTTTAATGAATTCCACGCAGTATAATTTACAATTTAGTCAGAATTGACCGCATAGAATAACATTTTACACATTCATTAAATTACATAATCAAAGATTAACATTTTCATGGCAGTTTTTAACATTAGGAAGTTCTAAAATTATAAAAATTACAATATGTACTTACATTTTTTGCAATAAATGCTTATAAAAATAATTAGTAAAATTCAAAATATTTGTAAAATTACAATGTTTGCCAATTTTTTATGAAAAAAGTTTTTAGATTATTTTTTTATTATTGCTTAACATTTGGGCCTTGAACTTAATTTTGAACTGCTTTAAAATAGCTAAGCCAAACTAAGTTTAAGTAACCCTAAAAGCCTGAGAAGGCTTAGCCGGGCTTAAAATTAAAAGCCATTTGACCAAAATTTTGGTAGTGAATATTTTTTTTTCCTTTTTCGTTTTTTGGAATCCGTTCATATTTTATTCACTTTTCTGGTAGCTTTATGACTGGTTGCAGGTTGTTGTCCCAGTTGTCCTCGCAATAGTCGAGTAGATCTTTCTCCGTCTCTGTGAGGAGTGTCATGTCAATTTCTTGGCTGTCGCTGAAGGGGTCAGTGTATGGATAATGAACTAAAATACAGCTAAAGTCCATTGAAGATTGATGGCAGCCGAGCATTTTACGAAGCTTTTCGGAAGAATCAACCTGAGGACAAGGAAAACACTTTATTAATTACAATTTATGATTGCCAATGTTACTTAATTTGATGCTTTACATCTAATACGATATAATTAATGATTTGTTAAGGAGAGCACGTTAAGCTGTCTCGTTCCTGGTTCCACTAATATCAAGTTGTGGAGTGTTTAATATTTTTTTTTGTAAAATTAACATCAGACCCTCCCCAACCCGTCTTGCCAGCATGGCGAGTGTAAGCCAAATTCTCCAAAAATATTTGATTTAGTACTGCTTGTAACTGGAACTAGTTTTTTTTTAATTATAATCTAATAGTGGAGACCAGACAACCCCTCGCCAGATAGATGGTTGACCTAAGAATGTGGAAGGCAGGTGTTGGATTAAGGTTGCAAAAGATCGAGTGCAGAGGCGAACCTAGGAGGAGACCCACATCCAGAGTGTCTCTACACAGGTTTATTGTAATTATGAACTAAAATTCTTACCTTAATAACATTAATGTAATTTTCGGCGCAGAAGGCTTGGAGAAGGACCTCTTGCATGTGAGTGGCGCTGTCTCCAGGCGTAGCTTCTACGGTAAAGCAGAATAAGGCGCCATTGCAATTCTTGGACAGATATTGTATGGCCGGCATCAGCCCTACAGTCACTCTTTTCTCCACGCATGCACGCCGAAGCACAGATCGTATGCATTGACCCATTTGGCTGGAAAAAATTAAATTTAAGTTTAAACTTTTGGTCAATTTTTTTTGAGTTAGATATTATTATTTCATTATAATTTGAGTTTTTTAAATAACAAGTTTGATAACTAAACTTTATCTTTACAACTCAAGCAAAGGTCACAAGTTTGAGATGTTAAATGTAGAAAGTTGCAAAATTAGGGTTCCGTTATCAACTGGATCAAGTTCCGTTAAAAATTACCAGCTAGTTCAATGCTAACATCAGTCGTTCTATTAACAAAAAAAATTGTATGACTGACAGTTTTTAATTAAAAATGTTAGCGTGGCTTATACCATAACTGGATGGACCCTCTAGACTGGATATTGAAAACTTTCTCACGGACTTGTTGCACAATAATTATGTGTTTTACTCGATCTCCAATTTAATTGCTTTCATGTGATATTACCTTTTGGCCACCCCATTGAAGGTCTCGGATTTCACCGTCATCACAGCTCCGTTGAACATGTTGCTTGTTATATTTATACTTTTAAACTTAATTTCACTAATTTCGGGAATTCTCTCAAATTTGTAGAGAATTTTGCCGCTGTTCACTTTCACTGCACAAATGTCTCCCACAATAGTTTGTTTTTGTTTACACGTATTTCACTATTCACTCTATTTATCTCGTAATAATGTCACAACGATTTCGTAATATTTTACGTACTAAAGAAGCGTACTCTCTCGCTGAAGCCTTGTTACGGAATGTGGCGCTAGTGACGCGTATACTGGTATTTATAGGCATTTACGCGCACGCGCCTTCTGCGTCTGTGTGCGTGAGGACAAAACTTTGTTATCGCTGTAGTTTCTGCGAATTCCTCAATCATTTTATGATTTTAATGTATAGAAACTGTAAAGGGTTCATTAGTTTACCTAAATATATTATTGTTATCAGATATTTTTAGTGTTTTAGCACAATTAGCGTGTATCTGTGTGAGATTCCATTCGTTTTAGTGATTCCGACAAGTTGAAGCGTGTTCGGTAAGTGCAACGCGTCTGTGTGTGTGTGTTCCAATAGCGGTTTATCCGTTGGGAATTCCGACATCGCTGATACCGACCGTGGGTTTTTGTAGACCTGTGTTTTGCAGGGAACTACGGATGCTGGAAGGTTTGCCAATCAATTCGACACATCGTAAATCCTTATTTTGTCATCTTCATCAGCTAAAACTAAAACAGCCCAAGGCCATCGTGTAGTTGATAACTAAAAGAAGATAAAAAGTTATTTGGGTCGTGATACAGTAACTAACAAAAAGTTGTAGTCCACCAATATTGTTTCAAGATTAAATCGAATCTAGGAATCAGTGAATTACCTAAAGACTAGGAAATGGAAAAGTCTATCATCGATTAGGATATTTGGCCAATCCCATACATAGAAAGGAAATTTTATCGCTCATAAAATTGATGCTAATTGGGTTTTAAGTACTAGGAGAAAATGTAACGAAGGAACAATAAATATATCAATCAATAAAATTTGTTACTGTCATCAATTAGTTTCCAACTTTGTTAATTTTCAATTCATAGGTTTCTTTTAAGAGGATTTCCCAATAATTTAATTGCTGTTTGCATAGAGCATTATCACTAGTATTTCTACTGAAATATTATGTTTGTGCCACTCTTCCAAAATTAGATTGAATTTTAATTGGGTAATTTTCCTACTGGATAATTTAGTGGTGATCAAGTGTCCTTTAATCTTAATATAGGTCGCCCTTCGAGCCCCGGCCGGCATGTACCCATGTGAAATACATTTGTCACAGATTTACAACGCGTCGAAGAGCATGTAAAGCAGTTCAACAACAACAACTCAACTTCAACAACTTGAGGAATCGTTATTAAATTGACACCAGACGCTAGAGAGAGACAATGGGCTAAATTCTCTAGAAATGCCTATGTTCAGGAAGGCCCGTCAACAGCAATTATAGTCTGTGTCTAGGGGCTGTAATTTTAGTGGTGTGTTTTTTATGATTGTTCCCGTAGCCAGGACAACGGTATAGTTCTTAGAAAAGAGTAATGAACTGACTGGTAACCTATTGATTGATGTTCTCATTGAGGGTGAAGGTCGCTTGCAAGGCCAGGGGGTAGTCGGGGCGAGCGTAAACTGTTTGGTTAGGGGTGACAACAATTGATATTATCATAGGGCACCTTTTCATTTCTTTGTCATAGTTACCACTAGTTTTACTTACATTTAATGGCCTCATAACTATGCACAATCGAATATTAATATACAAAAGCAACCCAAAACAAGAACCATTTTTTTTTACTATTAACGTAATTACAGCAAACTCAGCACCCAGTGGAAGTTTATTGTTATCATTTTTTATATGTTATTTATTTTTATAAACAGATTACAACAGAACAGGTATATTAAATTACAATAGATACATTTTTTTTTCAATATTCTATAGTATATTTTATCAAAACACGACCTATTTTGGGTTTCAAAAGCGTGAATTATCATTCTTCATTGTTACCGTAATGAACCACATTGGTCGCGAAATGTTTAAACAACAGATGTAACACAACCAAGTAGTCGTATCAAGATCTTAGCGACCTTGAATAATATATATTTGGGCCACTAACCTAATCATAATGATTATCTAGAATACTAATCTTGATTTTCTATGAATTTCCTGCATTCGAACCGGATTGTATTAATCCTAAATTTAAAAATAAATTTCTAATCAATGGAAATAAGGTACAAACTACGAATCGACAATAAGGAAAATAACAATTCAAGCTGAATAATTGTGCAATGTGTTTTGTTACAGTTGCTAACTGGTTGTTATCACTACCGACTTAAGATATTAGACAGACTTGTAGATAAGATTACGATTATTACCTAAGCCACTTTATCGCATTAACATTTTCTGCATACTTGTATGAAATTTGGATTGAAATCTCAAACCGTAAATGCGACAAAGTTACAATTATCTTTTGAACCTGTCAGTTCGTGTTAAAATTAGTAACCGTGATTCACATAAGAATTCAGTAATAATACCTGTGGGTAAAGTATAGTTGAATGCGGAAGAAGATTAAAAGAATTTAGGTCAGTGGTTTTATTGAATACATTAACCTAGAGGCTAAAGAGTTAGCTAATGCTCTTTATTAGCTAATGTATGAACTACACGAAGAACTAACTATATATAGAACAGTAGATAATCCTAGTAATGGAAAAACAAAAACATCTATCGAACACCATATAGACCAGGGGAAAGTCTCCTAAGAGGTGGCAGGACAAGACTGCAACAGAGCACCACATACATAGGCGCACCACGAAAGCTGCAGCCTGAGAGTAGTAGCGACAAATAATAACCACGACAACTAAGTTCAAAATAAGAAAAAGATCGCGTGCTATGGTTTTATCCTAGAGAGGCCTATATCCCCCAATGGAAAGACACAGGCTAATTATAATGAATCAGTAATATTGCATACCCTAATACATTAGCTTCTCTTTAAGCGATATTCTCTATGAATGAATATGACCCATATGATAGGTCAGTAGCCTGCCTGATAGGTTAAAGTCAGTCAGGAACCCACTATGTTTACATTTTAAGGTTACTGACTTTTAGATTTACGTTGTTTGTATATTGTCTGCTGATTTTGCATTGGGTAACGATTGCTTTTTCAAAAGTGATTCGCTTTACCAGGGCTAGTATTATACGAGTATCTCTGGGTTTGAGCACTGCTGCCTGAAACACAAGATCACTTTGTTGGGGCACAGAAGTATCTTTATCTTTGTAACACATAATAAATAGTAACTTATCATAAGAGCCAAATTGTATTAGGTTTTATTAAAATTTATAAAACATTTATATAGATCTCAAGTGTCAACCTTATTTTAAAATATAGTTTAGACCTTGATAAGTTTGAAAAATCCTAGATATTTCTGATAAAGTAGAAAGAACAGTTAAAAAAAAACAATACTATACAATCTCTGAAATTCACATGAAATTTTAGTCAACTAGACCCCAATTTTCCTAAATGGGTATTTCCCAGATATTCAAATACATAATTTATTATTTGGTCTGACACAATTTTAAATGTCACATGTGGCGAGTATTTCAGAGAACTTGGCGATTAACGGGCTTCCTCAAATTCCGATACTTTCCCATTTCCCACTAAAGAAAAGCCTACCGATCAGGTTTCTAGGAAAGCAATAATGTCAAGGTTGAACGTGTTATGACTAGGGTTGTTGCTACAAACAAATAATACTTTAGTTTAGTTTTTGTATAAGTACAAGCATAGCACGGTAACGATTATTTTATGAATCAGGGAGATAAATTGCGAACTTAGGCTGAAATCAATAATATGCCATACAATTGTCAAATTGGTAGTTATAGTTGTCAGTGCCAAGTTTTAGCCAAAACAACGTTAATAAATCGTTGGCTAGGAAAAACGATAATCAATTGAACGAAAGCATATCAATAGCAGAGCCTAAGCATAGATCTTAGACAGGTATTTAAAGAACATCAGACCATTAAATACGAGTAGAGTAATGGATAAATGGAAAATCATAAATGGGAAATCATGCCAAAATTATAAAATGATTATCAAAAATCAAGTTGTGAAAAATAATAATATTTGCGAATCAACCAAAAATGATGGTAAATTATAACAGATACAAAAATTTCAAAAGGTTACGCAATATTTTACCCCGCTATTTGAACAGAAACGGGTCATTGACATACCTTTATATCATTACATCTCTCATTAACCAACACGTTCAAACTTTATTACGTTTTACTACAGACCGTCGATCGTTTTTCATCTATGAAATTATATATGATTATGTAGAATTCTTCAAGAAGCTTTCTGAAAACGGAGAGGAATAGCGATACTCCACCGATAAGAGCATAACGTTAATGGATTGTGTAAAAAGAAAGCTTTACAAGATCCCCGAAAACGTACGTCGTGGCTTAAGAACCTTAGGTGGATCGGAATAAACAATCGATTGTTGTTCCGGACAGCAGCCAACAATATCAAAACGCCATAATGATAGCCCACCTCCGATAGAAGTAGTAACTACTATTTTGACATGCTATGTAACTCTACTATACAACAGGTTTATTTACAATGTTATCGCTATTATCGTTATCTTATTATAGAGCAATTACCTTATTAGTACATGTAGATTTTGCAGCTCGTGTCAGAGCACACTTTAAATACATATATGAATCATTTGATATATTTTAATAATGTAAGCTTTAGTGTATTAATTGTGTACATCTCTGTTATTTGGAATGTATTTTATGTTAGTTACGAGACTTAAATAAATTTAAAAGTTAGAATTAGAAAGTTCATCTTTGACGTCAAAAAAAAACAGTTGTAAATACATTTGTTGCCTAGTTTAGGCCATGAGAAGTTCAAAGAGTCATATATGTCTATAGCTCTGTAAATCATTATGTTAAAGCCTAAATATGACAGCTTTTATATAATTTATGTCACGAGATCGTATTAAATATTAGTCCCAAAGAATACTAAAATCATACTTATGTACATTTTATAAAAAAATACATATTCCTAAAAAACCTGCTGAATAAATATTAAAATATATAAAATGTTAACAGAGCACTTAGGATCTGTCTATGTTAGCATGACGATGCGACTTTTGAAATCAAACGCAATAATTTTCATCGTTGTGTCAAGTTAGGTTAAATGTCATTTAACAAAGCTAATCCATGAGTGGTGGTTGTCGAATTGATAGAACGCTCATGACTAAATCAGTCCATTGGCTATACGTTTTGAGCAGCTTCATGAAAGTAGGCCGAATTCTCCAAAAATATGTTTTAGAAGGCCTTCAGCATTGGAGGTCTAACTCTATCCTCTAGTGATGATGAAATATCTATAGAAAATATCATGAGTGCACCAGAAAACCTGCAGTTCATCTGAATCGGTAACAACGGGTACAGCGTGCCTCGAATCCTCAAATAAGAACCGTGTCAAAAGTGTACTGATTAATAAGAAATGACTTATATAGAATCCATATAATGGTTATAATCGTTCTTAAGCTTACTTTACAAGAATATTATCAAACGTAATAGGATTACAATAAACGTCAGTCAACGTATGATTCTCAAGTCAAGTGACTCAGCTTAAAACTTCCACCACTTCAAGTCAAGCTCGTATTTTTTATCAAGTCGCACTGAATTTTATTGATTGATATTTAATATATATATATATTTGTTCAATCTACCAATGAACTATTTATTTATTTAAAAACGTTATTTCACAAAGTACAAAGGCACACTCGTGGACTATTTTTGACAGTCAAACTTTGGTGTTTTCATTTTTTGACAGTCAAAATTCGAATATATTTTTACAAAAGGACAACAAAAATTTGGGTAAACCTTTGTCACCAGCTTAGATTATATTGTATCCAGCGATGGCCAGCCAGCATATTAGCCCTTTAACACTTTAAGTACTTTTTGAATTTTTCATTTCATCAGAAATAATAAATATTTGAAAAATTCAAACGTGGTGTGTCTTTATTTGTGCCTAATACAGTATTTTTTTATTTATATATTTTTATTATTCATTTCTACTGAATTGGGATAACGGGTTAAAGGCTTTGCGACTTTTAAGTCATGTGCTACAGCTTTAATGACTTTGGAATACAGGTGCAAATAATTTGAAATAATCGTAATGTTTGTGCAAAATGTGATGACCTCGATATTTTTCCTATTACACCACAATTTCCGAGCTATCACAATTTGGCGCCTGTCCTGATTACTCTATTGACTTATCATGTTATCTTTATTTGTGAGATTAGTTTATTTATCGTTCACGTTTTGGCATAGGTCTGTCTAGCTGGTGATGAGGTTTTATAATTGCAGCTCTAATTCAAAATTTACTATTTTATCATCAACTTTCTGCCGCTTGTCTTCTGCTAGCAGCTTACTCATTGGATCACTTTGCTGCTTAGTCTTACACTACCGGGAGTATAAAATAATTAAAATAGTAACATATCAAAATTTTAGGTTTATGTGAATAAATATATGATAGGAATAACATGTCAGATCAGGCCATACTACGCTGGCCTAGTGTGGATTGGTGGATCTTTTAGATTGAGAATTCCCTTACTATATTTCCCTTTGCTAATGTGCGAATATTTTAGGAAGTTTTGAAGTCAAAGCTAAAGTTATATGTAGGTATTATAGTAACTTGGTAATAGGAATACTTCATAGCCTGTTACATAATTTTAGAAATTAATGAAATATTGCACCAATTTTTTAAGGAACATGGTAATTATGGATGGTAGGTAGTGTTCTTTAGTTTAGTTTTAAACATTTTATTTATTCTGGCATACAAATGTTTGGGTTGATGTTGATTCGTCCACGTATCACCTAGACGTAGTTATTGTTAGATAACTGGCACAACACACAGTTTTACAATAGTTTTTCCTAACGGTTACTCCATTTTCTTAGCAAAGTATTTACATAAACAATTAAGTCCATTCATTGACTTATTACCTATTACAGATCGGTGATCCAGAAACTTATTACAGTTATGTTTCCTAATTATAACTTCAGTTGTCATCGTTTAATGAAGCAACGTTGACTTTATTAGAGTTTAAAGTAATAATAACATTGTAGATTGAGAGATTTCAGAATTTTCAAGACGTTTCCTCAAAAGCTATTGCTTCCAACTATCAGACAGGTGGACCACTAGGTATATCACCTCGTCCGAGTGGAGAAATACCTAAGATAAAGTTGCGACGTACGCGAGCTACCTTGAGTTTTTAAGCAGTGTTTATTCTAATTTCGGATACATTTATTATCGAAACCCAAGTACAAAAAAACAATGTTTTATGTTATTTTGTCTAAAGGCGTAATTAGACTGCCCCCTTATTGTGACAAAGCTGGTATCTAATGATAATAACACCGCAAATGCGTAGATACAGCCACTGCAGATGCTGGTAGTGATATCGTCGCGTGGTACTGACTGACGTACGACTGATAACATTGTATATGTCCGTAAAAAGGAACTGACAGGCGCCACCACATGGCCAAGTACTGTTAAGTTGTTAGATCATAATAAGAATAATAAATAAGTAATTTTATCAATGCAAAGTAATTTAGGTAAAACAATGTCAAGTAAAAAAATCGCTTCTCAATATAAAAGTAGAGTAAAACGACTGTGTTGTATCATAATCACACGTACAGGCCAAAATTAACCTCACAACTTAGCCACTATTCCTACGCGAATTCAGAGACTCTTGCATCTGTCGCACGCTGAAGATGTGGAATGCTGTCCTGATGTTCTTCAAGAGAAGTGTGTAAAAGCTACTTTATAGGCCGGTATAATGGTAGGGACTGATGTCGGCTGTTAGTTGCTGGCGTCAGTTGCTCCCATTTTAGGACTAACTACCGCTTACCATCACGTAGGCTCACAAAATTCAAATTCAAATATTTTATTGCATGTCACAAAATTGTACTAGTACGTATATATATGGTGTGTGGTACTTCTCCGCAGTAAGGCACATTACATTACACAAAATTACTATAAATAGTGCTGCGGAACCCTTTACGAATAACTAAATTACGCTCTTTGCCTATTAAACATTTTGCGGAAAAGAGTAAAGACGTTTATTATATTATTGTACTAGGAACAGTAAAAATTGGGGCGGATCTAAATAAATCTTGCAATAGGTTGCGCAGATTGTCGGGTAAGTGGACATGGAAAGTCCGAACGCGCAATTCGTGGATCCGCTTCGAGGTCCGCCTTGCTGCAACCAAACTCGTACTGACAAGGTTTAACATGTAATAGTCAACGTCTAAAAGCGACCTACACCGATCAGTTATCCGAATCAAATCCACTTTTTATATAATAAAATACGCAGCGGTGATCGGTTGCCTGACGAAATACGTTCAACAAGAACAAGCAATTGTCAAATTTCGGTTCACATAGAAAGTGGCACCACTTAATAGTTGGTAGGAAGAACTAAATTCTTGTCTGTGGTTTGAACATAATAGAGATATATTATTCATTAAATAAATCAATTGATTGAATTCATTCAACATGTCGGCCATTGTTGTAAACAAGCGTAGGTACTATACATACAACCTTAGTAAAAGAATGTAATTTAAATATGTATATTGTGTTAGTTCTTAGTACCTGCCTTATTTATTTAAAAACTTTATTGCACAAAGTACAAAAGTGGACTTAATGCCCGTAGACATTTTCGGACATCCAAACCTTAGGGACGATTAGAACATTTATAGGTGCAATGAAATAAATATTAATAGTAGGAATAAATGATATAGAGGATAGGTTTGCCTTTAGTGTGGGATGCCACCTGTGTGGACACCCTGGCGCCTTCCCACTTGTTCTTGACCGCTAAGGATCCAGGCGCTGCTGCATTACAAGCAGAGAACCTCAAGGAAATACACTCGGCTTATTGGGAGGTGTGTTTTTGCGCCGCGCCGTTTGGAGTTGAAACTCTCGGGCCGTGGGGACCAAGTGCACACGAAATTTTCAAGGCGTTGTTAAAACAGCTCGTCAACACCTCGGGAGACAAAAGGGCTGTGCAATATTTGGGCCAAAGGATCAGTATTGCCATTCAACGTGACAATGCTGCCAGTATCCTTGGCACTTTGCCCATTGGCAGCGATTTGAAGCAATTTTTTTATTTTTTCTTCATTTTAGTTTTTAGTTATATTTTTATTTATTAATTAGGTTTATTTTTATTAATAGTAATTTACGTTTTAAAATGTAAGTTTTTAGTTTAATTAATATATATATATATATATTTAAAATCATAGTAGGATAAATTCAACACAATTATATATACTTACATAATATACTTTTATATATACTGTAATATCAATATACTAAATACTAATACATACACAAAAATATACATAAATATACATAGGTATATACACTTATTAATATTGTTGGGCGCTATTTAGAAAGTGTAGATAGACGAGTTTTTTGAACGAAGATCTGGTAGACGCTTGCCTTATGGTTACAGGGAGATTGTTCCATAAATTTTTGGCAACAACTGTAAAAGAATTTAAAACAAATCCAGAATGATGCAAGGGAACAGAAAGAAGTGAGTTGTGTCGGGCTCAAACATCAAATTTTAATAATATTGTTCCTATACGGGGTGGCTTGGTATCTCACTCTAGCTAGACTAATATGCTATTCTTTTGATAGAAACAAACAAGTTTTCCTAAGAACCATATGTCGGAAGTGTCAATTTTGGTTTGGTTTCTCCACAAAACGTTAAATTTAAAATAGCCAATTTATATGGAGAAGCAAAAAATTATTGTCACTTCAGCCATATGAATTCTTAGGAAGAGTTGTTTATAGTAAGATCATACAAAATCACGCGGTATAGAAGCTATACTTATAATGGGTATGTATGGCACTCTAAGGCCGCGTTCGTTTTAAGAAATGTTAGCATGAAAATACCACTTTTTTTAGCACAAGTCGTTCGTTTAATGAAAATTCTAACATTTGATGCTAATTTCGTATGTCAGTACCGTGTTGAAAGGAGGGTTATTGATGATACTTTTTGACAGATGTCATTAACATATAAAATGGTTTGTTTACCATTGTTATATACTTTATAGTTTTCTATTATACTTTAAACATATTTAAACATCGTCTATCTTCTTACTTTCTTAAAAAGCAAAATGATATTTAATTTATTCACATGACATGGATTATTATTATTATTAGTGTATGTATTTATATTTAGATTATTATTTATATAAATATTTATGTATGTTTATAAATGTATATTTAATGTATGCAACTGGCATGTTAATTTATTTATTTTCATTACATTTTAATATGACATACTCGTATGATATACCCAGTGAAAGGTATAGCATTTAGTTTAATATTTATTCTCTCCTCCTAACTCTGCACCCCACAATTTCTTATGTCGTTCTCCCAAAGGTTAGCTGTTAGAGAATACCTACAAGGTATTAAGCTCGCCTATGTACTTCATTTTATTTTGTATATTTTAATGTGCAATAAAGAATTTTATTATTATTATTATTATTATTATATTTGTTAAAAAGGTATTTTAAACGATTTTATGTAATAAATTTAAAGACCATAATAATATCATGTGTGTTGGATGCCATGGTATGATAAAACATGAACGAAAACATTTGTCAAAAAGTAGCCTCACCGCTCGTTTTATTTAAGAAATGTTAGCATTGTTAAAAAAGTGGTATTTCTTAACAAAAACGACATTTCGCGCTGGTTTATGAAGTTGCTACGAAGTTGGAAATGCTATAAAACGAACGTGGCCTAAATCCCTATCCTGGCGAGACGATAGTGTTCGGGTGAAGGCCACGTATTTCTCGAGAGTTTCTTTCTTTCCTAATTAGTTACTATACTTCACTACTCCATATTATTTTTAAAATATTGACGCACATATACAAACCATAACAACGAGATCCCCCGCTTTAGTCTTATCAATCATTATCATTCGCTCACAAGCTGACTGCAGATAAATGTCACGAATCACTTCAAAATTTTCACGCAACTATCAACAATTCTGTAATTGTAATAAGGCATATAATTGCGTGTACACTTTTTCATAATAATGGTGATTTGTATATTGTGGTGAATATAAACAGACTTGAATCTCAGTCATCGTCCTTGATTTTATCAAGTCAATTAAAACGATGGCTCAACGAACAACGTTGATAAAGTTTATGTAATTACTCAGCACAAAAATTGTTGGTCAAATTCCTTCAAAACACTTATCTGTTAAGACAAGCCAACCATTGTGGGTGTTGCAAAAGCGAATCGTTTTTATTAAGGACCGTTTTTTGTTTTGCGACGATAGAACCGTTTTTAGTTTTGAAGTCTTCGTTGCGCGAACTACCTTTCTAGGCATATTTGTCGCAACTCATTTCCGTTTTGTTTGCAAAATATAGTACTTTTTTATGAAACCTTTTGTTGTAAATGAAATAGAGTCATTTATATTATTTATTAAGAAGTAAATATACTTATTTTATTTCTTTATTACATATACATTTAACGAACTATTAGGTTGACAGTTTTATCCATTTATATTTCATTGCATTCTAATCTATATCACCCGCAATCGTTCCGTTTGATACCGTTATTTTCTTATCTTAAAAAATCAGTTGCAACAAGAAATGTTTCCGGAACTAGTTGTCGTTCTCCAGAAAAAAAATCGGTTTCTTTTTTCGAATACGACCCACCACTAAAGCCGACATAGAGACGTCAATTATTACTAATATTGGACTTTGAATTAGTACTTATTGGCCCAATTTAATTCTCATACATTTTCGTGTCTTGTCCTATATTTAATGTTTAATAAGTCTTGCAAATGTTAACATTTGCAAGACTAGTTTCTGTGTGTGACAATACAAAGAGATCGATACTCTGAAAACGATTGATGTAATTAGCGAACCAACTGCAAGTTTAGTTTTTTCATTCTATTATGTAGTATTGTTGGCATAAGATAAGTCTATTATGTGTATAACAGGTCGCATCCCAAGGCACGTCAGCCTCAATAACGTCATTCGTCGGGCTCTTGTGTCTGTGGGTTCGCCAAGCGGCCCGATGGAATGACGCTGGTACCATTGAGAACGGTTCTGCCTTTAGTGTGGGGTGCCACCTGTGTGGACACCCTGGCTTCTTCATACCTGTCCTTAATATGTAATGACCCAGGCGCGGCTGCATAACAAGCAGCGGCTAAAATACAACCAACTTATTGGATGATGTGTTTTTGCGCCGTTTGGAGTTGAAACTCTCGAGCCGTGGGGACCAAGTGCACAGGAATTTTTTAAGGCATTGTCAAAACAGCTCATCAACACCTCGGGAGACAAGAATGCTGGGCAATATTTGGGCCAAAGGATCAGCATTGCCATTCAATGAGGCAATGCTGCCAGTATCCACAGTACTTTGCCCATTGGTAGCGATTTGGAGAAGTCTATTTGACTTGAATCAATGATCCCACTTTTGATAATAGACCGACGAACGCATGTTCTCGTTGTCAAACCTATTTAAGTAACATGTTAGCACTCAGTTCATAGTAAGAAGCAGTACATGTATTTTAGTTTAAAATAACTTTAGAAGAATCAATAATAACAAACACAAATACTTTTAGCATGTGATTGTACTTTGTACTATTGTACTAGTCACGAATAATGTGTGAAACAAAACTGTCAAATTATCGTTACTTATTTATATTTCCGGATTTAATATCGGTCTTTGGTGTGGGATGCGATGTGCGTAGATACATTAGCTCCATCTCACATCCAGGCGACCTCGTGAGGCGCGGGAAGTGCGACGTCTTCTGCTGAGAACCTCAAGTTGCGCAAATACGCCAACCTTGGTACCGATTACGAATTTGCACCGTTTGGGGTCGAGACGATAGGCCCAAGGAGTCGTCAAAGCGGCTGACGGAAAAGTCTGGAGACAGGAAGGCTGGCAATTATTTCTGCCAACGAAATTAGCCTCGCTATACAGAGATATTGTAAATCTTGGATGGGACGTCTCTAGATTTATTATTTATTTATAAATACATAGTTAGTTTTTATTTTATTATTTAAGGAGCTTTTAATTTATATTTAATGTATATATTTTACTTCGAATGGAACACACGATTATTTTATCTGACAAAGTTGTTCGTAATAATAAATAAAACATCATGTAAAGCGTAATATATCGTATATACTTAAGCAATGGTTCCTATAAATGTATGTATATAGCTAAGGAACCATTGCATATAAAACATTTTATTTTTATTCCGCAAACAGCTTCTCCTTAATATTTGTCCTTTTAAACTCGATATGATATAATTTATTTTTCAGAAAAATGGTAGATACAGGGATGTAAATTATTATATGTAATTATATCACATGCTTTGTTATTTCTAGCATACAAATATTTATTTAGTCACATGACTTTGTCGAGCTTAGTGTCTAGGTATTCTTTTGTCGAATAAAAACATTTATTAACCAGCATTTGTTTGACTCTTAATTTAAACAGTTTTAGTGGCAGCTCCCTTATAGTAACTGGAACCTTATTAACCCTTTCAGACCTGGCGTCCACAATTGAAGACACATAGTTTATTTATTTATTATTAAATAAAAGTTTGAAAAAAAAAGTTAAATCTATAATCTAAAGTAATTACTTACCGTGAAAAAGTAGATTTAGCTACCAATTCCGAAGAATTACTGGCACTTGAGTTGTAACTGCATTATGATTCGTGTGTATTTTGTAACTTATTCATTATTTTATTGTTATAATCTATTAATGTACACTTGTTTATCTGCATAGAAAAATTGAGATGTGAACATAAAAAAAACAATTATCCTTAAAAAAAAAATAACAGGTGTTTAATAATTTATAGTAAAGTAAAGTATCATCACGACCGTTTCCCTTTCAGGGTGGTCAGAAACCACGCTTATAAATAAGCGGATTCACATTTAGCCAACTTTACTATAGGCCAATCATGACAAGTGGCAAGCTCGTCGATGTCTCCAGCCTACCAAACTCGAGAAATATCACAAATAAATTAAATATTATGTAAATAAATACATTTACATTAATATTTTTGTGTCCCGACCAGGAATCGAACCCGGTACCTCCGAGTCTAAATCCACGGACTTAACCGCTAGACCACGGAGGCAGTAAATAATTTATTAATTACAAATAGGTATAATATCTATTATTATTAAATAAAACACATATATACGAGATACATTATTTAATCAGATCTGAAAGCGTTAAATATCTTTGTTGCCATTGCATTAAATGGAATAATTATTCTACTTGGATAACGCGTTTTAAAATTGCAATTATCCCCAAGGGTTTTTAAAAGTTCCGGGTGGCTTTTTACAAATAAACAACATTCAAGTATGTAGATAGAAGTAACAATTGTCATTATCGTTATCAGCCTAAATAGAGTAGAAAGATAGAAAATATTTTACTTGGACATAGATATAGTCGTGCCATAGTCTTCTGCTAACAGCATACTCCTTGGATCACTTCGCTGCTTAGTCTTCCACTAACAGGAGTAGAATCATTCTAAATAATCTTAATTGTGACGTAATGCCTGTAATAGGTTTACGTGAATAAAGATATTTTGACTTTGACTTTGACTTAGCCAGGCGTGTAGGTAGTACAAATCCTCCGAAATATGTTCTGTGTTCTAGCGGTTGTGATGTTGATGATAGTCGGTTGTGAATTTATGCCTGTTGATCTGTCTGTAAATCAATGATGCTCTAAAATCGTATAGGTAGGTACTCCGTTTCTCATAAACTTAACATTCACTCTTACTGACTAATTATATTATTTTATTTATTTATTTATGAAAACTTGCAGCTAAAATACATGTATATAAAAGAAATATACCTAATACTATGATGCTAATGAAAGGAATTTACAGATATGTAGATAAATGCAAGAAAAACTCTAAAGAAGATTATTACAAATAGTAAATAAGAGCAACAATAACAGATACAATAAATAAAACAATAATAACACACGAGAATAGATACAACTGCCATACAACAAAAAAAAAACATAAATAACAATTAAAAACAATAGACAGCAATTTGCCCAAACAAAACAAGTTATACCTGAATCAAAATTATTTTTGTAAAATCTTCCTTAGATAGCTATTTTTCCCTAATGGGATTTGTATTTTGGAATTTTTAAGAACCCTACTTAGATTTTTAGTACACTAGCAACTATTGCATACTAAACAGTACTCGTTACCACAAATAAATCAAACTACGTCAAACGCTAACAGGGTAATGACGTCAATTAGAATGAAGATAACAAAAATATTGTTCTATCTACATTGCCGATTGAGTTTGGAAAATTTGTATAATAGATTCAACTTTACTGGTAATGTATTGCGTTTTAAATTCAAGGTCGTTTTGGTTTAATTTGGTATGAAGGTTTTGGAGGCTCGTCCATTGCGTGTGTAATTTAGTTAGTGTAGTGATAATTTGTCACATTTTAAAAAAGGTTTTAATGAATTTAGTGTATGGAAAGTTTTTAGGGTTAATGACCTTTTAATTGAATAACCTAGGTTTACTATAACTTTTACGATTCTTACAATCAAAATGCAATCTGAAATTATATGTGAATTGTTAGTTGCACCATTGAAATGGCACCTTGAATCTGGTCAAAACAGTTCTGCTATGCAAGTCCTTGACGTACATTTTACTGTACGCTTATTTATTTTTGTTCATTAAATTAATCGTAATTTTTATCTGTATTTACCCCCTAGGCACTAGACCTTCACTGTTGGAGATAAAGCGTATACTTTATAGAGCTAATGTTTTTATATTATAACCTAAAATAAAAATAAAGAACCACAATTTTTTTATTTTAATTATTTAGTAATTAAATCTTAAGTTACGGTTAAAGAAGTTTTCCTAAAAATATCGTCACTCATACTGAGCCTAGTCAAGTAGGTAACGAGAGGTCGACGATCGCGCGAACGTTGAATTACGTAATTATTTCTTTCTCTATTTCGTCTCTCGGCTGTGAGCGAGATCAATTAATAATAACACTCCCCAGCCTTTAGGTATTTATCACGATGGATATGCCGTAGTGTTTTATTTCTCGGATAATGATTTTTATCTTTAAAAATAAGTGACCTTTTTTATTTTGAATAGAGATTCTACTAATGACACATGAAGCTAAAAAAATATATTTCATCTTTTGACAATTACACGCGGTATATCTAAAGATTATTTGGCCTACTCTCGCCACGCTGGCCAGACTTGGCGAGGATCTGATGTCAATTTTAATGAAAATTAATTAATGATTCCAAAAGTTGGTATTAGTAGAGTCGCGGAGAGCTTTATGTGCTCTCTTCCTCACGGCAACTGTGGTGTTGGTAATATAAATGTACATAAGAAAGGTATTACTCAATGGTACATGCTGTCATTTGAACCGATAAACTTTTTTTTTATTGTTTTTTATTTATTATTTTTTTATTTATTACAATCGAGCCTCTACCACTTAAATTAAGATTAGGTAGAATATTATTATTTAATGTTGACAGTTGCAGCCCAATGACAATGCGTGATCTTGCGTCCTTAATTCTTCGACATACGAAGGTCACCAGACATCACCTGACGCCAGAACTCGCGCTGCGGCTCATCACTCCAGAATGCCAGCTCTGGTCTGCCACAGCTGAACAGATACCATTCGACAACGACCCCTTCTGGGGATTCTACTGGCCAGGAGGACAAGCTGTAGCCAGGTTCGATTACTTTTCTTTTAATTTATGTCCAGCATGTTAGGAAAATTGTTCGTTCTTTATTAATTATCCATGGAAACCTTATTCTGGGAACACTTGCATTTGTCAAAGTACACTTTTGTCTACATATGCAATGGAATTAATAAAATTATACAAAAACATAGCCGGATACGAGTAAGCAAGGAACAGTTTGCTAATATTGCGTGCAATATAATAACGCTTTTAGGATGCTGTTGGGACTCCCGAGATTCTGTAGTGCCTCCGGGATGTTTGCTGAGATGCGCACGGATGGCTTCCCCGCCATCATGCGTAAGAAAGTATCATCCCTGATGGCGCAGGTATGCGCGGGAGTCCCAATAGCATCCTGAGGGTGGTGGGCAGTGTGGGGGGGCCTATTGCGCAACACTGGACTGCAGTACTGGTGGGAAGTTAGGTTAATAATAAATATATTGTAAAGTAATATTAATTATGTTAAATATAAGAATATGGATTTTTATCTGAAATAAAAATATTTGAATTGAATACACGTATACTCGAATATAAAGTAAGGTTGGTTGCAGCTGTAAAGGGCCTTACGTACTTACGAGGGGCGTTCAAAATATTCTCGGTATTGATACGTTACAACCTCTTTTATATATATATTTGTTACTGGCCGCTAAGATTCATCCATTGACATTAAAAAAAAGTAAAATTGGAACCGAGATGTTCTTTTGTTTTTCTGCAATTGCCGAACAAACATGAACACCATGAGCGAATTAACAATTTTAACGAAATTAGAGCACCGATCCGTCATAAAATTCTTGACAAAACAGGGTAAAAATCAAAAAACCATAAAAGAGGAAATGGATTGTGTTTACCGTGAGTCTGCTCCTTCTTTATCTACTATTCAAAAATGGTCAAGCGAATTTAAGCGTGGAAGGGAGAGTATTGAAGATGACCCTAGACCTGGCCGGCCTGTAGTGGCTACCTCACAAGAAAATATTGATAAAGTGGAAAAACTTATATTGGAAGACGGCCGAGTGAAGGTAAAATCTATAGCTCAAGTAACCAATCTCTCTATTGGTACCGTACATGACATTATACATGACCATCTTAATATGTCAAAAGTAAGTGCAAGATGGGTTCCGCGAATGCTGACGCTTCTTCAAAAGGATATGCGTGTGGCTTGCTGTTCAGATTTTATCGACCTGTGTGGTGAAAATCCCGATGAGGTGCTGCAAAAAATAGTTACTGGAGATGAAACCTGGGTTCATCATTATGACCCAGAGAGCAAACAGGAGTCCATGCAGTGGCACATTAAGGGTTCAGCTCATCCCAAGAAGTTCAAGGTAATCCCGTCAGCTGGCAAGGTCATGGCCACAATATTTTGGGATTGTGAAGGAGTTTTGCTTATCGATTATAAAGAAAAAGGTGTAAATATCACAGGGCAGTACTACGCTAACGTTATACGTCAATTAAGAGATGCGATCAAAGAAAAGAGGCGAGGAAAGTTAACCAAAGGTGTTCTGCTTCTGCATGACAACGCCCCTGTCCATACTGCTCATATTGCCAAGGCAGCTATTGTTGAATGTGGTTTTGAAACTGTTACTCATCCACCCTATAGTCCGGACTTAGCCCCAAGCGACTTCTTTTTGTTACCCAATCTTAAAAAGGATCTGCGTGGAAATAAATTTTCTGACGATGAAGCGTTGAAGACGGCCGTGGAGGAGCATTTTTACACCAAAGATAAAAAATATTTTTATGAGGGATTAAAAAAAATAATTGATCGATCTTATAAGTGTATGAACATAGGGGGGGAGTATATTGAAAAATAAAAATATCAAACTTTTCGTACTTGTTTGTTTTTATCCACATACCGAGAATATTTTGAACGCCCCTCGTATGTACTAAAATAAAAACTAAATTTAAGTACTAAGTATAACATTTTTATATAATATTTATACTAGCACGACATGTGACCTTGCATGGTAAGTGGCGCTCGAGATCAATGAATGTTAGCAACTGGAATCAGACACTCATGACTGGCATCAGTCCCTAACACTATGCCGGCTTGACTGGGCATGACGGCAATTCGAGCCTGATCCAGAAACGTGTGGATTTATCAGCACGAACGGTGGATACTTTCCTGCCCCGGCAGACTGGGCAAATTACTACCATCCTACCATATATTTAATAATAAATATTATATGTGCAAAATAAATATTAAAATATATATATTAGGTATATATTATTATTGTTTTATAATTATAATGTCAATACCATTAATATGTATACAATTAATTAATAATGGGGGAATGCTGCAAGTGTTCTTGGGTGTCCAGGTGTCAAGTCATGGGTGAATATTTTTATATATAGTTTTATTTTTAATTTAGTTTATATATAAATTAATTGGACAATTGAATAAAACTGGAATATGAAAAGCAAATGAAATAAAGAAAAATAAATGATTTATAGGCCGTTGTATGAATTTTCGAATAAACTCTCTCTATCAATAGAACCACATATTAGTCTAAAGTAATAAATAAATATTTCATAAATAAATATTTCAGACAGGTCACACAGCGCCATCTAATTTCCGTGGTAAGCGGTAAGCTTGTGTTACGGAAACTAGATGGTTGATAAACTACATATTATACTTTTTTTTTTTTGTAAATATATACATTTAATACATATAAACACCCAGACCGAGACAAATTATACAATGTACAACTTGCCCCCGGTGGGAATCGAACCCACGACCTCCCGAGTTCACGGCAACGTTTGTTACCACTAGACCACGGAGGCGCCAATAAGCCCGGAGTAAGAGCATACACAATCACGCGGTATCTCTAATATGTCCGTAATTTTATTCTCTAGGAAGTTTCTCAAAGTTCACCCTAGAAAAAAATTTTGGATTGTGCGAGCGAGATGGATGCAAAAAACCTCTTAAAATAAAAAGCAAACTTTTACAAAATGGTAAATAACCTCATAACAAAATTTTGGGTTTTTTTTACATGTTTTCCGTATAATATTTACAATTTGCATAAGTTTTTCACGCTGCGTATGTAAAATTACTTAGTACGGAATGTTTCCTTGTATTTGCACGTATAAATAGATTTGTATTTAAAATATATCTGAGAGTTGGAAAATCCATGAAATAAATAATTAAGCATACGTACGATATGAAACCAGTTTTTCTATTTATTATTTCAGATAATTTGTGTGTTTTGTTTATGTTAAAGGGTATGTTCATACTCAAGTCTAAAGATACGTCTAACGACCTTCACCGTCATCATCAGCCGCCACCATCATCTCTCCACTGCTTGATAAATGCATCCCCAAATCGCTACTGCACGCGAACTTTACAACTATCTTAAATTCATCCATCCATCTGGCGGAAGGACGTCCCACTCTGCGTCGTTCCGTGCTTGGTCTCCACTCGACCGTCCTTCGGCAGATGTGTGATTGAATTTTGAGCCACCTTGAACTTTGTCAATAAAAACTAAAGACATGGTATAGCTCAAAGTGTGATCAATTTACCCCGCGTTCGTCTTATAGCATTTCCAACATCTCGTAGCAACTTCATAAACCAACGGCAGCGCAAAATGACGTTTTTATTAAGTAATATCACTTTTTTTAACAATTTCCTAAATAAAACGAGCGGTGAGGCTACTTTTTGACAAGTATTTTCGTTCATGTTTTATCATACCATGGCATCCAACACACATGATATTATTATGGTCTTTGAATTTATTACATAAAATCGTTTAAAATACCTTTTTAACAAATATAATAGAAAACTATAAAATGGTAAACAAACCATTTTATATGTTAATGACATCTGTCAAAAAGTATCATCAATAACCCTCCTTTCAACACGGTACACATACGAAATTAGCATCAAATGTTAGAATTTTCATGCTAACATTTCTGAAAAGAAAGTAGATCTATAAAGCTACACGTAGTTTTTTTATATCCTTTTTAATTTATTTAAAAAAAAATTACAAACAACAAATATGAGAATCAAAAAAAAAATGAAAAATGCCTTGATCGTCATTAAGCAGTGGCTATATGACTCACCACAACAAAACCCTTACAAAAAAATCTGGTTACATTACTAGAGGAAAAGAGATAGCTATATTTAACAACAGACGTATTGAACAAGGATAGACTGAGCCGTAAGAGTGAACAAGTTAGCAAGACTTTTCTTGCGTGCTTCGTTAAGGAGAGAGCGAGATGGATATAGGATGAGTCACGGGACTAGTTTCAGGTATTGAATATTTAACTTATTCTGACTCATTTTAACGATAGCTTAGTGGTTATATTATAAGAAAGGCCATAAACAATAAGAGTTCGGAGTAAGTAGTATTGTCACAAGCCTTTGCTGCAGTTCAATCAAAGAAGCTGAGTTGCACCAAAATGAAGTCTCTGTTATTGTTACGATTTAAGTTAGAAATGGCGACGAATGTATCAGTTTCATTTTGGAGGTCAGCCGTCAGCTGGTACTCTTGACACCATTTTTAACTGTAACAATTACAGATTATGGTGCAAATTTTGTATCTTTAAGCGAAGAAAGGTAAAAAAGGTAAAAGTAACCTTCGGCATTTCTAACAATAAAACCTAACAATTTAACGGTCACAAACTGAATATAATCGTTTAGTGATATGATATTCGTCCATTTTACCGGAGTTTTTGCATTTTTTAAAATTTTATTAAGACTCTAGAACACAGCGTCCTAGACTTGATTGTTTAAGATGGGCCTTCCAGAACAAATATCTGGAGAATTTGGCCCTACACTCGCCACGCTCTAGCCCGATTTAATTTAGTTATTTTGGAAAATAGTTGTCAATATATGAATAAATACTTGATGGGGTACCACTGTACCAGGTATTGTAATCTCATAGGTAGACCTACTCAGGTCAATTTGATAAATATACATTCATTTATTGTTGTTGTGTAATTCTGTATTTGTTTCATTTGTAAATCTGCTATAGCTGAGTTTTCCTTGCAGATTCCTTTCTCAGTCAGATTAAACATTAACAGGTCACTGGAATTTGCTAAGCTGTTAGTCTTCTGCTAACAGCTAACTCCTTGGACCACTTCCCTGCTTAGTCTTCCACTAATAGGAGTAGAATCGTTCTAAATAATTTAAATTATGACGTGTCACAAATGCCTGTATTAGGTTTACGTGAATAAAGATATTTTGACTTTGACTTACCTATTAAACTTATAGAAAATAATCAGTTCTATAATACGTAAGTACCTAAATAAATAGGCGTGACAAACAGATAAAGCTCCTTTCGGATTTGTGATATTAGTATTTATTTATAAGAGTTATACGTTTGCATGCATCTATGTTAAATGTGACGGGGATTTTTTTAATGTATTGTTTTCAACTCCACAATCGTTGTAAAAGGAAGTGAGTAAATTTTATCACATACTGCAGCCTGTCCGTGGGTAACCTCGATTGTTGGGGATTTCTTGAGGGGAAACACATGAGGTTATGATAGATTTGTGAGCCGCATACTTAAACATTATATAAATATTAAACTAGACAGGCTGATGGCCAGTTCGGTAATCTTTCGTAAACAGTATTTTTTATACATTTCGATCCCGATCAGCTGTTCGCGTGGGTAAAAAGTGCAAAATGTTAAAATTAAAAATGTTCTCGAACATTTCAAACCATCAATATTTGAGTAGCTTATAATTTATTTAACAAGTGTATTGTTTTCGTTTTTTTAAGGTACAAAATTTGTGCAATTTTTATGTTTCCTTATTAGTTCTATTAAAAAAGAGAAAAATGTATAACTTGTAAATTTGATAGTTTTTGTTAAATTTAATTTTTTTGTTTTAACAGTAATAAGTTTTTAATTTCTTTTTCTTTTTATATTGGTGAATGCTGCGACACCTAATTGGTACATATATTAGATAAGTTATAATTATACTATGTTATGTATGTGATAATATATGTACTGCTGTGTGTACTAAATAAATAAATAAAATGAACAAATCTCAACCCCATTTGGATTTTTACACACGTTTATATCAATTTAAATCGCGAGTTTTTTTCAGTGACTAAAAAACGAATAGCATCGATTAGTGACAATTGATTTTAAAAAAAATACGACTTTAAAACCTAGGACCAAGAAGATACTTAACATAAACTAAAAAGTAAAAAATAATATTTCAATTACTCTAAAGTATGAGCAAGGAGAGGCGCGGTGGTGGCGCGGTGGTGGCGCGGTGGTGGCGCGGTGGTGGCTCGGTTGTAAGAACGCGTTCCTTAAATCCTACAAAGGTCGGTTCAAACCCACCCGGCATGTACCAATGAGAAATACACTTTTCTTACGTACTGCAGTCATAGATTTACACCACTGTTCCACTAAAAAAATTGACATCATATCCTCGCCAAGCCGTCTAGCCAGCGTGGCGAGTGTAGGCCAAATTCTCCAGATATATGTTCTGGAAGGCCCATCTCCAGCAGTGGAGGTGTGGAACGCTGTATTCTAGGGGCTATAATGAATGAATGATGATGAGCAAGGACAATCAACAGAATTATTTTTTAAATGAATTATAATGTTGTTATTTAGTCTCTTACTAATTTATATTTAATATTATAACATTTATAAGTTAAATTGATTTTTGACATACATTATAAAATAGTATTTAATTTAGCTAAATAAGTAGATAAATATTTTTAAATAATAATTACCTAATTAATTAAATAATAAATATTGTAGTTTAATACAATTTTTATGTATTTTTAGATTGTAAGCTGACACAGCCTCTTTAGAGCTACGAATTAATTTATTAAGCTGACATGTGTAATTTATTTTAGTCTATAAGCTGACACGGCCTTTTTACAGCCACGAATTAATATTAACTACCTAGTTTTAAGCAAAAACTTATTTATGGCAACAGTGTTTTAGTCAAAGATGATGGTATAGCTGATATGATGGGTCCACCCATAGTAGCTGCTGGTTATTTTATTTTATATTCTACATGATAATAAACTATGGTGAAAAAATGTATTGACAATATCCAAGTGTTGTTTGGGACAACCAAAGGAAATAAAATAAATGATTTGATTTGATTTGATATTACTGTTGTTTAAAGTGAAAATTAAAAAATTGTAAACTTCGGCATAATATCAAGACTATAATAAATTTAGTAATAAAAATACAAGATTTCTATGCAACTGACAGTTATATTAGGTATCATGCGCCATCGTGATAAAAAGTTGGTGATACTCCCCATTGAGAGCCTCTTCCTTTTTTGAGGGCTGTTAAAATTAACAACCAATGCCCAGAGCGGCATCCTTTATTTCATATCAATGGTTGTTGTACTTTTGAGTTAGTCCTCATACTTCATACTTACGAACGTTTTCTGCAGCCCTATTCTACGTTATATAATGGAATCCGTTCAAGTTCGAGCGCTTATAAAGTTGAGAATTGAGTAATATTTTGTAACTCTGACGTAAATAACAAATCCACTAATAACGTTTGCGACTAATGTAATGGAATAGCGCTGCTGGTCCCAGCACGGTTTTGAGGTTACCTCAAACGTCAACTACACCACGTAGACATAACCAACCACGTGACGCTTTCCACGTAGTCAGACGACATGCGTAAGAGTGACCATGATAAATGACCGGGCAAAGTTTTTTTTATTTGAAGGAATATAATTAAAACTACTTAAAGAGTAAAAATAAATATAAACTAAACCTAATAAAAAATAAACTATAAGTAAAAAAATCCTTTAGAGACGACCCTTCAGTGATAGTCGCAAGGAGGCTGTCAACATTTCCGCTCTGTATAGCGAGGCTAATACGTTGGCAGAAATAATTGCCAGTCTTCCAGTCTCCAGACTTTTCCGTTAGGCGTTTGGTCAACTCCTTGGCCAGACGTTTGGCTGAGTGTCCCCATGGGCCCATCGTCTCGACCCCAAACGGAGCTAATATATTTGTCACAAGTTTTAGCCAATATGGCTTCCATCCAAAACGGTCAACAACGGGTGATCTTCTGACATTCATATACCACGGCCTTTGGCGCCCAGTCTGGACATCTCCAAGGCCTTCGATAGGGTTTGCCGGCATATAGTCTGATGCTGGCTGGTGGACTGAATAGCTGGCTTCCTACATGAGCGCAGCATTCGTGTCCTTGTGCGTATTGCATGCGTAGTTACGCAGTGCTCTGAAGAGCTCTATAACCTAATTGCTTCTTCTTCATTCCGCAACTGAACCACCACACGCACAGGTCAGAATATGCAACCACATACCGTCCTCATTCATAAGCTGGAGACGCTGGAGTCCTACAAGCGAAGTAAAAAAAGCATCTAGTGTGCGGCGCGACATAGTGTAAGAGACTGATGTCATGAGTGTCAGTTGCTAATATTAATGGACCTTGCACGTCACTTACCATCAGGTGGGCGCAGTTCATATGTAGTGCTAGTATAAAAAAAATCAGCCTGACAAGTAGGCCTGTTCTAATAAATACCTGTATACAAGTCTCTTAGCTGGTCCATTGAGGACGACTTAACGAGGCCGACACATTCCAATGCATAAACTCATAGTACAAGATACTTAGAAAAGCGACCTTTACACATTTGTTATACGAATGAAATACACTTTATATATAATAAAATACACTAACAAAAGCGCACCGCCGCCTAATGAAATATGGTCAAGTCTATTCAGGATGATTTTGTGGGAATGGATTGCTACTGTCTAAACTACGAGGGAAAAAGAAAGTAAAGTATTATCACGACCGTTTCCCTTTCGGGGTGGTCAGAAACCAAGCTTATAGATAAACGGATTCACATTTAGCCAACTTTACTATAAGCCAATCATGACAAGTGGCAAGATCGTCGATGTCTCTAGCGTACCAAACTCGAGAAATATCACAAATAAATTAAATAAATTATTGTGCCCCGACCAGGAATCAAACCCGGTACTACAAGGAACATCGAAAAATTCAGAAAGAAAGTGTCCGAGCCAATTTTGATAAAAAATTAAACTGTAATTTTTAATTTATTGAAAAAAAAACTCATTTTCTAGCGGAATCGTGCCAGAAAATTATAATAAAAGAGTTCGAATCCTGCAGTTTGTACTTCCCAAAATTTGAGCTTTACAGGCGACACTATCAACTAGTATAATACTACAGTATGTATTTTAAAATCAAAATAATAAATTGCCTCCGTCGTATGTCGTGATCGTGTCAGGTGGTGCTCAATTGTCTGCCTACCACGCAAGGGATTTGGCGTGAAAATATGTACATATGTATGTATCGTATAATACAAACCAGGCAACCCATCACGATTGCTTTAGTTAGCGTATTTTATAATATTAAAAAATGAATTTATTTCGAACAATAGATTATCAAGTCTTAAAATCTAGAATGATTCAGAGATATAAAAAATGCGAACTAATTTACGATTATCACACTTTGAGAGATGAAAAATTGGGTTTTTTCTATTGATAACATCTATCAATGAATAAGTTTTTCAAGAACACTTCTTGATAGGTATTATGGTTGTTTTACCACCGACCGGCATAGTATATCTATGGCGGTGGGGCCTCGGTTCTGCGAACGCGTTCCTTTAATCCCACAAAGGTCTCGGTTCAATCCTACCCGGCATATACCAATGAGAAATACACTTTTCTTAAGTATATTCGTCATAGATTTACAACACAACCGTTCCCGTGCCTCGGAGAGCACGTTAAGCCGTCGGTCCCGGTTCCACTAATACCAACTTGTGGAATCGTTAATAAATTGTCATTCAAAATTCACATCATATCCTCGCCAAGCTGTCTGGCCCGCGTGGCGAGTGTAGGCCAAATTCTCCACATATATGTTATGGAAGGCCCATCTCCAGCAGTGGAGGTCTAGGGCGCTGTGTTCTAGGGGCTGTAATAAAATGATTTTACTTTTGGTCTCTTTTCATTCTTCTTTTATTAAATAGTTTAATTCTCTTTTATTTGTAACACTTATTTACTTAATAAAAAAACACGTTATACGTGATTGTTTATAAAACATAGGTGAAATTATTTACACATGCTTTGAGTTTTAGCATTGTCTATACACTATATCCATTATTTTTCGAAGCTACAGTTGCTAAAATTTGATTTGTGCCTACTTAATAAATTTTTTTGACCGCCTCCGTGGTCTAGTGGTAACAAACGTTGCCGTGAACTCGGGAGATGGTGGGTTCGATTCCCACCGGGGACAAGTTGCACATTGTATAATTTGTCTCGGTCTGGGTGTTTATATGTATAATATGTATATATTTACAAAAAAAAGTATAATATGTAGTTTATCAACCATCTAGTTTCCGTAACACAAGCCTAGTAGCTTACCACGAAAATTAGATGGCGCTGTGTGACCTGTCTGGAAATATTTATTAATTTATAATTATTTATTTATTTAAATAAATAAATCACAAATTAGTCTAACGTAAGACCATACAAAGTATATATATAGTTTTACCAAGATATAAAAACGAATAGAGTTAATAGTTGGTACTGCAGCACACAGTTGCCGAGAGGCTGGTTACAATAAAACAATGTTAATGAGGATGAGAATGCGAAATTTGTATTATCTACTTATGTATAGTTTTACTGCCTTCTGGAGCCCAGAATTTATTTTCCAAAAGGCAGTGCCCACTACACTAATTGAAATTATTTGATCATGATCCAATAAACGTTCATTTATTTTATTTTATTGGATTGTGCGAGCGAGAGGAATGCGCTAAACCCTCTTTAAATAAAAGCGTGGCTTTAAGATAACATTCGCGCCTAATTTTTTTACACATAAAACATATTTAAAAAAAATCATTATAGACTGTCTGTGCACGGATGCAGCAGCTAACAACTTCTAAGCACGCCCCACACACGCACCTACACTTTCACACAAACACTTATATTTACTCACGCACACGAGCACAATAATTACATTCTAGTCTACATACTAGTCTGGGGATCAGAGTTCCTCCAAAAAATTATGTAAACAATTTTTGGGAACAAATAAACGTTTTTGTATTTTGTATTCCATACTTGTATTCACTGGATCAATGTTATTACCCATATCTAGTTTAGTATTTTATTTATATTGCAATTTTTATGTTTTATGTTTAAGTTAGTTATAGTTTATTATTATTTTCTTTTCTTAATATCTGTTTAAATTTAAATTCATTATACATAACTTTCAAGTAAATAGTGGAACCTATGTTGGCTGAGGCAATTTTAATCTGTTATTTAATGATCTGGGAATATAGCTGTAAGGTTTATCATATAATAAATAAATAAATAAGAATGATGTTATTTTAAATAATGAATCTTTTTTACTTATTTTGTTATGTCCACGTAAATATAAAGATAAGTACGTGATGGATAATGTTGAAGTGATTAGATTAAATGATTCCAAAAAGGAAACAATTGTGTAATATTAGAAATTTCCAAGATAAAATCGACCATAATGAGCATGCGTGGTGAGTGTAGGCGAATTTCTCCAGATATATGTTCTGGAAGGCCTCTCTCCACCAGTGGAGTAATTACTACTGCTATTAGTCTACAATCCTATAAGGGATGTGTTAAAGCATCCCGCGGTGGTCGCCAAATCACACTATAAAAAAATAACAATATTTACAAAATATAAAATGAAAAACAAAATTATAAATAAAATAAACTATGTGCCGAGGAAACTCGCTGCATTCCCCGGTTAAACGGCGAGTTTTAGTTTTAAATTTTTCAGTTTGAATTTAAATTATTTTTTATATATGTATTAATAATTTTATCACTAGTGGAGCAAAAGGGTGCTTAAAAAGCACACGGGAAACGATAAATTGTGAATCTATGACAAATTTTAATGTACCTAACATAACGTATTAGTAATTTTTCAAATTTCTTATGAAATCGTTGGTCGTGTGAAAAATATTCGTAATTCGCAATCAATTGTTTTACTAGAAATAACTCGGAAAGTGTTTCTTTTCTTACATTACCTATGAGACTTCTTGTAATTTTAAGCCATCTGAATAAATATTACATTTATAGTAATATTCCAAGAATATTTTACACTCATACTGCTTAAATCATCATCTTTACTCTCTGTCTAAAATTAGGTATATGAAGGTGAGAGTAAATCCGAGGTGTCCGTGGTTGCTCTCGGGCATGAGAGTGGTTGGATTGTGCGAGCGAGGGAGGGGGGGAGGGGGGGGGCAGGAGGGGCGTTAAGCCCTCTTAAATATAAAATTTTGTAGATTAGGTTAGGACTAACATGGTTTAATAAGTTTGTTACTAACACAATGAATCTTGTTATTTGAAATCAATAAATATTATTATTATTTAAATATTTGACTTTATTTTCCACACCTACCTATTGGTAAGCTACAAGTTTAACACTGATGTCAGTCCCTCGTTCCTTACAAGTTGGCTTGTCACAAATACAAAGCAGATTATCCTAGTGTCAAAGCCAAAGTCAAAATATCTTTATTCACGTAGACTAAGCAGCAAAGTGGTTCAATAAGTAAGCTGTTAGCAGAAGACCAGCAGCTTAGCAGATTCCAGTGACCTGTTAATGTTTAATCTGACTGAGAAAGGAATCTGCAAGGAAGACTCAGCTATATGAGATTTCCAAAATAAAACATATGCACAATAACTTTTAAAATTTAGTTATGAGTACAACTTGTGCAACCCGAAATTCGACAAAACGAAAAAACCTCTGCTAATTTGAGAACAATAAATATACATTTATTCGAAAAAAAAAAATTACAACATATAAAATAATATTAATATTAAGGATAGGGATATAAGTCCCGTCCGCGTGGAATGGTGGCAACAACGCTGGCTGCATTTTCCCGCTGAATTGCAATACTGATTCTCTAGGCGAAGAAAGAGCCAGCGCCAGCCCTCTTGTCACCGGAGGAGAGGATAAATTGTGTTAATTTTATTTGCAGATATCTCTTGGATAACAAAATGACATTAAAAAATAAGTCTGTATTGGATGTCGGGTGCGGTTGCGGTGCTGGTGCCATTGTAGCAACGAAAATGAACGCCAAATTAGTACTAGCTAACGATATTGATCCATGTAAGTTGATATGATATTATTTTGTGATTCAATGTTTTTTTTTTTTATTATTTATGTATCATGCCATATTTCTAAATAAAATAAATAATAAAATTCTCCAAAATTTTGGAGATGCCGGGGATTGAACCCGGGGCCTTTCACATGCAAAGCGAACGCTCTACCACTGAGCTACATCCCCGCTTGGTGTGAGCGTTAAAATACCCGTTCTGTTTATAGGTGCCCTTGAAGCAACAAAAATAAACGCCATCTTGAATTCTACTAGCATTGAAACATGCAATAACAATTACATCGGTAGAAAATGTGAAGAATTCGATGCAATATTAATAGGGGACATGTTTTATGATGAGGAATTTGCGAGTTATTTGTTTGACTGGCTAAAAAAATTGGCTTGGGATGGAAAAACGGTTAGTATTTATTTTTGTAATTTGCTTTCAGCGCCATCTGTTGGCAGTAAAATTAACTACATAACCGTTTTAACAACTACTTTTTGTACTGGTACTACTACTCGATAATAGATGGCGCGACAAATATTTTAAAATAATAAATTAGCTCAGGCGGAGGACGGGGAGGACAGGGAGGAGGATGTCACGGTTGCACTGTTTGCGGACGACAGTGCCTACTTTAGCTCTTCTCCAAGCCAATATGAGGCTGCTAATAAAATGCAAGACCTCCTGGATCTTCTCCCTGCGTGGTTGGACAAGTGGCGTATGTCCATCAATGTCGGCAAAACTGCCGCATTGATGACATCCAGATGCCGACTGCCTCCACCACTGCAGCTTCGAGGACAGAACATCGAGTGGACTCCGACCGTCAAATACCTGGGCTGCATCATTAACAGGACGTTAACAATGGGTGAAATGGCCTGCCACGCCGTCAATCAGGCGAAGGCGGCCCGAGCGATGTTACGCCCTGTTATGAATTCCAGCTTGCCGCTCAGGTTGAAGGTCCGGATCTACAAGATGTTCATCCGTTCCCGACTCACGTATGCTGCGCCAGCCTGGCACCACCTTCTGGCCAAGACTAATAGGGAAAAGATCCAAAGTCAGCAGAACATATCGCTCAGAGTGGTATCCCGAGCACCATGGTTCCTGCGTAATTCCGTCATAGCTCGAGATCTGGAGATGCCTACTATTGAGGAATTTGTCGTCGGCCTGACTAGACGTATGTTCTATCGGGCCGACAACGGACACTTCAAGCATCTTCAGAATATCGCTCCGTCTTGCGCTCGGCCCACCAACGGGAGACCGCTTCCTAGAGAAGTGCTCTTGGAGGAGAGCTGAAGTAGTCGAACCTAGACCCCCTGGGTTCGTGAGCCACACGGGCGCTTTTATACCAGTAACAGCGCCCAGCACCAAACGTGCATGAATTACCAGCGGGTGGTCACCCGCTGAGATCCTGCCGGGGAAAACGGGGGAATGTCCCCATCCCCAACCCAGGCCCATTAGCCATCCGGGCCTGGACGACCCCACTGTCTGTCAATTAGCTCAGGCTCATTCACATTCTCTTTTTTAATTTAAGAGGTTAATATATTTTTTAGTAAAGACGTCAAATATGACGTCATATTACATAATGCGTATTTTTTAGCATAAATAATTGTCTTTAATATAATTTTTATCGCCTCTTTTGGCAAGGAATAATACGCGTTTCATTGCCTAATTTTATATTAGTACTGCTACTCAATAATAGATGGCGTTACACGCTTTTAAATATAATAAAACTGTATGAGAGCCACACTGGCTCTGTTATACCAGTAACGGCGCCCAGCACCAAAAGTGCATGAATTACAATGGCTTCCCGCTGACTTCTGCCGAGGAATAGTCCCCAACCCCAATGGCCAATTAGCCATCCAGGCCTGAACGACTCCACTGTCCGTGTCTAATAATTATATGTAATTTTCAGGTTTTAATAGGGGATCCTGGCAGACATGCTCTTTCTGCTAAAAGAAGACAATCTCTGAGCTTATTGGCAACATATAAATTACCAGAAAATAGTTGTTTAGAGAATAGAGGATTTCAAGAAACCACCGTATGGAAAATTATTTGACTTAATAAAATTATATTTGTATTTCTCTAAATAGGTGCCAAGTAATAGGACTAGATTTTTTTAAAAGACAACACCGTGTCTTGTCTCCTCCGGTGAAGAATTAGTATTGCAATTCAGTGAGGAATTGCTGGCAGTATTCTTGCCACCATTCCACTCGGACGGGACTCAGGTAAAAGTAAGTATCATCACGACCATATCCCTTGCGGGGTATTCAGAAACCACGCTTTTATAGAAGCGGATTCACATTTAGCCAACATGTCCAATCATGACAAGTGGCTAGCTCGTCGATGTCTCCAGGGTACCAAACTCTAGAAGTTTCAGAAATAAATATTAATCAATTTTATTTATTTAAATTAATAAATATTATTGTGACCCGACCAGGAATCGAAACCGGTACCTCGGACTTAACCGCTAGACCACGGAGGCTTAGGTATATCCGTAATAATATTTTTATTTAATATTCTGTAATAAAATTATTATTCTAATAACTGTTATGTATATTGAATGGTGTTACAATGTTTAAAATAAGGACCTATACGAAAAAAACCTTCCTTTTAAATTTACTATACGTAGGCACTTATAGGGAAAAAGAAATAAAATTCTAAAATCTCTTAACTTTAATTTATTTGATATATCAAAAATAATACTTTGATAATTATACCTTTAAATATATAATATCGTTGTACAAATAATTTCGTTGTAATAAAACCTTCACAAAATACTTATACCAAAACAAGTAAAGGTCGCGCGGCGAAAGATGATCAATACACACACTAATGCAATGATTTATATTATACAGAGAGTTATACTCAGTAGAGTTTGAAAATCCATTACCTACTAACCGTTTTAACTATCTCTTTCAAAAAAACCATGCTAGCTAGAGGTGGGCGAACCTAGTTATCGCGACGCGGCGACAAACAGTGTATGTAGACATAAATAATTTGTCAACGCGTTGTTGTGGTCATCTTTTATCGCGCGACCTACACACTCCTTAAGTCTAGTAAGTAAGGTACTTATGTTATTTATACAAGTTATACTAAATAATACAATAATAATCTAATTTAATTATTAATAATAATAGTTAAATACGATTGTGTTTCATCTAATTTGGCAAGACCTAACCTTGGGCAGATGCCTATTGTAGTACTTCTACTCAATCATAGATGGCGCCACACGTTTTTACAAAGTAAACCGTTGTGAATTGAATCGAGGTTTTTGACACAGTAGGTAATTTCTGTGTAAGTATTACAAAATAATGTAACTATATTCCTTTTTTTCACCTTTGTATGAATTAAGTTTTAAAACAAGAATAATTTTATTAATAATAAAGTTGCACACAATGAGGTTTTTCTTTTATCGAATACCTACCTCTTCGTCAGAAAGAATAGCATTTTTTTTTATATAGATAATTTTTTCCCGTCAATCAAGAATCAACTAGATTATAGGTGACGGCTCTAAAAAAGCCGGAAAAATATCAGCACAAAACGACAGCACGGTCAACGTGGGGACATGTTAAAATGCAGAGGGCTGTCGACACAATTAAAATGAATTAGGTTGATTTTGTGATAAATATTTAATAGCATTTATGTAATTTTATTTTTGACCGATCGCTTTGTTTGTGTATTATTAAAAGAAAGAGATAGCATGTTTGTAGAGGTCCGCTGCCAGTTTCTCGCAGTAATTTTTTGTATGTGATTATTAATCTAGTAGTATCCTTGATCGTAGTTTGATCCTTATAAGAAACAGCATCGATTGGCATCAAAAAGTTTTTCTGTAAAATTATTATTTTCTTCCTGACGGTTTTTTTGGATTTCGAACGGTAAATAAGCTGATAATTAACGAAAAAAATACGTTTATTATTAATAATTATGCATAGCGTTGGCATATATTCCGTGTTTGGATCGGTTGGTTCTTCCGGAGTAGTGAGAGTAGGTGTCCATGTCCATGTGGTGTGGTGGGGGGTGCGGAGGGGGATGCATTATAAGAACGGGTTGCAGAGCGAGGGACTTCCGAGATCCGGATACTGATGTCGCGTCCGTCACGTATGCGTTGTTCACTTCACCTGGGGGTACAAACATATAATTAGACTTAAAATCACATAGTACTTATAAAACAAAGTCATGCGCCACGTCTGTTCCGTGTCTGTCTGTTTTCAGACATTAAGCTCGCCTATCATACTATACGGTCGTGATCGTTTCCCTTTCGGGGTGGTCAGAAACCACGCTTATGAATAAGCGGATTCACATTTAGCCAACTTTACTATAGGCCAATCATGACAAGTGGCAAGCTCGTCGGTGTCTCCAGCGTACCAAACTCGAGAAATATCACAAATATATTAAATATTAATTAAATGTATTTATTTACATTAATAAATATTTTTGTGTCCGGACCAGGAATCGAACCCTGTACCTCCAAGTCTAAATCCACGGACTTAACCGCTAGATCACGGAGGCAGTCTTCTCTCGCTCGCCTATGTACTGTATATTTTTTTATTTTCTGTGCAATAAAGAATTTATCTATCTATAATTTTAAATACGTTAGTTGCTTGAGCATTTCAAGAAGATTATTTATTCCTGTACAGTGTGAAGATTAAACCATGCAAATTAAATGAATAGGTACCTTAGGAGATATAGCAAATTATTGTGGGGCAATGCAGTGGAAATAAATAGAATCTTTATTGGACAAAAACAATGCATTCGTGCTATTTGTAACACACCTCCTATGACAAGTCGGGCTAGTATAAAATAAAAAAATACATTATGTTAGCCCTTTGTATCTTCGCTAACACGTCTGGCCAGCAGCGTGACGAGTGTAGGCCACATTCTCCAGATATATGTTCTGGAAGGCCCATCTCCAATAGTGGAGGTTCTAGGGATTTGTTATGAATAAAAAAAATTTATAGCCCTTTATGTTTTTTAAATTAAAAAAAAGTATACCACACGATTAAAGAAGCAGATAAACATAAAGCATTTTTAAAAATGAGCGCTCGAAGAGACATCCACTTGGCAACGTTACTGTTTGGAGTAATAAGGAAATCTACGCCTCGTTATCTCTATGATAAACTTAGCTGGCCGCGCTTTCCTAGACCATTTGTTGCACGTGGTAGCTTAAACCTCCTGTGCATTCCGCGCTGCAAGGCATCGGCATTCCGTGGTAGTTTTAGATACGCAGCTGCGAAGATCTGGAATAACTTACCTCCGCCACTTCGCGACATGCAGTCTGTAACTGGGTTTAAGTCTAATTTTAAAAAGATACTTCTATCTGCGCAGCTGCAGACATAACTGTATTTTTATTTTATGTGTATGTATTTTGTTGCTATGTATATATGTATCTTATAGTTTTTTTACTGTTTTATTATTATTTTTAAAATTATATTTATTATATAAATAATTTATGTATGTTATTATAAATTATGTAGTTATATAATGTTGACAGTTCTTACTTTTTTGGTTATTACATTGTAGATTTTTACATGTGTCGGTAATGGTTAAAATAAAAATTTAGGCAAACTGTCGCACCTAGCATAAATTTATTTTTGTAATTTTATTTGATTCATGGGGCTCAGTGAAAATCAGCGCTGCAGCAGAAATGTTGCAGCCTATGCTGACCTGAGCAGCAGCAGCTCACTCATTTATTTTTTATGTATTTATCTTGTCTATTTTTTGTTGGTAATTTTATATATATTTTTTTTACGTTTTTTTATTATTGTATAAGCTGTTGTGTGCAAATAAATATTTTTCTTTCTTTCTTCTTTACTATAGACCTATCATGACAAGTGACAAGCTCGTACCAAACTCGAGAAATATCATAAAGAAATAATTGTATGCCGACCAGGAATCGAACCCGGTAACACGGAATTAAAGGCTAACACCGGAATAAGTTAGACAATAGTTATAATTAAGTAACACATATTTATAAAGTTAGGTAGGTTCATAATTTTAGAACACGTTCGCTTTTAGTGATCAGCGAGCGTAACTCTAAAAATAATTAGACTGTGTCTTACTTACTTCTGCGTAACATAACTTATTACCCACTTTATATAATAACCCGTTTGACCCGAGCCTTGCCTTATAATGAAGAGATAAAAAAAAACCATCATAGGTCGTAAGATCACATGTAATTTCTGGAAATAACATTCATTTTGGACTATTTTTGTACTACTTGTACTGTGTACAATGATACAAAAAATTAAAATAGTCTAAAATCTTATTTATTTTTATTATATAGGTATTATTACTGTGCAATTAGGTTATTTGTATAATAATAAATTGTAATATAATAATAATGTAGTTTTCGTATCAAGCAAGTCCTTTAGTACTAGAGCTGTCATAATGATATTTTGAAATGAAATGAAATGAAATAATTTATTTGTCAGAAACATGGTAGGTACAGGGATGTAAATTATTATATGTAATTATATCACATGATTCGCTATTTCTAGCATACAAATATATATTTAGTCACATGACTTTGTCGAGCTTAGTGTCTAGGTATTCTTTTGTCGAATAAAATCATTTATTAACCAGCATTTGTTTGACTCTTAATTTGCACAGTTTTAGTGGCAGCTCCCTTATAGTAACTGGAAGCTTATTAAATATCTTTGTTGCCATTGCATAACAATTTCAGCTATATTGAGTACTTTTATGAGCTGGAATAATTATTCTACTAGGATAACGCGTTTTAAAATTGCAATTATCCCCAAGAGTTTAAAAAAGTTCCGGGTGGCTTTTTACAAATAAACAGCATTCACGTATATAGATAGAAGGAACAGTCAGTAATTTTAGTTTTATAAATAAAGGACGACAGGAAGTCATAGGAGGTGTGTTACAAACTTGAAATTTAAACACATTGCATACCTACACTATATAAAGGGTCTGTAATCTTGTTAGTATTAAAATGTATATGTATGTATAACTTTGAATCCCCAAACAAGATGTCCTTTGTCTAACGAAATTTTAATAACCCTATATTTTTAACAAGGCACTTGGTTAATTCAATATTTTCAAAGATTTTTCTGTACTTTTAAGAAATTTTTCTAGGTAAATAAAATTACGGTCATTTTTGACATATTTCATAATACCTACCTAATTTTAGACAGAGAAAAATAGTAAACACATTTATAGCGATATTCGTCTATTTTATTAAACAAATCTATGAAAAAAGTGAGAAGACAAATTTCTAAGCATTCCATGGATTCACCGTGTGGGTGTGTGGGTAAGAGATGAAAGAATGGTGTCTCGGGCTTGCGACCGACAATAGGCCTTTTATATTTTAGTGTGGAACAAATCTCTCTTCTTTCTATCCCTTCGCATAATTCTAGTTTCATTTCAACAAACTCGTTTGTCGTTGTCGCCACTAATTTGTGAAACAATTATTTAAAAAAATGGTCTATTCGCATTTCCTATCCCAATAAAGCTAGTAGGTTACATATACATATATATGTATATATTATTTATTTATTATATAGTAGGTATAATTATGTGTTATTCATGTATATATCGGTAGATAAGTACCATAGCTTTATTATTTATATATATATATATATATATATATTTATCTTTTAGTTATAAGTTGTTTTCTCAATAAAACTCTTTGTCAAACATTAGTGGTCATGCACCCACAATCCCTGCTCACAACTCCCAAAGGTTAGCTGTTAGATAATGTTTTTAGACATTAAGCTCGCCTATGTACTGTAAAATGTTTTATTTTCTGTGCAATAAAGAATTTATCTATCTATCTATCTATCTAGGTTTATACGAGTATATAAGTATGTATTAGTACGTAGTATATCATATATTTATACATCTAGATAGTTATTAAATATTAGTTTTCATTATCCTTTATTTTTGCACCTACTTTTCAGGAAAGTGTTTAATGTTATCCCAATGGTTGGCTATGATAAATTGTCTTGCGGCATTGAAGCCCGCCTTTGTCTTTGTGCAATAAAGTATTAAATAAATAAATATCTCTTTAATTTTCTAAAGAGTTACTATATTTCTCAAAGATACACTCAGTCTTAAAAAATGTTTGAAAATATTGGATTGTGCAAGCAAGAGATGCAAAACATTTAAACCCCCTTAAGTTTATAAGTCTAAGGGAAAGAGTGCATGAAATAGTATTACTGCAGTGTCATTGTACCTTTATAGAGGGATGCGTTGGGATAGCCGCTGTCAGGCTGCAGCTTGACGTGGCGGGTGGCCAGGATGAAGGCCAGGGTGGACAGCACCACGCCGTCCAGACACGCGATCATGGCCAGCAAGTATGCCCAACGAATGTGGCAGCGACCTGTTAGCATTTAATATACAAAATAATAAAATATAACTTAAGGCCAGTTACAGTGCTCGACCGGCCGTGTACGTTAGGGTTGCGCATGAAACTTTTATGGATAGTATTATATACATATATTTATATCGTCGTCAAAAGCGCGTGTACAGTCATTGTAGCAGATGTAGTGCATAATGGTTTTCCATCGTATTTTAATGGAAAAGTTCGTATTTATCGTTCTTAGCTTAAGCACCATTTGACACTAAATAATAAAGTTCCATATTAATGGATATGAAAATGTCGCTCATTTAATTGATTCAAAACTTTAGGGTGCCGACGCGTATTCCGATTGAGACCTGTGTTTTCCCGACGAAAATACATTATGCACTATATCTGTACTTGTCGTGTCGTAAGGTTTTATTTTACTTCTACTTTTTTTTAATAATTAATTTTAAAAAAAACATCTAAGTACCTACATGATTTTTTTGTGCCGATAAACCAAGTGTATCCACACGTTTCGGAATCAGGCTCAAATTGCCGTCTTGCCCAGTCAAGCCGGCATAGTGTTAGAGATGTCAGTCATGAGTGTCTGATTCCAGTTGTTAACATTCATGGAGCTCGCGCGCCACTTACCATCAGGCGAGCGCAAGGTCTATGCTGGCTTGACTGGGCATCTACAACTACAGAATATGAGTTTTTTTTTGGCTCTTTTATAATTTGGACGAAAATGGTACAGTAGTGACTATGGTATGTTCTGTTTAGTTACCCAGATTGTACTGGTCAGCAAGAGGTCCACAAGTCTCCTGCACCACGCCCTCCCCCCAGCCTGCAGGGTACACCGCTACGCCAGCCACCAGGCACGATGCTGGAAAAAAATAAAGATACAATCAATATCTAATAATTTTAATTTTAAGGCAAAATAAAGAGGATTTAACATTTATGTTTTATTGTTTAATTTAATGTTATTAAGAATACTTATTATTACTACTATTATATAATTATTGTTTTTGGGTTTATATAAATATATATAATTTAAGTTATATATAAGATATGTGTGCCAATTTGTTATTTTTATGTTTAAACTTAGATATTAATGTCTTTCTGTATTTCATTCTTGATATTGTTTACTGCATGCTGTGTACAAATGTTAGGTTGGCAACTCTAATATCTCTGTATTTTGTTAAATGTTTTGTCTGTTAACTGTTTTTTGTACCTTAATAAATAAATAAATAAAATTATGCATCTCTCTCGCTCGCACAACCCAATATTTTCAAAGATTTTTCGAAGTCATATTTTTATAAAAATGGTTAGTTTTTGTTAAATTTATTAGTAATAAGTTTCTAATTTCTTCTTCTTTTTTAAATTGGTGAATGCCGTGACACCTAATTGGTACATATATTAGATAAGTTATAATTATACTATGTTATGTGTGTGATAATATATGTACTGCTGTGTGAACTATATAAATAAATAAATAAATTTACAAAGGAATAGTGTATTTCACATAGGTACATGCCGGAGGGGTTTGCACCGACCTTTGTAGAATATTAAGGAAAGCTTTCTTACAACCGAGCCACCTTACTGATACACACTTTACTGATAGTAAAGTAATATAAGTGGTTCGCTTTCTGTATAATTAAAGGCAAAATGTGCAAGGCAATGCTCACAAATGAAACAATAAATAATAGTAATTCTGGAGGTAATTGGAATGAAGACCATTTCTCCCTGACCGGCAACCGCCTGCAATCATTGCGTTACGCTTTTGTAACGATTTTAAATGGCAGCTTGTCGCCAACTGCGGGTAGAAAAGAAAGTTCTCCAAACTTGTTCACTACTTTGCTGACAAATCTTTAAAAATATCTATATTAACGCAGTGCACGACGCGGACGCAAAGAAGAGTCAGGTGTTTATCAGTCTATGTGTTTCTTTTTTACTTAAGCGCAAACGTTACATAATGGAATCAGTTAACTATATACATATCACGCTATTAAAGTTGATATTTGCTCTGCCGCTGCAGTTGTCAATACTTATAGAGTTGAGAATTAAATTATATTTTGTAATTATGAAGCAAAGTCTGACGTAAATAACGAAATCCACTAATAACGTTTGCGTCCAAGTTACAGAATAGGGCCGCTGGAGTCCAAACGCGTGGGCCGATTTAAATGATTCTCACGTTAATCGATTCGTCTTAATCATGCGAGTGTTTCTGAAGATTATGTCGTTAATCAATTTTCAGTAAGGCGACTTTCTTCTTCTTCTTTTTAGTCGTTACACTCTTGGCAGAGTGGTCGTGGTCGCCATTGGAGTGCTAGTGGCACGCTTAACAAGCCGTCGCCACTCCTCTCGAACCCCGGCTTTCCTAGTGCACTCATGTAGGGGATGATCCATTGCAACTTTCACCTGATGGGTCCATCTCATCGGAGACCTACCACGCATCCTCTTGCCATCGACTTTCCCCTGGACTACCAAGCGCTCGATTGATGTTTCTCCACGCCGTGACACGTGTCCGAAGAAAGTGAGAATGCGTAATTGTACAGTCGAGGAAAGGCGCTGTCTGATCCCCAGTTCCTCCAGTATGGATTTGTTTGTTCGGAACTCCGTCGAAGGCGACAACCAATCCGTATTATTTCGACGAACTACGAGTTGGGTATCATCGAATAAGTATTTGAAAATCATGTTTCTCTTATCATTTTTAATTTTGAGTGAGCATTTAGTTAGGATCTATAACGATTTAAAGTTAGTTAGCAACCATTTTCATTCAAAAAATTAATGTAGGTCCTAACTATACCTACCTACTTATAAGTGTAGATTATTCCATAAATATTAAATGTCAATTTTATATGACCATTTACCGACAATACTTACACACCTACAAAATAATTGTATGATTGATACACACATACGAATCACTAATGTTGCATCACTTGTAGAAACTACGATTTTCTCAACAAATTAAAAGTCCGCTGAACCGTAAAGTCAACATGGCAACATTCAATGAGTGAAAGCGGTCACTTTTCACCGCCCTAGGGTTGGCCTCACGATAAAATCAATAAGTCTTAACACATGAAACACATAAATCAATAAAAACTAATGTATCATGACCGTATCCATTGCGTGCTGGTCAAATAACACTCTTATAAAAAAGCAGATTTCGCCAACTGTAAGCCGGCACATCATGACAAGTGCCATGCTCGTCGATGTCTCTAGGAACATAAAAAGTCAAAGTAAATTATCATCACGACCGAATCCCTCCCGGTATGTCTGGTAGGAAGATGTGGCGCAGCTTCCCGAATGCCGCCCATCCTAGCTGAATGCGTCTGTCGGCTTCTTTGCTGAAGTTGGCTACGCCTAATTGTATAGTCTGTCCAAGGTAGACGTATTTTTGCACAACTTCTAGAATGTTGACGAGATGGCCTATAGTAAAGTCGGCTAAATGTGAATCCGCTTCTTTATAAGCGTGGTTTCTGACTACTTCGAAAGGGAAACAGTCGTGATGATACTTTACTTTTTTACTTTAGCGGCAACCCTACATTGAAAAGTGTTTAAAGTTCTCAATTGCCTAACTCTCTCTTTAGTTATGACTAAGTACTAAATAACGTCTAATGTTTTATAATATTATCACCGCTACTTCAGCATAACCCCTAAAAGGGATTAACGTTTTTGCATTTTCTCGCTCGCACAATCCAATATTTTAAAAGATTTTTCAAGATCTTTATACCTAATTTTAGACAGTGAAAAAAATAGCAGAGTATCATCACGACAGTGTCCCTTGTGGTAAGTTTTAAAAATATTGTACTCTTGTTAATTAATAGGAATTATTACGGTCGCGTGTCAAGCACTCAAAATGTTAATCTTAATTAATTTGTCAGAATACGCTGATTCCTGAATGAATACAGTTAGAAAGAATTGATTTTAAAAATTAATCGTGAGTTCAGAAAAACTATAAAATTAAATAATGAATATATGTTACTTACTTATATTTGTGTTGCTAGAAAACAAATCATTAATGGCCGAGTTTTAGTTGCCTTAATTCTATTAGTATCATTATTATAACGACCGGTCAGAAACCACGTTTATAAAGAAGCGGATATACTATAGATAGGCCAATCATGACAAGTGGCAAGCTCGTCGATGTCTCCAGCGTACCAAACTCGAGAAATATAACAAATAAATTAAATATTCATTGAATTTATTTAATAAAGTTGATAAATTTTATTGTGTCTCGAATCCAGTGCCAGAAGTTGAACCCGGTACCTCCGAGTCTAAATCCACGGACTAAGTTTCAAAAATACCATTTTTTTTAATACGATTTCCCTAAAACAAATACCTATATGATCAGACAAATTTCATTCAAAGCATATAGCGGGTGCCGGGTCCATCGTGTGTGGGTAAAAGATGAGAAGAATGGTGTCTCAGGCTTGCGACCGACAATAGGCTGTAGCCCTATTCTGTTACTTAAGCGCCAACGTTATATAGTGGAATCCCTTAAATAACGGAACTGTCAGTGTAAGACGCTATTAAAATTGGTGTTCTCGTATAAAGGTTTCCACTACAGGTGACAGCAAAATAACGTTACGATGCGTTCATTTAAAAACAACTTTTATGTATTTATTTTAGTATTTGCCATATTTTTGATTTATTTCCTAATTTGTGTTATAAAACTATGTTTTATGTAAATATATAATCTTAGTTTAATTAATATAAATGTTGTTAACTTTAATATAATTTCGCGGCGGACAATTTTAAGTATTTAATTATTTTTTTCCCAGTGATTTTGAAGTTGCAACCCCATGTACTTTGAAAATGTGGAAAACGCTATTTTGACGTGAAGTCGGCTATGATCGGAGAAACTCGGGCTAAAAGTGGTAGTAAATAATATAATTCCTATTTTGTCAATCTAACGTTTGCGACTTACTACACAATAGGGCTGCTGGGTTGCTTCTTTACTTTATTGCGCAACAAGACGCTCACCATCCACTATTCCATTCCTCTCCCTCCAAAAACTAAATACTGTATGATTCCGTTAATGCCGTCTTGGAAGCTCTTTCCATTAATGTATCTCCTGCAGACCTGATTAGGTTGATCTGGACGCGGAAGTATCGTGTTAGTTCGGAACACAATAATTTAGGTGTGATATTTGGCTTTTGGCTAATGGTGAATCCGCTTCTTTAAAAGCGTGATTTCTGACCGGTCGTTATAATAATGATACTAATAGAATTAAGGCAACTAAAACTCGGCCATTAATGATTTGTGTGGTAGCAACACAAATATAAAGTAACATATGAATTATTAAATTTTGTAGTTTTTCTAAACTCACGATTGATTTTTAAAATCAATTCTTTCCCTTTATGACTAACTGTTTTCATTCATGAATCAGCGTATTCTAATTAAGATTAACATTTCGAGTGCTTGACCCGCGCCCGTAATAATCTAATATCAGAAATTTTGATATTTTTTTAAATTAACTTGTGGCCAAAATAATGTCTGTAAGATGACTGACAGAGATTGATTTATTAAGTCAGATTTTGATGTAAATAAGATTAGGCCTAAACTCTCAAAAAATATAACAGACAATTGCGTTTATAGAAGCGAGTATTTATTACGAAAGTGGATCCGTGTTTTAAACATACGAAGGGTTAAGGCGAAATTAAAAAGCATATAAAGTCCAGAACAATAAGTTAAAGCATTGAAACTGTTATAATTTTATTCATTTCCATATTTACGCAAATTCTTCAGCAGACGGAAAGAAAGCTCGAATGTTCCTGAATCTATCTCGGTCGATATTCAAACTCTTTCGTTTACAAGCTATCTCTTTCTCAACGTCTGCTCTATACTTCAATAACTCAGCTCTTATACCATCAGCTTCTCTTAATTTAGTAGTAAATTTATCTGAAGTTTCTTTACAAACTTTGGCTTCATGTAGAAGACCTATTTGAGCTTCATCCCGACAATTCTCCACATTAGGTCTGTCGTAGTTTCTAGAAAATAGCCTAGTTTGTACAGTTTTACCAGATTCGTTGATCTTCTGTATCGATTCTTTCAAATAGTCTATGAAGTTCTCCAAGTTTGCTATCTCTTGCAAGTTATCTTTTAGGTTTTGTTCCAGTTTATCGCACAAAGCTTCGGTTACAACAACTGTTTCCTCTAAAGCGGCATTAGTACGATCAGCTTGGGTTCTCAAATCTTGTCCTCCTTTACGAATTTTGTCCATTAAATTTCCTCTCAGATCCTCTGATTGCCTTTTTACTTCTTCGCAGTTTCTTAAACTTTCATTACAATAGTGATTCCAATATTCTAAAGTGCAATCGTTGCCCAATGATCTTGTTACGCCTGGATGGTACATGATTAAATTTGAGCCGGGTGAAAGTGTCAAGTTTCTTTTATCGATCTTTATGGTTACGTCTTTATCGCTCCAATCGGATTCGATGGCTGCTTTTGCGGCTCTGTTCATTAACATTTGATTTTCTACTTCGGCTAACGTTTTATTGAATACTCTTCTGATTTCACCGACTATTGCGACTTCCTTTATTAGCTCTTGCTCTGCGTCGTCTCGCACTAAATCTGGTTCGTATCTAAAATAAGATAATATTTAAAACGCAAATTCAATGTATATCAATCTGACTGTCTATATATACCTATACTGTACCTAGGCGACTGATATTGCATATTTTTACTAGGACTTTAAAATAACTATAACTAAACATACCTGTGAGTTCTTAATTCCAAACATTCACTGGATATAGCCTCAGGCATCATCAATATTCTACAAGCACTTTTTAGTTTCTCTCTATAAGTATCTAAAGCATTAATCTCTTCACCAATATCTTTAACAGCTTTCTTAAATTTAGCTTCCCAACCCTCTATGCTCTTCACTCTTTCATCTAACTTCTTATTACTCGAATCTTGTGCGTTACCAAGAGTTTTGAAAGCATTGCTTACTGCTTCTTTAGTGTTTGCTGTAAATTTGGCACTTTTGTCTATAGCTTTGGGAGTTAGGATTTTTTCATTATGCTTTCTCCACTCGCTGGTTGAGTATCTAGTTATGGAATATTTGTCAACTACAGGGCGGGTCCCTGTACATCCTGCATGAGGAGACCAGTCCACGTGACCGGCTGCCCAAGGTCCCACTGCAGACATCCCTAATATATCGCCACTAGTACCATCAGAAGCTTGGGGTAGATACCTGGGAGGTGCATCTGGAGAATATGTATTAGCTTCATAAGGAAGTACTTGACCAGGGATGTAAGGTATTGCGAATACGTTTTCGGGACTAGCCTGCATTACCGCTGCTTCGGTTTTCATGATTTCTTGCATTTTATATCCAGGACAAATATAAGGGCAAGTGTTGGTTTTACTCGTCATTGTTATAACGTTTGAATTTTATTGAAAAAATATAAAAATATTTAGTTAGAATATGCAGAAACAAACATGACAAAAACACAATTGAATGTTGACGTGTTATTTTTTAAGCTTTGAAATGCCATTTACGAGTTCATTCGAAGCTTTTAGCCTTCGGTCACTTTTTGTTAACATTGAAAGTATCTATTGACTAAATTCGTTCAATGCTTACAGCCAGTTTCTTGAACGTATTGTTGGTACTTAATTATTACTTAAGTAATAATACGTTCGAGAAACTGGCTGTCAATCATATTTCTATATGATGTCAAAACGCAACTTATTTCTAAAACTAATAGTAAAAATATTCTTTAAAATATTAAGAAAGCCCCAAGATTAATAAAGATTCCGTTTCTTACTTCTACCATAGATAGCTATTACAAAGCCAATTTCGAATATAATTAACATTATTCGCTGGAGTGGATCCAGTATATACAATAAAGATATTTCTCACGATAAGCCAGACAATAGCTGAGGTCGAGTTACGTCGGGTGTTGAAGGTGAGAAGGATTGTGTTGCGTCAAGCTTGGGAGAATGCGGAGTACTGCCGAGAACTGGTTTCATAGGGAATATTTTAGATGCTATCGGCCAGTAGCGAATCATTGTATAGGTTAAAACTAGTAGAAATATAAGATTGAGAACTGATCTAACCCGATCATTGGTATGCACTATAATAGGCGATTTGTCGATTATATGTATATCTAAAGTAGAAACGAAATTTAATGGAAATGAAAGCTTATTACATATAGTACAGTTAACAAATCGCTTAAGTTTTTTTATTTATATTGTCTCTTAACATCATTTTTTTATAACACTATACCTACTCTTTCAATTTTTTTTTTTCAACATCAGGCAAGTAACCACCAGATCGCTATTTAAAAAAATGGTCTTTTCGCATTTCTTTTCCCAACAATATTTGTAAGTATATTATTATGTTTGTATATGTGTGTGGTCAGTTTTATTAAATATTTTTTTAAATTTCAATTTTGGCACCTACATTCCAGTAAAATGTTTAAAGTTGTCCCAATGGTTGGCTATGATAAAATGTCTTGGTAATGCTAAAATATTCCACTACATTTCTCCTTTCCCATGGATGATAATATTGTAAGCTGAGAAGCTGTTGTTGTGTTTTTATAACGGTTCGAAACTAGTGTTATTGAGATAAGCCAATATCTTGAAAATTGTGGGTAAAGATCTGGTTAAACCCGCTTTGGTACAATAGTTACAGTTACAAATTGTTATGTCAATGAGAAATTATACTTCAGATTTATGACGTGTTATTTGGTGTAGGTGAAAGGTTATAGATTGCCAACAAAAAAACAGGCAAGCCACTAAAATAAGCCTCAATTGAATTTACAATACACTTAAATGAGAATGCCCATTTTTCTTAGAGAAATGGGCCAAATAAAATGTTCTCGTGCCGTAATGATTTCTTTTTTATTTGATAGTTAATATATTGTGTTTTTATATTCTCTAATTAATTTTATTTATTTTACCCTAGCATAACGACAATTGACAAAAACTTTTTTTTACGTTAATAATTACATAGTTTCGATCCCGCCGATTTGAAATCCAGTGTTTTATCTTTAATAAAGTACCTGATCATAATAAAGAACCTAATCGAATAAATAGTGCTTTGTAACTATTTCATACATAGATTTTAACCAATTGACTATTTAATTAAATTATATTTTAATAGGGGTAAAAGATGTGTTGTTTTAAATAAAAAAAAACACAATTAATTGTTATGATTATTGAATTGTATTTAGTTGAGGCACGCTGCAAAAAAGTTGGGGCCTGGTTTTGGGCAATCTCTTTTGCAGTGTATAATTGTCTAGTTAGCGCACCAATTGATCCCTAGAAGCTATGCCGGGTGGGTTTGAACCGACCTTTGTAGGATTTAAGGAACGCGTTCTTACAACCGAGCCACCACCGCGCCCAATATTATGCTCATTTAATTACATTATAATTTACGATTTCGGCTAAAACCGGTCGTTTAATTGCTTTTAGGACCCACTAGACACCACTAGTAGACACCCACACACTACCTTCGAAACTAAGAGTCAGTGCTTATTTATTTATTTAAATTCTTTAATTCACTTAAAAATAGTACAGAGGCGAGCTATAATGCCAGTAGGCACTCTTTACCAGCTAACCTTGGGGATCGAGTAAGGGTGAAAAAAAAAGAAATATTTAATGATACAGTTAATAAGTTACTTAACTAATTTTAATATACTACACATGATACCTACACGCATAAACATAAATACAAGTACATCATATACATTATAACTTAAATAAAAACACAGTTTTATTCTGTTTCTCCAGAAACGATGTGGTTATTGAACGTTTGAACGTGCTTAGTTGTATTTATTACTAGAAAAAGCAGAAGTTTTTTAAACAACTGGTGTAATAAGTGAATTTACAAAAAATATATAGTTGTATTTCGAACTAACCCGGCGATTTTTTCTTAAAAATCTACATAAAAAGATATAATGCTTTTGCATCCCTTTCGCTCGCAGAATCCAATTATTAAAAAAAAAACACTGAAGAATGTACTTTTGTGAAATGTAGAGACTACATATATACATATTTTGGACATATTTTTACTTTTAGACAGAGAAAAATTGAAAACCATTTATAACTAATATAATATATAATATCCTCTATTTTACTAAAACAAATAAATGATTAATATATCTCCAACATCCGTAATTTTAATCCCCAGTAAGTTCATAGACTCCATTTCTCGAAAGTATACATAGACTTGTAAAATATTTGAAAATATTGGATTGTGCGAGCGAGAACGTTAAACCGTTGAACCTATTCAAAACCTAAAGAACATCTCGCATTAACCCTAATGTGAATGTCCCATGTACATGCCCATGTGAGATTTTGGGCCAACCTCTTGGTACTTGTATGTAGGAGAAAAGAAGGGAACTGCGCTCAGCAGCGAACGACCAACTAAGTTGAAGAGTGATGATAAAATACATTAAAACCAACCAGCTAACGAGACGGTTACGAAATTAAAAGCAGTTACATTGTCAGATGCCACCAATCTTTTAGATTCGTGCAGTGTGGTTGCATTCTAGTTGATGCAACTTCTGTAAGGTTGAAGATTTCCGTGAACCCTGCGCCGTATATACGATTGCCACATACTAAACAACTTTATTGCATTGTAATAAGGCCTAATTTTACATTAAATCAAGCTTGGCCTAGTGCTCCTAAATATGGTGTTTACGGTAAATAACAAATAACCTGTTACAACACATTATTTGTCCGTATCTGGCATTACATGTTCCATATCCCAGATATTAAAAAGATGATGAATATCGTATATTTGGTTGCCAGACTTGATTAGCAGATGACTTGGAGTTTAGTCAAATCATGTGCTCCAAGTTCTAAATAAATATTATTATTATTCCAAGTAATCAACATCAGCCTGTGACTGTCCACTGCTAGATATAAGCCTCCCCCAAGGGAAGCCATTTCAGGCGATCTTCCGCTAAACTTCAGGTCATTGGTCCATCTGGCGGGGGATCGTCCCACTTTCCGTCTTCCCATATTTAAGTGCTTCAAAGTATTTAATTCTTTTAAATACCAAAGTTAACCTGAAGCGTGATTAATTAAAAAAAACTAACGTATTTTGGCCTTCCAAAATTTCAGGATTAATAATAATCATTTATTGAAAATTAAAATGCATTTATTTAAAAAAAGTTAATACCCAGCTAATTCCAAAGCTGAAGGATAGTGTGACCTAATCATGCCGCATCTGTCTCTGTCAATATTTAATGTCTTCCTTTTCGATGCTATATCTTTTTCCAGTATTACTCTTTTCTCTAACAATTCCACTCTAACTTTCTCTGCATTTTTAAGTTGTCCGAGCAGAGAACTAACTGTTTCATGAATCTTCTTCACTTCTTCTATTAACCCTAAATGAGGTTGGTCCCTAACGCTCTCACCATGAGCTCGATAAATATTACGATTGTCAAGTCTTGTTTGAGCCAATTTCATAGCCGCATCCATTTTAGCCACAGAACCTTTTAAATTATCAATTAGATATTCTATATCTGCTAGTCGCTGTAATGTATTGCGTAGTGTCTCTTCAAGTTTAGTACATAACTCTTGTGTTATTGCAACGGTTTCTGCTAACGCCATATCGGTCCTGTCAGCTTGATTCCGCAGTTTTCGACCTCCGTTTACAAGAATAGCATTTAAACTTCCTCGTAAATCGACTGATCTTTGCCTTGCAGCTTCCACATTCTCAACTGTATCTCTGCAAAAGAACTCCCAGTACTCCAATGGGGCTGTATAATCACCAAACTTTGTAGATCCAGGACAAAAAAGTATAGTGTTAGATTTGCTATTTAAAGCTAAGTTGTTCGATTCCGTGTTATAAGCCATTTCTTTATCACACCAATCGTATTCTATTTTATGTTTAGCCGCTTTATTTATAGCCATTTGTTCTTCGATCTTGATAAGAGTATTTTTAAGTGTGCTTCTTATTTCGCTTACTAGATTCATCTCCTTGATTAGTTCTTGTTCAGCTAGGTCAGCTACCAAATCTGGTTCGGATCTATTAGTTCGTAGTTCTAAGCATTCTTTAGATATGGACTCCGGAAGCATTAATACCCTTGAAGCACCTTTTAAGCGTTGTCTTTCTATTTCTAAAAGCTGCACCTCTTCTGTAATAGCTTTACAAGCCTTCTCGACTTCAACCTTCCATCGAAATATGTCCTTAGCTTTTTGTTTTAAGCGTTTGTTATTTTCGTTTTGTTGTTTATCGACAATTCCGAATGCAGTCATCATTGCTGTTTGAGCGTTGTAATCTACTATGTTCGAGTTGGTAATAACTTTGGGGTCCAAAACTTCTTGGTTGTGGTTTCTCCATTCCTTTAAAGAGTAACGACTTAGGGAGTACTTGTTGACGACTGGTCTGGTGCCAGTCATGGATGCTAGTGGTGTCCAGTCTACATTACCTTCAGCATCTGGCTTTAATTGTGGAAGGTGCTCTTCTCTTACTATATTATCATTATTGATTTCTACTTCTGGGTTAAACATTACAGTTTTTGGGGCATCTTTTTCTATATTTTCGGTGGCTGTTAGTGGCTTGTCAACTTTTTTAAATGCACCTGTGCTGGTGCATATCTTACGGCAGTTTTTCTCAGAGGGTGACGTCATTTCTTTATGTAGATGCAAAATATAATATTAAAAATACAGCTTTAAAATATATTGGTGACGTTCTTTTATGTCAAAATAAGTTTTTTTTTTATCACGAAAGGCATAAATACTAAATGTAATATTTGGAGAATGTTAGTTGAAAGTTATTTAAATGAATGCATCGACTGCTGGTCGTAATTTGTAAATTAATAAAAAAATGTGTTTTACGAAATTGTATGATTCTATGCAAGGAAAATATTCTATGAAACATTCTCTTTGTTTTTTAGGGTTCATTTTGATTTAACAAAATGACAGTAGACTTATTCTGAGACGATTATTATATCTAGGACTTTAATTTTCATATCGTTTGGCTTCTTACAGTAGTCCGATTAAAAGTCAATAATAAGAAATAAGTAAGTACCTACTAGATTTAGAAAGTCGCCGACCTTCTGCGTCGCCTTCACATTAATGCAAACTTATTGTCGCGACATTTCCAATTTTAACATAGTTTTTTTATGAATAATCATTTTAACGGTATTGTAAAGATTTCTTACCTAGTATAGGTAGTTAAATTTATATATAGTTTCCCAAAGGATGATTCAATTTTTTTTTCTCACTATGCCGACCTGCGGAAGTGGACATTGTTAAAGAAAAATCCTCCAAAAGATTGGGCAAGATGCCAAACGGTGTGAGAATTAAAGTTAGCTTTGTTAAAGTTAGTTAGCCCTGTATAAACTTCCAATCCGTAATAACTGCTTACGTTGATTCATACTTACATACTTAGATATGGAGTTATATTCTGGGGAAATTCGACAGACAAATTAGCGGCATTTATAGCCGAAAAGCGATGTGTTAGAGCATTTTTTTATAAAAACGAATGGAGTCATGCCGCCCAAACTTTAAAAATCATAATAAATATATTAACGTTTATGACACTTACATTTATGAACGTGCAGCGTGCAATAGTATAAAATAATTTAAGTAGGTACGTACTCATATCGTATTCGCGCATGTCACAATCACCTATTATGCACAAAAGAATCCAAAACGATTTTTTTAGCATAGTTAGATTTTTTTAAATATAGTGGCACTTTACAATAAAGTTCCCAAATCCATCCGTGAAGTCGAGAACATGAGAGTCTTCAAGTCAAAGCTTCATGGCTTTCTATCTGAGAAATGCTATTACAGCGTGGCAGACTATCTTTCCATAACTTGAGAGGAACAGTTAGCATGCCCTCACCCATCACCAACATTGTAAAATTTATTTTATATAATTATTGTATTTCCAATGGACGGGACATAGCGACCACCATACCTAATACTACCCTATTCAAATACCTATGATCCACAATAAAATACTTTTGATTTAAGTTTATCGTCTCAGAATTTCCCAATTAGTCTATGACAGTGTATTGCCAAAATCAGAGATTTGCATAAAAAGGAGTTTATACCTAAATTCGTAGGTAATTGTTAACGGTTTTATTGGTGCTAATGTATTCGCTTTAGTTCGGCAACTATGACGATAGTGATTTCTGACGATAGTAATTTTGAATTGGAATTAGTGATGTACCACGCGACCTATCGAGTCTATGAGAAGTGGCGTGACGTCACGAACCGCTAGCTGACCGGAAAAAATGTCGGCCGCGCCAACATTTTTCTTATTAAAGCGTGGTAATTAACATAAATAGTTCATTAGTTTGTGGTTCCAAACAATGAATAATAACGTTGACCGGAAATTTTTATGTCAGGTCGATTTAACTTAAAAAATGATATTAAAAAATGTAGGTTATTTTAGACTGCTTCCGTGGTCTAGTGGATAAGACCGTAGATTTACACACGAAAGTACTAAGTAATAATTTATTAAATTTATTTGTAATATTTATCGAGTCTGGTAAGTTAGAGACACCGACAAGCATGCCTTGGGCTTAGTTGGCTAAATATGAATCAGCTTCTTTAAAAGCGTGGTTTCTGACCACCCAAGGCGCAAGGCGTGATTAATCTTTACTGATACTAAGTAATTTTATATTCCAACCTATTAATAAAATAACTTTTTTATTACCGTCATCCTATGATTTTTTGACATCGAAGAGCTTGCCACTTATCATAATATTGGCCTATAGTAAAGTTGGCTAAATGTGAATCCCCTTCTATATAAGCGTGGTTTCTGATCACCCCGAAAGGGAAACGGTCGTGATGATACTTTACTTTTTTTACTATCCTATGATATAGATATTTAATTAGCAAGGTCTTGCTTGCTTGGTCCGCGATTGACTTTGTGCAATAAATAAATTTTCCTCTTTTCAATAACTATGATAAATATTTTAAAAAAATACTATGTTAAATTAAACATATTTTTGTTTATTGCATACTTCTATTTTTTCATTTATTTAATTATACAACTTACTGCAAATAATTACGCCGGCGCTTATTCATTACTCAGTATATGCCTTACTGTATATTTACAGCTGTTTTTGTATTAAGATAGTTTACAGTATGAACCTATATTTGTTAGAATCCTCAATAAACTGAAACACGAGATGTTACGATACAATCGACCAAGCTTAAGCTAGTTATTAGGTATAGGAAGAAAATCAGCGCTGGCCCTCTTAAAAAAATATCTACTGCAGCTAACAAGGCGGCTATTACAGAGTAGGTAATGCAGTGTATGGGATAATTGTTATTAATGCGATCCTGTAATCGTTTATTTGACTGATATTTACTAATTATTGTAAGGTTTACATTATTATTGGGTCTAAGAATATTGTGTCATCTTCACTTCTACTTCTTCGTTGCAATGTGGCTAATTTTATTTTAATGAATACTGTCATTTGGAGCGTAAACCATTTGCTAATACAATAATAATGTAACACACGTAATGTGAATTCGATTACTCATGCATTAAACGTGTACCTACGCAGAAACCAGCATAAGTTATAAGTTAACGGTGTTTGTTGTTAGGTTTTTGTGCATACAAAGCAACATGTTCTGAATAAAGACGTTTAGAATACAAAATGATTGTCCTAATCCGTATTCCAATCGACTCTAAAAGATAAATACTTAAATTACTACTCGCTCTCGCACTTTTGACGGCCATAATTCTGTATTTTTCTTACGATTATCAGACAGGATGAATATTTTTAATAATGGAACGCATGTATGAAAATAGCATTTCGTTAACAAATAACATTTTCTCTCACAATTGTTTACTCCTCTCTATTGGAATCATCATTACAGCCACTACTCGTACAACACAGCGTCCTAGACCTCCACTGTTGCAGATGGGCCTTCCAGATCTATCTGAATGAATCTGGAGAATTTGGCTACACTCGCCCTGCTGGCGACGGTGCCTGGTGACGGGTTGGCGAAGATCTGTGGTCAATTATTTGATGACAATTTATTTAAGATTTCACAAGTTGTTATTAGTGGAACCGGAACCGACAGCTTAACGTGCTCTCCAAGGCACGGAAACGGTGGTGTTCTAAATTTATAACAAATGTAGCTAAGAAAAATGTATTTCTCATTGGTACATGCCGGGGGGTTTTAACCGACCTTGTAGAATATAAAGAAATCGTTCTTACAACCGAGCCACCATCGCATATTTATATAGTGTCGTAAAATTACCCAACAGGTTCGTTTAATAGTACCTAATTTAGAATAAAATTCTTAAAGTTATTGGTGACGAAGACCGGATGTGTCGGTTGCACCCAGTTGCACCTGCAAAACCAGTCCTTCTACGTAAAACTCTTTTACAATATTTAGCAATCGATTTCGTTCATATTTTTGTACAGTTTTTTTAACTAGTAATAACATACATATATAGCCTATCTATTTACTCTTATTTAGGTACATCCAGCAACAGCGCTGGCCCATGTTTATTTTTATTTACAAAAAAGAGTTTATTTTGACTATACATAGGCGCTTCAACACAGCTCCAGAACTAGCTCTAAATAGAACACAAAGTCCTAGACCTAGACTGCTAGAGGTGTGTCTTCCACAACATATGTCTTGAGAATTTGGCCTCCACTTACTAAGCTGCATGTCAATTCATTAATAACGAAACCACAAGTTGGAATTAGTGGAACCGAGACGGAGAGAACAGCGGGGTTGTAAGTTAGTGGAACCAAGACGGAGAGAACAGCGGGGTTGTAAGTTAGTGGAACCAAGACGGAGAGAACAGCGGGGTTGTAAGTTAGTGGAACCAAGACGGAGAGAACAGCGGGGTTGTAAGTTAGTGGAACCGAGACGGAGAGAACAGCGGGGTTGTAAGTTAGTGGAACCAAGACGGAGAGAACAGCGGGGTTGTAAGTTAGTGGAACCAAGACGGAGAGAACAGCGGGGTTGTAAGTTAGTGGAACCGAGACGGAGAGAATAGCGGGGTTGTAAGTTAGTGGAACTAAGACGGAGAGAACAGCGGGGTTGTAAGTTTATGACAGTACATGTGTAGTTAGTAGTAGTTATTTATAGGTAGTTTCATTTTTTATTAGGTTTAGTTTATAGTTATGTAATATACCCAAGAAAAGCGTAGGAATTTCTTCTTGGTGCATGCCGGGGTTCGAAACGCGACCTTTTTGGATTTTAAGAAATACGTTCTAACGGACGGTAACTGAATCCTTCCTTAGTGGCATTCGCTCATTTAAATAGCTGCGTTCTCATAAAACAACCTGTATTTAAGTGACCAAATGCCACTAAGGAAGGATTCAGTTTTCGGCCGTAACAACCGTAATGATGAGCACTTGAAATACAATAATTAATAAGGTGCATTAATGTTTTCTATTATTCTATTTACGAATCGAATAAACCATATTGTTTTTAATTTTTTAAGTTGGTAAACATGATGTGACAGGTGACATGATAGTGAAACTTGGCATATCTCAACAAACTGTAACAATTTTTTTAACTATTGGCGATGTTTCGTCTACTACAATGATACCAACCTAGTGGTACTTACAGATAGTATTATAGGATATAAAACCTTAAACTTACCCCTAGTTTCTCAAAGATAACATACGTTTAACTTTTCCCCACGTTTGACACATTTTTAACTTATAGGGCACATGATTGGCTTAACTAGCAAATTGACTAGCCAACTACCAATCACCTAATATATAACAAAAAAAATAAACGTTTGTTATTTTTTTATTTATTTTTAGATATATTTACTTACCAGACAGTAGTTGTAGCCATCCGCTGATATGGAACACGGTAGTAGACTGACAGAAGAAGAACAACAGCATCGAACATATTGTAAACAACGCCACAGCAACGGCAATGCCCACAAGCACTGTGGCCACTTTAAATATGAATCCCTGTATCGACATGAACTCGTCAAGTCGTCCTTTACAATCCTCCACTGCGTCATCAGCCCGACAAACTTGCCACAAACCAAATTTCCTTGGATATTCAGTCTCCAGATCACCAATCCATTCCGGCGTAACAAATGCAACCACACTTATAATAGCATAACATATTGTAAATATTGCCCATAAAACACCGATAGCTTTCGAGTTACGCACATAGTTTGTCGCATACAAATGACTCGAGTCCACGTACTCGATTTTGGAACCCATGATCTAATTCTTTTTTGTATCCGCAATGTTAGCACATCACTATTTGCATATTATTTTATTTCACACCGAACTTAACACTGTAAGCACTAGGTAGGTATTGCACTTTACGTTTAGTTCACAGTTACCTAAACTTAGGATTAGATTTCACGAGGTTTTTGTTGGTAAATAAATGAAATTGTTTTAAAGATGAATGGGCCGCGAAGGACTAGTGAACATGGTTGCGCCGCGCAACAACCTCTCACAAAATACCTGCTTGGCGAACTGCGCGTGAGGAGGGGATAAGTATCTAATGAAGCCAAACAGCGTGGCTGCCTGACCTACTGACTTCCTACATTCATGTTGTATTAAATGTCATAAATTTAAATATTCCATTAATTATGAATTTTATTTAAAATCTAGGCTTATTTAGCAGCGGGCAGGCAGAGCGTAATCAAAACTGAATTTAAAAAGCAACGTAGCCGTTTGTTAAAATACGTCTAACGCCATCTATTATTCAGTAGCAGAATTATTTAGTGTTTTTAAAATTGAATATGATATACTAGTTTGAATCTGGACACATAGATGGCGTAGCATACAAAATACGTTCCATTACGCGTTAATCGACGGTCTCTTGTACAAACTTCTCATCACGAGTTGATCTTCTTCCTGCGTGGTTGTTGGCAAAACTACTAATGCGCGGTGGTGGCTCGGTTGTAAGAACGCGTTCCTTAAATCCTACAAAGGTCGATTCAAACCCACCCGGCATGTACCAATGAAAAATAAAATTGTCTTACGTACATTTGTCATAGATTTACAACACCACCGTTCCCGTGCCTCGGAGAGCACGTTAAGCCGTCGGTCCCGGTTTCACTAATCCAACTTGTGGAATCGTTAATAAATTGTCATAAAAAAATGACATAATATCCTCGCCAAGTCGTCTGGCCAGCGTGGCGAGTGTAGGCCAAATTTTCCAGATACATGTTCTGGAAGGCACATCTCCAGCAGTGGAGATCTAGGACTGTGTTCTAGGGGCTGTAATGAATGAACAAAGACTGCAATGGCACCACGCCGTCTATCATGCCTGTTACGTCCTGCTATAAATTCCAGCCAGCCGCTTAGGTTGAAGGTTCGGATCTACCTGATGTTCACCAGTTGTCGTCTTACCTATGCTGCGCCAGTCTGGCATCGCCTTCTGGCCAAAAACAACATGGACAAGATCCAAAGTCAACAGAAGATAAAGACGGGTGATCTCCCGAGTGCCGTGGTTCGTGCGTTATTGCGTCATAGAGATCCCTAATTGCCTACTATTGAGGAGTTTGTCGGCGGCCTGATCTGACAACGGACACTTCAAGCAATCTCCAGAACATCGTCCCGTCTCGCGCACAGCCCACCAACGAAAGACCTGAACACCTCGTAGAGAAGTGCTCCTGGAGGAATGCGACCCTTTTGTCTGCTTAGCAATAAAATATATTAATTTATTATTTTGCATGAAATGGAATTTATTATAATACAAAAATAAAAACGCACAGTTAGATAGAAGTTTCAACCATGTTTGTATAATTTTATGTGGTCGCGTAATATTTTGACGTTTCATTCCAATTTGTCAACAATAATGAATGGTCGAGCGCCTTTCGTTTTATTTTCATTATTTTCCTCATAAATATTAATGTTTTGGTGAAATTGAGCCGTGTAGGTTTTTAAGTAATTATTGCTCTGCCGTAATTGTTAGTAGACACTCTTGTTGTGTAAATAAAAATGTCAGGAAACGACAAATGGGTGCGCCGGTTTTCTGTGGACGAAACTGCACAGCACAAAAATGGATTTACTATCTACAAAATTACATCTGTGGTGAGTTAGCATTGATATAAACAGGTAGGACATATAAATCGAATACTACTTCGTTATAAATTACTTTTATCTTATTGCGCAGATAATGAGCAATGCAATTTAACATGATTTTGCTGGCTTACAATTCAATTATGATAATTATCAGTCTATACCTAATAGGAATTTAATTTGCCTTTATCAACATAAATATTCTTTATTGCAGTTTAACATTAAAATGAATAATTTTTATTTGTTATAACATGTAATGAGTTCCACTGGTTTTATTAGCAACTTGAATTGGCTGGCTCTGATTAAGTAACAGTCTTTCCGCACCAAGAAATATTATGATCTCACAAAAGAAATGATCAGGAATGGATTCAACACCCAGTTTTACGCAGTGGAAGTTGGTGTTAGGTCAGGAAAATCTGCTGTCTGCAGTCAATACATTTATGGAATGAGCTTTCAGCAGAAATGTACAGTATGTGGTTGGGTAGGAGAGCAGCAGAATAGAGGATGGTGAGCACATTATTGCACAATAATAAGTGGGAGTCTGAGACATTTTTACTTCCTCTCACTTCTCCCACACACGACCCAGCACCTGCTAGGGAATCCTTGGCTTAAATTGAATATCTTTACAGTTATTTCCGATATGGTCTCCATCGTCGGTGACAGTGGTAAGTGTGTGGAAGAGATACCGAGAGGTACAAGCGCTGCATGCCGGCCTGCACAGACTGCACGGAGCACTTCACCTCTCCGGAGCTTTCCCACAACTACACAACAACTCCTGGACATTCTTCAAGAGATTTCAAGAGGAGGTAAGTAACTTTAAGTATGTTCTCAAATATTGAGTATGTATGTAGTCACAAAAGCTCTTAATTTCATTAAGTGTTAAATTACATCCAATGTGTCTCTGCTGCAAAGGATGCCATCCGAAGATGTCCTTAAAAATATACAGGACCAAGTGAAGAACGACCATGTCATAGCTATCAATAAGCTTTCCATTTCAACGACACAGAAATCAAGGCTTTTAGGATTTGTGTGAATTCAAGCAGGTCAAAATATCCTGGAAATAGCTTGGTGTTGTTTTTACAAATACATCTGTGGATTGGCTCTACGCAGCACCAACAATAGTCCTGGGTCCCAGCAGGGATCTACTGAAGCTTTCATACTTCTGGATGGTAGTTACCTAGTTAATGTAATTGTAGCACAGTTAACCTAATTAATATGACGATAAAAATATTTATTAATTAACATAAGAAAGCATTTACAAAATTAGAAAGTGTAAACAACATGTTGTATATTGTTCTCTTAATAAGTGAAATTCTGTCCGACCTGTGATGCATAAACAGATCATTACCGCTGTTTTTGCAGTTTGCTATTGTAACTTTAAACTAATTTATGATATGTGATGAGAGCGACAACAATGACTTAATTGTGACCAAAGCGCATTAGTAAATAATTTAAATTAATATGTGACGAAAGTTACAATAATAACTTAATTAATACAGGCAAATTATTTTATAATAATAATAATAAAACTTTATTTCAGAATAAATTCCATATGTGTTACTAACAATTTTTAAAGAAATCTTATAATATCTAGTGTTAGTAAAAAAAAAACAAAATAATAATACAAGAAATTTTTATTTAGTGAGGTTTTACTTAGTGAGGAAGGAAAATTTATAGACCAGACACACCAGAAAGTAGTTAAGAAATTGTAAACGTTTATGGACCAGACACACCAGAAAGTAGTTAAGAAATTGTAAACGTTTATGGACCAGACACACCAGAAAGTAGTTAAGAAATTGTAAACGTTTACGGACCAGACACACCAGAAAGTAGTTAAGAAATTGTAAACGTTTATGGACCAGACACACCAGAAAGTAGTTAAGAAATTGTAAACGTTTATGGACCAGACACACCAGAAAGTAGTTAAGAAATTGTAAACGTTTATGAACCAGACACACCAGAAAGTAGTTAAGAAATTGTAAACGTTTGTGGACCAGACACACCAGAAAGTAGTTAAGAAATTGTAAACGTTTATGGACCAGACACACCAGAAAGTAGTTAAGAAATTGTAAATGTTTATGCCTTGTTTTGAAATACTGGTAAATATCTGAGTTTTGGGTTTATTGTTTCAGGTGATTGAATCTCGTGCCAGCAGTATCAAGGCACTGCTGGAATTCATTGCGCTGCATCCTCTTCTCTTCACCAGCATACAGTTTGTTAACTTTTTACAGGTATATTAATTTTCTTTATTTTCTGTAAATATTTATATTTTATTCCTTTTTGTTTGACAATGTATATCACTATTTGTGTTACTTTTTATTTAAAAAAAAATGTACATTAAAGATTTCTTGTTTGCTCGCCTTAATCTCAAGACCAAATATGTACCACAAATAAATGATTTAGATTTGATTTTTATAAATGTCTTGAATTGTGTACCTGACCTACTTGTATGTAGGTAGATCCTACAGTATGAAGACCTATGTGTTTTGTTTGTAGGACAGTTATCCTCCTCCGGAAGATCCCTCTGAGTCTGTGATCCGTGAGATATGTTCAGAACTGCAGCTCCCACACGACGAGGTGCTCCTCCCCTCAACTGTTACAGATCACGGTCAGCATTTATTTATACAATAGATCTTTCAGCTATTTACTAATTTTGTTTGAAATTAAATGGAAGCAGGTATACTGTAAATTTTTAATAGTAGATACATTTATTAAACTTACCATTTTGTGGGAATCAAATATTATAAAATACCACAACATGAAGACGAACAAATATTATGATCTCACAGAAATGAGCAGGAATAGGTTCCAAGTTTCAGCTTTACGCACCGGGGGTTGGGGCGAGAGGAATTCCAGCAAAACCTTTGCACCACTTACTGAAAGAATTGGTGCAAGTCTCTGTCTGCAGGAGATATATTTATGGAACGAGCTTATAAATGTAATCATACATTATTTGCTTGGGTAGGGATAGGAGCAGAATGGTGGATGGTGAGCGTCTTGTTGCAGGAGCCGTCTTTGAAAACCAGACTATGGTTGGTCGCAAACCATGGAGACACCATTCTTCTTTCCCACACACAATGGGCTGACTATCCTCTTAATAGGTTTAGTAAAAATTGCTAAAAATTCAAATTCACAACAAATTAAGGGAAGAAATAAATTCATTATATATATATACATATATAATTACAATATATTGTTCGATTTTTTGTTTACAATATATTGCTGCTTTAATGAGATAGATGGTTGTCAAAATTCTTCTTCTTCTTTTTTTAAACTAGTAAGACTAGTAATGGCAATTGCCACTAAGGCATTTGTGCCAACATCACGTTTGTATTGATTAATAAATTGCGTATAGGTACTGGTTAAGCGTTTGATTGGACACGATGAATCACAAACACTAAAACAGAAAATGGAGTGGTTAGTATGATACGTCACAACACAATACATTGATTTGTTAGTACTTGGGACAACATATAGACAACACATACATTTAGGGTGTGATTACGTTGCAAGTATAGAGATTCTTGTAGCCAGGGCCACAGCACTGCACCCGAGCCGAAGCCCCCACCCTAGCATCAATATATGTCTAGCTGACTTCAACCGCTCCTCCCTCCCTCATGCATAATGAAAAAAAATATATTTTCAGTCTGCATGGTAAGAAAGAGGGGGTAACAATTCTGCGGACTGGAACCGGGGCAGGTAGCAACCATCCGGAGGACGCTGCTATGATACAAAAATTCATTTATTTCTCATTAATTATATCTATTTAATATTATTATTATTTTTTGTCAAAATTCGCAAGTTAAAACATTTTCTAAATAAAATAAGACTTAAATAAAAAAAAATGAATGAACAGTATAATAAAATAATTTATATTCATTCGTTGTCAATCACAGATATTACGTGCGATATATATACGAGTACATTATACAAATATAGGAACTATTAATGTTAAATCTTCTTTTATTGTTATTTCAGAAAATAATAGCCCAACGCCGACAAACAATAACGACATAGCTGACAACGTGTCAAATATACAGATATTCGAAGGCACAGACATAGAAAGAGATTTCTTACCAAGAACTCAATCCCCCACGGGTAGCTTCGAATCCATAGACTCTATGCTATCCATAGACAGCGACACTTATGATGAAGTCGCTAAAATGACTATTAACAAGATTAACCCCAGTGTAAAACCCAAAGTGTTGCCAGATCTAATAAATTTTGACCAACCATCGACTAGTTTTAGTTATTACCAAAGTGGAAATTATGATCAAAGTGTCTTAAATCGTGACGAAATTGACTCTTTTAGAAGCGATAATAGTAACTTTAATAGCAATAACCAAAATGAAATCACAAATCAAAACGAAAGAGATAATAATTTAACAAATAGTGACGAAAGGGGAAATAATTTAATAAGTCGTGACGAAGGGGGAATTAATATAACAAGATGTGACGGAAGAGAAATTAATGTAACAAATTGTGACCAAAGGGGAATTCATTCTTTAAATCCTAGTTCATCGGGAAGCCGGCATAGTGGGTTGGTGAACCGGAATCAAACCGAAGACTCTTATATATTCGAAGCAGGTTATATGTTGAATTTGGCCGCCAGATGTGAAGAGGCCAAAGATTATGCCAAAGCCTTTCAGTATTATAAAAGTGGAATCGAAAAACTACTTATTGGAGTTAAAAGTAAGTTACTACAATGAACTAGCTGTTTGATCCGGCTTCTTCCGTGTAATATATGGGATGGATATTTGAGACGGGTTACTGTCCCGTAGGGCAGGTTCTAGATTTTACATAAATTATTAATAAGTAAAGTATCATTACGACTGTATCCCTTTATGGGGTGGTCGAAAACCACGCTTTTAAAGAAGCGGGATTACATTTAGCCAACTTTACTGCCGGCCCATCATGACAAGTGGCTAGCTCGTCGATGTCTCCAGCGTACCAAACTCAAGAGATATTACAAATAGATTAGTGTGTCCCGACCGAACCCGGGACCTCTACGTCTTAATCCACGCACGGAGGCAGTTTTTCAATGTAATCGCATAATATCGATAAATTTCGTCATTCGCCGTATATTGACTAATTTGGATGGTTAGGCGATATTGTGATTTGTCGGTGCATAAACAGACACTCCTAGTTTGTAACCGGTATACCTAGTCCTGTCTCTTTCTCGTCGCTTCCTTTCTACATTACCCATCCCGCTCACGCTAGTCCAAAGGCAGTCCGCAAAATTTGTGATAAAGAATATAAATTCCATGTGCTGGTGGCGAGGACATCAGGTGAGTTCCTTTACCAGTTTCCTCTTGTTTCTTGATTGCACCGGTTATCATAGTATCGTCTATGTATCGCGCTTCGATACAGTCCATAAACCAAACAAACCCTTGACATAGCTGTAGAGTCAAATGTCGTGTAGGCCAAATTTTCCAGATATATGTTCTGGAAGGCCCATCTCCAGCAGTGGAGGTCTAGGACCGTGTCCTAGGGGCTGTAATGATGATGATGATAGGATAATAAGTTGTGTCATGTTTTAGGTGACAGCGACACTCAGAGACGAATATTGGTCAAAGAAAAAACTCAGAAATATCTCGGTTATGCCGAACAAATTTATGTCAACCATCTTCATGATCAGGATCAAGCAGTCAGTATTATTACAATTTATTTATTTTAAATAAACTACAACTTATTACATTAAAATTAAACAAAATAGCAATATTGGTACACAAGCTCAAGAGACTGTGCGAGTAGAGACAAGTCAAAGTCAAAATATCTTTTACATACAACCTATTTGTGTCACATTATTTTAAATGATATATTTATTCAGCAAAGTGGGACTCATGTCATCTACTGGCATTTATTACTGAGCAAATAATTTTATATTATAATTTAGAACAAAAATAAAGAGATATATATTTTTTATCATAATTATTCAGTAATAAAATCTTAAGATAATATCACATTGTCGTCTCGGTTGGAAACGTGGGGGGTGGCGTGGTTTGTTGAGGGGACAGACGTGGAGGCTCGAACTAAAGTTGGCGGTTGGAGAGTACGAGGTGGCGAGGCAGCTCGAACTAAAGTTGGCGGTTGGAGAGTACGAGGTGGCGAGGCAGCTCGAACTAAAGTTGGCGGTTGGAGAGTACGAGGTGGCGAGGCAGCTCGAACTAAAGTTGGCGGTTGGAGAGTACGAGGTGGCGAGGCAGCTCGAACTAAAGTTGGCGGTTGGAGAGTACGAGGTGGCGAGGCAGCTCGAACCAAAGTTGGCGGTTGGAGAGTACGAGGTGGCGAGGCAGCTCGAACTAAAGTTGGCGGTTGGAGAGTACGAGGTGGCGAGGCAGCTCGAACTAAAGTTGGCGGTTGGAGAGTACGAGGTGGCGAGGCAGCTCGAACTAAAGTTGGCGGTTGGAGAGTACGAGGTGGCGAGGCAGCTCGAACTAAAGTTGGCGGTTGGAGAGTACGAGGTGGCGAGGCAGCTCGAACTAAAGTTGGCGGTTGGAGAGTACGAGGTGGCGAGGCAGCTCGAACTAAAGTTGGCGGTTGGAGAGTACGAGGTGGCGAGGCAGCTCGAACTAAAGTTGGCGGTTGGAGAGTACGAGGTGGCGAGGCAGCTCGAACTAAAGTTGGCGGTTGGAGAGTACGAGGTGGCGAGGCAGCTCGAACTAAAGTTGGCGGTTGGAGAGTACGAGGTGGCGAGGCAGCTCGAACTAAAGTTGGCGGTTGGAGAGTACGAGGTGGCGAGGCAGCTCGAACTAAAGTTGGCGGTTGGAGAGTACGAGGTGGCGAGGCAGCTCGAAGCACGGGCATCGTCGGGGGTGCGCTCGTACCCAAGTCAACAAATTTTATTTTATTATGGTAACAAACAGTCATAATACAATTTATATAACAAACAATATACATATAATGAGACCTGGAGTACCAAAACTGTAAAAGAGAACTATACTTATTACATTTTCAAAATACAATTAAACCACAAAAGAAAGTAAAAATTACATTTAAGTCTATTCTATCGAATACTTAACTCTAATTATCTCACGGACCCTGCTCCTATACACTGACTTAGAGCAAGCAAATATGTCCACGTCAACCAAGCAATCATTATATAGTTTTACTGCACGTCTTAAAAAGGTGTTTTTTTGCATAATTTGTTCTGCTAAAGGAGGAAATGAACAAGTCTTTAGAACGTGAGGTAAGTCGAGGCACTCTAAACGTGACATTGTCTAAAAGAGTAGGAGAGTCTATGTGATTATTCACTATTTTGTACAGAAACATGGAATCGTTTAAAAAACGGCGACTTTGCAAAGAATTAACTTTATGACGTTCAGACGCAGCCTTGTAACTTAAGAACTCGTTCCCAGTGCGGTATTCTAATGCTTTCAGGAATTTATTTTGTAGTTTTTCCAATCGGGATATGTGCACTGCGTACTGAGGGCTCCACACTATGCTACCGAACTCCAAAACACTTAGAACGTAAGCGTAGTAAAGTGTTTTGTACGTAGATGCTTTCTTAAATGGTTTGCCTAGTCTCAGGATCATACCCAATCTTTTATAAGCTTTATCGATAATATTATCTATATGTAAATAAAAATGAAGTTTGGAGTCCAATACAATATGTTTTACTTACCTGGTCTCCTCTATTTACCCATGTGATTGTTCGTTGAACGGAGGCGGCGATCGATAAATTGTGCTCGCTGCAATCGACTTCATACGCCGCTTCTAAAGCGGCTAAATTGTTTTGAAGTTCCTCGTCGTGTTTCCTCGATCTATCAAAATCTTCTTGTAAAATACGCTCTCTGTCGGCTTGTTTGGCTGCAACGTCCGCGGGCAAACGTGACGATTCCGTCGTCCTGACAGATGCGGGTCGGGAACTCGTGGTGCTGTCAGGTTCGCTCGCCGCACGGTCGTGTCCGGGAGTAGAGCGCTCAACTGGATGGCGAGAAGTGGAGGGCTGCGCGGAGGGGGTGACGCCGGTGCCTGGTACATGGGCACGGGCCGCTGTGAGCTCTCCGTCACCATGTTGTGTACCCTGGTTCTCTTGTGACATGGCTGCAGCTTCTTTCCGACTTTGACTTCGAGTTTTCATAAAAATATTTTGGTTCACTAAAAATTCCGTAAATGTAAAAAAAAATGCGCGAAGGACCGTAATACGTAATTTAGAATTTAAATCCGGCTCGTGGGGCCAAAATATAGCGGATTGGGCTATATTAAATGATTTTTACGAATTGTTTATTTGACACTTGAATTTTGACAAAATAAAATAGGTATAAAAAATGGCAGAATATCGTCATAAAATGCAATAGAAAAATATGCTTAAGGAGTTCGCAACAATTATTATAATATAATATAATATATTCAATTTAACAGATAATTACAATCCATTATAAAGGAGAGATGTAGGGAAAAGCCTAGTTCGAAATGTTGTAACCTTCAAAATGAATCTTTGTGCTCTCTCCAGTTCGATTGTTATTAAGTTTGTGAGTGAGTCGGTTTGATGTAATGTCAGATGTTGGACCTGGCGCCGGCCGCCCCGCCCCGCCCCCTCACTCTGCCGCTCGCCATGCTGCGGCTGGGCGGCGCGGCGCTGCGGGACCTGCGCGTGCTGGCGGTCTTGGGGGACTCCATGCTGCTGGTCGCGCAGTCCGGACAACACTGTAGAGCACTCAAGGTAACTCACTGCGGCTGGGCGGCGCGGCGCTGCGGGACATGCGCGTGCTGGCGGTCTTGGGGGACTCCATGCTGCTGGTCGCGCAGTCCGGACAACACTGTAGAGCACTCAAGGTAACTCACTGCGGCTGGGCGGCGCGGCGCTGCGGGACATGCGCGTGCTGGCGGTCTTGGGGGACTCCATGCTGCTGGTCGCGCAGTCCGGACAACACTGTAGAGCACTCAAGGTAACTCACTGCGGCTGGGCGGCGCGGCGCTGCGGGACATGCGCGTGCTGGCGGTCTTGGGGGACTCCATGCTGCTGGTCGCGCAGTCCGGACAACACTGTAGAGCACTCAAGGTAACTCACTGCGGCTGGGCGGCGCGGCGCTGCGGGACATGCGCGTGCTGGCGGTCTTGGGGGACTCCATGCTGCTGGTCGCGCAGTCCGGACAACACTGTAGAGCACTCAAGGTAACTTACTGCGGCTGGGCGGCGCGGCGCTGCGGGACCTGCGCGTGCTGGCGGTCTTGGGGGACTCCATGCTGCTGGTCGCGCAGTCCGGACAACACTGTAGAGCACTCAAGGTAACTTACTGCGGCTGGGCGGCGCGGCGCTGCGGGACCTGCGCGTGCTGGCGGTCTTGGGGGACTCCATGCTGCTGGTCGCGCAGTCCGGACAACACTGTAGAGCACTCAAGGTAACTTACTGCGGCTGGGCGGCGCGGCGCTGCGGGACCTGCGCGTGCTGGCGGTCTTGGGGGACTCCATGCTGCTGGTCGCGCAGTCCGGACAACACTGTAGAGCACTCAAGGTAACTTACTGCGGCTGGGCGGCGCGGCGCTGCGGGACCTGCGCGTGCTGGCGGTCTTGGGGGACTCCATGCTGCTGGTCGCGCAGTCCGGACAACACTGTAGAGCACTCAAGGTAACTTACTGCGGCTGGGCGGCGCGGCGCTGCGGGACCTGCGCGTGCTGGCGGTCTTGGGGGACTCCATGCTGCTGGTCGCGCAGTCCGGACAACACTGTAGAGCACTCAAGGTAACTTACTGCGGCTGGGCGGCGCGGCGCTGCGGGACCTGCGCGTGCTGGCGGTCTTGGGGGACTCCATGCTGCTGGTCGCGCAGTCCGGACAACACTGTAGAGCACTCAAGGTAACTTACTGCGGCTGGGCGGCGCGGCGCTGCGGGACCTGCGCGTGCTGGCGGTCTTGGGGGACTCCATGCTGCTGGTCGCGCAGTCCGGACAACACTGTAGAGCACTCAAGGTAACTTACTGCGGCTGGGCGGCGCGGCGCTGCGGGACCTGCGCGTGCTGGCGGTCTTGGGGGACTCCATGCTGCTGGTCGCGCAGTCCGGACAACACTGTAGAGCACTCAAGGTAACTTACTGCGGCTGGGCGGCGCGGCGCTGCGGGACCTGCGCGTGCTGGCGGTCTTGGGGGACTCCATGCTGCTGGTCGCGCAGTCCGGACAACACTGTAGAGCACTCAAGGTAACTTACTGCGGCTGGGCGGCGCGGCGCTGCGGGACCTGCGCGTGCTGGCGGTCTTGGGGGACTCCATGCTGCTGGTCGCGCAGTCCGGACAACACTGTAGAGCACTCAAGGTAACTTACTGCGGCTGGGCGGCGCGGCGCTGCGGGACCTGCGCGTGCTGGCGGTCTTGGGGGACTCCATGCTGCTGGTCGCGCAGTCCGGACAACACTGTAGAGCACTCAAGGTAACTTACTGCGGCTGGGCGGCGCGGCGCTGCGGGACCTGCGCGTGCTGGCGGTCTTGGGGGACTCCATGCTGCTGGTCGCGCAGTCCGGACAACACTGTAGAGCACTCAAGGTAACTCACTGCGGCAGGGCGGCGCGGCGCTGCGGGACCGGCGCGTGCTGGCGGTCTTGGGGGACTCCATGCTGCTGGTCGCGCAGTCCGGACAACACTGTAGAGCACTCAAGGTAACTTACTGCGGCTGGGCGGCGCGGCGCTGCGGGACCTGCGCGTGCTGGCGATCTTGGGGGACTCCATGCTGCTGGTCGCGCAGTCCGGACAACACTGTAGAGCACTCAAGGTAACTTACTGCGGCTGGGCGGCGCGGCGCTGCGGGACCTGCGCGTGCTGGCGGTCTTGGGGGACTCCATGCTGCTGGTCGCGCAGTCCGGATAACACTGTAGAGCACTCAAGGTAACTTACTGCGGCTGGGCGGCGCGGCGCTGCGGGACCTGCGCGTGCTGGCGGTCTTGGGGGACTCCATGCTGCTGGTCGCGCAGTCCGGACAACACTGTAGAGCACTCAAGGTAACTTACTCACAACGATCGGACGAATCCTGATAATTTCGGACGAGTCGACAATTTCAAGAACTAAGGTTGTTTTTGGGTCGACCTGTTTTTAATATTAGTCGGAGGTTATATCAGAGGGGATTTTCTGGACTAATGCTATGTTTTTGGGACAAGTCAAGAATTTTTCAGATATATAAATATAGACTATTATCTAGTATTACCTCGAAATAAAATAAAAAAAGGGAGGCCTCCTTTTCATAAACCAGCCTATTGTCGGTCGCAAGCCCGAGACACCATTCTTCTCATCTCTTACCCATACACGATGGACCCGGCACCCGCACGGTGAATCCATGAAATGCTTGGAAATTTGTCTTCTTCATTATTATATAATATGAGTTAAAGCTTATAATCATTACATCATTACCCTTACAAGAGAGACCTACACCTCCACTGTTGGAGATGGGCCTTCTATAGTGGGAAAATGCATACACTCACCATGTTGGCCAGACGGGTTGGAAAAGGTTTGATGTTAATTTTAACGATAACTTATTAACGATTTAACAAGTTGGTATTAGTGTAACTCGTTCCTATATGCCGGGGTTCGAATCACAACCTTTTTGGGTTTTAAAAAACAGCCGGCCCACCACTTTACTCATTGCATAATATTAATAAATGATTATTGACTTCCAGGTAATCCAAAGGATACCGAGGAATTTGACAGAATTTGACGATTATTTGCCGAAACAATACGACACTAAGGAGCCAATTCTCCCCACAAACATTCCTTACATGGTTCCCTTACACGGGTTTATACAAACTGACGATCTCATATTCCTCATACTACAATATGCTCCGGGACAGAAATTATTGGATTATATAAAGAATTATATTAATTCCGTGCCAAATACATCTTCAAGGGAAGTAAATTTGGAAAATGTATTTAGTGAACCGAGACAAAGTGGTAATAACAGTGAAAATCATAAATCAAAAGACTTTGCAACAAATAGACTAGAAAAAGATAATATATCAAATTTAAGTTCTAAAAACAACATCGATTTAGCAACACTAAAACTAAAAGCTAATAAAGAAGCTAAAGAACTAGATATAAATATAGATAACTCAGAATTAGAACCAAAAAGTACAGATTTATCGGACAATGATTCGTTATCTGTCAAAGAAATGGTTCTAAATTCACAAAAGTTGATACAAAATGTCGACTTGGTTCTAAAGGAAGATAATACGTCCATTAAAGATGACATCGTTGAAGTCAAAACAGAATGGATCGGTAAAGTGGTGAGTATCTTTGATTTTATAGGACGTGGTATCAATCGGAACGCGGACTAGAGATGTTCATCTAATTCCACAGCTGTCTTACAAATTAATATTATTTGAGGTATAATATATGATGTAACTATTACATTAAATATACGGGGTACATACAATACAATGTAACATAATAGTCACATTTACACATTACACTGTCAACACACATACTAGACATAATAATGATTGTATGTAAATGTCTTGATAGTGTAGGTAATTCATATAATTGATTTAGTTCTATGTATTTTCCAGTCGGTATGTTCGTCTCGGCCGCTTCCCCCACACAGTGTGGAGAGCTGGTCGGCGCAACTCCTCATCGCCATACAGCATCTACATCTCGCAGGAGTCATACTCAGGTAACTAGGGGACACGTTCCGTACACACTATCGTTAGAGGAGAGCTGGTCGGCGCAACTCCTCATCGCCATACAGCATCTACATCTCGCAGGAGTCATACTCAGGTAACTAGGGGACACGTTCCGTACACACTATCGTTAGAGGAGAGCTGGTCGGCGCAACTCCTCATCGCCATACAGCATCTACATCTCGCAGGAGTCATACTCAGGTAACTAGGGGACACGTTCCGTACACACTATCGTTAGAGGAGAGCTGGTCGGCGCAACTCCTCATCGCCATACAGCATCTACATCTCGCAGGAGTCATACTCAGGTAACTAGGGGACACGTTCCGTACACACTATCGTTAGAGGAGAGCTGGTCGGCGCAACTCCTCATCGCCATACAGCATCTACATCTCGCAGGAGTCATACTCAGGTAACTAGGGGACACGTTCCGTACACACTATCGTTAGACGAGAGCTGGTCGGCGCAACTCCTCATCGCCATACAGCATCTACATCTCGCAGGAGTCATACTCAGGTAACTAGGGGACACGTTCCGTACACACTATCGTTAGAGGAGAGCTGGTCGGCGCAACTCCTCATCGCCATACAGCATCTACATCTCGCAGGAGTCATACTCAGGTAACTAGGGGACACGTTCCGTACACACTATCGTTAGAGGAGAGCTGGTCGGCGCAACTCCTCATCGCCATACAGCATCTACATCTCGCAGGAGTCATACTCAGGTAACTAGGGGACACGTTCCGTACACACTATCGTTAGAGGAGAGCTGGTCGGCGCAACTCCTCATCGCCATACAGCATCTACATCTCGCAGGAGTCATACTCAGGTAACTAGGGGACACGTTCCGTACACACTATCGTTAAAGGAGAGCTGGTCGGCGCAACTCCTCATCGCCATACAGCATCTACATCTCGCAGGAGTCATACTCAGGTAACTATGGGACACGTTTCGTACACACTATCGTTAGAGGAGAGCTAGTCGGCGCAACTCCTGATCGCCATACAGCATCTACATCTCGCAGGAGTCATACTCAGGTAACTAGGGGACACGTTTCGTACACACTATCGTTAGAGGAGAGCTGGTCGGCGCAACTCCTGATCGCCATACAGCATCTACATCTCGCAGGAGTCATACTCAGGTAACTAGGGGACACGTTCCGTACACACTATCGTTAGAGGAGAGCTGGTCGGATGCCGAAGGGTAACGACCAAACGCGGTGTGGACGGATGCCGAAGGGTAACGACCAAACGTGGTACTATACTGTAATATATATATTTTAAAAAAATGATCCTTTTTTTATTTCAGAGATTTAAACCCCAACAATATACTTTTGGGTGAAAAGGGTCAAATAATATTAACATATCAGATGGGTTATGACCTTGAGACGATGTTATGTAAACTGGATCGGCGAGCGAAGTCGCGGGCAAACTTGTATGTGGCCCCCGAAATATATAACAATGTGTTTTTGGACCCACAATTGGCAGAATTTGATCACGTGTGCGATTTTTGGAGCTTTGGAGCAATTTTGTATGAACTCATTTGTGGAGAGGTAAGTTATTATATAAACACTCAGTATTGCCACAACAATAATATTATATAAACATTCAGTATTGCCACAACAATAATATTATATAAACATTCAGTATTGCCACGACAATAATATTATATAAACACTCAGTATTGCCACAACAATAATATTATATAAACACTCAGTATTGCCACAACAATAATATTATATAAACACTCAGTATTGCCACAACAATAATATTATATAAACACTCAGTATTGCCACAACAATAATATTATATAAACACTCAGTATTGCCACAACAATAATATTATATAAACACTCAGTATTGCCACAACAATAATATTATATAAACACTCAGTATTGCCACAACAATAATATTATATAAACACTCAGTATTGCCACAACAATAATATTATATAAACATTCAGTATTGCCACGACAATAATATTATATAAACACTCAGTATTGCCACAACAATAATATTATATAAACACTCAGTATTGCCACAACAATAATATTATATAAACACTCAGTATTGCCACAACAATAATATTATATAAACACTCAGTATTGCCACAACAATAATATTATATAAACACTCAGTATTGCCACAACAATAATATTATATAAACATTCAGTATTGCCACGACAATAATATTATATAAACACTCAGTATTGCCACAACAATAATATTATATAAACATTCAGTATTGCCACGACAATAATATTATATAAACATTCAGTATTGCCACGACAATAATATTATATAAACACTCAGTATTGCCACAACAATAATATTATATAAACACTCAGTATTGCCACAACAATAATATTATATAAACACTCAGTATTGCCACAACAATAATATTATATAAACACTCAGTATTGCCACAACAATAATATTATATAAACATTCAGTATTGCCACAACAATAATATTATATAAACATTCAGTATTGCCACGACAATAATATTATATAAACATTCAGTATTGCCACAACAATAATATTATATAAATATTCAGTATTGCCACGACAATAATATTATATAAACACTCAGTATTGCCACAACAATAATATTATATAAACACTCAGTATTGCCACAACAATAATATTATATAAACACTCAGTATTGCCACAACAATAATATTATATAAACACTCAGTATTGCCACAACAATAATATTATATAAACACTCAGTATTGCCACAACAATAATATTATATAAACATTCAGTATTGCCACGACAATAATATTATATAAACACTCAGTATTGCCACAACAATAATATTATATAAACACTCAGTATTGCCACAACAATAATATTATATAAACACTCAGTATTGCCACAACAATAATATTATATAAACACTCAGTATTGCCACAACAATAATATTATATAAACACTCAGTATTGCCACAACAATAATATTATATAAACACTCAGTATTGCCACAACAATAATATTATATAAACACTCAGTATTGCCACAACAATAATATTATATAAACATTCAGTATTGCCACAACAATAATATTATATAAAAACTCAGTATTGCCACAACAATAATATTATATAAACACTCAGTATTGCCACAACAATAATATTATATAAACGGTACCTAAATAGGTGTTGGTGAAAATACTTTGAAATTGGGTTTCGAACCGGCGACCATATTCCTTGGTGGTTTTAATAACGGACGGGTCGCTGGGCCGGTGGGGGTGACGGGGAGACGGGGAGACGGGGAGCCGGAGCCAGCCCGATATTACTGTAGATCCTGGCTGTCACGTTATGCGGGACATTAAAATGAAAACTAGGAATTTAAGCAAATGAAGTTAATATATTAAGTAAAATGAAGTTAACAGAGCAAGAGAATCTACAATTATATAAAGGGAGGGTCGTAAGCCAAAACTTAGCCCTATCACTCTTTATGCATCTGTTGGCTGTACGTAGGGGTACCTTCCCTCGGAGAGCCTGAAGATGGGGACCCGGAGAGCGCTGCCGATCCCAAGCGAACAACGAGGCGTCCCGGGGATCCTGGGCAGCGGGGTTATCTTCTCAAGCTGGGTCCCAGCTCTATAGTCCTACTGGAAAAACCCTGGAACGCACGGGGAGCACACGTTACGTTCCATCTCTAGATCGTTTTCCATAATTATTCACATTGTAGCACATTATTAAACAAAACAACACCACTTTTGGCCAATAATATCCACAGTAAATAAATTTACAAAACAAAAACTTGCACTTGACATGTCCACGCAAAATGGCGCGAAGAACCCCCTATTTATTATAAATTAAAGCAGCTCATTCTCGCAGATAGTTTTGAAAAGTGAGGAATGTCAAAGTCTACACTGACAGGTGACGTCTTAAATAAACGCAAGGCAAAGGATGTCGATTGCAGCCAACAATATTTATTCCTTGGCCTCATGTAATACGATCGTTACATGGGAACAATAACGAATTCAATTTGGGAAGCGACGATACGCTTCGACAGGCAACTGCACTTCGACTCTCTCCGACAGAGACCAGCAACCGCACGGTGAATTCATGGAATGCTTAGAAATTTGTCTTCTATATACATATTGAGTCACAATGTCGACACACATTCACTGTATATAATGATATGTTGTTTTGTTATTGTCTCTTATTTTATTATAGTAATTAATTTGCTATTTTTTTCATAATGTATTTGCAGCCATTATCGTCATACCACTCCGAGTTCACCTCCCACACCCTGTTATGTTTCCCGGAACACGTCTCACTCAGGTTGGAAGAAACCAGCATTTTGACCCAGGTATGTTATAAATAAAATCTTAAAATCATTCGTAAAACTATCTCATACTCTTTGAAGCCATCTTAAACTTGGTTTTGCTATTTAGCCTTGCTTTTTTCATTTTATACCCTTCATGAATATAGCTTATTCTTTACTAATTAGCCGTAGTTACGCAAAAAGGATCCAATCCACATTAAGTTATTGGTCATTAAAGTTGAAATTTAATACATTTAGAATTTGTCAAAAACTGTATTTTTATATGGATCGTTGTTGATATAAGATATATCATCCTAAGAACCTGTTTTAAATTCCTAACTGAATTGGATCCTTTTTACGTAACTGCGTCCAATTATAATAATATAATCCCAAAGGCAGAGTATTTATTTTTAGGATTTTTTTAATAAATATGTGTCGGATTCACATTTAGCTAACTTTACTATAGGCCCTATGACAAGTGGCAAGCTCGTCGATGTCTCCAGCGTACCAAAGGAGAGAAATATCACAAATATATTAAATATTAATTAAATGTATTTATTTACATTAATAAATAACTTTGTGTCCCGACAAGGAATCAAACCCGGTAAATCCACGGACCTAACCGCTAGACCACGGAGGCAGTTAAATAAAGTTAAAATATTTGTAAATTAATTTTGGCTATATAGTTATTAGATTTCATAGCAAAATGTATGGAAACGCGTTTTATATAACATACCCTGCCCACCAACTACAACTCGTGTATGTATCCATACACACGGTCTCAAAAGATGACCGATGTGTTTCCAAAAGGACACACGTGGCTTTCAACGTAGTAAAGTCATTCGCTAGATTCCGGCCTAAATTATTTTGAAATCCTATTGTACTTGAATTAAAATAGTTAAATATGTTTTTTATTGTTAAAGTTGCTAACGTTTTGTCCGACATCTCGGCTGGGAGCCGGCGGGGTGCGCAGCATACAGGAACACCCCTACTACAGGAACATACACTGGGAGGAAATGGAACTCAACTATACTGCACACTAACTACACTATACAGAACACTAACAAAGCTATACACTATATCACACTAAATCGAGGCTGCTGAACCCCAGGCTCACGGACGAATTTAAAATTGCCCGCGCAAAGATGTAAGATTTATCAAATTAATTATAATTTTCGAGCCGAAAATTTTGAATCGTCTGTTTGGACTGGACTGTTCTAAGAAGAGCAAGCCTTGGTGTATATGCAGAGTAAATTATATTACACACTAACTACATTATGCTATACCCTAACTGCACTACACACAAACTACATCACACTACACACAAACTGCATCACACTACACGATACCCTAACTACACTACACACAAACTGAATTACACTACACTATACCCTAACCACACTACACTATACCCTAACCACACTACACACAAAGTACATCACACTACACACTACAGTACAGTTAGTAAAAACTAGTTTATACTATCCAAATATGGTTTCTTTGATCTATTAGCTTAACCCTATCTATTTTTAGCTTCGATCAATAATACATCTAGATTAAAGAAATAAAAAAAAAACATTCCGATGGGGCTGTCCAAACGGCCTTCAAAGATTTTGTCGATTCTCGCTCCCTCTTTTTTTTTTTCAGCAATGGAATCAATAAACTACCTTTAAACTGGCGAAAGTGCATAGATAATAATGGTAAACACTTCGATTGATTAAATATGTATATAATTTCATTTTATTTTTTCCAAATATAACATCACCGTCATATGTAAGGACCTAGAGTAGACAAATTTCTAAGCATTCCATGGGTTCACCGTGCGGGTGCCGGGTCCATCGTGTGTGGGTAAGAGATGAGAAGAATGGTCTCGGGCTTGCGACCGACAATAGGCTGGTTTAAGAAAAAGAGGCCTCCCTTTTTTGTATTTTATTTTGTATATAATACGCTCACCATCCACCATTCTACTCCTCTCCCTCCCCAACCAAATACTATGATTTCGTTAATGCTGTCTTGGAAGCCCAATTCTTTCAGTAAGTGATGCAAAGATTTTAAATATAAAAAAGTTTTTCGCTTTGATTTTATTTGGGAACCTTTAATCTATGTATATTATTGATCGAAGATTTTTATTTTAGCTTGTCGATCAATAATAGTGGGGTCAGCTGTTATATTTAATACCCATGAAAAGGTTTAGACCTTTATTATTTCTATAATATCACAGTATTTAACTAAAGTAAAAGAACTAGTCGGTTTTGTATTTAAATTTTTATTAGGTTATTGCTATAGCGATAAGTCATGTTTACAAATATGGAGAAATTTTGTATCTCATCTACAATCGACCGTAAAACAATTTTGTCGGATTTATTTAGTCCATTGCATCTTAAAAATGTATTCTGAAATGCTGTAATGTAAAGGTGTACAGTAAGTAGTGGACAAGCGGATTCTAGAGCCAGGGGGCGGCCATTAAAAAATATTACACATTTTCTATATAATAATACATTTACCGCGTGATCTAGCGATCAAAATTAGCGTGATCTAGCGATGATCAAAATTCGCGTGATCTAGCGATGATCAAAATTCGCGCGATCTAGCGATAACCGTGTAGTCGCGTTCAATTAGGACGATACTGTAAACTTATGTCAAAATCGTACTTTATGTCATTAAAATTACATTAATTAGCGATAATTATTAAACTGTTAGAAATATAGATGGCGCGATTTGGATTATTTGGATTACTCTAATGTTGCTAGACTAATAATAATATTAACAGATAAAAAAACCTACAAAAATTAAAACAATAATGTAATGTAGTAATGTTTTTTGGATGAGAAGCATTGTTATCACCCTGGGAGCTAAGTAGGATGACCTGTGACATGGTGCACAATAAAATGTGCTATAGCTTAATAAGGTTATACACCAGGTTAACAAGATCAAAATTGCTAGAGAACTAATTACGGCACACTAATAAATAATCAAATCATTATTGGGTAAATAATTAAATTGAGTGATAGACATAAATATATAATCTATCGTATATATACATTTTTCAAACATTTATTCATTCACCTGTTTAGATTACTGTAAATGACTTGTCTATATTAACGTTTTAGCCATGTTCTACTCTGATACATCTAACTAATCACTGGAGGCAGTATCAAGACAACTCTTATCCCGGACTTACAAATACACTTCGCTTGCTAATATACGAATACTGCTATACACGTATATATAGTATAATTTTGCTCCTGCCTCTCATTCATTCATTTTGTCTTAGGTAAATAATCATTAACCTATTGGTTTTCACTTATTTTTATTTTCTTTTGCTTTTGCTAGTCACAGTTCAGTTGCACTATTAGTTTAAATCTAATTACTATATTTTACTCTTATTTCTGTTTTAATTGTTTCGTCTAAATAATATAAAATCTCTTTGGCTTGTGTTCCACTATTGCTACTTTGTTTATATGTTTAATATAATAAGATGTGATTTTTTTAAAAATAAATAAAGGATCAAATTAGGGTAATTTTATACATATAAAATATTGTATTCGTTAGTAGATATCACCTCACTATCTTTAGAAACCGTTTGATCCACTACTTACACCACATTCCGTATATATTTGCACCTTGCCCATGAATTCTTACTTTTATTAAGTTTAGTTGGTAAAAATATGGTCAATTCATTGGCAACCCGCAACGATGAGATTTGCTGCCGATTGTAAAAGAAATATGAAAATTCCTCTCAACTTTTGAATCTAGGTATTATTATATTTGTATAGTGAAACACGTCAAATTAAAAATTACATAAAAATACTAAAAAAATAACAGTATTATTACAACAAAAATTATAAAAAACGTCATTCGTATGCCATCATGAACATGACAGTTTGAGTTAAAAGTTTCAGCATATGATGTTATAATAGTCTAAGATATATTTAAGAGCGACCTTCACTGATTGGTTATGCAAATGAAATCTATTTTTTATATAATATGAGTAAAATACGCTAACAAAAGTAACAATGATAGATTGCCTAATGAAATATGTTCAAGGCAAATTTATTTTATTTTAAAAAAATAAAAAAAACCTGTATTATTACAGGAGCTGATAGTGTCGCTTATGACGATCAAATTTTGGAGTGTATTTTCAAACGTATGGACACTGCAGTACTTGGACATATTTCGTTATGGAACCCATCACATAAATATTGGATTTATTTGCCAATTCATTTACCAATTGGTGAAGGTTGCTCTTCTATGGATCTTGTACTATAACTGGAACGCAGATTTAAGCAAACTATTTGATGTGTTTGTGCCTAAAGTATTGTAGAACAGAAAAGACATAGAATAGATAAAATAATTTATTTATAATAAAATAAAGCACTGTTTATACAATATACATATTTGTTTTATTTATTGACCTTAAGAAAAAGCTGTTCCATCCATTAAGTGTTTAAAACCACCTTCTGAAGAATAGTAGTATGAACTCTAATTCTTAGCCTTGTATTGATGCTTACCGTCTAGCTACACATTACTATGCAGTCAAATGTTTAGCATTAAGAAACTAACTAAAAAGGTATTAGTATCATTACAACTGTTTCCCTTTCAGGGTGGTCAGAAACCACGCTTATAAATAAGTGGATTCACATTTAGCCAACTTTACTATAGGCCAATCATGACTTCCTTTCAATTCAACACAAGTCCACAATTGATTGAACAATCTTTATGATGAGAATGTTATTCCTTGGGAATATTTATGTGAGAATGTTGATGTCTTTTCAGAATCGTCTTAATCCAATCTCCAAGTCATCATTTTTTTTTTCATTCATCACAGCCCCTAGAACTTATTTTTTTAAACAAAATGAGCTTAAAAAAAGTAGTTGTGACTCCATTCCACCAGCAAGCTACAAACTTTCTCTGCACAGACACTGCAAATTGTTTAACCACATTGTGTAGCAGATGGACATTAAAAGATTAATTTTCTTGATCATTATTCGAAATGACAAATCAATAATCTTCTGGCCGAAACAAATAGGTGCATTTAAAACCAAACAACACTTACATAATACTATATACTTTTTTTATCAGTAAATCAAAATCATGGGTATCATGGGCAGAACCTTATATATTTTTATGTGTAAAGCAGTTGTTTTAGAAACTTAAGAGGAAACATGATACAATTTTCTTATTAAAACATATTGTGCACTTATTTGGTTTTACCAGAATACCCTTAAAATTGTTTCATGTAATTTAACAGAATCCTACAGTATTAGGCTAGAAAGAATCAGAGTGTTTATGTGATATCTAATTCCAGCTGTTTGTAAATAACGCTTTATAACAGGCTTCAATATCACAAATGATGGTTGCTGTATGGTGAATCCGTTGATGAAGTTGATCTTCTTTGTCCTCTACCTCACACAATAGACCTGGCACCTTCTATGTGTATTCGTGGGTTGCTTATACATCTTCTGCTAACTTTATCAAAAATTACAAATATCGTCATCAACTCGACCGGCGTTCACCGCATCTCTTAATATCTGATCCTTGTTTTTTCTCAACTCATTATCAATAAGACTCCTTCTCTCTTCCCGTGTATTCCTAGACCCTTCTGCTGACTGAATATCAATCAACCCTTTACTAAAGCTATAAATCACAGTATTAGAGTCACCTTCTATGAACGCCAAGTTGATAACTTTACCAGTTTCAGTAGTACACAATTTTTCCTGCATAGTATCAATCGCCGACATACTTACGTCGTTGATCGTTGGAAAAGGCACGTAAATGTTAATTCTCTGCTTCTTGCTGGGTCTAGCCACTATATATATTAAATCCAAGTCCTTATTATAACAGTATTCGGTATCGTGCATCAGCTTTGTATCAACTAAATACATATACAAATGGTAGGCTAAAGCTATCTTCCGCCGGCATTTGCAACCTAAAGACTCCATGTCAGCCTTTATTTTGCTTTTTACGTCCATTTTCTGTGTATTTTAATAACAATTCAAGCAACACAACAAGATCACAGAATAAAGATTAAGTTGTTTACAAATAAAATAACCTCAAAACAAAACGTCTTACTGACCAGTGACAGTTGTTGTTTTAATTTATAGCCCTAACTGGAACTGTTAACTCGATCCATTCTGTTTTAATATTTTCTAAATACCTACCCGGGTTCAAAACCTCGAGAATAAGAACGGCTATTTGATAGGTTTGTCTACTCAATTTTTTTTTCGACTTCCTAATGCTTTGGCCACACTGCGAGTAAGGTTATTCATCATTAAAAACCTTAGAACAAACAGTCCTAGATCTGCACTGTTAAAGATATGCCTTCCAAAACATATTTCTGGAGAATTTGGCCTACTTTCGCCAAGCTGACCAAACGGTTAATTTTATGGAACACTACTTATATATATTATTTCATTATTCCGAGTACAGAAAAAGTGGATTGTATGTTTATATGTTAGGTGGTTTAATTAGGTAGATTATTTAATTTTTATTATTACCCTTTAGAAATATCTTATTAATTATTAAATATATTTTTAAATATAAAAAAACTGTCACAAGTGCTAGAGAAAGTACTTGTTAAAGTATAAATTTTATTCGATAACAAATTACTTAAATAATAATTTATTTAGGGTTGAAACATTGGCGGTATATTCTCTTGATACCTACAAATTCTTAAAAGAGCTGGGTAAACGAATTTTTCAAGAGTGTGGCGATCCCAAATGCCATAACTACCTAAAACATAATATTTCCATTATAATTCAACAAGGAAATGCGGCGAGCGTTTTAGGTATCCGCTCTGGTGGTAAGCCCTTAGTTTATTTTGTAGAATAGTTTTAATTTCATAGGTATTTTTAGTTTAGTTTTATTAATCATTAGTTTTTAATCTATTTTATTTTAATATTTTTGTATCTACTTCGAATAAATATATTATTAATATATATTTAGGTATTAATTAAATTATTAAAATTAAAAAGACATTTGTATAGAATCGAAAATTGAGATACGGGAAGGGACGAAATGAATATACAACATAATTATTTTTAATTATTTTATTTTTCTTCATGTAAATACTCGTAGATACCTATATAGAAAATCCTTGCTACGTTAATACAAAGCTACATAAAAATAAATGTATGGAAATCGCAAGAGTACTAACATAACGAAGTGCAGCGGCCATACATGATTTTAATTCATTGCCAAAAAAGGTTTAACGTGTGGCCGTGCTAACTATAGGTACAATAAAAACCTAGGTATTTTAACTAAGGATGCAAGTAGGTAACATATTGTCATTATATTATAATTTCTTACATTAGTAAATTAGAAAAGGTGCAGAAATGCCCGTAATTTAAAAAAAAAAACTTATTCATAATTTCAAAATAGTTCAGTCATAGTATACATATTTATACAAACAACTATTTCTAAGGAAATATTAAATTAACTATTCTACCTAATTAAAGTCGAGTTTTTAATTCGAAGGATTATAATAACAGTGGCTAACATAACCAGAGGATAAACCATATTTATTTATATTATTATTTATCTAGTTTTGTTACTTTAGCTAAAGTTATCACAGGAAGAACATAATAGATTGTTACAACCAAAGTTCCGTCGAATTAGAAACTCGAATAATATTAATATACTTTGCGTAATTACCTAATTTAATTTTTATTATATTACATATAATATACAACGTCTCGTGTGAAATATTAATTACTTCGTGGCCACAAAATTAATTAAACTTAATTTAAAAAACGATAATGGTTGGTGAAAACGAATAAAGAGCGTACGATTCTGTTGCCCGTTGACCGTTTACAAGATTTCACCATTGTTTATTCATTATTAACAACGTTTTTGTTTAATAAATACAAATAAACAGTTAATTTCACATCACTATTAAACGTTTAATAGCTTTCACTTTAGGCATTATGTTTATTAAAGTACATTTAAAGCACCATTTAATTTCACTTGTTCACTAACAGCTGCCATTTATAATAGATCTTTACTGGTCTTTATGCATTTACCTCTAAAACAAATTTCAGTTTCATGTGAGATTTCTGTTGACATAGAAGTGCTGACCACGTTCAATGGGTCGAGGAAACTCGATTTTGTCGACGTCTCTACAGCTTTCTCTTCTTTAATTTCATCTTTCAGAGATTCTTTAATAATATCTTTAATAATCTCAGTTTCTTGTTTAATTTCTGTACTATTTGTATTGATAACTTTTCTAATATCACCAAAATTAGCTGCTAAAATACGCTCAGTCTCTTCATCGATGTTGGTAGAAGCTGTAATTTCATCAGGAACGTAGCTTTCTGTTGTTGTTGTTCTAGGTACCTCTGCTTTAGGTTCCTCTTCCGGTACTGTTGTATTTTCTTCGTGTTTAACTTCTACTGAATCTGTGTTTTCTTTGTCAGGTGAAGTGACTCCGAATAAGTAGTCCATAAAGCTAAAGCCGTCGGATCTGTCAATTGTCGATGGATTAATTTCTGTTGTAGGTGAATTATAAATAATATCCATAATGGTGGGGTCTGGAGTTCCAGTCCCGAGGTCTAATTCACCAGGACTAACGTTTAAAGTTGTTGATTTGTACGTTGTTATTTCGTCGTTGGAATCAGTTTTGTCCCCATCAATATATTCAATAGTAGTTTTCTTTTCATTGATTGGTTCAGAGAACTTATGTGTCACTTCCTCCTCGTAGTAATCCTCGACTGGTAATTGTAGATCTTTTAACGGGAATTTGGGTTTGTATGTAGTAACTACTGGTCTAGTTTTCTCGTAATATTTTCCAGCATCCTTAGAGGGTTTAATGTTGTCTCCGAGACGGTTGACAGTATTGCTGTAGAACTGCGACTCGGCGACTTCAAAAGATTCGGTGGTAACTGGGCGAACCTTAACCTTCTTCCAAAATCCGCGGCGTTTTCCTTTGCGTTCATCTTCCTTTTCCTGAAAACGCAAACAAGTTTAAGTTATGGAAAGTATGTACCTATGCACTCAGTTTAAAATAAATAATTAGGTAATTTGTTATTGCAATATATTTATCTTACCTCGTTCCCAGAAATGAGATCTGCTTCAGAAGGTGCTTCGGTAGTAATAACTTCATCAGAAAAAGTTGTTGACTTTGAATAATTGTCACTAGAATTTACGATATTCTCCGGTGGTATCTCCCCAATTTCTCCACCTTTATGTTTCGTAACTTTGCTCGTGTATTCATCTTCATCTTGTTCTTCCAAAGATTTCATAACCTCTTCGAGCATGCTTTCAAAGTTCGACACGTTACTATCGTCAGTACCTTTACTTTGTTCAACTAAAGCTTCTAGTGTAGGTGGTATTGCAGGAATCTGCTTGTTCAATCTGTTACTTGCTGGTGTCACTGATATTAAAATATCTTCATAATCGTTTCTCGCAGTTATAATATCCAAATCGCTGTCATTTCTTTCGTTCGTTCTTCGCTCTGTCGTTACTATTTTCTTATCGTCTACAATATCATTAGGGTTGTATGGTTTAAAAGAATCAATTGGTATATTAGGCGACCATTTATCGCCTTCGATAGATTTATCATCAGGTACTGCGTATTTTGGTCTGTTATAAGAATAGTTTCTATCTTGATCTTCACCAGTCGTGTCGTCATCTTCCACTGGTTCGGGTGCTGGTCTTTTGTTATATCTTTCGGAGAGTTTTGGTCGCTGGTTGTATCTATAGGGCGGGTGTCTAGTGGTCGTGGGGACGGTTTCAGTTTGACTCTCATTTTTATCGGTGGTCTTCTCAGTAGGACGTCTGCCTCTAAATCGGTTTCGAACTTCGTACGTTGGTTTTTTTCTTTCCACAGACGACTCTGTCGATGTCGTAGAATACGAACTCTGCGGCCTTCTTCGTTTAAATTGACTGCGTTTTGTAACAACATCAGACGGTACATTTGTTATCGAAGATTCAGTAGTTAAATCTGGTTTGTAAACGGGATGTCTTCGTTCTTGCACATCAGGACGAACGTGAACAGATTTAGTCTTGAGATCTGCTTCGATTTCGTCAATACGCATGGTTGTACGCCGCCTATCATACGCAGGTCTATATGTAACTGGTTGGAGTGGCCTTCGTTTAATTTCAGATTTCTTTGTAGTGGCTTGCGTTGTCGGACCTTCAGTTGATGTTGTTTGGAATGATTTGGATGTAGGACGGACTCTAATTCTGTGGGATAAAGTAGTTTGTGGGACACTTTGTTCAGTACTCTCTTCACTGCTGACAGATTCTTGGGAATTTGATGTTTGTAAACTATTTATTTTTGTTATTTCATATTCAGGACGTGCAGTTGTTTGTACTTCTTCACTTGAATGTGAGTATTTGTCAGATAGATAATGCGAAACAGTTTGTTCTGTAACCGGGCTTTGCGCTTCTGTGGCTATGGAATGTGGCCTTTCTGTTCTGGGAATTGGTGTTGTAGATCGAGAAGTAAATACGTATTGCTGTCTTTCTGATGGATCTGCATAAGATAAAGCATCGATACTAGAGGCTGCGCTACTTCGTGATTGATAAATGTATTCGTCGTTTCTAGTCGATGAAGGCAATCTAGGAACGTAGGATGGCGCTTCAGTCTGGACTTCAGCTCGTGAACTTAAAGCTGGGGTTTCAGACACTTCAGAATGAGTGCTTAAAGACGCTCGTTCAGCAGAGTAAGCATGCTCAGTGTCATACACCTCTGTTATAGGCTCACTCTGTTGGCTTTTAGAAACTCTAACGGTTGGTTCAGTGATAGCTTCAATATCTACAGTACTCATGCGTTCCATTAGTGTTACGGGGTAATTTTGATGGAGGACGTCTCTTTGATAAGCTAAATCATCTTTGCCAGGTTTACCACGTTTGTTTTCTTTAGTATCATCCTCTGTTTCGCGAGATTTATATTGAGGTCGACCTCGAGTCCTGGTTCTTGAAGACTTTGTAGTTGTTTCGCCACTTTCAACTTGTTTTCTTGTGCTTCTTTCTGTGGTTATCTTGTTTGGCTCATACCTATTTCGAGTTGGTAATGGCCGCCGTTCTTTTAAAGGTCTGCGGGTTACTGGAGTACGACTCGAGTCCTGGGTATCTGGTTTTTGAGTAGAATATCTGTGGGGTCTTCCTCGGGTTCTGATCGGAGTACGTCGAGTTGTAGTTGTTGTAGTGGTGGTGCTGGTTGTTGTGTCAACATTGCTTTCTTTATACTCTTCTGAGTTGCTAGAATATTTATTGTAATAATTTGGTGACCGAGTGGATTGTATTACATCGGATGTGTCGGATTGAGTTGTAGGTATTTCATTGTATGTTTCAACAGGTTTTCTTTGACCAGTAGGAGTTCCGTAGTCCTGGCTGTATGGACTACTCACCTCGGGCTTAGCCTCAAAATTTGTGGTATAAATACTAGAGTCGTAAGGAATTCTTGACGATTGCTGATCACCATAATTAAGTTCAGGATTATAATTCTGAGCGTAATTAGGTGATGGAGATTGGTATATTTGTTTCTCCGTTACTACTTCTTGTGCGATAGGCTTTGCTGTTGAACTCGAGACCGACGCTAGATTAACTAGAGGTTGCTTGCCTTCTTCGACATAGGTGTGGTAGTCCAATGGAGTGCTGAAGTGAAACGCTTGGTTTATTGAATAAGGATTGTGAGTCTCGAGGAGTGCACTGGAGTATGTTGATGGTGGCCTTGATGTAGAAGCCACTCTGGTACTTGTCGGTGGAGCATTAGTTGATGTTGCTTTGGTATTTGAAGTTATATGGGATTGTTTACCGTTAACACCGGTACCATTGTATTTATAATTAGTTTCACCAGATGGAAAGTTTACGAACTGTCCGGTTCTGAAATCGTTTGCTTCGTTACTTAAAAAGTACGACGGGTTTTTCGGAGTTCCTGTAAGTAGAGCTTGTTCTAATTGGGGCTTGATAGATGTTACAGTTTGTGGTTCGAAAGAATAATAACTCGGGTCCACACTTGAAGGTGAGTTAGGTTTGGGCGCTATGGTACTGTAATAACTGAAGGTCGGTTTTTGACTGGCAGTTTGTTTAGTTCTTTCGTAACTAGGTGGAGCGGCGGTGTATGCGTTGGGATATACGTCAGCAATAGGAGTGGACAGTGTGGCTGCGTTTATTTGGGCATTGACAATAACGGATCCCACATGAGGAGACGGGAAAGGAATCTTCGCAAATCCATTAGGAGTATTGTAACTAAGAGGCGCAACGAAGAATGGAAGTTGTCTTAACTTTTTATCGCTGTTCTCAATATTAGACAAGTAAGGCAGTTCAAACTTTACGTAGTTCTCAGGTGGACTTAATGACGAAGGCCCAATGAAGACTTTTGGGGAATGTTCCGGACTTACGGAGTCTAACACAGCAATTGTTCGAGCGTTTTTCAATGACAACAACACATCTGATACTTTTATTTTGTCTCCCTTCTTTGCCTCTTGAACCAGAAACACTGCTAGTGGTGGTTGGTGGGGCTTTAGCTTTTTAGGTTTAGCAGTTGTAGAAACGATCGGTGGGAATGGAGAAGCGATCGTTGAGAACTTGGGAATTTGGTCTGGAGTGTTGTATAATGAAGAGAAGTCCTGTCCAAAGTTGTAGTCTTCTAATGGTGCTACTGCTCTTTGGAAGTCAGTTGCATACGACTGTTTGTAGGCATTGGCTTTTGGAATTGCAGACGTGAAGATATCAGAAGATAATGCTGGTTGATGAGGAGCGTGCAGAGGGTTCTTAAAGTTAAATTGTCCTCTGTTCAAAGATTCCACAGGAACGTAAAGTAATTGAACTTCTTCTCTTTCTAATTTAGATTTAAGTGCACTCGTTCCTTCTGGTTTAGGTAATTTTTCATACGAATCTTGTTTCAACTTCTGTAATGATTGAGGCTTCTTTATCGTGCTCGGAAACGAAAACGTAGATGTTAAATTTTCTGCTCTATATCCGTCTATAAATTTGGGTATTTCTACTTTTGGTGCCTTCACGGATTGCGGATTAACAAACGGCTTCGCTTGAGGTGATACTGATAAGGTAGGTTTTGGGAACGAGTTTTGTTCAAATTTAACTGTCTGCGGGTTGATTTGCGGACGCTGGGGAGAGCTCTCGAATGAATAGCTTGGGGCGACGAATCCTTGGCTTAGCGGAAAGTTTGGTTGCGTCAGACCAAACCTGAGGTTTTGTCCGAAACCTTGCTCGTTTAGATAGTTCTGCGGAGCTGAAGGTACTGATTGTAGATAGAGCTGCCGGTTGGCTGGAGACTGGAAGTACGCTCTAGACGGAAAGTCCGAGCTGAATCCCGTCGGTCTTGTAAATCCTGGGAAAGGTTCAGATAGGATTCTGGGTTGTGCGATTTGCGGGACCGCATGTCTCTTGACCGGAGGTTCGGAGAAGTCTGATCGCTCTATGGGTCCGGGAAGTGGCACCCAGTCGCTGATGTCCGAAGTGTAGCTGCTGATCTGTCGCGACCATCGGCTCGGGTCCCGCGCGAGTGTCGACGTGATGCTGAGGACGAAGATCACGACGAGTTTAATGTCCATCTTCGTGGGGTAATGCTTCATCTGGAAAGAGGACAAAATGTCCAGTTAATAATTGGCACTAATGACTATTAACATTATCATTTTTTTTACAAAGGGTAACTCTAAGCAATAGATGCAACCTTTAACTTTATAGATGGAATGGATCAAGCGTTAACAATAATAAATATACAATATAGCAATATATATGTTATGAGCTGTTAAAATATATAGTATCTCAATGTTATTAATAATATTCTGTTGGATGCTTTCCGAATTTAATCGTAATTTATCGTAAGAATGATTTCTATTTAGCCTTAGAGAAATGGCTGATATTGAAAAAGAAATCAAATTATTATCACGATTAATAAACAATTTTGAAACTTTAAATTGATATAATAATAACTTAGCCTTTCTCTTAAAGAGTTATCCTAAATCATCGATGTATATACTCTTAGATAGGCCCTCACTGATATAAAAACCAATCGAAGTCATGTTGCTGCATTAACAGTCGAGAGCGCTTAATATTAATATTTGTATCGAGTGAAACTAGTATTTTTGTATGCATTGTGACAGAATTTCCGATAAATATAGCATGTGACATTATCATTGCTTGATAATTGGTCCCCAAAGTTTGTAAGTAGGTACACGTGGCAAGCGGCACGTTTTTGGAGTGTGTTTTGTATTGAATAGGCCAATCTGTACAGATCGATGTCCTAAATGGGTAAGGCCGCCCCTGTATCAGTGTTCATGTTTCGCACATACATCTCTATAATAATGATACGATTCTCATGTCAGGATCCATTGAATAAGTGACATGTGAGTAATGAGCGGTTACCACGACATGTCACGTGAGAAAAAACGTAATCTATGGAACTTATCACTTTGCGTAATATTTAGATCTTTATTGCTCAGACCTAGGTAATCAACTATAGTTTGCTAAAGTACGAAAACGCGGGTATTGCGACCACTAAAGAAGCACTGTATTGCTTTCTTCAAAAAGTTTGTTATCTATATCAGATGTTGATACTGCTAGATTAGTTTATTTTAGCTATTTCCATAGTATTATGTCTTATGGAATTTTACTGTGGGGAAATGCTACTGACATTGAAACTATCTTTATTTTACAAAAGCGGGCTATTCGATATATTTATAATTTGACCGCTCGCACTTCGCTAAGAGATAAGTTTAAGGAGTATGATATTCTTACAGTGGCATCTCAGTATATTCTAGAGAATATTATGTATGTCCACAAGAATATAAAACAATTTAAAAGGAATTGTGACTTGCATTCTCGCAACACACGCAATAATCACAAATTAGCTTTGCCTCACCTACGCCTCAGTAAAACTAGTAAGTCTTATTTGGGACTTGGTGTTCGTTTTTATAACACACTCCCAAAGGAACTAACTAGCTTGTGTTTCGATAAACTAAAAATTCATGTCAAACGTCGACTTATAGGCAAGGCCTATTATAAGATAAATGATTTTATTAGTGACAAAAATGCCTGGTAGATGTGCAAATGTATATTATTAATATATTTTGGACACCTGTTACTGTTGGTGTATGTTTATATTTAGGTCAATTCAATTGTATTGTAATAAATTTAATATAATTTATTTAAATAATTATAACAATGTGATGTGACAATACAAAAGAGCCCGAGAAAGCCAAATTGTAATAAATGATTTGACTTTGACTTTGACTTTATAAATGTTGTTAAATTAGCTACGAGTGTTCTAGGCGTTACACTGACCAAAGACATCAAATATATACTAAGATGGGGCAAGAAGCCAAACGGTATGAGAGTTTAATCTAGAACAATCGTCTCAAAATATAATAATAACTGGCAAAGTCCACAGACTACAATATTTTACGAAATACGCAAAATGGTAGGTATTAAAGAAAGCATGGGGACAAAATTAATGATGGGCTGAATCCGATGGTTCGAACATATTGAAAGGATGAGTGAAGACAGATTGACAAACCAGATATATAATGCGAAAGTTGTGGGTTTTTACCCTGCCCTGGCAGGCCGAGACTCACATATCACGATCAAATAAACAAAACAATAGCTGAAGGTGCGTTAAAACGATCGAAACAAAAGGGCATGTACGAGTTGATGAATGTCGAAGAAGCGAAAGAGGTATGCTGTGATCGTGACAAGTGGCGCTCAATTGTCTGTGACTAGTCACTGACTACCCCCCCCCGCAAGGGATTTGACGTGAAAATTTGTATAATATATATGGATGTCAATTTTACTTTTTAACCGTAATAATGCTACATTTTTCCTATAATTTTAGTTCGTAGATGTAATGAGTAATAGTTTACATAAGTGAACGTAACGCGCTCCATTTCTCACCAAAATAGTGCCATCATGTTAACTGCTCGTCTTTATGTAATTCCTTTAGGTTGCGGCACACTAAACCTTTCACATGACCCAGGGTAAACTTATACGAGACACATTTTTCATATCTTATACAATTAAGACCGGACTGTCCTGCCCACCTGCGCATTTCACACTGGGTGCGGAGAACCAGTCGATCACCTCGGACACCACGCGTTTTCTTGTGCTAGAAGTGCCGACAGCATTTCTCGTCGCGCGGCTCTCAATGACATCATCCGAAGGGCTCTTGCCACTTTTCGAGAATTCGCAATTCTAGAAGCCTCTTGGATTGCTAATTGTTGGGCAGTGGAAACTTGGCAGGTCTATGGAGTGGGATACGACGCGTGTAGATACATTAGCTCCATCTCACATCCAGGCGACCTTAAGCTTTGTAAATACACCAACTTCGGTACAGGTTACAAGTTTACGCCGTTTGCGGTCGAGATGATGGGACCATGGGGACCAGCCAAGCGTCTGGCCAAGGAGTTGTCAAAGCGGGTGACGGGAAGGTATTGTGACAGAAAGACTACCAATTGTTTCTGCCAACGTATTAACCTCGCTAAACAGAGAGGAAATGTTGCCAGTCTTCTCGTGACTATCTCAGATGAGAGGACAATTTAAATTTTGTTTTTTTTTCTATTAGGTTTAGTTTATATTTATAATTTAATTAGTTTTATATTAATACAACTTCACACATTAATTTATACGAGTATTTCTATTTTATATATGGCGATATATGATTTTCGTATAAATGCTTATAAAATTACAGTGTAATTTGTATATTTTGTTTGTAAAAAGGCATTCTCAACCATTAATGTTAGAGGTAAAAGAAACAGTTGTTATAATATTACAACGTATTGAAAGTGCATAATTAGTTTATTGACAACTATGTTTGCAGTCTGCACTGCCTCTCCACTGCTGGATATAGGCCTCGCCCAAGGCTCTCCATTTTGACTAAAGATCTTCCACCACCCTCATCCAGCCCCCACCAGCGACATTTTTTAAGTCATCTGTTTATCTGGCGGGAAGTCGTCCTATTCTGCGTACAGTACACGGTATCTACTCCAGAACTTGTTTACTCCATCGGACATCGGTTCTGTGACAGACGTGTCCGACCCATTACCAGTTTAGGTTACTAATTTTAAAGGCTATGTACTCGTAGGTAACTTTGATACTTTTACGGATGTCCATGTTTCGGACTTTACCAATCAGAGAAATACAAAGCTCATAACTTGTGGCCCCGACTAACTGTGGACTTTCTGTGTGACGAATAAATATTTTTCTCACTTGTTACATTGACTATTGAGTTACTGTTTTATGGATAGGGTAAGCCGTTGTCAACAAAGTATGATAATTCCCACTTGTCTTGTAACATATGGGAATGGATAAATAAAATGTTAGAAATGGCCGAGGAGTGTGCCCTCAGCCTTAGTTTTGGTTTGTGTATGCCGACAACGTAGCTCGTGGTTCGTGTACCGGGTCTCTATTGTCGCGTTATTTTTGTAAACAAACTATCTTTATGAGATCTGTTCACACCATCTTTTACTCATCTTTATTACGTAGTAAAGATAACTATTTGTTAAAGGAAAGTTACGGACATCACTCTTAGTTGGCAGTTGTTATAATATAAAAACGGATACTTTAACATTTTAAGTTCATTCTTAGATCAGACTTTAAATCGGGCGAGCTTTACAGCTAGGAGTCCTACTGAGGAGTGCTGTAGCTGCTGAAACGTTCCAGAATACCTAGATTTCTACAGAATTTAGCATGTTTTCGCTACAAATGACATATGATTAGTAAATTGAGACAAATTTATGTGACTTTTGGATCTCATTTTGCCATTAAGTGACGCATATATAAAATTATAATTAACTAGGTAAGCTTCCGAAGTTAGCGACAAAAGCTTTGCCCACTTATCGCGACATACTATAATAATCATAAATGAGTTTATTGAGTAACATGATACACTGGTAGTCACAATGCAATTAATTTCCGCGCCGGGAGTGCGCCTGTTTCTGCTGAGAACCTCAAGCTGCGCAAATAGCTAACCTCGGTACCGGTGACGAGTTTGCGCCGTTTGGGGTCGAGACGATGGGACCATGGGGACCCACAGCCAAGCGTCTGGCCAAGGAGTTGTGCAAACGGCTGACGGAGAAATCTCGAGATAGGAAGGCTGGCAATTATTTCTGCCAACGCTAATAAGCCTCGCTATAAAGACTGGAAATGTTACCAGTCTCCTTGGGACTATCTCTGATGGGACGTCTCTTGAGGATATTTTTTATTTATAGTTTATTTTTAATGAGGTTTAGTTTATAGTTATTTAATTTTATTTTAGTAGTTTCTAATTATTATTTCATATTTTGTAAATATTACTTTTCGAATACAATAATTTGTATGTAATTATTATTGAGTTTCACCTGTTACCAATTACGGAGTCTTAATCGCGGCCCCCCCCGCCCGACTCGTATACAATGTTGAACATTTAATGGTTACCCCATGTCCTATCCGTAGTTACGAAGAGCGAATGCAACGTCTGTCAAAAGGTATTGACGCACATTCACCACTCCCCCTGTAGTAAGACCAGTGTAGTAGCGCCATTAGGCGCTACGTATAGAACTACAAATTGGCAGCTCGGATGTATGGACATTTACAATTTGACAGCTCTGAATCAAAACTTTACGTGACAGAGGTTTTGCGCACACTCTAGCTACAGAATAATTAAATAGTATGTAATATTTTTACATTTGTTATGCTGCCTGACGCGTAGTTGGGAGGTGTACCTACCTTAAGTATAGCAATAACCAGCTTTTTCCTCTGAACGCGACCACAAGAGAAACCATTATTTGCGGCAACCACTTTCTCGGACCAAAATAAAAGGAAACGTTACTGAAATTATTTTAATCATAGCCAAGGAGGCGACTAACTTTTACTACATCCTAATTCATAGTACCTACTCGTACATACCTAAATGTAATACAACTTATGAATTTATATAAGAGCTGGTGATATACGAGTAGTTATCACTTTCGCCTTTACATAAATATCCCGGAATAAACGTAAATTTAAAAATAAGTGATATAAAATATATTCCACATGATGCATTTTATTTTGAATTTAATTTGTGTTTATGGATAGTGTTGTAAATCTAACATCTAACACCAGAACGTAAGAAAATTTAATTTTATTTTAGAAATTATTTCACAAAATATATAATTGAAACCCCACGATATGTGTGGGTATGTACATAGATTTTTTATTTGGAAAACTAAACTTAACCTGGTAAATGTATACAACACTAACATTTTGCAGTCTATGCTAACGAAAAAAAAATATTGAAGAATTCAAAAATTATTAATAAAATATAAAAAATAAATTATAGTATTCGAAATAAAATTAAATATACTAAACCTAATAATATAATAAACTATCAATAAATGAATAAATGTTTTTCTCGAGACGTCCCAGCAGATATCGTTTATGGCAACAATGTTTTTATTATACCTAATTATAGTATGCTGTTAGTTCCAGTTCAGCCATGACTGTTTATAGAATATTTTCGTCCCTAATAATTAAGATAATTAATTATCATCACAGCCCCTAGCACAGAGTCCTAGACCTCCTCTGTTGGAGATGGGCCTTCCAGAATTTCTGGAGAATTTGCCTCAAGCTGGTATGGGTTGGCGAGAGTCTGATGTCAATTTATAATGATAATTTATTAACGAATCCACAAGTTGGTATTAGTGTAACCGGGACCGACGACGGCTTAACGTGCTCTCCGAAGTACGGGAACGGTGGTGTTGTAAATCTACGACAAATCTACGTAAGAAAAGTGTATTTATCACTGGTACATGCCGGCGTTCGAACCAATCTTTTTAGGATTTTAAGAAAAGCATTCCTACAACTAAATCACCACCGCTCTTGATTTTTTAAAACGCATAAATATTTCGTCTTCTGTCATGGGTAATGGGTAAGACGTCCCTCATAAAGTTTTAATAAATATTTAAGTTAATACGAGTATTATTCTTTAACATTCGATTTTTTCAATTTTTATCTATTACACACATTAATTTTATATTAGTCAATCTTATACTAATATAAATTGATGTCAACTTAACCACTTACATAAAAACAACTTACCCAAAACTATTAAATTAATGCCAACTCCTAAACTACTTTAATTTTATTTCATTGTCTTGACCATCAGAACCACTGAACATGAACTGTCAAAGAGATGGAAATAAACTTATTATGTAAAAAAGCGATTATAATTAGTAAATTACGCAATAATTACTATCTACTTAAAAGTCATATCCGACGTAATTAGATTAATTACTTCCTATTAAGTGTATATCAATTAGCATATTAATTTGTCTGAGTCGACCCGTAGCCACTGCCAATATATGCAACTTCACCAAAACAACTGGAGAAATATGTCTCTAAGGTAAATCACGAAAAGACCACTTGAATTATATTTTAAAAAAAAACATTATAAACGTTTTTTATATGTAAAATAAAATTAATACTACGGATACGGATATAAGTCCCGTCCGCGGGGAATGGTGGCAAGAACGATGGATGCATTTCCCCGCTCAATACTGATTTTATGAGCGTAAGAAAGAGCCAGCCAACTTGTCACCGGAGGAGACGACACCGGAGGAGACGACAAGACGTGGTGTTGTCTTTTAATATATATTTTTTATATTTGTGCTGTTTGTTGTTTTTTTATATACTTACTAAACACGTGCGACAGTGATAATTTATATGTCGATTTACGTCATGAGGGTATATATTTTGGCATATGTGTGTTGTTCGGTTGCGGTATAGAGAAAAAGCAATAAGGTTATAGAGCTCTCACTCACGCACTTATAGCTTGTAGAAAAAATAATCACTGAAAATACTGGCTGAATTACATTAAATATTACCACAATATTTTATTTTGACATTCTTTAGGATTTTTTTGACACTTGAAAGATAGCTTAACAAAAATGCTATTAAATAAATTAACCATGGTCAACGGGTTAGTTAAGAAAATATGTTATAAAAATAACCTAATGTATTAAACGTTTCTTAAAAGGCTTGGACTATGTTTAAATCTTGTTTTATGTTTCTTGGTTAAAATTACCGCGTTTTCTCGGAAGCGCGCCGCATGCTTAGGTGCGTTCCGAAATTCCGTTTCCAAACGACGATGACGCGTCCACAAGACGACGGTCACGCCGTTGTGCAAGAATCAAAGCATGCATCAAAACGAAGCCTCTGTATTTGTAACGATTAAAGTTTATAGGGCTGTAAGAACGTTTTCCTTAACATCCTAAAAGGTGGGTTCGAACCCCGCCATGTACCAATGAGAAATACACTTTTCTTAAATACATTTGTCATAGATTTACAAAACCACCGTTCCCGTGACTCGGTCCCGGCTACCAATACTAACTTGTGGAATCGTTATAAGTTGTCATTAAAACAAGTAGACATCAGGCCCTCGCCAATCCGTCTGGCCAGCGTTGCCAAATTCTCCAGAAATTTCTAGAAGACCAATCTCCAACAGTGGAAGTCTAGAACTTTATGTTCTAGCTAGAGGCTGTGGTGTGATGTGAAAGTTAAAATGCCGTCGATTGTAACTAGCAGCTGATGACTGACCTTCAAAAAAGCTGATATATTCGACGTCATTTTTAACTTTAATACTTACGATTACAAAGACGTCATTTTGAGCTTAAACACTTAGATTGTCAAAAAAGTAAAATTGTTTATTTACTGTAGTTTAAGTTCTGATCATTTGACATATTTATATTTATTAGCAATTGTGACATGATTGTGCTATCAAAAGCTAAATTTGACAGCTCGACGAGAGTTGGACGGATAAATGAAGAAGATATAAAATAAAAAACTTTGTTATGTTCATAACGTGCCGACTAACCAAGCAATAATATGAAGTGTCTCGTTTCTCCATATTGTTTGTAATAAGAGATGTAATCGGCTGCGGTGAGGAAACGCGGTGTCAGTGGTAATGACCTTTTGTCTACACACTGCGGGATTGTCTTTCAGCTCCTTTGGTCGACTCTTTTACAATACATAAATTGTAATTTGATACCCAAAAAAATCCTATTTTTAAAGCGATAGGCGCATATTGTTTAGAGAATTAAAACAATTGGAGGCAATTATATAAACATTAGGCGCGGTGGTGGCTCGGTTGTAAGAACGCTTTTCTTAAATCCTACAAAGGTCGGTTCAAACCCCCCCAGCATGCAGGTACCAACAAAAAATACACTTTTCTTACGTACATTTGTCATAGATTTACAACACCATCGTGCATCGGAGAGCACGTTAAAATTGACATTGCCCGTCTGGCCAGCGTGGCGAGTATAGTCCAAATTCTCCAGATACATGTTGTGGAAGGCCCATCTCAACCTCGCACGGTTCCCGTTCCTCCGAAAACTTTTCACAAGACAAACACCGTAATGACGACGGCAGCTGAAGATTGGTAATCTCTTGTGATGGTTCTATTAGGTGCTAAATACTAATCCTAATTTTGTTAAATAGACGACAAATTCTAAAATTTGATTATTTTGGTTCTTTTGGTGCGGACAAAAGTGCGGTCGGCACTGAGTTAAGAGTTGTAAGAGTTAAGAGATGTAGCTTCTCTGAGCGTCTTCTACCGGCTATACTATGGTGAGTGCTCTGAAGAGCTCTATAACCTAATTCCTTCCTCCCCATTCCGCAACCGAACCACACGCACAGGTCAGAATATGCACCCACATACCGTAGTCACTATCCCTTCGCGTACCTATAAATTTGGTGACTCATACATCTGTCGCACAATAAAGATGTGGAATGCTCTTCCAGCCTCTGTGTTTCCACTTTCCTATAACCTGGAGTCCTTCAAGCGAAGTGTGAAAAGGCATCTAGTCAAGCCGGCATAGTGTTAGGGACTGATGTCGGATATAAGGGTCTGATTCCAGTTGCTAACATTCATGGACCCTGCGCGCCACTTACCATCAGGTGGGCGCAGGGTCACATGTCGTGCTAGTATAAAAAAAAAAAAAAAGTTGAAAACGTGATCGCACAGTTTTATTTAAAACAATTTATGAAGTTGTTTGGCTACAAAAAACTGATTTTAGACTAGACATACAACAGACAGGGGTCAAGTAAAGTCAGTAAAATACTTGTCTTATTACTAGTGTCATTGAACTCTAGACTGAAAAGTGTTATTTGTTTTTGTCCGGTTACAGAACTTTCGCTGTTGCCCAATCTTGTTAGTTCGCCTAACCAAGCGAACATACAGACAGAGAGACATGTGTCCTACACCGCTAAGTACTGCCATTCTTATGCTAATATTGAAAGATAACCGCTAAAGTTGAAATACATGTAAAAGTCAATAATGGAATTTATAGAACATGTTTCTGGGGAATTTAGCCTACTCTCGCCACGCTGGCCAGACGGGTTGACGATGATCAATATTAACGTGCTATCCGAGGCACGGTAACGGTGGTGTTGAAAATCTTTGACAAATGTACGTAACAAAAGTGTATTTCTCACATGCCGGGGTTCAAACCGACCTTTGTAGGATTTAAGGAAAGCGTTCTTACAACCGAGCCGGCACCGCCGAGCCTTGAGCAACACTGAGGCAAAAAATTCTAAGTAATATTAGAACATAAAAGAGATGATGACGATGAAACTAAAACTCCGGGAATTTTCCTCACTTATTGTGCGCATTCAAAATTATTTTTGGTGTTATTATTCTTGTCAACGAGGAAATGCGGCGAGCATACCATTACCAGGTGGTACGCCCTAACAGCCAGTTTCTCGGACGTATTTTTGGTACTTAATTTGTTAAAATAAACCTATTAATATTTACTGAAGTAATAATTTATTTTGTAGAATTGATTAATTTCATAGGTATTTTAGTTTAATTTAATTTATAATTAGTAATTAATCTATTTTATTTTGTTTATATATTTTTATCAGGTTAATTTAAATTTAAACCATTGTAGTGTTTTTATCTTAATAAATATAATTTTATTTTAATACTTTTCTATCTTTCTTTTTAATTGTCATAGATTCACAAGCACGTTAAGCCTTATTAGTCCCGGTTCCACAATATTAACGAAAATGTTACCTCAATATTCTCTTTAAGGCCCATGCAGCAGTGGTGTTCTAGGATCCTGTGATGTTACTTTCTCAATAGTCTAGCGTTTAAGACCGTAGTAGACGCTGAGGTACCGAGTTCGATTGCTCGGTACACAATATATTATTTAATTAAGTTGTGGTATTTGTCGAGCCTGATACGCTAAAGACATCGACTAACTTACCACTTGTCTTGATAAATCGGCTACCCCGTAAGGATGCTTTATAGCTACCTATAGGTAGTATGAAAATGTAGAAGACCAATAAATTCCATCGTTCACAATTTGTGCCTACACTAAGCACGCTCGATCGACTATCGAGGCTAGAGCAATCCAATAGGCAGGTACTACAAGAATGTTACTAATGTTATAGTTGCGAAACTCCACGGTTGTAATGTGACCACATCACTCGTCATTCATCGAATAGGTACGTAGTTAATGTACGGTTTTGCACTTAAAATTATACATACATTTATATTTATGAATAGATTTGAACATTATTATAGGATCCCAGATGACTAGCTGTATCAGTATATAGGCCATAGTAGGTATTTATTTGATCGGAACGTGAAAAAAGATATTTAAGTCGAACACTTTACCCTGTACGCGTTACGACTTAGGAATCGTGATGCTAATGGAAAAAATAATAAACTATTATCTAAAGTGTTTGTATTAAATTAATAAATAAATACTACGTTACCTACTTACTAAGATAAATAATAATAAATTAATTAAATACAATTGTAAATATAAGTAATATTACGACGCCTGGCAAAGAGAATTGTCTATGACATGCCTGCGCAGGGTTTTAAAAAAGTAACGTAGGCGGACGAGCTGTAAATCGAGCTTGATCTGCCCTTGTATTATGTTCCTTGGATCTGCCCTTGTATTATGTTCCTTGGATTATCGTGAAGCGATAGTTGAGAAGAAAAAGATTTTTAGAGAAGGAGCCTGTCTAAGAAATTTAAATTAAAAGAAGGTATAAGTTATGTACAATATAAGTTTATTTACAAATAATTAGATGAGTGAAGTGGAGAGGTGAGATCGGAGAGCACGGAGATTAAGTTTCGGGTCGTTGATGAAGGTCGACGGCGTTCCGGAGGCGAAGTCGGTGATGAAGTTTAGCGTTGCCGACTTCGTAGACTCCCGGGTTGAGCAGTTGTTGGAGCGTAGAGTTGAGGTAGCGTTGATTGAGAGTAGCACGTAGAGATGAGGCAGCGATAGTGAAGAACTAACTGTAGGGATGAATCAGCGATGGTCGAGCGTCTTCAAGGATCGGTGAAGAGTGAAGCAAATCTTCGGTGAAGAGAAGAGTTCAAGAGACGGGTGAAGCGATAGTAGTCTTCTGAGTCCGAAACTTGAACGGTGCTGAGTGCAGTGATGAATTCTTCAGTAAAAGAGTTCCGAAGTTGTAGATGTAGAGAGAGCTTCTTTCGAGTCCAAAATCGAAGATAGCCTTCTACGCTCCAACAACTGCTCAACCCGGGAGTCTACGAAGTCGGCAACGCTAAACTTCATCACCGACTTCGCCTCCGGAACGCCGTCGACCTTCATCAACGACCCGAAACTTAATCTCCGTGCTCTCCGATCTCACCTCTCCACTTCACTCATCTAATTATTTGTAAATAAACTTATATTGTACATAACTTATACCTTCTTTTAATTTAAATTTCTTAGACAGGCTCCTTCTCTAAAAATCTTTTTCTTCTCAACTATCGCTTCACGATAGGATCTGCCCTTGTATTATGTTCCTTGGATCTGCCCTTGTATTATGTTCCTTGGATCTGCCCTTGTATTATGTTCCTTGATCTGCCCTTGTATTATGTTCTTTGGATCTGCCCTTGTATTATGTTCCTTGATCTGCCCTTGTATTATGTTCCTTGATCTGCCCTTGTATTATGTTCCTTGATCTGCCCTTGTATTATGTTCCTTGGATCTGCCATAGGAGAAAGAACATCGCTAGTCGTATTAATTACTTCTAAATCTTTATAGAAGTTCCCGCTGGGGTGAGTTGCCATCATCTGGTAGTAATATTGTCTGCTCTGTGCGTTAGCTGCACTGGGTTCCTGGTTATTGGACCTTCGCCGGTATAGCTGGCCTCCGCGTCTTGCTGGGCTAAATCCTGGGGTGTTCTCCATTTCAGGAACTTCTTCTACCCTACAAATCGTACGATCTGCAGAGGAGGAAACCCTTCAGTGATAGCTCGCAGCCATCCACGACTTCACGCCAAAAAAAATCGGTGGAGGGGTGCAAGGCGAACTGGAGAAGCCGAAGACTACAAGGCTAGTCGTTTCCCTAAACCCATCAGGTCAATAAACATCTTCCGGGCTGTGCAATAATTGGCTAATTACAGATATAAGTTCTAAAAGCTAGTTTTATTGAACCCCTACCCTGATCTGTCGCAACCCCGTACGCGACAACGCAGTGGAAGTTGGTGCGAGAGAAATTCCAGAAAAATATTAGCACGACTTACTGAACGAGTTGGCCCTATATCATAAATCAACATAATATAATTTAGTGACCTTTAGTAAATAACAATGTAAACTAATTTATGGTACTATGCGGTTAGCTGTATGTAAACCAATTTATGGTACTATGCGGTTAGCTGTATGTAAAAAAACTTAGCTGTTAGAGAAAAAGTGTTGCCATATTCGAAAAATGTACCCCGAACCTGCTAATATAAGCACGAAAAGAGAAGCGTGTAACACTATCTAGGGAAATTTAACCGACTTCAAGTTTATTTAGGTGTTCAAATAGTATTGGAAAGTTAGTTAGGTTTAACTGCGCCAGTAACTTAGCGCAGAGATACCAACGGCACGGGCTTATCAAATGTTTAGAATGGACTTATTTTAAAAAGATAACCTTTTACAGTGAATCAAATATCGTGATGAAGATCTCTCTGTATATCCTGCAATGCTTGGATTTTTCAACTAAGAATTACCAACTGATTGAGTCCTTCTCACTATGACATTGGATCATTGCACATTGTTATTCTACGACAAATGTGGGTGTGTTTATTTGTTGACGTGTGCAATAATCCAAATAAGGCCTTAGATAAATCTTGGTTGTTGACCTCGTATCTGATCATTGTACTCATTACATTACACAATTTTATAACAAGTGACATTTTGGTGCAAAAGTAATTAGATTTAAGTTCTTGTGGCATTTTAAATGTTGTTAACCTTTTAACTAACAACTATTCTAACTATCATCAACATCAGCAAGTGTTTCTCCACTTCTGAATATAGGCCTCCTCCAAGTCTCACTTTTTCACACGATCTCTTGCCATCCTTATTCAGCCCTAACCAACGACCTTTATGAGGTCATCCGTCCATCTATCAGGCGGTCGTCCTGATTCTGCGTTTTACTGTATGTGGTCTCCTCGTCGACTTTGACTCAACTCCAGAACTCGTTTTCGGTTATACAGCCGGTTTCTCGAAGCTCTACTTCCTACTCGTAGCTAAGGAAACATTATCTTTAAGTTTTAGTTTTAAGTAAAATCGGGTTTCACGAACAAATTTCACAATACTTAAGTTTTTCTAAGTTAATATTTTTTTATAAATAACATTTCATTTTTGGTAATAAAAATCTTCTTAAGATATGTTTGTGAAACGCATTTTTTGCAAAACCTGTATCAAAAATACGTTCAAGAAACTGGCTGATAGTCTTTCCCGGCCCCTTGCCATTTCAGCTTACTGCTTTTGAAGGCTATGGCGCTAACTATGGCTCCCTGGCGGATTTCAATGGCTCTCCACATAACTTGTTGTGCACCAGACCCACTGTCAGTGTCCTCGTCTGTACTCATTACTTCAATATATATAGCTATTCTATAACCACCATTAATATCATGCATTTTTATAGGGTTATCTTGTAAATCACTGGCTATTTCAACCCCTATATTTTTTGGCACCGTCAGTAAGAATAATACGTACCTAAGCGATCTTCCTTAAATCTTGATTAATGCTGTAAATACAGTAGGCGACATTTGAAGTGTCACGTCGGGAACAAAGGGAGGAATTATGTTTTTTGGTAATTATTTTCTTAATTTTGTGATGGCAAAAGTGCTTTATCCTTTTGATTTATTGTTTTCACTCTTAACTTTTAAGTTTTTATTGTGAATTTTATGTATTGTGTAATATTTGATAATATTGTATTTATTTGTAATGCTGTTGGAGTTCCAAATAAATAGATAAGTGAGAAATTACGTATCAGAGTGCCAAGCTTCAATACTAGACATCGGGATCTTTTTGTCCCCGCTAGCACCCGAACTAATTACGCATCTAATTCTGTTGTGAGCAGAATAACAAGAAGATACAATAAATTGTTTACAGATATCGACCCCTTCTGTCTGTCTAAACACCAATTCAGAGGAAGGATTCTAAGCAGGATGGAGGTGTAGTTCTATGTAAATAATACATTAGATATGCACAATGCAATGAAATCTACACATTTTCACTAATTCACACTTACAATTTACACCTACACTGACAATACACATTCACACACTTACATAATGGTGCGTAGATGGATTTTTTAAATATTGTCTCTTTATTTTTATATTAAATTATATATATATATATATACATAAGATGTTTATTTTTAATAGTTTAAATTGTTAATAATCCGTTCATGCTATATGTTTAGTGAAAATAATGTTATTCCGTAATTGGCTATGTGCCGGATCGCGAGGTTTAGTAGTGGACTGTATATTGGCTTCCCTCGATGTTAGTAGGTGACGTATCCTCACGACCGGTGTAACGACATCATGCGGGGTAGACAGGGGGGTTCGTTGTTGAGATCCCGGACGGCTTCAGGCGGAATAAAACTCCATACTTCAGGAAGGTCTTCTCAGGTGTCCTCGGGCTTGCAGTTCTTCTTGTTGGCTCGGCGAAATCGGAATGTCGGAACCGCAAGCCCGTCTGTCTTTTATAATACTCACTTGACCTCGATTTTGAGCTTACACGTGTTTGTCGGCTTCCTTTGCCAACACGGTAAGCCCCGCCCCCTATTAGAATAGTCCTATTAGATTGTTTACATTATAACCAATAGGGGACAGAATGCCCGCTCCGACCGAGATGTAAAGTCGATGGAGCGAGCACCAAAATTTCCTGCTGAGATCAAGTGAGCAATAAGACAACCCTCGAAATACTTTATTATCATAAAAGTCCCTAATACAACGTCTGCATCTGAGCAGGGAGACTTACACAATCATTTTTAGCTGGGCTGACCTGGAATACATCCTAGACCCTCTCCAGATCAGCCCAGGTACACACTGAGGCACCTGGACGGCTTCCAGGCTACCTAGGTCCTCACTAGGATACCTAGGCAGCAGCCGCGATCGACTTTCCTAGACTGGCCATAACAAGTCCGAGATCCTCTCGGGACCAGTTCAGGTTCCGTCCAGGATACCAATACCCATTCTAGGCAGCCTAGGCACTCGCAGAGCTACCTAGCGACCTGAATTTACAATATTCCAGGCTGGCCAAGAATACACTCGAGACTCTCTCGTGGCCAACCTGGATACCCTACAATAAAACATCTCGTTTTATTATCACAAATAAGATTCACACTGTTATCGCGAACAAAGCGTACCTTCCAGGTACGGCGACATAGACCAAACGTTATCGCGAACATAACGCATCCCTTGGGTGCGGCGGTAAAGACCAAACATATTACCGCGAACAAAGCGCTTCCCTTGGGTACGGCGATAAGGACTACAACACATTGTCGCAAACATAGCGCACCCTTTAGGTACGGCGATAATAAGCTAGGCTTGACCGAGATGACGTCATCACACCGTCTCTCGGCCAGGCTAGGGTCAAAAGGTTATTCTTTATTATCACACACAAATAAAAAACACACAGTAGTCATCAAATAAACACAAGTAAAAATACACAGTAATCGTCAAATAAACACACGTAAAAATACACTAAGAAAATACACGATTAATACACAATTATTATTATTTCCTGGTTACGACCAACGCAAATTCCTAAGCTATCACATAGCTATGTCCGGGCTACGACCACCTCTTTTGTTATTGTCTTATCTTTATCACTAGTAACTTTTATCACTAATTGTTCGTGATTGATAGGCGGCCGTCCCGTACATCCTCCCGCCGCACATCGCCGTCCGTCCTGGAGGGCCGATGTGTTAACTGCTGGAAGGGTCGGCCGGCTCCGCTCTTGCAATGATGACGAGTTTCTTCGTCGGTCGCCGCAGGAGTCCTCCCGCCGTTTTCACGTCGACGGCTCGCACGATGCCGTCAGCTCCCGGGAAACACCTCTCCACGATCCCACGTGGCCACGAGTTGCGGGGAAGGTTGCCGTCCGCTATCAGGACGACGTCTCGCAGCTGGATTGGAACCCCTTTTCCGTGGGGCTCCCGCCGGTGTTGCAGCTCGGGCAGGTACTCCCGGACCCATCTCTTCCAGAAGTGGTCGGCAAGTCGCTGGGCGGTGCGCCAGCTGGCACGGCCGATGAGCTCGCCGTCGTCAAACCTCCCTGGCAGAGGTACGCGGGCCGGTCCACTCAGTAGGAAGTGGTTCGGAGTCAGCGACTCCTCGTCTTCTGAGTTCACAGATACGTGCGTGAGGGGGCGGCTGTTAACGGTGTACTCCGCCTCGGCCAGCAGAGTAGTCAGCACCTCCTCCGATGGATGCCGCTCGTGTAGTGTAGTGGCAAGGGCCGTCTTCACCGACCTCACCAAACGTTCCCAGGCGCCGCCCATGAATGGGGCACCTGGGGGGATGAAGCGCCATCTTATGGCGCGGAAATTCGCCTCTCGCTGTGTGGCCTTCTCCGCAGCGTCCCTCAGCTCCTTCTCGGCGCCCCGGAGATTTGTCCCGTTGTCTGACCACATCTCGGTCGGGCAGCCTCGGCGCGCAACCATGCGCCGCAAGGCCATCACGGCGGAGTCCGTGCTCAGCGAACCCGCGAGCTCCAGATGGACCGCCCTAGTGGTAAGGCAGGTAAAGAGGGCGACGTACTTCTTCCGGGTCCCTCTCCCAAAAGTCACGCTGATTGGACCAAAGTAGTCCACTCCGCAGAAGGTGAAGGGCCGACGGTGGTGGCCCAGGCGACATTCGGGATGATCTCCCGTGGGCGGCGTCGGCGGCTTCGTCCTCCTGATCCTGCAGAGTAGACACCTGCTAATGATAGACCGAGCAGTCGGCCGGAGATGCAGAATCCAGTAGCGTTGTCTGCACTCATTGATGACCGCTTCGGTGCTGGCGTGGTGTAGATCCCGATGGACGCGCTCGATGATGAGACGAGCGACGTGATCCCGACCGTCGAGAACTGGTGGACTCTTCATTTCGGGGGGCACCTCGGTTACAGCCCCTATCCTCGGCCGAAGTCTGATGAGCCCGTCGACGATCACCACCGCCAGTGGATGCAGCCTGCTGGTCTTCAGAATGTCCCGTCCTGCTGCCAAGTCCTTCAGCTCCATGGTGAAGGTCTTCTCCTGGCTATCCCTCAGCAGCAGGAACTCAGCTCTCTCTAAGTATTCAATGTCAATTAATTTATACTTATCTTGCGGAGTTTCTTTTTTCACTATACGCGCAGAGTTATTCGTTTTAGACGGCCAATTTTTATCCGTATCATTACGGCGGCTTCGCTTATAGTGTGTTATCACTTTTTGGCGTCTACACAGTCCGACGAATTGTAACACTCTCGCGGTGGCTCGGAGAAGTCGCAACCAACTGGAAAATCGCGCACTATCCGGTAGGCATGTCGACGTTTCTTTTTTCGATACGGTGTTCACTCTTTCCTCACCGGTGTCAACGATTTCCATTATGTTCTCCGAAGGCCACGTCGATCTCTCTTGTTTGAGAAACTCCGGTCCATGAAACCATCTGTGATGTCCGGCGAAACCGCGCGGGACATCTCTCGTCGCGTCGTCGGCGACGTTCAGTTTCGTCGAAATCCATCTCCACTCTTCAATCCTGCTACCCTCTTCGACAGCTGCAAGTCGGTGTGCGACGAAGGGTCGATAATTTCGAGCGCCTTGTCGGATCCATGACAATACCGTGCGGCTGTCTGACCAGAAAATCTTCTCAGCTGCCACTGCATGTTCTTCTAACGTGGTGGTCGCCATCTTGGTGCCCAGCACCGCTGCTTGTAGCTCAAGCCTCGGGATGGAGGTCAGCTTGAGGGGGGCGACCCGAGCCTTGGCCAATACGAGTGTCGTATCGACATGGCCATCGGGCGACTCGGCCCGCCAGTAGAGCGCTGCGGCGTAGGCTGCTTCGCTGGCGTCCACGAAGATGTGGAGCTGAAGGTTTCTCGCGTCGCTGTAGCCAATATACCTTCGTGGGATTGATAAATTCTTGAGTGCTTTGAGATGGGTCATCCACTCGGCCCATTGTGCAGAGAGGTCGGGATCCAAGGCGGCGTCCCATCCAGTGCCGCGCTTCCAGACTTCTTGCAACAGCTGTTTGGCTCGGATCGTGATCGGCGAAACGAATCCGAGCGGGTCAAACAGGGACATCACTATACGGAGGGCCTGGCGCTTCGTAGGGGCCTCGCTCTGCATTACAGACGTCGGGACCCTGGCCATGTCCAAGTTGAACGCCAGGCTGTCATCGGTGGGTCTCCATATCAACCCCAGCACCTTCTCACTACTCGAACCGTCGGTGATGTCGACGGCTCGATGCTGGGCGGCTCCGGGCTCCATCCTCTTCAGTACGCCCGGGTCGTTGGAGGCCCATCGCCTCAGAGTGAAGCCTCCTCGCAGGTGTATCTTCTTCACATCCCTAGATACACGGATGGCTTCCTCGCTCGTTTTGAAGCTCTTTATGTAGTCGTCCATATAGTGATTTTCTTTTATCGCGGCGACTGCCTCTGGATGCGTATCGACGAACTCGGCGGCATTGCGATTCGTAATATAAATCGCGGTCGTTGGCGAATTTGTAGCTCCGAAGATTAGTGACGTCATTCTGTATTCTTCGGGCGCGGAGTCGTCTCTTCGGTCGCCTCTCCAGAGGTAACGTATTGCGTCGCGGTCTTCTGGCCGTATCTTCACTTGCATGAACATTTCCTGGATGTCAGCAGAAACAGCGATCCGGTGTTCTCTGAACTTCATCAAAATTCCAGGAAGTGACTGCAGCAGGTCGGGGCCGGTGAGCAGGTTCTCGTTGAGCGACGTACCTCCCCACCTCGCTGCAGCATCATGTACGATACGGAGCTTGTCTGGTTTCAGGGCGTTCACTACCGCGAAGTGTGGCAGATACCAGGTTCTTCCCGGTGTCGACGCAACAGGCGCCGGCTCCGCGTAGTGTTTCTCGATGAGAGATGCCATTTCCTTGTTATACTTTTCCTTGAGTGGCGCGTTCTTGTCTATTTTATTTTCAATGTTTCTTAACCTTCGTCGAGCACACTCGTAATTATTGGGGAGTGTGACGTTTTCTTTGTTCCAGGTTAAGGGAACTTCGAAGTGTCCGTCTTCTCTTCGGATTGCGCCCTCTTCAAGGATCTTCATGGCCCTCTGTTCTGGACCTCTCGTTGGCTGTCTCGGCGCTACGGTGAGCGACTCCAACTCAAAGTACCTGGCCATCTCTTGATGCATCTCACCATCGGCCCTCACGTGGTGGTTGTAGTGGACCCTTTGTCCCAGAGTGCGCGTGTGGGCGCCGTGCAGCACCCAACCCAACTCGGTGAGAGAAGCGACCGGTTGGGAACGCTTCCCACGACGTACCTGTGACGCTAGGAGAAGTTGCCAATTATCTTGGCCGATCAGCAGTCTCGGCTTGGTCTTCTCGTACACTAGTTGATCCCTGATGTCACTAAGGTGTCCGCACTCTTCGATGTCCCTGCCCGCTACCACCTGCGGGGACAGGTCCAGGTTGCTCATTGTCCTCGCTGTAGCCGTGGTCGACCCCGTCCTTCCATCGAGTCGCACTCTAACTCGCCGGGATGTCTTGGATAGCCTACTCTGTGAGGCTATGCCCTCAATGGCTAGGGGCTCCTCGGGCCCTCTAGCTCCAATCTCCCGGGCGAGCTCTTCATCGATGAGTGTCACAGTAGAGCCATCGTCCAACAATGCTGCAGTCCGCACCTCTCCCGCCGGTCCCGAGACAGTGAGTGGCACTATCTTCAAAAATACCTGGGATCGGCATAGGTTCCAGACTGAGGCCACCGTGTCTGTTCTCGGGGCGGCCTCTTCTCGGTGTAGCAGCTTATGATGACTCTCGCGGCAGTCGTTGATTCCGCACGACTGCCGTTCACATCGATGGTATCGATGGTAGGGGTTGAGGCAGCGAAAACATACCCGTTTCGCTGTTGCCGTAGCCCACCGCTCCTCAATCCCCATTTTCCTGAACTGTTGGCACGACGCCAGCTCGTGCCCCTGTCTGCACAGGCAGCAGTTCCTCTTCTTTGGGGGCGGTGTAGCATCCTGCGGCTCCTCCACTATCGCGACCGCGGTGTTCGCTCTTTGAGCCCTCTTGAGCGAAGGTTTCTGAAATCTCTTCTCTTCGTGTCTTGCATCGACTCTTCTGTTGTTGGGCCAGCCAATATTCTTACCTCCCATTTGTAGACCTACGAGCGCCTCATCGATGGGCATCGTCTCGGCGTATACTGCGGCTTCTCGCTTCATAAATGCTGCAACCAGGCTCACATTCTCGGGAGCTCTGGAGATCAGGTAGAACTGTGTCCATCGGTGAAACTGCGTTGTGGATAGTTTCGAAAGTACCTGATCTGTCAGCCTCGGGTGGTGTAGGTACCTTAAGCATTTGAGCGCCGTCGCCGCCGCGATGATGTTGTTGAGGCGGCTTGAAAACTGGACGATGTCCCGCGGTTTGTCAGAGATGTTCGGGAGGTCGAGTAGCTTCATCTCGTACACACGGCCGACTAACTTCGGTCGGGCAAAGCTGGTCTCGAGTCCCTCGATGATCTTGTCCGCTGAGCAGTTGGAGTACAGGAGCGCTTCTGAGTCTTCCCGTGCTCGTCCTGTGAGGCTGCTTCTAAGCCGTGACACGTTCTCCATGTTCGAGAAGTATGGTGCGGTGTCCCGGTATGATGTCACGAACACCATCCATTCCAGAGGGTTGCCGCTGAACTGCGGGAGTTCTGGAATCCTGGAGAACGGCATCTGGTGCCATGGCCGCTGCCTACCTTGCTCAAATTGCCCCTTCCGCTCCGGCTGGTTGTCTTCTGGGAGCCATTGGATGGCCTGGGAACCCTGCTGTCCGAAGAAGACCCTTCCCTGGGGAGGGGCCGTCGGCAGAGTTCGGTTGCATTGCTCACCTGGGAATGCGCTGGAATACCTCTCCAGATGAGGGCCCCTCTCCAGGGACGTGGAAGCTTCTCCTCGCTGAGAAGCGATGCGGTGCTCCCTGGGCGCCGCACTGGAAAACCTCTCCAGATGAGGGTCCCTCTCCAGGGACGTGGAAGCTTCTCCTGGCTGAGAAGCGATGCGATGCTCCCTGGGCATCGCGCTGGAAAACCTCTCCAGATGAGGGTCCCTCTCCAAGGACGTGGAGGCTTCTCCTGGCTGAGAAGCGATGCGGTGCTCCCTGGGCACCGCGCTGGAAAACCTCTCCAGATGAGGGCCCCTCTCCAGGGGCGTGGAGGCTTCTCCTGGCTGAGAAGCGATGCGATGCTCCCTGGGCATCGCGCTGGAAAACCTCTCCAGATGAGGGCCCCTCTCCAGGGACGTGGCGGCTCTCGGTCCAGGAGCAGGGCCCGCTTCGGCGATGCGCGCGGAGCGGGCAGGACAGAGACCGACGGACTCGTGGATCGGCAGTGGCTCCTCGGGATGTGGCTGCGTGGTCCTCGCTGAATGCTGTAGACTCCGGTCTACCCATTCTTCCACGTTCACAGATGCCTCGTCGCTGGAGCTTCCGCTGTCGATCCTCCTACGTTGCTTGCTTAAGAAATCTTCGAGTTCCGCTTCTTTCTTCATTATCTGAAGTTCTCTTCTTAATTTGGCTTCCCGGTCTTGGGCGCGCGTAGTCTTCACAGACACGACGGAGGCGCGCGAAGACGCGCGGGAAGCTCGCTTTGAAGGGACCCCCACGATGGTCCCCATGGTCGACGTCCTCAGCGTACCCGATATAGACGCCTCGGTCGACCCATGGGACCAGGCGGGGTCCGTCACTCGGGATTCACCCGATGTCGATGGCGTTGATTCCGATGTCCGGGGCCCGGATCCGAAGGCAGCCTCCGCAGTTGACTGGGCGGAGGGTTCTTCGGCCGGCACTGTCTTCCCCGTGAGCGACCGCGTAACTGGCATCCTCTTCCTGGTCTTCTATCTTCCTTCCTGAAGATGGAGTGTTCCGACGATTCCCCTGAAGCCGTCCTCTAGTCTTGATCCGGTTCCGAAGGTCCAAACGATGTACCGGATCCGGCTCCGAAGGACCAAACGATGTGCCGGATCGCGAGGTTTAGTAGTGGACTGTATATTGGCTTCCCTCGATGTTAGTAGGTGACGTATCCTCACGACCGGTGTAACGACATCATGCGGGGTAGACAGGGGGGTTCGTTGTTGAGATCCCGGACGGCTTCAGGCGGAATAAAACTCCATACTTCAGGAAGGTCTTCTCAGGTGTCCTCGGGCTTGCAGTTCTTCTTGTTGGCTCGGCGAAATCGGAATGTCGGAACCGCAAGCCCGTCTGTCTTTTATAATACTCACTTGACCTCGATTTTGAGCTTACACGTGTTTGTCGGCTTCCTTTGCCAACACGGTAAGCCCCGCCCCCTATTAGAATAGTCCTATTAGATTGTTTACATTATAACCAATAGGGGACAGAATGCCCGCTCCGACCGAGATGTAAAGTCGATGGAGCGAGCACCAAAATTTCCTGCTGAGATCAAGTGAGCAATAAGACAACCCTCGAAATACTTTATTATCATAAAAGTCCCTAATACAACGTCTGCATCTGAGCAGGGAGACTTACACAATCATTTTTAGCTGGGCTGACCTGGAATACATCCTAGACCCTCTCCAGATCAGCCCAGGTACACACTGAGGCACCTGGACGGCTTCCAGGCTACCTAGGTCCTCACTAGGATACCTAGGCAGCAGCCGCGATCGACTTTCCTAGACTGGCCATAACAAGTCCGAGATCCTCTCGGGACCAGTTCAGGTTCCGTCCAGGATACCAATACCCATTCTAGGCAGCCTAGGCACTCGCAGAGCTACCTAGCGACCTGAATTTACAATATTCCAGGCTGGCCAAGAATACACTCGAGACTCTCTCGTGGCCAACCTGGATACCCTACAATAAAACATCTCGTTTTATTATCACAAATAAGATTCACACTGTTATCGCGAACAAAGCGTACCTTCCAGGTACGGCGACATAGACCAAACGTTATCGCGAACATAACGCATCCCTTGGGTGCGGCGGTAAAGACCAAACATATTACCGCGAACAAAGCGCTTCCCTTGGGTACGGCGATAAGGACTACAACACATTGTCGCAAACATAGCGCACCCTTTAGGTACGGCGATAATAAGCTAGGCTTGACCGAGATGACGTCATCACACCGTCTCTCGGCCAGGCTAGGGTCAAAAGGTTATTCTTTATTATCACACACAAATAAAAAACACACAGTAGTCATCAAATAAACACAAGTAAAAATACACAGTAATCGTCAAATAAACACACGTAAAAATACACTAAGAAAATACACGATTAATACACAATTATTATTATTTCCTGGTTACGACCAACGCAAATTCCTAAGCTATCACATAGCTATGTCCGGGCTACGACCACCTCTTTTGTTATTGTCTTATCTTTATCACTAGTAACTTTTATCACTAATTGTTCGTGATTGATAGGCGGCCGTCCCGTACAGGCTAGATGTTCGGTAATCATTTGAATGTAAATATTTATTTGTAAAATACAGCTGTGGAATAAGTAAATTATAAATAAATAAATTGGGAAGATTTCGGTTTTGTATAGCGTTATCTTTGTCTATCGCTGACCTCGTGCGAAAGAGAGAACGTTCTACAAAACCGTGATAGCCGATCTTAGCCGAAAATCTCACTCTTGTTTCCGATGTGCCACACTCGTAAATTCTACTTGATTGGTCAGATGTTTTTGAGTCAATTTTGGGAAATATTGGCTGATGTATTTAGAGCAGTATTGAGAACCTACACCTATGACCTGCGTACGTCCTACCACTACAATCCTACTTACACTTGCGGCATCTTCGAGTCGATAACTTGTAGTTTAACAATTTTGATTCAGATCGCCAGTTGAAATCTGTGCAGTGTGCACCCCTGGTCTAACATTTTGCTTACCCAGTATATCCGAGTCTAGATGTTGTAAAGTCTGTGGCTATATAATGTGGAGCGAGTCGTGTTTAGATGGAGAGAACCAATACACTATCACTCACGTCTCATTCAATTAGAATAGTGGTCGGTACCTGCAACAATAATTACATACAATTAGTTCACAGCTTTCCTGGCAATGTGATGACATTTACGTAGGTTTTAAATTGGACGAGAAATAAAAATAGTGCATTTTTACACTTCGGTTGAAGATAATAAGCATTCCACTTCTTCAGCGTAAGACAGATTTTAGTGTATCCAAATATAATGTGGCTATAGTATGGGGTGGGCTACCAATGAGAAATACACTTTTCTTACGTAAACTTGTCAAAGATTTAACATTACCGTCCCCGTGAGAAAGAGATTATGTCGATCCCGGTTCCACCGATACCAACTTGTGGATTTCATTAGGTTTTTGTAAAGAAAACTACATCTGCAAATTTTTAGATCCGTTCACCGTGTCGGCCGCTCGCCAGTAGAAGCTCCTTCCTTTTAAAAGCAGAAAATATGTAATTCTTACTACATTTTTAGACGATTACACCAGATCTGTATTGTCAACAATTGCAAACCATGATGGAAAAACTCGCTATTCAACAACCGAGACTGGTCAATTGCTCTAGCCCACTGCTGCTCCAGGACAAAGACCTCACACTTCACGAAAGACGGTCGCTAAATTAGAGGAGCTGCGCTTGGAATGTCTCCGACACCCACCACACTCCCCAGCCCTTGCTCCGACACCCACCACACTCCCCAGCCCTTGCTCCGACACCCACCACACTCCCCAGCCCTTGCTCCGACACCCACCACACTCCCCAGCCCTTGCTACGACACCCACCACACTCCCCAGCCCTTGCTCCGACACCCACCACACTCCCCAGCCCTTGCTCCGACACCCACCACACTCCCCAGCCCTTGCTCCGACACCCACCACACTCCCCAGCCCTTGCTCCGACACCCACCACACTCCCCAGCCCTTGCTCCGACACCCACCACACTCCCCAGCCCTTGCTTCGACACCCACCACACTCCCCAGCCCTTGCTCCGACACACACCATACTCCCCAGCCCTTGCTCTAACAGATAACAAATTCATACGCAATTTTAATAATTACTGGTCACGAAAAAAAAACAATTCCAATAGTCCAAAACGCGTTCAAAGATTTTGTTGATTCTCGCTCCCACAATTTTTTCAGCAATGGAATCAATGAACTACCTATAAAAAAGGGAAACTGCATAGATAATAATGGTACGTCTGTTTTCCTTTTTCCATATAAAATTCAATTCAAAAAAACTCAAATGTAAGGACCTAATATTGAAAATGACGAAAACTCTTGCCAACCTGTCTGATTAGAGGCAAATTCTCTCTTTATAAGTCTATATGTTCTGGAAGGCCTATCTCCAGCAGTGGAGGTCTACGAGTCTACGACTCTGTGTTCTAGTGGCTGTGCTGATGATGAAGGCCGTGTAAACGTTAACGCATGTTGACCAGCAATTATCTAAAATTATAACAATACGAGCGAGTGAAAGTAGAATAGTTAATTTAAAGTCGGTTCAAATTTCAAGAATTGCTTCTAAAAAATGCATAGTTCTGACAAATTAGTGTAATTGGTTGTTAAAGAGCCTTTATTATACGACCAGTTACGTGATAGTTCGAATTAGCTCAGATTATTAAATTGTTACGTATGTGCGTTATTCAAACACACAAGCAGGACCATATGACTATTTTATTTAAACAAAAGTATTATAACAGCACCAACTCCAACACCGGCTCATGTGAGACAGAAGTTCGAAGAAGAATTGGCATGGCTAAAAATGCAATGAGTCAGTTAAAAGGAATATGGAAGGATCGAAATATCACCCTAAAGACCAAAACAAGACTAGTACGCAGCTTAATATTCTCCATATTTCTTTATGCCGCTGAAACTTGGACTCTTAAAGCCGGTAATCGTGGCCGCATTGATGCCTTCGAGATGTGGTGTTGGAGGCGTATGTTGCGTATCCCTTGGACAGCCCGAAGAACTAACGTGTCAATACTCAAGGAGCTTAAAATCTCTACTAGGCTGTCTTCCATCTGCCTAAAACGAGTCCTTGAGTATTTCGGCCATATAGCGCGCAAAACACCTGGTAACCTGGAAAGGCTTGTAATCACAGGGAAAGTCGAAGGCAAAAGACCACGTGGCCGAAGCCCCATACGCTGATCTGACCAGATACGCACCTCACTGAATACCCAGATGCACGATGCCCTACATGCAGCCGTGAACAGACCCGGATGGCGCAGCATCGTCCGGGACAAAGTGATCCGTGGAGGGGGTCACGACCCTCAGCAGTGAGGAGAACGACGCAAGGAGGAGGATTATAACAGCGCTTTTCTTAAAATCCAAAATGATCGGTTCGAACCCCGGCATGACCAATGAGAAATACACTTTCATCGCAGCCCCTATATAGATCACAGAGTACCACCACTATTGGAGATGAGCCTTTCAAAATTTGTAAAGAATGTGGCCAACACTCTGGCCAGACGGATTAGGGAATACACTTACGTACGTTTGTCATACATTTACAACACCACCGCTCCCGTGAGAAAGAGAGTACGTTAAGCCGCTTCCGGTTTCGGTTCCACTAATAGCAATTTGTGGAATAATTTGTTTGTCTAATCGTGGAATATTTGGAACTACATCAGCATCATCACCATCATCACGACCGTATCCCTGTACGGGGTGGTCCGCAACCACGCTTTCAAAGGAGCGGATTCACATTTTACTTTACTATAGGCCAGTCATGATAAGTGGGAAGCTCGTCGATGTCTCTAGCTTACCCAACTCGAAAAATATCTAATAAATAATACATAAAACCATAAATGAATTCACAATGTATACATAAAAATAACTAACAGTGAAAACATCAATTTGATAAAAGTACATATATGCGTGACAAAACTAACATAATAATTATACAAAAACCACAATTTCTCGCTTAAAAAAATAACATAAAATACCTAAATGGTTTCACAATTAAACACAAAAAATATATATCTAAGAGTGAAAACAATCAATTGAAAAATTGCATATAGCCATCACAAAAAATAATAATAATTATAACTTTATATCTAAGGGATTAGCTTTATATTTGCTTGCAGCTTTTAAATTATAAACCTGTTAGTTATAATGTGTAGGTATGTATATTAATGAGAGAAAGAAATAGCATGTACATAGAGGTCCGAGGTTTTTCGAAGTAATTTTGAAAAGACCATTCATTCCATCTCACAGCGAGATTTCATCATCATCATTACAGCCCCTAGAACACAGGGTTCTAGATTTTCACTGTTGGAGATGCTTTCAAGAAATTTCTGGAGAATTTGGCCTACACTCGCCACGCTGGCCAGACGGGTTGGCGAGATTCTGATGTCAATTTTTAATAACAATTTATTAACAGTTTTACAAGTTGAACCGGGTTATTAGTGGAACCGGGACTGACGCGAAGGCTTACGCGCTCTTCTCCTCACGGGAACGATGGTGTTGTAAATTTAAGACATAATGTATGTACGTTGGAAAAGTGTATTTCTCATTGGTACATGCCGGGGAAGTTTGAACCAACCTTTGTAGATTTTTAAGAAAATTTTCTTACAACTGAGCAACCACCGCTCTCCTTTACGACAAAACAAGAGATTTGTGCAGGTTTTTTGTGAATATTTCTTACATTATTTATTTATTATCTTATTTGTTATTCTTCCCTTGTCGAAGAAGAACGTGTTTTATACATCCGTAAAATGCAGGTCAGCATATTGTCAATAAAACAACAAAATGGATTTGTAAGTTCCCGTCGAACACGATCATAACGGCAATGCACTGTCCTAGACTAAATTCTGAAACTATTGTCCTAGCTTTAATTTTCATACTGTTTGGATTCTTGCCCCATCTTTTTATATTTAATGTCTTTGGTATTAGTACAAAATACGTTCGAAATATGAAATTTCCCGGGCCAATGTACGTCGAGAAACTCCAGCGCTCTAGTAACCACGGAGAATCACCACGCTTGGCTGGGCGCACGAGACAACGCATTGCTCAACAATACCAAGCCAATAACACATCTATATTTAAACCAATTAGGGTCAAACTCCCGTGCTCAGAGAGGTGTCGGTTAAGACGTTAGGGTTGTTTGTTTTGATATCTCGTTACATATTGTAAGTTCATTAAATACTTCCGCGTACAATATCGCAAAAAATACAATCTTCAATGGTTCTGTTAGTTTTAGTAGATAGGATGTATATGCTACTACTAACTTTTGGCAAATGAAACTTTAAATTAAATTTGTTTAGTATTTTACCAAGGGCCGCACCGGTAACTCAGACCTTTCTTAGCGGCATTTGTTTAGTATTTTACCAAGGGCCGCACCGGTAACTCAAACCTTTCTTAGCGGCATTTGTTTAGTATTTTACCAAGGGCCGCACCGGTAACTCAAACCTTTCTTAGCGGCATTTGTTTAGTATTTTACCAAGGGCCGCACCGGTAACTCAAACCTTTCTTAGCGGCATTAGTTTAGTATTTTACCAAGGGCCGCACCGGTAACTCAAACCTTTCTTAGCGGCATTTGTTTAGTATTTTACCAAGGGCCGCACCGGTAACTCAAACCTTTCTTAGCGGCATTTGTTTAGTATTTTACCAAGGGCCGCACCGGTAACTCAAACCTTTCTTAGCGGCATTTGTTTAGTATTTTACCAAGGGCCGCACCGGTAACTCAAACCTTTCTTAGCGGCATTAGTTTAGTATTTTACCAAGGGCCGCACCGGTAACTCAAACCTTTCTTAGCGGCATTTGTTTAGTATTTTACCAAGGGCCGCACCGGTAACTCAAACCTTTCTTAGCGGCATTTGTTTAGTATTTTACCAAGGGCCGCACCGGTAACTCAAACCTTTCTTAGCGGCATTAGTTTAGTATTTTACCAAGGGCCGCACCGGTAACTCAAACCTTTCTTAGCGGCATTTGTTTAGTATTTTACCAAGGGCCGCACCGGTAACTCAAACCTTTCTTAGCGGCATTTGTTTAGTATTTTACCAAGGGCCGCACCGGTAACTCAAACCTTTCTTAGCGGCATTTGTTTAGTATTTTACCAAGGGCCGCACCGGTAACTCAAACCTTTCTTAGCGGCATTTGTTTAGTATTTTACCAAGGGCCGCACCGGTAACTCAAACCTTTCTTAGCGGCATTAGTTTAGTATTTTACCAAGGGCCGCACCGGTAACTCAAACCTTTCTTAGCGGCATTAGTTTAGTATTTTACCAAGGGCCGCACCGGTAACTCAAACCTTTCTTAGCGGCATTTGTTTAGTATTTTACCAAGGGCCGCACCGGTAACTCAAACCTTTCTTAGCTGCATTTGTTGAGTATTTTACCAAGGGCCGCACCGGTAACTCAAACCTTTCTTAGCGGCATTTGTTTAGTATTTTACCAAGGGCCGCACCGGTAACTCAAACCTTTCTTAGCGGCATTTGTTTAGTATTTTACCAAGGGCCGCACCGGTAACTCAAACCTTTCTTAGCGGCATTTGTTTAGTATTTTACCAAGGGCCGCACCGGTAACTCAAACCTTTCTTAGCGGCATTTGTTTAGTATTTTACCAAGGGCCGCACCGGTAACTCAAACCTTTCTTAGCGGCATTTGTTTAGTATTTTACCAAGGGCCGCACCGGTAACTCAAACCTTTCTTAGCGGCATTTGTTTAGTATTTTACCAAGGGCCGCACCGGTAACTCAAACCTTTCTTAGCGGCATTTGTTTAGTATTTTACCAAGGGCCGCACCGGTAACTCAAACCTTTCTTAGCGGCATTTGTTTAGTATTTTACCAAGGGCCGCACCGGTAACTCAAACCTTTCTTAGCGGCATTTGTTTAGTATTTTACCAAGGGCCGCACCGGTAACTCAAACCTTTCTTAGCGGCATTTGTTTAGTATTTTCCCAAGGGCCGCACCGGTAACTCAAACCTTTCTTAGCGGCATTAGTTTAGTATTTTACCAAGGGCCGCACCGGTAACTCAAACCTTTCTTAGCGGCATTAGTTTAGTATTTTACCAAGGGCCGCACCGGTAACTCAAACCTTTCTTAGCGGCATTTGTTTAGTATTTTACCAAGGGCCGCACCGGTAACTCAAACCTTTCTTAGCGGCATTTGTTTAGTATTTTACCAAGGGCCGCACCGGTAACTCAAACCTTTCTTAGCGGCATTTGTTTAGTATTTTACCAAGGGCCGCACCGGTAACTCAAACCTTTCTTAGCGGCATTTGTTTAGTATTTTACCAAGGGCCGCACCGGTAACTCAAACCTTTCTTAGCGGCATTTGTTTAGTATTTTACCAAGGGCCGCACCGGTAACTCAAACCTTTCTTAGCGGCATTTGTTTAGTATTTTACCAAGGGCCGCACCGGTAACTCAAACCTTTCTTAGCGGCATTTGTTTAGTATTTTACCAAGGGCCGCACCGGTAACTCAAACCTTTCTTAGCGGCATTTGTTTAGTATTTTACCAAGGGCCGCACCGGTAACTCAAACCTTTCTTAGCGGCATTTGTTTAGTATTTTACCAAGGGCCGCACCGGTAACTCAAACCTTTCTTAGCGGCATTTGTTTAGTATTTTACCAAGGGCCGCACCGGTAACTCAAACCTTTCTTAGCGGCATTAGTTTAGTATTTTACCAAGGGCCGCACCGGTAACTCAAACCTTTCTTAGCGGCATTAGTTTAGTATTTTACCAAGGGCCGCACCGGTAACTCAAACCTTTCTTAGCGGCATTTGTTTAGTATTTTACCAAGGGCCGCACCGGTAACTCAAACCTTTCTTAGCGGCATTTGTTTAGTATTTTACCAAGGGCCGCACCGGTAACTCAAACCTTTCTTAGCGGCATTTGTTTAGTATTTTACCAAGGGCCGCACCGGTAACTCAAACCTTTCTTAGCGGCATTTGTTTAGTATTTTACCAAGGGCCGCACCGGTAACTCAAACCTTTCTTAGCGGCATTAGTTTAGTATTTTACCAAGGGCCGCACCGGTAACTCAAACCTTTCTTAGCGGCATTTGTTTAGTATTTTACCAAGGGCCGCACCGGTAACTCAAACCTTTCTTAGCGGCATTTGTTTAGTATTTTACCAAGGGCCGCACCGGTAACTCAAACCTTTCTTAGCGGCATTAGTTTAGTATTTTACCAAGGGCCGCACCGGTAACTCAAACCTTTCTTAGCGGCATTTGTTTAGTATTTTACCAAGGGCCGCACCGGTAACTCAAACCTTTCTTAGCGGCATTTGTTTAGTATTTTGCACAACACAGTACAAAGTACAAGTTACCAAGTTAGGTACCAAGTATAAGTTATTGCACAGTATTATACATACATATATTATTATATTATACATATAGTAAAATTAACATTAGTCTTATCAATGGAAGTATAGAAACTACTATTTACAGTTTGTATCATTAAATGGATGGTTGAAACAATATAGTTATATATTTTTTTTAGTAAATTCACTTTTTTACATCAATCATTTATAGCTTCTGATTTTTCAAGTGATAAAATCGACAAATCAATGTAACGCTTAGTTATGAAGATAGTGGGTCATAAAAGCAATTAAACGTACGGTTTTCGCCGAAAACGCAAAGTAATTAAATGTGCAGTCTTTATTCTAACACGATTTGTGTGGATTCCTGGCCGTTTAAACGAACGAATTCCACAAAGGAATAATTCAGTTACAGGCCCTAAATAATATCACTCGTCTAACCATTACAGTCAGTTAACGAAACGTTATCGAAAGTAAACTAAATAAATATAAATAATCTAGGTTCCCAAAGTGTAAAAGAACTAGTATACACGCGTCCTTATCCTAAAATAGCATTAATCTTTTAATATCAAACGAAAGTGGTTAGTATCATTGCTGGACATTTAATACTCAGACCCTTATTGCTAGGTATTAAGGGTTAAAATCGCGTGTTTATGTTATATATAGACGTAACCGTGGGTCTATAGTACGGGAAGTGAGGCTTACTTTTGTCCATAAAAGAGGGACCTGATTCAAGCAGGTTTCTTACTTTGACCTAATCAAAACCGGGCGTAAGTTTCATCCTTAAGTCATTATTATATACAGGATAGCAACCAAGCTCATCGATGTCTCCAGCATACCAGACTCGACAAACGTTACAATAATATTATATTTGTTCTCGACCAGGCATCGTACCCAGCACCTCTAAATCTAAAATTAAAAATCTAAATCTAAAGCCGTAACCGCTAACCACGCAGGCAGTCATAACACATTTTTTTTTCTAGTCAAATATTTTATTATATATAAATATATTTTAATTACCTAACAACAACCTCGCAACTAGTGTTACTTTATATTATTGCTAATTAATTTTGTAATTTTAAAATATAATTGTTGTTTTATTGTTCTCTTCGCAAGTGATGGTTATCGTGTACTGCTCCGGATAAACCAATATCTACTATATAATTATGTATTATATTATTTAAATTAAAGTAAAAAAATTGGTATAAAAGCGCATAATATATATTTTATTGTCCTATGCCTACTACTCGTATGTCCAAAAATTAACGAATTGAATTACTAGGGTATTTTACTTGAGTTGTTCGTATAACTTAATAGTTTTATTTAGTGCCCAGTGGGCTCTTGGAGCATTTTTCGCTATTTCGTAGTATCAGGTTTAGCTGACATCAAAAATGAATCCTGTATAACCGGTCATTACTCGACGTCAATGGGTTTATGTGTTACTGTCGTTTTCTTACTAAAGTGAAAATGAATCGATTTTTAAAACTATAAACCAGTTTTGATCAGTCTGTGTGTTATGTCAGGTTGGTTTACTCAGGTACTTATACAATTAGGTAGGATTAATAGTCGTTGCTCTGCCAGTGCTTAGCACGAGCAATGAAAATGACAGATTTTACTCTAAAAAACTGTTACTTTGGGAGTCCTGAGCAATGCAATGGCTCGTGCTAAGCACTGGCGGAGCAACGACTATTAATCCGGACCTAAAAGTGACAGTTTTTTAGAGTAAAATCTGTCATTTTGATAGTTCTGAGCCATGGCTCGTGCTAAGCATATAATGCATATATAATATGATATTGTAAAATATAAATTTACGTACGGCTGGCAACCCTAGAAGTGAGTGAGCATGCATATGTAGACATCCTGTGCCTGTCCACTCTCACCGCCACATCCGGTCCGCGAGGAAATTGCTGCGTCTGAACATCACTTACTTTTTCACAATTTATGTTAAACTAGTTCAGCGGCAGTCTGTTTCTTAAAACGCAAACTTTAGATTTCTTTATTTACTGTCAGTTTTATAAATAGTTAGATATGTGTTAACGCGAGGATCCATTGAAATAATGGTCGATTTTTTCTTACTAACTTGGTTTAATCGCATTTTCGCATAACTTCATATAATGTTTGTAGAAAGATGGGCGTGTTGGTGCTCCATATCCAACTGACACTTTTGACAGTTGCGTTTGTGGAGGCAGTGGCCGCAACAAAATGTGCAAGCTTAAGGTGGATTTAAAGTTTAAATTTTAAACTAAACGAGCGAATGCTGGAATCTCACCTTTCGGATGGTTCCGCTAAGTACTGCAGAGGCGAGCGATTCGGATAGTAGACTTCAGTGTCAAAAGCTCTCGGATCGCTGCGGCTTCTCTTGTTTGCCTCTCTGACAGTGTTTTACAAGCCAACCAACCAACCACAAAAAGGGTAAAATATGCCTCCCCATACCGTAGCCGCTATCTTTACCAGTACTCATAAATTTGGAGACTATTACATATGTCGCACGCTAAAGTGAAAGAATGAACGGTGGAATGCTTCTATCGCATCCTTTTATTTGAAAATTGCGTCACGTGTTTGAAGTTTTGAACCCGAAACACGAGGTCGAGTCGAACAATGACTCCAAAAATTCCCGAACGACACGAAGATACCTACGTCTGTAATTACTGCGGTAAATAATCACCGGTAATTTTCACCTATTACGGTAACAAATTAACAATACACAAGTGTTGTAATATACATTTGTGAAGCGGATCACTACATTTTTAATAGAGTTGCGTCCCTCTCGCTCGCACAATCCAATATTAAGTCTGAGTGTACTTTTGGGCAATGTAGTCTATTGACTTTCTAGGAAATAAAATTAGGAATATATATATTGAAACATGTCTACCGTAATTTAGACAGAGAAACAGCACAAACACTTACGAGTATAGCGATTATTGTATATGAAATTGGCATTAAAGTCAATAAAATATATTTAATATTTATTTATTGATTATTTTTGGGAAAATTTACAGCCTTTGGACCACTTCGCTGTTTAGCACTAACTTCCACTAGCAGGAGATGAATCATTCAAAATAATTTAAATTTTGCCTATGTACTTACTTATTTTGGTTTTGTACATTACATAATTTATTATTATTACTGCTACCTGAAAGTACCAGCATAGTTTTACCGTTTGTGTTCGACGAGCGACGCCGTATCAAATAGCTAGTTTAAAATAAAGATTTTTTGACTTGACTTTGTCAAAGTTGTATGTCGTGTTTATTTTTTGACAGGTAACAAAAGAATCGGCTTTAGTGAAGACCAGAGCAGAGGTGATGCATAGACTCGTTTCGGATGAACTGGTTTGAGTTTAGTGAGGTCAATGGACTGATGATACTTATAGACACAAACTTGATCTTTAGATAAAGACGAAAGTGCTCGTGGGGTATGGCGCAAGTGTTATAATGACTTGTCGAGCACGGCCTAGCGCGTTATCGTAGCGAAAAGTATATTTTTTATGACATCTCCTAATTGTAAGGGGTTTGCGTCGTCCAATAATGAAACAACTGATTCATTAGCAATCAGCCATTGATGATCAATCTCTACAACTATGCCGGCTAATACAACATACCTAATTAATAAATACTTATTATTATTTTGTGATATTTTTATTTAATGTTATAAAAAAAATGTACCTAATATTTTAACAAGTTAACAAAAATTTCATGATAAAAATGTGCTAAGTACACTGGCTGCATTCCCACGTTGCACTGCTATAGTTTTTTTTAGTTTAAAATCATCTTTTTCTAAACAATAATTTAGTTTTTATTGTAACTTTTATTTGTTTATTAAATACTTTATTGCACTTTACTTAAAAGTATGTACAAAGGCGAACTTAAAGCCATTTCGGCTTTTTCTACCAGCTAACCTTTGAGTAATTACAAAAAATAACTTTATAATCAAACAGAACCCAGTCTTCTCATATACATTTTTCTTCTATATTCTGTTCTGAGATTTTCTGGTTCTGAACCCTACTTCTAGTAGTATATTCCAATTAATTAATAAATACGGTAGGACTTTAGGATGTTACTAGTGACGGCCTCGTTCGGTTCGCTTGGTCGTCACAAAAATAATTTTAAGCAATACTCAAATAAACCACTTATTAATGTGTTGTGACGTCACAGAGCGTGATAGTGCAAACAATTCATTTTTTGTATGGAAATCAGCTTTCTTTCGAGGTCATTACTATTGTATACACCTTAACTTTTTTTTAATAACGTTAATATTTCCTATTGTTGTCTTGGTATGAACTAACACCGTTTTCTGGATTAAAATAGTTAATTTTATGTTGGTAGCTTCTTGATCTAGAATCGAGTTGTAATTTTTGAATTGACCGGTCGATTGAGTCTTTCTCTCGGAAAGTAAAAGTATAGCCAAGGGATTGTTCACATAACAATCGGCTAAGGAATGCGGCTTCGATCGAGAGACAAGTGACCGCACCTTTTTGAAACACTTGTCGTTCTCGATTCACTATTGTTGTTGCTGTATATCTTTGGAACAATTTGGAAAAACTTTTTGTTAGCAGCTAGACGGAAGGAATACGATGGTTCAACTAATTCGCTACCATGTAGTTACTAGCGTCCATGATGCTGGGTATTACGCAGAAGACTAGCTATCATCAGAGTCACACTAATTCTTAGGAAGGTCACGACCCTCAGTAATTCAAATAGTTTATTAATCAATACTTATTACTAGGGTTTCATAATAAAATAATCCTACAAAAGATGTAGGTAGGCACTTTACAAAAAAAGTAAAAGTAAAGTATCATCACGACCGTTTCCCTTTCGGGGTGGACAGAAAACACACTTATAAATAAGCTGATTCACATTTAGCCAACTTTACTATAGGGCAATCATGACAAATGACAAGCTCGTCGATGTCTCCAGAGCGTACCAAACTCACCAATAAATTTAATATTAATTAAATGTATTTATTTACATTAATAAATATTTCTGTGTCCCGACCAGGAATCGAACCCGGTACTAAATATACGAACTTAACCGCTAGACCACGGAGGCAGTTTACAAATAATCTAAACTATAAGTTAGACAAATGTGTCACTGCTAGCTAAACTAATAGCCTTTCATCTACTGTTAAATATAGCTAGTAATAGGGAAACACGACGCAAGAAGGACATCAAATATCCATTTATCTCATTGTAGCTTTGAATTAGCAGCCGTAAGTTGAGTATAAATCCTTTAAAAAAAGAAGTAATTTTAAAGCAATTTCTTGGTACTTTGGCGATACTTTCACTCAAGTGAGAGTGCGGTACAGGTGCGCCAACTTGTTATTATTACATTGTTTACGAAATATACTCTTAAGTGTTCGTCACTGACCAGCCAGGATCTACGATCCTTCAAAGGTTCAAATCTAGGAATTCTTCTGTTGCTTTAATCATCATTACAGCCCCTATAACACAGAGTCCTAGACCTCTACTACTGGAGATAGGCCTACAGACCATATAGAGGGAGAATTTGGCCTTCACTCGCTACGCTCTGGCCAGGAGGGTTGGCGAGGGTTGCTTTACTTATTCGAATATATATTATTTATATATATATATTATGCTAATCTCGTTTTCTTGATTGCCAGACGAGTTGGCGAATTTTTATAATAACATATTATATTAAGATTTTGGCGCGGTGGTGGCACGGCGTGATATTTCTCGAGTTTGGTACGCTCGCGCTGGAGACATCGACGAGCTTGCCACTAATAATGATTGGCCTATAGTAAAGTTGGCTAAATGTGATTCCGCTTATTTATAACTGTGGTTTCTGACCACCCCGAAAGGGAAACGGTCGTGATGATACTTTTTTTTAAAGTTATGGCTGTGCGGTTACTACCAATGTGCTACCAATATAGGCGGGAAAGACGGACAAATATGCAGACAAAGCTCCTTTCACATTTACAATATTAGTATACCCATACCAACTAATAACACAAACTTATTTAAATAAAGACATGCAATAGGTTCTCGTGAATAAATATATTTTGACTTTGGTACCAGGTATGTCAGAATTAAGAAACACTACTTGCTCGTGTGCACCCTGAAAGTCGACAAAACGCAAAACTTCCGCAAAAACACGATTTACAAAGCCTTGATCATTTAATTTACAATGTCTATTTAAAAACTCCACTAACAGCTAAATATAAAGCTATGTATAAAAAATGTTACTAAAGACAGGGTTACAATTAAAACAATGTTGCGTTAAAACCACAGTGATTTGGATTATTGGAGCACAACTAATGAATTTACGCGTAACTGAACATTCGCAAATTTTAGGAATCGATCATGGACATGCAACAGTTAGGTAAGTCCGGGCTAATGAATACCTACATAGTATGTGTCAATAAGACGCGACAATGAGAATGGTGTAAAAAGGTCGGTTCTAACCCCGGCATGTAACAATGAGAAATACACTTTTCTACGTACATTTGTCATAGATTTACAACCCCACCGATCTCGTGCCTCAGAGAGCACGTTAAGGCGTCGTCGCCGCGTCGCGTCGCGTTGGTAATACCAACTTGTGGAATCATTAATAAGTTGTCATTAAAAATTGTCATCAGACCCTTGCTAACTTGTCTGGCATACACGCATGAAAAGTGTATTTCTCATTGGTATAACATTCGCTTCTTAGTATTTTAAGTAAACTGTTCTTACAACCACCACGCGATCCTAATATCATTTAAATGAAATTTAATTAAATTCGAGGATACATACATTTGTCATAATTCTCCACGAATATTTTGTACAAATCTTTCATTCTTTTGCAACTTAAAAAGGAAGAGAAGAGGAGAGGATTTGGTAAAGAAAGTTTAAAAATATAAAAATAAACATGTTTAACCTTAAAAACATTATAAAATGTTAAATTTAGATATTCATATAATAGTGTTGTTTTCGCCGAAATAATAAAACTAAAATTAGCCGACAAAGCAAGCTATAAACCCTTAAAAATATGCAAATTGCAAATGACAAAAGGTTAAAAGTTGAATAATTTGGAAAGCGTTGAATGAATGCGCGCCATTGGCAATGAAAGTGGGGTGAACGACCTTTTGACAGATGTTTTGGCGGGAAACATGACGTATTATTTCATGTTATGATAATGCCAATTATATGGCTCATTAAATCGAATGCGGTTTGAATTAATTGTACTTTTTACATGCTCCAAACTCATTATAATATCACTTTCACAATTTTGTTGAAACACAGGCTGAGGTCGCTGCGTTGCTGGCTCCCTTTCATTCTGGAACATACGAGTAACTACAATGCGAAATAATAAAAAAAACAAAGATCGCGTGCCATTGTGCAAGTTATTTAATTATTTTTTAAAGCGGCTATACTTCCAGCAGTATCCATGGTACATGTTCATTGGTAGCGATTTAGAATATTTTTTATTTATTTAATATATTATTTTCTTCTAATTTTAAGTTTAATATTTTATGGCGATGTAGTCCAATCTTACATTTCTCTGGGAGCATTAATATCGAATAGGGTTGGATGCGAGAAGAATATTAAGCGTCCAATGGCAGTGTCGAGATCTGCTATGGAAAAGCTAAATAAAATATGGAGGAACCGAAACTCTACGCTGGTCAGAGCTCTCGTTCGTTTCCCTGTATGCTGCGGAGACATGGAATCTTTGCGAAACAGAAATAAAACGGATTAATGCTCTAAAGATAAAGGAACTGGCAATAAGACAGTGCCTTTCCTCAGTCGTACAATCATGCATTCTTACTTCATTACATCAATTAAGCCAATGAGGTGGACTGACATGAGTGCGTCTGAAAGTTCGAGAGGAGTGGCGACGGCTTGTTAAGCGTGCAACTGACACTCAAGTGAAAAAAACGACCACTCTTGACAAAAGTGTAGCGACTAAGAAGAATAATTTTATTTATTTATTAATTACTTCAATTCAAATGATTACTTAACACCTAGCCAATTATGGAATAACATTATTTTACTAAAAATATAGCACGAACGGATTTTAAACAATTAAAACTACTGCGGGAAAAGATCGAGTGCTCGCTGAAATGATCAAATACGGAGGTATACCGGTCTGGAACGCTTTCCACCTACTGTGCAACCTTTGCTGGCAGGAGGGAAGAGTGCCGGAGGACTGGCGACAATCAGTCATCGTTCCTTTATACAAAGGTAAGGGATCTAGATTGGACTGTGCCAACTACCGAGCGATTAGTTTGATCAGTTTGGCGAGCAAGATGTATGGCAAGATTCTCACGAAACGCTTGCAAGAGAAGACTGAAGGTCTTTTATGGGAGGCACAAGGAGGCTTTAGACCTGGAAGAGGATGCACTGACCAAGTCTTTTCGCTCCGCAATATCACAGAGAAGTTTTTGGCCTTAAACCAGAAGGTTTTCTGTGCTTTTGTGGATTTGGAAAAGGCTTTTGATAGAGTTGTAAGAAAGAAGCTTTGGGACATATTGCCGGAGTATGGAGTGAATGACAAACTGCTACAAGCTATACAGTCCCTGTACAAGGGCTGCAAAGCTTGTGTGCGGGTGGAGGGAGGTATGTCGCCTTGCTTTGAATCCCAAATGGGCGTCAAACAGGGTTGTGTGCTTTCTCCTAGATTATTCACTCTATATCTCGACAAATGCCTAAAAAGAGTGAGAGAGAGTGACTGTGGGATAAAGATGAGTGATCTAGTGGTGAACTGCCTGCTTTATGCAGATGATGCTGTTCTTATGGCATCGTCCGAACAACAACTGCAATCACTAGTCACAAGAATGAAGGAGGGATGTGCAGAAAAAGGACTCCGTTTGAATGCGAGAAAAACCAAGGTACTAGTGTTTGAAAGAAGAAGGATGACAACCGTGACGATAAAGATTGATGATGAAACTCTAGAACAAGTAAATGAAATTATATATCTGGGCAGTGTTTTCACTGCGGATGGGAAGTACGATAGGGACGTTGAAAGAAGAGTGAACGCGGGAAATAGTGTTAACGGTGCCCTGGGGTCACTGATCAGCAGTCGAAATGTCAGTGACAAAGCTCGGCTCGCCATACACAATGCCATGTTGGTACCAACACTGATGTATGGAAGCGAGACGTGGATACGTCAGAATACGCATGAGAGTAGGGTTAATGCAGTAGAAATGCGGTCGTTGCGGCGGATATGTGGCGTCACTTTGGCGGACCGCATACGTAACGTCGAAATACGGAAAAGGATTGGTATGAAGGAAAGCATAGGGACAAAAATAAGGAAAGGCATGCTACGATGGTTCGGGCATGTTGAAAGGATGAGCGATGAAAGATTGACGAACCAGATATATAATGCGAAAGTTGTGGGTAAAAGAGGCCCTGGCAGACCGAGACTCACATATCACGATCAAATAAATAAAACACTGACTGAAGGTGCATTAAAAAGTCTTCGTAACCAAAGGGCATGTATGAAGAGGTTAATGAATGTCGACGAAGCGAAAGAAGTATGTCGTGATCGTGTCAAATGGCGCTCAATTGTCTCTGCCTACCCCGCAAGGGATCTGGCGTGAAGATATGTATGTAAAACTACTTAAAAAATAAATATAAAAAAATTTCTATATACGCATCATTATGTTAAGTGTAAATGTGAATGTGTGTTGATAGTGTAGGTGTGTGAAAGTGTAATGTGTAAGTTCACTCAGGGTGGTATCCAGAGCGCCGTGGTTCGTGCGAAATTCTGTAATCGCGAGAGATCTGGAGATGCCTACTATCGAGGCATTTGTTGTCGGCCTAGCTAAACGTATGTTTTACCGGGCTGACAACGGATCCTACAAGCATCTTCAGGATATCGCTCCTACTTTTGCACGGCCCCGGAGGGGAGGCCACGACCTAGGGAGGCGCTCTTGGAGAGGAATCTAGGAGACTAGATTCGTGAGCCACAAGGGCGGTGTTGTAGTAGGAACAGCGCCCAGCACCAAAGGTGCGTTGAATCACCGGCGGGTAGTTAGCCGCCGAGATTCTGCCGGGGAAAACGGGAGATTATCCCATCCCCAACCAAGGCCCATTGAACATCCGAGCCTGGATGACTCCGCTGTCTGTGTAATGTGTAAGTGTGAATGAGTTAAATGTGTAGATTTCATTGCATTGTATATATCTAATGTATTATTTACATATATTTATTGTATTTTTATTGGTTCTAATATGTAAATGTTTAAGTCGTGTAGTTTATTTGGCTAAATGAGTTGAAATTGGGTTGTACCGAATAGTTTGACCTTGACCGTGTGCGGCGCGGCCCAGTTGTCGCTGTTCTCAGGTTCCCACTTCATACAATAACTAAGGTCGTGAGAAAGCTTTAGAGGTTATCACCTCATTAACATTATTTAATGTTATTTAATTTCGTTTACATTAATTAACTACCACAGCTTCTCAAACGTTCTAATAAAAAACAAGCTCTGAATCCTGAACAAGGTGAAGCGGTTTTTCCCGCCTTCAATCAGACTGTTGCTGTAAAAGGCATAGATCAGATATGCGTGGAATACTGTTCTCACCTTTGGGATGGTTCCGCTAAGTACCTCACAGATGCTCTTAATGGCGAACAGGGCGAGCTGTTACCATCATACCGTAGTCACCATCCCTTCGCGTACGAATAAATTTAGGTACTCATACATCTGACGCACAATAAAGATGTGAAATGCTCTTCCAGCTTCTGTGTTTCCACTTTCCTATAAGTGAAGTTGTAGAAGGGAATGATGTCAGTCATGAGTGTCTGATTCCAATTGCTAAAATTCATAGACCTTTCGCGCCACTTACCATCATCTATAGCATACCCGATGAGTAAGTGTATGGTCTAAAAAATTCAAACCTCAACATATTATATTATAGCATATACGATAGTCAAAGTCAAAAAAGTAAATTGTGAAAGCAAAAGTTATGTATTAGGTTAAATAACTGTTGTTCGCAGGTTCGATTCCGGGTGCAATATCTGGTACGATACCTACCTATGTATTTACCTTAGATTACAAATTACAATGTAATTTACATTGTTCACTATAATTTGCATTTCGCCAATGTTTTGTAATTTACATCCGTATTTTGTGATTACTTTCGATCTAAATTCAATATTCTTTAGATTTAGATTTAGAGGAGGTTTAGGCTGGGTTGTACCAAAATTATGTCTCTATAAATTAACGAATAAAGTTAAAAATGGCGACGATTGTACAATTTAATTCAATTCAATTCATTTATTCACCATAAGATACATGACGTACACTTGGTTTTGTCAGTTATACAATTAACAGTTTACATATCATGGAAGGATAGCAAAAGATCGACCATTAGTGCAAAGAACAGCCATCGTCATTACCAAATTAAAACTATGTAAATTATACACTCCCTAAATATAGATGCTGCTGTAAAAGAGCGTTGTCAGTTACTATACTACTTAAACCTACGTTATTAAATTAGATGTCAGTAAATGTCACAAAATATAATAATAAATATTACATTATGTAAGATAAGCAGCTGTAAAATGGCGTTATCACTTAAAAACTAAAAAAATAATAATATATAAAATATAAAAAACTTATGTTTGTTATCAAAGTAACCTAAATGTCATAATTAAAATAATAATAATAAAAAATAAAAAATATGAAATAATGTCACCTAATATATATATATGATTTTATTAATGACAAAGATGTGTGGAATATTGCCGCTCTGCAAAGATTAGAGAATTAGTTAATAGCACATTAGGTTCTTTTTTAATAATCTATTTTTATTTTTGATTAACTTTACAGTTATTATGTAGAAATATTTTGAATGTAACAATTAGTTACTAATACATTATTGACTAATTAGTAAATACTGTTTATTGTGATACAGTAATATTTTTTTTTATTACCTTATTATTATAATATAATTATTTTTTATGTAACATTTAGTTACTATTATGTATTTATTATTTTATTAACTAATATATAAGTTTGTTAACGGAATTGCATGGCAACATTTGGGTACTTAGGAAGTAATTGTTATGTTTATGCTTGTGTGTGTCTCGAAAGTCATTCTTAGTGTTCAGGTTCTCATGGTGTGGCGTGTCCGGTGGTCGCCCCTTCCTTAGAAGGTCATTGCAGTGGTGGCACGTGTGTCGGGTCCCGGTCCGCACCCTAAGGGCCTGGTTGAGCGGGGGGATGGCTGGCACATGCGTTATGTCCGTGATCGGGTGCTGCTGTGGGGGCCTGGGACCTCTGCCGAACACGTTCAATTTATTGTTCTTAAATTAACAGAGGTTTTTGCGTTTTGTCGACTTTCGGGTTGCACATAGGCATGTAGTCTACCTAAATTCTGACTTGCCAGGTGGGTTACTGCTGTACCAGGTATTGTATTTTCATAGGTACTGTTAACTAAATTTAAAAGGTTAATAATTGATCGTTGTGGTGCAGTTCTGTATATGTTTTTATTTTGTAAATCTGATATAGCTGAGTTTTCCTTGCAGATTCCTTTCTCAGTCAGATTAAACATTAACAGGTCACTGGAATTTGCTAAGCTGCTGGTCTTCTGCTAACAGCTTACTTATTGGACCACTTTGCTGCTTAGTCTTCTACTAGCAGGAGTAGAATCATTCAAAATAATTAAATTAATGACGTTTCATAAATGCCTGTAATAGGTTTACGTGAATAAAGATATTTTGACTTTGACTTTGACTTTGACTTTGATATTCCTCTTTTAAAGCATCCTCTATGGTGTAATATGATTTGTTGATTACAAGCTGACGATTCAAATTAAAACAGACCCATTAAACGCAATTTTCAACTTTAACTACAATTAAAGAGACTCTTTGGTGCAACTCAGCCTTAGAGGCTATTTGTAATAGGTATCTTTATATAGTTAGTACAACGTAAAAATAAGTATTTATTAAAAATTACGGCTTTAAGCTGCACTTGTTTTGGTTTTGTACAATAAATAATTTATTATTATTATTAATAATAATATCACGACCATATAATAAAGGTAGGCTACGGATGCAATTTATACAAATAAAGTGTCTACGTACTCGTAATTAAACGGTATGTAATAGTATGTCGTAGACATTAACGTGGTAGAAATCGACCCGAACTGTTACTATACTAACACCATTTACTGCAATTAATACGAGTATCATAGCAACTACTCCTACCTACTTACGGCCAATAAACATCATTTACATTTACATCGGACAAACACGTTACAAAATTATATTCGACATTTAAAGATTTACGCCAATTGCACAAAGCCCTTTGATTGAGGTTGCCATATGACACTTCACGTCACAATGTGTCAAGTTACAAAATATTTTTTTAAATGTAGCAATTTGTTCTATAGAAACATATACGGCCGGTTGCAGAAATGCTGATTATCTTTTGACAAGTTTAACGTATGCTTATAAGGCACGTCATAGCACGGCACGTGACCTTGCGCCCACCTGATGTAATGTGGCGCGCGAGGTCCATGAATGTTAGCAACTTGAATCAGACACTCATGACTGACATCAGTCCCTAACACTATGCCGGCTTGACTGGGCATGACGGCAATTCGAGCCTGGTCCCGAAAGGTGTGGATACACTTTACTGGGTTTATCGGCACGAACGGTGGATACTTCCCCGCCCCGGCAGACTGGCCAAAATACCACCGCCTACCACCTATTTGTTGTTCTCGTCGGAAGTATGTGCTATTTGCAATAATGTCAAATGCGATTTTTTACTTTTATGGAGAAATAATATTGTAAGCTTGCCATGGTGATATTTCTATAAAAATAGTATCGCTTGAAACAAGACACCTTAGATAACCAAAGTGACAAGCAAGCTACCAATTACGTGGCGTATATAAAAATATTGATAAGAGATTATCTTAATCATCATTTCTGCAACTGGCCGATAGTACAAGATACATAAAACTAGTTTTAATATAATCAAATACGCTAATAAAAGCAATGTATTGGGTTGCCTAACAAAATGGGCAATGTACAGGTGAATTTTTCAAGTAGGCGAAGATGGCTATTAACTAAACTACGAAGAATATAAAAAAATGCTGAAAGGTGACTGAAACGAATAAAAAATATCATACATTTAAAAAAAAAAGCTAGAACCCTCCATGCCAAGAGACGACGGCATGACTGTTTGGCCGTGGAAACTTGGGCGGTCTCTGGTGTGGGATGTGACATGTGTCGACAGATTAGCCCCTCACATCCAGGCAAACTTAAACTGCGCAAATACGTACAGGTTACGAGTTTGCGCTGTTTGGGGTCGAGACGATGGGACCATGGGGACCCTCAGCCAAGCGTCTGGTCAAGGAGTTGTTAATTTTTTTATTAGGTTTAGTTTATAGTCATTTAATTTGATTATTTTATTTAGTTTGTAATTATTATTTTATCTACTTAAAAAAAGCTCTTATTTTAGCCGGTAATCGAATCGGAAGATTTTTGACAATATTCGATTCCTGCAGTTTCCTTAAGTTTAAGATTTGACACATAAGAATGACAGCGACTGACACCAGTCACTGAAGACCGATATCAGTCCCTACCATTATGCCGTCTTGACGAGTTGCTTTTTCCCACTTGGTTTGGAATGAAGGTTCATTATTTTATCGATTTATCTCGATCTGTCTCAAAGAGAATGTTGACATTATAATCTCATTTGTAAGTTTCTAAGAGAAAATGGCGAACTCGTTCGATCGCAGTTGGCGGCAAATTGATACGTTCCAAATTTAAATTGGGCTTGGGAATTAAGTGAACGAATGATTGAACTATTCCAATAGTAAGAACTTGAATCATGTTTGTAAATTAAAAACGAATTATGTTTATTACTTTAAACACACAGGTTGGTAGAGCATTTAAAAAAAAACTTTATTGCACAAACACAAAGAACATCTGGAGAATTTAGCCTACACTCGCCACGCTGCTGGCCAGACGATGAGGTGCTCCACATGATGAGGTGCGACAGATGTATGAGTATGTACGCGTAGAGATAGCGGCTACGGTATGGGGGTGTATATTTTGTCCCGTGCGTGTGGTTCGGTTGCGGAATAGAGAAGAAGGTTGTGGAGCTCTTCAGAAACTCACCGTGGTATTGCTCTTCACTTTAAATTCTTTGTTTCACCTTAAAATTGTTGTGGGATTTGATGGGTGGTATCGTTAGGTATACAAAGTTGGTTGTAGATGTATGTGGTTTGCCTTGCACCGACATATACCTACGCGCACAATCTAATTGGACCTAGCTAAGGCCCCGAGCAAACATTCATACTTTACCAACTACAGTAGCTCTAGCATCAAAAACTCCGTCATTAAAAAAAAGGAAGTTTCTGTAATTGTAACGATTAAAGTTAAACACGGCACCGATTTATTTATTTATTTAAGGAACAGTCAACAAAAGGTACAATCATATTTATAATATTACTAGAACTAACACATGGTTATTACCCTTTTCATTACAGACCATTACAGCATGCATTAATCATAACGTCTTTTAATAAACATTAAAACTATAGAATATATATATATATAATTAAATTAAGTTAACCTAACAAGACCTAAAACTAAAAGGAAAATAACTTAAATTAACAATAACACCCTAACCCTATCCAAACACAATTAACAATGACTAAGCAACAACCGATACTACCAGCTGACGGTAACCTTTAAAATAAAACTGATACATTTCATTCCATTCCACATCTTCAGCATATTTTTTTTCTTCTTGTCTATTCCGCAACCGAACCATACGTACAGGCCCAAATAAGCATACATACCGTAGCCACTATCCCTACGCGTACTCATAAATGTCGGATTTCGCGTACCTCTTAACATCAGGTGGCCGCGATGTCACAAATTGTTTTTTGTTAACCACCTGACCTTAGCCACCGGAACTATATTGAGAGCATCAACAAAACAGCGTCAAGAAAGCTCGGAATAATGAACAAGGTGAAGCGGTTATTTCCGCCTTTAATTAGACTGTTGCTGTACAAAGCACAGATCAGATCATGTTAGAATACTGTTCTCACCTTTGGGATGGTTCCGCCAAGTACCTCACAGATGCTCTCAATGTCCTACAGAGGCGAGCTGTTCGAATTGTGGACGATGCCACTATATCTGGAACTCTCGAATCCCTGCAGCTTTGCCGAGATGTGGCTTCTCTGAGCGTGTTCTACCGGCTATACTATGGTGAGTGCTCCGAAGAACTCTATAACCTAATCCCTCCCTCTCTATTCCGCAACCGAACCATACGCACAGGTCAGAATATGCACCCACATACCGTAGTCACCATCCCTTCGCGTACGTATAAATTTGGGGACTCATACATCTGTTATACGATAAAGACGTGGAATGCTCTTCCAGCCTCTGTGTTTCTACTTTCCTATAACTTGAAGTCCTTCAAGGGAAGTGTAAAAAAGCATCTAGTCAAGCCGGCATAGTGTTAGGGACTGATGACAGTTATGTCACCATCAGTCTGCCTACCATCTATTAGTTGTTCTATTGAAAGTATGTGCCATTTGAAATAATGTCAAATGCCAATTTTTACTTTCAAAGAGAACTAATATTGTAAGGTTGCCATGCTGATATTTATATAAAAATAACATCGCTTGAAACAAGAATTATTACATTAAAGTTTAGTTATATTCGGTATATAAAACTTTTAAGTTAAAATTTAAATAATAAAGACGACAAATTGTGTAATGCAATTCAAATAACAAAGAAATTAGGTACTTATATATTTTTTGTTAGTTAAGCTCTAAACACAACAAATTGTTCAGAACTACGAGTATGTGGTTTGTATTGTTTTGGATATGGAAACCATTGCAAAACTAGCCCACACAAAACTCACCTAGCTTTGTCTCTTATTACAATGCCATACGGGTGATAATAGCCTATAGAGGTTTGTGCAATATGGTAATGCGTAATTAGTCCACATGGCTGACTGACCACCCTCAAAGTGAATGTAACCGTGATGTGTACAGAATCATGCATTCTTCTTACCTACACTCACGGAAATAAGTCTGTAATATTTATTTAATTGCAGGTTACGAGGTTTTTAGGCGAAGGTGGATAAAGCTGCTGCCCCAAACTAGAAATTTTTTTGAGGTGGCTTATTACTACAAATTATGCCATTGCCATCTAATTAACAACGAACGTCTTACGCATTGAATGCGCGAAACGAATACCTACCAAATTTTGATTAATTTCATAACTACTCGAATGAATAAAATAAAACAATAAAAAATCCTAGAAGATATTTTAGAAAACTAATACTGACGACAACGATCTAAATGTGGCATCCTTAGCTGTTTGATTCCTTGTCGGGATACAATAACTTATTTTATATTTGTGGTCTTTCTCGAGTTAGGTACGCTAGAGACATCGACGAGCTTACCGCTTGTCATAATAGGCCTATAGTAAAGTTCACTCCGCTTCTTTAAAAGCTTGGTTTCTGACATCCCCGGAATGGCGTCAGCGTTTATGTTAATATGACTTGCATTTTCCATAATAAGATTTTATTAATAATTGTGATGCGGAGCGAATGGACTGTAATCCTAGGATATTAAAAGTGGACTGTATGCGTTTTCCATAAGGGGCTGATGGCCAATCTAAATTTCTATGTGGCACAAAGTATGAACAAAGGATATAAGAAAAGACATGCACGCCTTACCTTGGGTCTTCTTTGAGCTCGTCACCTGGGTGTAGCTGCAGGTCTTGACTCCAGGGCACCGGCCGGTACTTGTCACAATCCAGAATAGAACTGGACGGCGAGTCCTTTGTTCGCACTGCCTACCTAAGCACTATCACTATGGTTGGCGCGAGGTTATGGTTTTGTTTTTAATTTATAGTTTGTAATTTATTTAACGTGCACTACTTTCACGGCGTTATCACTCGATTCAGAAAGGTCTGAATCGAGGGCGAGCATCCCAAACACAAGACGTGCTCACGGGATGGGAACGAGAGGAGAACCACTACTGAGTGCCACATGTAAAATATTGGGTTTTTTTAATTAGTTCCAAATGATACTACTAGATGGCGCTAGGCGTCACCATTCCCCCGCCCTTAAAGGGTTGCCTTTAAGGTAATCTACAGTAAGACATATATACCTATAACTATAAATCATACAGAGGAAAAGCGTGCGTTGACTAAATATAATATAAGCGAAATTATAGCTAAATACCTACGCTACTTAATAAACTAAACTATTTACTGGCTAGGTAGTGGATACAGTTTAACCACGGGGCGAACGTAACAACCCTTCGCAGTGCGAACTGTAACCACGCGAGTTATCCCATCCTCAGAAGGATGAGTCTTCTCTACGACTCCTAAGGGCCATGAGAGAGGCGATGCGTTGTCCGTATGAATAATAACGACCGTACCCACTTGTATGGGGACGGTCGGCGTGTTCCATTTGGCGCGAGTCTGCAACTGGTGCAGATACTCAACTCGCCATCGCTTCCAGAACGACTGCACCATGCTATCCAATAGCGCATGACGTTCACCTACAGTGACTGACGTCACTTCGGGCGCGGGTAATGATGAAAGAGGGAGCGTATTAAGAAAGTGAGCCGGAGTGAGCGCTGAGGGCTCACTGGGGTCACTACTCATTGCCGTGAGTGGTCTGGAATTCAGAAGAGCCTCAACTTGGGCTAGAACCGTGAGAAGCTCCTCATGGGACAGAATTTGTTGACCCACGACTTTGAACAGGTGCGATTTAATTACTTTCACCATGCTTTCCCAACAACCACCGAAGTGAGGGGCGGAGGGCGGAATAAAACGCCAATTTATGCGATTTTCCGCGAGCTCCGATTCCAGATGTGGACGAAAACCATCTAAGAATTTATATAAATCACATAAATAGTTTTTAGCGCCAACAAAGTTTGTCCCATGGTCAGTATACAGACATTGTACTGGACCGCGACGCGATAGAAATCTTTTTAAAGCGGCTATGAAACTGACCGTACTCAGATCAGTTGCCAACTCAATATGAGTGGCGCGAGTCGTCAAACACGTGAACACACATATCCACGCTTTGCGACTTCGGACACCTCTAGCACGTATAGGAACGTATTGTAAAGGGCCGGCGTAATCACAACCCGTATGAGTAAATGGTTTCTCCACTGGGTTGACTCGATGACTAGGAAGGCCAGCCATGAGTGGCAAAGAATTCCGGGGCTTGAACCGAAAACATACATTACATTTATGGACTCGCTGGCGAATAAGCCTACGAGCAGCTATTATCCAAAACCTTTGCCTCAACAGAGACATAAGTAACTCCGGACCAGCGTGTTGGTGTTTGCGGTGGTAATGGTCAATTAGCATTTCGACCACACGATCATGACGCGGCAAGAGGTACGGATGCTTGTATGAGTAGTCCTCGGCGGAGCGATTTAAGCGACCACCAACTCGTATAAGATGGTTGTCGTCGAGGAACGGGCTTAATTTAGATATAGCGAGCGAACAAGATTTATTTGACTCCAAATTGAGTCGGTCCTTTTGAAAATATACGTCTTGTACGGCGCGAATTATTTTAATTTCTGCAAACTCTAAATCAGAAATATTCTCTGAGTGGGGCAATAGATTCAAAAAACGGTACACGTTTACTGTCGCCCTTAACAGCTTGCTGTAAGAGGACATGCGTTTTGCCAGTTCACAGAGAACAGATTCTGGCTTCTCCACGGTCGCAGCGAGTGCGACAGATTTCTGCTCCGGTATTTCTACGCGCGAATCGTGAACGAAATCCACGACCGGCCATGTAGATGTGGGAGCAGATACCCACGCGGGCCCATGGAACCACAAGGGGTGGTTGATAAGTTGACTCGGTCTTAGACCACGTGACAGACAGTCCGCAGGGTTGTCAACACCGGAAACGTGTCGGAAACAACCGGCAGGAATATTGTCAGTGATCTTGACGACGCGGTTCGCGACAAAGGTCTGCCAACGATGTGGAGGGGAGTGTATCCAATACAAGACTACTTTAGAGTCGGAGAATGCGTAAATTTGATTTATTGTATACATTGGCTCATAATTGTCAATTACTATTCGGAGCAATTTAGATAGGAGTACAGCGGCACATAATTCCAGCCGTGCGACCGATAGTGGTTTGACCGGGGCGACTTTAGACTTAGCGCATACAAAATGCACGGAATAGTTGTCGCCGTTGCGAATATGTAAATACACGACACCACCGTAGGCTCGCTCACTAGCATCAGCAAAGCCTAATATATTAATAATGCTTCCTTCGACTACCCCTAGATGGCGCGGAATACAGAGATTGTCTAATAACGGGAGCTCTTTGCAGAAGCGCTCCCAGGTAACAATAATATGGGCTGGGGCAATATCATCCCAATCACATTTTATTAGCCACAATTCTTTAATGAGAAGCTTTGCGAATAAAATGGTAGGGGCTACGAAGCCCATAATGTCCCAGAGCCGAGCGACCATGGACAATATAGTGCGTTTAGTGCACTTGTCCTCAACAGGGACTACTCGGAAGCGAAAACAATCACTGGACTTGTTCCAGCTTAATCCAAGTATTTTATGCTGCACAGATGTGTCGAATTCAACATCTGGTACAGACTTGTGAGTTTCGGGAATGTGTTTTAAAACGTCAGAATAATTTGAAGCCCATTTCATAAGGTCGAACTGGCCACATTTAAACATACTTATGAGTTGTATGCTGAGTTCAGTAGCGAGTGACTTTGACATAGTACTAAAGTTTAAATCATCCATGTACAAAGACGAGGACGCGACAGCGGCCGCCTTAGGGAACTTACTGCCTTCGTCGGCGATCAGCTGTTGTACGACGCGTAGTGCGTGAAAGGGGCTCGACTTTAGTCCGAAACACACGCGATTAAATTCGTAAGTAATGATGGGGTCTTGCGTATTAAAGCGGTACAATATACGTTGATATCTGCGATCGCATTGTCGCATACCAATCTGCATAAACATTTGTTTACAATCTGCCGAAAGCGCGACAGCAAAGAGTCGAAACTTTAGCAAGATCGAAAACAAATCTCCCTGTAGGTTCGGACCTGCATGTAATATTGCATTGATCGCAAGACCACGGCCAGGGGGCGAAGTACCGTCGGCGACCACACGAAGCGGCGTGGAAGCCTTGTCACGGAACACTCCATGGTGGGGAATAACATAGCTAGGCTTGGTGACGTCATCATCAACAGGCACCGGGGTGAGGAATCCCTTATCTATGTAGTCTCGAATGACGTCATTATAGGCCAGGCGCATGTCAGGAGTTGCTTCTAGTTTTCGTTCTAGACACAACAAACGTTTATGAGCGATAGGATATGAGTTTCCTAATTTATAAACATCGTCACGAAACGGCAACGCAACGACGTACCTACCACTGTCTTCACGAACGGTGGTGGCGCGAAATTGTTCCTCACACTCAAGGTCATCGTGACATTGAGCGGGCGGCGCGGCAGACACTTCCTCTAGCTCCCAAAAGCGTTTAAGAATCGTGTCTATTGAAGAAGGAACAATAGAACAACAAGTAGTAGTAAAACCAGAACTATTTGTACTGGGCGTAAAATATGCGGGGACAGAACCCATTATTATATAACCGAGCACGGTTTGTATAGCGGGTGGCGCGTTACTTATGCTGCTTCTGATAATGCCAGGTAACAACAGGTGCGGGAATAAGCTGGCACCGATAAGGACATCTACTGGACCGGGAGTAGCGAAAGAACTGTCGGCCATCGTCAGTCTATCGACGTGCGGCAGCGAGGACACATCTACTGAGAGCGTAGGTAGATGGTCCGTTATGCAATCTACAATAAGTGCAGATATTTTATAATTTATGTTACAATTAAAGCGAGAGTAAAACATTAAATCTGCAGAGCCCTTAATGGGTTTCTCTGCTCCTCCGATGCCTCTCACTATTATATTTAACGAATTAAATTTCTTTATGCCTAAACGAACAAGTAAATCATTAGTACAGTAATTTGATTGACTGGCTGTATCCAGCAAACATCTAACTACAATAGGTTTATTGCGGGTATCGAACATGATAACTTGCGCAGTTGCTAACATAACGGTATTCGTCGTACATTGACGGTTATGTATGGCAGGCGGTAATGAGATGCGCGACTCGGCAATGGACGTTGTGCACAGCGAGACAGATTGTTGCGCGGGCGCTCCGAAATGAACAATCTCGGGGCGGCACTCGTTGCTAACTTCAGGCGGTGCTTCAGTCGGTGGGCTATTCTGCGACTCGTTTTGAGTATCAAAATGTAGCAAAGTATGGTGATTTTGCTTACATTTTCGACACCTTTGTTTAGACTTGCAATTACCGGGTTTATGCATGAGACTCAAACAATTTACACAGCCACTGCGCTCTTTAATTAGTTTAAAGCGATCGGAAGGGGATATACTATTAAATGCGGGACATTTATATAAATGTTCGTGCGTTATATTATCGCACAAGCATTTAAGTGCGTTCGTATTCGTACTAACATAAGATTGCGGACTTGGTATATGTTTTTTACTAGTAAGTTTACCAGATGTACTAGGGCTTACTCGTGGACTACCAATGGAGCCCTGAGTATTCTGAAATATTTTACATTGACTTTTAACAAAACCGACCAAGTGATCTAATGTGGGAAAATCTACGTCACGTACATCCATCTCAAAGGCTCGTACGGTTTCTATATCTAATTTCTTTAGCGCGATGTGTAATAAAACAAAATCTGACATATCATCTAATTTTAGGTTTTTTAAAGCATTAACTGCGGATATAACTTTGTCTAAAAAGAACTGGAAATTAGAAATAGAAGGTTGACCATTTGACTTATAGTTAAGTATTTGATCTATATAGGTGGAAGCCAAGACACGGGTGTCCTGGTATCTGTCTATCAGGCTTTCGAAAATTAATGTGTAATTCTCGGCGGTAGGAATAATGCCTGAAAACACAGATTGTGCCTTATGTGATAGCTTTCCTATCAAATAGTATAGCTTATCGGAGTTCGTAAGCGATGGATTGTCGTGTACAATAGACTTAAAACTGGCATAAAATAAGGGCCAGTTGCGTACGTCACCGTCGAAAGACATGAGTTCGATTGGTGGGAGACTGGGTCTAATAGACCTGTGCGAAACAGACTCAACCTTCTGAGAAGGAGATAGCTGCGCGAGCGTGCGTTTAGTAAAACAATGTAAATCCTCGAATGCGGACATAATTTGATAGTTTGGCTGAAACGAGGGGTTTTTTTTAATATTTAAAACAATGCTTTGATCTAAAAGCGAACTAAAATCAGTGCGTAATTCATCAATTGTTTCGGCGTAGTTCAAGAAATTTTCTTTGTTACTATCACTACGGGTCGCAACTTTTGCGAATTCATAAATTTGTTGAGCACGCTTATACAAAGAGGAGATTTTAGCCTCCAACATTACTATCTGAATATTAAGTTCTGACATTCCAGAATCGCCCACTTGTTTACTATCAGTAGCCATAACTAAAATTTATTGTAGTAGATCAAGAAAATAACTGTGTAACAAGTGCGAATGAAATAATAATGTATGAATTACTTTAAAGGGTTTGTTTTAGTTAAAATAACGTAAGTAACGTGTACAACTTGACCTTTAGACAGTAATTAGGATTAACTTTTATAAATCTACCCACATAAATTAATTAATTTTACACAATAGATTATTGCGTTAAAAAAACTTATTACACAGCATGAATGCTATTTTATACCTCAATATACATACACTATACGCCTACAAGTACCTATTAGGCTAACCATGTAAGGGCGGTGGATATCGTCCGTTATGTTTGAAACCAAAATTGTGGATATCATACGGCTCGTAATGAACTAAATGATGAATATCCTCGTAGGTAACAAATGTATCAGGGTCTAAGGTACCAAAAAATGTATCGGGCTCGAAGGTACCAAAATGATGCGGAGCGAATGGACTGTAATCCTAGGATATTAAAAGTGGACTGTATGCGTTTTCCATAAGGGGCTGATGGCCAATCTAAATTTCTATGTGGCACAAAGTATGAACAAAGGATATAAGAAAAGACATGCACGCCTTACCTTGGGTCTTCTTTGAGCTCGTCACCTGGGTGTAGCTGCAGGTCTTGACTCCAGGGCACCGGCCGGTACTTGTCACAATCCAGAATAGAACTGGACGGCGAGTCCTTTGTTCGCACTGCCTACCTAAGCACTATCACTATGGTTGGCGCGAGGTTATGGTTTTGTTTTTAATTTATAGTTTGTAATTTATTTAACGTGCACTACTTTCACGGCGTTATCACTCGATTCAGAAAGGTCTGAATCGAGGGCGAGCATCCCAAACACAAGACGTGCTCACGGGATGGGAACGAGAGGAGAACCACTACTGAGTGCCACATGTAAAATATTGGGTTTTTTTAATTAGTTCCAAATGATACTACTAGATGGCGCTAGGCGTCACCAAATTGTATAAAATAAATTATTGTTTTTACTGTTTGCACTTGTTTCGCTGAGTGTACCTAACTATTACCAAACAATAGGATTAATTTATGATTCATGCAGACCCTACGCCATGTAGGCGCCAACCTTCACCTGCTTCCTTACACCATGGGCAGATTACATAGCGTGTACATTTCAGTGCCAAATATTTAGTTACGTATTCTACTTCCATAACCTATAAGTAACTAAAGTTGGAAACAATGCATTCCCGTTCAAAAAAAGTTTATATTCACATAACCGTAACATAATTAATTTTTAATTATAATTAAGGATTTAGGGTATATTCTCTCGATACCCACAAATTCGTAAGAGAGCTGGGTAAACGAATTTTTCAAGAGTGTGGCGACCCCAAATGCCATAACTACCTAAAAACGAAACGATGAACAGGATACAGCATTTTAGTAACCGATTCCTCTTATTGAGCAACACCTCCGAGAGATCGACACTACACCATAAGTTAAAAGTAAAATAAAGGAATATATATAATACTAGTTGTTTCGTACTGCACGGCCCACGAGTGGACCGTGGGGATTGTCGTGAGCGTGGTCTGCTTTGTGTATTATTGTATTCGATAAAAAAATCTACATTGTTACTTTTCTAATTGATAATTATGATCAAAATCGTTAGCTAAAACTCGATAAACAATCCAATAAAAAAGTAAATAAAACAGTTATATATGTTGTTTGTTGTTTTAAATATATAATATGTTTGATCCTAAACCTCGATAACAAATTCCTGTCGAAATCTTAATTGAATTTGGGATCAAAATCGTCAATTACCACTTGATAAAATATTGCAATCGATAAGTCAATAAAAATCAAAAATTAGAGTGAGGATTGTCGTGAGTGTGGTATGCTTTGTGTACTCGTAGATTGTACTTAAAAAAAACTCCTTTTAAAATGTATTTTTAAATTGGGATTAAAATCGTTAGCTAAAACTCAATAAAACAATCTATCTCGTCTCCAAGAGTCCTCTACAACATTAGTTTAAGCACCCCCCACCTATCTGTTATAGTTTCATTGGAACCCGTTAGCGTTAAATCAGAATGACTACTTAAATTTCTCCAATGACTTTTTTGCAGGTCACTATACTCAGTTCTTCATAACTGTCGCACACTCGCCAACCTCGCTTCGCTCGGTTAGCTCATGTAGCTCCATGGCATAATTTTTGTATGAAGAATTTAAAAAAAGTTTGAAATTAAAAAAAAAAGTTTTCATCACCTCGTCTCCAAGGGTCCTCTACAACATTAGTTTAAGCACTTCCTATCCATCTCTTATAGTTTCATGGGAACCCGTCAGCGTTACATCAGAATAATTACTTAAATTTCTCGAATGACTTTATTGCAGGTAACTATACTCAGTTCTTCATAAATGTGGCACACTCGCCAACCTCGCTTCGCTCGGTTAGCTCCTGTAGCTCCATGGCATATTTTTTGTATGAAAAAAAAAAAAACATTGGAAATTAAAAAAAAAAGTTTACAACACCTCGTCTCCCAGGGTCCTCTACAACATTAGTTTAAGCACTTCCTACCCATCTCTTATAGTTTCATGGGAACCCGTGAGCGTTACTTCAGGATGACTACTTAAATTTCTCCAATATCTTTTTTGCAGGTTACAATTCTCAGTTCTTCATAAATGTCGCACACTCGCCAACCTCGCTGCGCTCGGTTAGCTCCTGTAGCTCCATGGCCTGATTTTTGTATGGATAATTTTTAAACCGTGGAAAATTTAAAAAAAAAGTTTACATCACCTCGTCTCCAAGGGTCCTCTACAACATTAGTTCCGGCACCCACCACCTATCTCTTATAGTTTCATGGGAACCCGTCAGCGTTACGTCAGAATGATTACTTAAATTTCTCCAATATCTTTTTTGCAGGTTACTATACTCAGTTCTTCATAAATGTCGCACACTCGCCAACCTCGCTTCGCTCGGTTAGCTCCTGTAGCTCCATGGCATATTTTTTGTATGAAAAAAAAAAAAACATTGGAAATTTAAAAAAAAAAGTTTACAACCCCTCGTCTCCCAGGGTCCTCTACAACATTAGTTTAAGCACTTCCTACCCATCTCTTATAGTTTCATGGGAACCCGTCAGCGTTACGTCAGAATGATTACTTAAATTTCTCCAATATCTTTTTTGCAGGTTACTATACTCAGTTCTTCATAAATGTCGCACACTCGCCAACCTCGCTTCGCTCGGTTAGCTCCTGTAGCTCCATGGCATATTTTTTGTATGAAAAAAAAAACATTGGAAATTAAAAGAAAAAAGTTTACATCACCTCGTCTCCAAGGGTCCTCTACAACATTAGTTTTGGCACCCACCACCTATCTCTTATAGTTTCATGGGAACCCGTTAGCTTTACGTCAGAATGATTACTTAAATTTCTCCAATATCTTTTTTGCAGGTTACTATACTCAGTTCTTCATAAATGTCGCACACTCGCCAACCTCGCTTCGCTCGGTTAGCTCCTGTAGCTCCATGGCATATTTTTTGTATGAAAAAAAAAAAAACATTGGAAATTAAAAAAAAAAAGTTTACAACACCTCGTCTCCCAGGGTCCTCTACAACATTAGTTTAAGCACTTCCTACCAATCTCTTATAGTTTCATGGGAACCCGTGAGCGTTACTTCAGGATGACTACTTAAATTTCTCCAATATCTTTTTTGTAGGTTACAATTCTCAGTTCTTCATAAATGTCGCACACTCGCCAACCTCGCTTCGCTCGGTTAGCTCATGTAGCTCCATGGCATAATTTTTGTATGAAGAATTTAAAAAAAGTTTGAAATTAAGAAAAAAAAGTTTTCATCACCTCGTCTCCAAGGGTCCTCTACAACATTAGTTTAAGCACTTCCTACCCATCTCTTATAGTTTCATGGGAACCCGTCAGCGTTACATCAGAATAATTACTTAAATTTCTCGAATGACTTTAATGCAGGACACTATACTCAGTTCTTCATAAATGTCGCACACTCGCCAACCTGGCTTCGCTCGGTTAGCTCCTGTAGCTCCATGGCATATTTTTTGTATGAAAAAAAAAAAAACATTGAAATTAAAAAAAAAAAAGTTTACAACACCTCGTCGCCCAGGGTCCTCTACAACATTAGTTTCGGCACCCACCACCCATCTCTTATAGTTTCATGGGAACCCATCAGCGTTACATCAGAATGACGACTAACCCCCGCTTGGTAATGTTCTTTATATTAAAAAGGTTGAAATCTATGCAAATAAAACAATTTTGCAAGTTTTACTCTTTTTGTTTTGACAGTACAGTTTTTTCAAAATTTTGTATGAAAAAAAAAAAAAAAGTAGGAATTTAAAAAAAAAAAAAAAAATCTGTCGTCGTCTCCCAAGGTTTTCTATACATGGTTTGAAGGGGAGACTCTGACCTTTCCTGGTTTACTCGGAACCTCTCAGCGTTACATCAGGATGTCTACCTGTAATTTCATCATGACAATTTTCCGGTTAGGAAAATCGATGGGCATACTATTAGCCAAAACTGGTCAACCTCATTTTGCTGAGCTGACTCCTGTGAGGGCTCAAAGTCAAAAAAGTCTCAAAAAAAAAAAAAACGTCCGAAATTAAAAAAAAAAAAGTTACGACACCTCGTCTCCCAGGGTCCTTTATGACATTTGCTTGAACACCCCCCGACTATCTCTTATGGTTCCCCAGGAACCCATGGACGTTTCATCAAAATGACAACTCTGCCCCCCCAAAGTCATAGCGCCTCTTCATCAGGCCCAACTGTATACAAATATATATACACTTTAACTATTGCTCTTTTCATATGGTCCCCAGAAGAGGGGGAAGTTTTTGTATGAAAAAAAATTTTTATTTGCGAATTTAAAAAAAAAAAAGTGACGTCACCTCGTCTCCCAGGGTCCTCCACAATATTAGTTTCGGGACCCCCCCCCTAACTATAACCGTTTCGTCGGAACCGTCACCGACTTTTTTCCCTGATGGAAAGTCTTGGTTTTCAGATTTTTCCCATAGGTTTGAGCACCATACCTATACGATCCGATCATCACCCAACCCCCAACTATTACAGTTTTGGCCCTACATTTCTGTCAGTCAGTGGTAATTAGAGCTTTATATAATATAACTAGTTGTTTCGTACTGCACGGCCCACGAGTGGACCGTGGGGATTGTCGTGAGCGTGGTCTGCTTTGTGTTAGTTGTAATCGATTAAAAAATCTACATTGTTTCTTTTCTAATCGATAATTATGATCAAAATCGTTAGCTAAAACTCAATAAAAGAATCTAGTCAAAGTTTTTAAAAGACTAAAATTTATATGTCTAAAATAAAATATGTTTGATCCTAAACCTCGATAATAAATTCCTGTCGAAATCTTATTTAAATGAGGGATCAAAATGGTAAATTACCACTTGATAAAATATTGCAATCGATAAGTCAATAAAAATCAAAAAGTAAAGTGAGGTTTGTCGTGAGCGTGGTCTGCATTGTGTACTCGTAGACTGTACTTTAAAAAAATCCCTATCGATATTTATTTTTAAATTGGGATCAAAATCGTTAGCTAAAACTCAATAAAACAATCTAGTCAAAGTTTTTAAAAGACTGAAAATTAAATGTTTAAAATAAAATATGTTTGATCCTAAACCTTGATAACAAATCCCTGTCGAAATCTTAATTGAATTTGGGATCAAAATCGTCAATTACCACTTGATAAAATATTGCAATTGATAAGTCAATAAAAAACTTAAAACGTACAGTTGCGATTGCCGTGAGCGCAGTATGCTTTGTATATATTGTTGTACTTTACAAAAAATCCCTGTTGAAAATCAGTACATCGATAAAATATCCCCATTAATATTTCTTATAAGTTGTTACATGGAAACCCTTTAGTGTCACACCAGAATGACTACTTAAATTTTTTAATTAACTTTTTTGCATTTCACTAAACTCAGTTCCTCGTAAATGTCGCACACTCGCCAACGCTCCTGTGGCTCCATAGTGTAATTTTTGTATGAAAAAATAGAAAAAGGGGTATAAATTTAAAAAAAGTTTACATTACCTCGTCTCCAAGGGTCCTCTACAATATTAGTTTAAGCACCCCCCACCCATCACTTATAGTTTCATGGGAACCCGTCAGCGTTACATCAGAATGACTACTTAAATTTCACCAATATCTTTTTTGCAGGTTACTATACTCAGTTCTTCATAAATGTCGCACAATCGCCAACCTCGCTTCGCTCGGTTAGCTCCTGTAGCTCCATGGCATAATTTTTATATGGAGAATTTTTAAAAAGTTGAAAATTTTTAAAAAAAGTTTACATCTCCTCGTCTCCTAGGGTCCTCTACAACATTAGTTTAAGCACTTCCTACCCATCTCCAATACTTTCATGGGAACCCGTGAGCGTTACATCAGGATGACTACTTAAATTTCTCCAATATCTTTTTTGCAGGTTATAATTCTCAGTTCTTCATAAATGTCGCACACTCGCCAACCTCGCTTCGCTCGGTTAGCTCCTGTAGCTCCAAGGCCTAATTTTTGTATGGAGAATATTTAAAATGTTGGAAAAAAAAAAAAAAGTTTACATCACATCGTCTCCAAGGGTCCTCTACAACATTAGTTTCGGCACCCACCACCTATCTCTTATAGTTTCATGGGAACCCGTCAGCGTTACATCAGAATAACTACTTAAATTTCTCCAATATCTTTTTTGCAGGTTACTACACTCAGTTCTTTATAAATGTCGCACACTCGCCAACCTCGCTGCGCTCGGTTAGCTCCTGTAGCTCCACGGCCGAATTTTTGTATGAAAAAAAAAAACCTTTGGAAATTAAAAAAAAAAAGTTTACATCACCTCGTCTCCAAGGGTCCTCTACAACATTAGTTTCAGCACCCACTACCTATCTCTTATAGTTTCATGGGAACCCGTCAGCGTTACATCAGAATGACTACTTAAATTTCTTCAATATCTTTTTTGCAGGTTACTATACTCAGTTCTTCATAAATGTCGCACACTCGCCAACATCGCTGCGCTCGGTTAGCTCCTGTAGCTCCATGGCATAATTTTTGTATGAAGAATTAAAAAAAAAATTAAAATTAAAAAAAAAAAAATTGCGTCTCCTCGTCTCCAAGGGTCCTCTACAACATTAGTTTAAGCACTTCCTACCCATCTCTTATAGTTTCATGGGAACCCGTGAGTGTTACATCAGGATGACTACTTAAATTTCTGCAATGAATTTTTTGCAGGTCACTATACGCAGTTCTTCATAGATGTCACACACTCGCCAATCTCGCTTCGCTCGGTTAGCTCCTGTAGCTCCATGGCATAATTTTTGTATGAAAAAAAAAAAAAATGGAAATTAAAAAAAAAAAGTATACATGACCTCGTCTCCAAGGGTCTTATACAACATTTGTTTTAGCACTTTCTACCCATCTCTTATAGTTTCATGGGAACCCGTGAGCGTTACATCAGGATGACTGCTTAAATTTCTCCAATGACTTTTTTGCAGGTCATTATACACAGTTCTTCATAAATGTCGAACACTCGCCAACCTCGCTTCGCTCGGTTAGCTCCTGTGACTCCATAGCATATTTTTTGTATGAAAAAAACGTAAAATTTCGGAATTAAAAAAAAAAAAAAAAATTTTTGCTAATTGCCAAGGGTCCTCTACAAAAAAATGTTCTAGGGTTTTTTGATATCTTTTGTGGTTTCCGAGGAACCCATCACTTTACACCACCACGATGACTCAGCGACAAAAAAAAAATTTTGGGATACACAAAAGCAAGAATCTTTACTATATTGAAATTTCGCGACTTGCGGTCTTTCCGTTTGGCCACAGCAGTTTAATCAAATTTTTGTTCGAAAAAATGAAAAAAAAAATGGAATTTAAAAAAAAAAAAAAAAAAATTCCTCGTCGCCAAGGGTCCTCCATATGGTGGTGTTGAAATTTTTTTCCCATCTCTTTTGGTTCCCTGGGAACCCATCGGCGTTTCATCAGATTGACTACTTAAATGTCATCGATGACTCTTTTCGCGGTCAACATAGCGAAATCTTCGCAATTATCGCAAATCTGCAATCCTCGCTTGGCCAGTTTCGATTTTCGCGAAATTTGTATGAAAAAAAAAAAAAAACGCGGAATTTAAAAAAAAAAATGTGACGTCACCTCCTCTCCCAGGGTCCTTTATGACATTTGCTTGAGCACCCCCCGACTATCTCTTACGGTTCTCCGGGAACCCCTCACCGTTACATCAAAATGACGCTTCACCACCTATTCATGACCTTTGTTGTATTAATACTCTCGAAATCTTTACAAAAATCGTAATTTGGCAAGTTGCGCTCTTTTTGTTTGACCCCCACAGTTTTTCAAAAATTTCCATACAAAAAAACAAAAGAATTTTGGAATTTAAAAAAAAAAACATGACGTCTCCTCGTCTCCGAGGGTCCTCTACAAAGTTTGTTTGAACACCCCCCCCCTAACTATAACCGTTTCGCCGGAACCGTCACCGACTTTTTTCCCTGATGGAAAGTCTTGGTTTTCAGATTTTTCCCATAGGTTTGAGCACCATACCTATACGATCCGATCATCACCCAACCCCCAACTATTACAGTTTTGGCCCTGTATTTCTGTCAGTGAGTGGTAATTAGAGCTTTATATAATATAACTAGTTGTTTCGTACTGCACGGCCCACGAGTGGACCGTGGGGATTGTCGTGAGCGTGGTCTGCTTTGTGTCTGTTGTACTTAAAAAAAATCCCTATCGAAATCTCTAGTGAGATTGGTACCAAAATCGTTTGCTAAAAGTCAATGAAACAATCTAGTCAAAGTTATTAAAATACTCAAATTTAAATGTTTAAAATAAAATATGTTTGATCCTAAACCTCGATAACAAATTCCTGTCTAAATCATTATTGAATTTGGGATCAAAATCGTAAATTACCACTTGTTAAAATATTGCAATCGATAAGTCAATAAAAATCAAAAAATAGAGTGAGGATTGTCGTGAGCGTGGTCTGCTTTGTGTACTCGTAGATTGTACTTTAAATAAAATCCCTATCGATATTTATTTTAAATTGGGATCAAAATCGTTGGCTAAAACTCAATAAAAAAATCTAGTCAAAGTTATTAAAATACTAATATTTAAATGTTAATTATCTTAATTAAATGAGGGATCAAAATGGTAAATTACCACTTGATAAAATATTGCAATCGATAAGTCAATAAAAATCAAAAAGTAAAGTGAGGTTTGTCGTGAGCGTGGTCTGCTTTGTATACTCGTAGATTGTACTTTAAAAAAAATCCCTATCGATATTTATTTTTAAATTGGGATCAAAATCGTTAGCTAAAACTCAATAAAACAATCTAGTCAAAGTTATTAAAATACTAATATTTAAATGTTTAAAATAAAATGTGTTTGATCTTAAACCTCGATAATAAATCCCTGTCGAAATCTTAATTACATTTGGAATCAAATTCGTAAATTACAACTTGATAAAATATTTCAATGGAAAACTCATTAAAAATCAAAAACTACAGTGAGGATTGTCGTGAGCGTGGTCTGCTTTGTGTACTCATAGATTGTACTTTAAAAAAAAATCCTATATATATTGTTGTACTTTCGAAAAAATCCCTGTCGAAAATCAAAGTATCGATAAAATATCTCTATTAATATTTCTTAAAAGTTGTTACATGGGAACCCGTCAGCGTCATACCAGAATGACTACTTAAATTTTATAATTAACTTTATTGCAGGTCACTATACTCAGTTCCATGTAGCTCCATGGCATAATTTTTGTATGTTGAATTTAAAAAAATTGGAAATTAAAAAAAAAAGTTTACATCTCCTTGTCTCCAAGAGTCCTCTACAACATTAGTTTATGCACTTCCTACCCATCTGTTATAGTTTTATGGGAACCCGTGAGCGTTACATCAGGATGACTACTTAAATTTCTCCAATATCTTTTTTGCAGGTTACTATACTCAGTTCTTCATAAATGTCGCACATTTGCCAACCTCGCTTCGCTCGGTTAGCTCCTGTAGCTCCATGGCATAATTTTTATATGGAGAATTTTTAAAAAGTTGAAAATTAAAAAAAAAAGTTTACATCTCCTCGTCTCCAAGGGTCTTCTACAACATTAGTTTAAGCACTTCCTACCCATCTCTTATAGTTACATGGAAACCCGTGAGCGTTACATCAGGATGACTACTAAAATTTCTCCAATGAATTTTTTGCAGGTCACTATACTCATTTATTCATAAATGTCGCACACTCGCCAACCTCGCTTCGCTCGGTTAGCTCCTGTAGCTCCATGGCCTACTGTTTGTATGAAGAATTTAAAAAAAAATAGAAATTAAAAAAAAAAGTTTACGTCTCCTCGTCTCCAAGGGTCCTCTACAACATTAGTTTAAGCACTTCCTACCCATCTCTTATAGTTACATGGAAACCCGTGAGCGTTACATCAGGATGACTACTAAAATTTCTCCAATGAATTTTTTGCAGGTCACTATACTCATTTATTCATAAATGTCGCACACTCGCCAACCTCGCTTCGCTCGGTTAGCTCCTGTAGCTCCATGGCCTACTGTTTGTATGAAGAATTTAAAAAAAAATAGAAATTAAAAAAAAAAGTTTACGTCTCCTCGTCTCCAAGGGTCCTCTACAACATTAGTTTAAGCACTTCCTACCCATCTCTTATAGTTTCATGGGAACCCGTGAGCGTTACATCAGGATGACTGCTTAAATTTCTCCAATGACTTTTTTGCAGGTCATTATACACAGTTCTTCATAAATGTCGCACACTCGCCAACCTCGCTTCGCTCGGTTAGCTCCTGTGACTCCATAGCATATTTTTTGTATGAAAAAAACGTAAAATTTCGGAAATAAAAAAAAAAAAAAAAATTTTTGCTAATCGCCAAGAGTCCTCTACAACAAAATGTTCTAGAGTTTTTTGATATCTTTTGTGGTTTCCGAGGAACCCATCAACTTTACACCACCACGACTACTCACCGACATAAAAAAAATTTTGGGATACACAAAAGCAAGAATCTTTACTATATTGAAATTTTGCGACTTGCGGTCTTTCCGTTTGGCCACAGCAGTTTATTCAAATTTTTGTTCGAAAAAACGAAAAAAAAAATGGAATTTAAATAAAAAAAAAAAAAATTTCCTCGTCGCCAAGGGTCCTCCATATGATGGTGTTGAAATTTTTTTCCCATCTCTTTTGGTTCCCTGGGAACCTATCGGCGTTTCATGAGATTGACTACTTGAATGTCATTGATGACTCTTTTGGGGGTCAACAGACCCAAATCTTTACAATTATCGCAAATTTGCAATCCTCGCTTGGCCAGTTTCGATTTTCGCGAAATTTGTATGAAAAAAAAAAAAAAACGCGGAATTTAAAAAAAAAAATGTGACGTCACCCCCTCTCCCAGGGTCCTTTATGACATTTGCTTGAGCACCCCCCGACTACCTCTTACGGTTCTCCGGGAACCCCTCGACGTTACATCAAAATGACGCTTCAGCCCCCCTCGATGACCTTTGTCGTATTAACCAAGACGAAGTCTATACAAAATTTGCAATTTGGCAAGTTGTACTCTTTTCGTTTGACCCACAAAGTTTTTCAAAAATTTCCATACAAAAAAACAAAAGAATTTTGGAATTTAAAAAAAAAACTATGACGTCACCTCGTCTCCGAGGGTCCTCTACAAAGTTTGTTCGAACACCCCCCCTCCAACTATTACCGTTTCCCCGGAACCCTCACCGACTTTTTTCCCTGATGGAAAGTCTTGGTTTTCGGATTTTTCCCATTGGTTTGAGCACCATACCTATACGATCCGCAACTCACTTGACCCCCAACTATTACAGTTTTGGCCCTACATTTCTGTCAGTCAGTGAGTGGTAGCTTAGAGCTTTATATATATAAATAATATATATATATATATAACTATTCCATTTTCATTCCTTTATTTTACTTTAAACTCGAGCTGTTAGTGATGTCCTAATATATATATATATATACGATGACATTTATATGTTGTAAGATGACAGGGCCTCTTTACAGCCACGAATTTAAAATTAATTTAATGTTATTTGACAGTGTTGACACGGCCCCTTTACAGCCACGAATTTATTGATTTATACATTCTTAGGTTAGGATATAAGTAATTGTTTGTGGCAACAATGTATCATACCTTCACGGTCCACCCATAATTTGTGCTATTAATCTAGTAAATATTTGTAAATTGAAAAATCTATTTGACAATATCCAAGAGTTATAATGTGAAACATATGAAAAAAATTTAATTGAATCGAACTTATATTTTGCAGTGACCTTTAATTAGACAACCTTACGGGGGTGGATGTGACTGGGAACTGAACCCACGAGCAGCCGGCACCGGTTTCTTAACTTCCGACCTGTATGCATTATTAATGACAAGTGTGAAACCTCATCTGCATATGAACACGTTTGCCTAATTTTATTCAACTATTTCGCAGAGAAACTTGAGGCAGTTAATACGTATATAGGTAGACATTAAATTTACAAAATAATCTACTAATTTAAGTTGTATTATAGACGGTAGCCACCAGGCTCGGTTGTAAGAAAGGACGAGATTCGAACCCAATGCCCAATGAGACATACACTTTTCTTACGTACACCTACTAATATATGAGAGAGTAATCTGGTAAGGTGGGGAAAAGCTACGGAAAAGAACTGTACATTGTGTGGTGCTGCCATAGGAACTGCTAGACACACACTTGTAGGGTGCGTTACTCTTCTAGAAAAGGGCTATTACTCACGCCGACATGACAAAGTCCTTGGTGTTATCTGTGAAGCAGTAAGTCTGTCCATTGATTAGCAAGAGCCAGAACGGGAGTGACTACAAATAAAAAATTTATCACATTTGTAAGTACGAAAACTCATTGCAAGCTCACCTCGATCCGATAAAATTGAGGAAAACCATCAAATATATATGATATTTATTGCTCAATGATTTCCCCTCTGTCCAGGATGGCCTTACCTCATATAACTAACGCCTTTATACAATACAAGATTTCTACCACTATGCCACCTTGACGTGTTGAATGGTCGTTGTCTGATAAGATGATGGCAGCAGTGTCGACTTTCTCCTTCGAAACAAAACCCTTTTATTGTTTACAACAATTATCAAGTCACGAAAATACGTAACTGTGGGTCTACTCACAACTTACGACGCATTGTAACACAAGTTATATCTTACATCCATATTCTAAGATGTCTCCCCAACGGCTCCTCCCTTTAACTATCCCTTCCAGCTGTCAAACGGATGGTCCACTTGGCGGTTTATAATTTTTTTTTCTGACTTCTGGAATGAGGTGCTAAAACGTATAAGCGGCTGGTTATTGCTGTATGTGACAAGAGGGCTGGCAGTTTGGCATAAATGTGCAGTGGGGGAATGCTGCAGTGTTTCTGGCACTTCGACATGATCAACTCATTATTTTAAATTAATATTTTTTTTTATAGTTTTACATATTTTTATTTTAACTGCCTCCGTGGTCTAGCGGTTAAGTCCGTGGATTTCGACTCAGAGGTACCGGGTTCGATTTCTGATCGGGACAGAATAATATTTATTTAGTTAAATAATATTTAATTTGTTTGATATTTCTCGAGTTTAGTACGATAGAGACATTTATTTATTTATTAGATCTCCAACAAGATGTGCACCAATTCATTACAACATAATAAGAATAATATGGGGCTAAGTGCCACCTTCATTACAGCATATAAATTAGAGTAATAGAAACAATTTTAATTTAAATAAGATTAGGTTCAATTGTTAAAAAAATCTATATAAATCAATAACATTTTATAAAGTGATAATTCTATATAAAGATAACAATACTTGAAACTATAATTAAAACTAATATTTTAAATTAAAATAAAAAAATAAATGAATAAAAATAAAAAATACAATGAATAATTACATAATAAAATACCTTAACAAATAATAACTTACCGATACAGTTGCTTTATTGAAGTAATATACAAACAGTATAAAATAATTACAATATAAATTAAAACTACTTAAAAGTAAAAATTAAAATAAATATAAACTAAACCTAATAAAAAATAAACTATAAGTAAAAAATGTCCTCTAGAGACGACCCTTCAGTGATAGTCCCCAGAAGACTGGCAACATTTCCCCTCTGTATAGCTAAGCTAATACGTTGGCAGAAATAATTGCCAGCCTTCCTGTCTCCAGACTTTTCCGTTAGCCGTTTGGACAACTCCTTGGCCAGACGCTTGGCTGAGTGTCCCCATGGGCCCATCGTCTCGACCCCAAACGGCGCAAATTCGTAACCTGTACTGAGGTTGGCGTATTTGCGCAGCTTGAGGTTCTCAGCAGAAACCGCCGCACTTCCCGCGCTTGACGAGGTCGCCTGGATGTGTGATGGGGCTAATGTGTCTACACATGTAACTAATAACTAAAATAATGTGTCTACACATGTAAATAATAACTAAAATAGTAATTATTGACCAAAACTGCTGACCTCTATTTGTTGACATCGACGAGCTTGCCACTTGTCATGATTGGCCTAAAGTAAAGTTGGGTAAATGTGAATCCGCTTCTTTATAAGCGTGGTTTCTGACCGCCCCACAAGGGAAACGGTCGTGATGATGATACTATTTTTAATTTAGATTATAATTTATTTTTTAATAAATTTTTGTGTATGAGATATATACGAGTACAGATATGACAAATTATATTATTTATTGTTTTGGAAGTCAACGGTTGTTCTTTATTCGTACGTGAGGGCTAGACCCCCGAAATAGAACTTTTGAGTAACTAACGCGTAATAGCTAATTGATGTTGTAACTTTGATTTTCTTGGTTTTGTTTTTGATTTTCGTGATCTTTTGGATGATATAATTGGGACGGAACGACCGGGCAAATACTTAACTAATATCGCACGAGGTATTGCGAGTAACCAAAGAGTTGATACAATGGGTGCTTTAGGCTCATGTGTTTTCCAGTACAATATTAAAAAAACAAAAACAGATTTAAGGTATATTTCCTTTCTTCTATTTATTTTGCCAATTACATACACTACACACTTTCATTCACACACCTGATGTGTTTAGGGTAACAGTTATTCATTATTTTTTAAAATATTTTTAGACATAAACTATTTCTGTTGTTATTAAATTTAATATAAATGTTTGAAATTAAGTTATAAATTACAGTAATTTTTAGTCAGATTATATTTTTTATTTATAAATTCTTTATTGCACTTAAAAACTTAACAGTTGAGTACAAGGGCGAACTTAATGCCTCTCGGCATTTTATACTAGCTAACCTTAGGGAGTGTGGTAGACGATTGCGAGTGCATTAGAAATAAAAACAAATAATTCAACATACATAACAATAATTTACATACTAATACACAAATACCTATAAAAATATATAATAATAATATATACATTTAACTAAATTAATGTAAGAAATACATAACAAAATGAAGGAAAAAACTACGTATTATTTATGTAAAATCATATCACGATCAAATAAATAAAACACTGACTGAAGGTGCATTAAAAAGTCTTCGTAACCAAAGGGCATGTATGAAGAGGTTAATGAATGTCGACGAAGCGAAAGAAGTATGTCGTGATCGTCTCAAATGGCGCTCAATTGTCTCTGCCTACCCCGCAAGGGATCTGGCGTGAATATATGTATGTATGTATGCATAAACAATAAATTCCTTTTATTTCGTTTGGCATGTAAATAATAATAATATGTTTATTTGAGAAGTACACTGGTAATACAAAATAAAAATTTATAAAAATTGATACAAAATAGGTCCTCTATAGACAGGAGTAAGGTTTGCATCATTCAACATTTAGCCGTAAGACCCAGCTTACTATATGGTCTTTCGATCGTCTCTGTTGATTTCAAAGTTAAACACCCAGTGTACCTACTAAGGATTGGACTTTAGTTAACGTCCCAGCCACTGCACCAAAGTGATGTGTCACAGCGGTCGGCGGGTGTGCTGATTGTCAATTCAAATAAAGGTATGTAATTGCTTTGTAAATTTTATTGCTGTGATTAAATTTTCTTAATATATAAATGAATAAAACAATTCCTAAATATTCGACAGTAGAAAATAATAATAAGGCACCACTTACTGGTTCTGAAATAATTGGGTCTAAGACGGCAGTTCGCTAAAGTGAGAGAGAGAAGCAAATAACAATAGTGGATGGGAAGTGTAGTAGGTTATTGTACTTGCCTGATATTTAATCGCTACATTATGTCGTTGCCTCAAACGAAGCGCGACAGTTCTAAATTTAATGTTTTAGTTACCAAATGTAATTTACAAATATACTGTCCAGCTGATATGATGATGACATCCGAGAAGACAGGTTCCGCCAATTGACAACTTTCTCTGACGCATGGGAAGAGCGAAAGTTTCAAATATTTGGGGATTACGTAACGCGCCATATTGGGACATTATGGTACTAAAGTGGCCGATAATAATAGGCCTGTTGTTGGCCACATTCGATCACAGGGTTGCCAGACGTTCGGTTTAAATCCTAGCCAAATTTTGGGAGCAATAAATTGACACCATTTCCTGCCAATATACTAAGGCTGCCTTCGGTTTATAGCAATCTTTAAGATTGATCTTGTGCAAAATGATAATAAAGCTCGTTGACGAGCGATGTGACTACTTTTTGACAAGTAACAAACAAATGTCAAATTAACGTTGTTTGGTTTGTCCGCTGGTGAATTATACGATTTATCACCAATTAGAGTAATTCTTACTGTGTTTTAGTATGCTTTAGAACTTTTTCGTTCATGGTTTATTATACCATGGTACCCAACACACATGCTAATATAATGTTCTTTGGATTTATTACATGAAATAGTTTTAATTACCTTTTTCAATAATTTGAACAATTATAATTGCTTGTACCTTCTTATGTAAACACGCCATGTTTATGACATATGTCAAAAAGTAACCAATAACCCACTTTCAACACGGTGCTATTAATGCAAAAATGTAAAGTTAACAACTCCAGTTTGGTAACAAAACATTTTTTAAGAAACGAATGAATTTTGTAAAAAAAAAGCAGCTATTTCATAGCTTGGACATTGCTTTAAAAAACACTATAAAATAGTATCATCATCACGACCGTTTCCCTTTCGGGGTGGTCAGAAACCACACTTATAAAAGCAGATTCACATTTAGCCAACTTTACTATAGGCTAATATAAGTGGCAATCTCGTCGATGTCTCCAGCGTACCAAACTCGGGAAATATCAGAAATATATAAAATATTAACTTATGTATTTTATTTATTTAAATTGATAAATATTATTGTGTCCCTACCAGGAATGGAACCCCGTACGTCTGAGTCTAAATTCACGGACTTAACCGCTAGACCACGGAAACAAATAATATTATTGATTGACTAAACTACTTAATTTTTTAATTTCATTCTTTGAATCTTGTGGATTCATAAATTTATTAAATAATATTTTACGAATTAATTTGCCAAATGAAATATCTTTGCATTATTGTTGGCGAGCTTTACGCAACAACTTTCTACGAGTGCAAACAATTTAATTATGGTATTATGATATCAAACAATAGACTTCAATCTCGCCTCGGGCTACCACCTGTCACTTACTTCCACCTGAATTCCGGACAACGAGGCTATCACGTATCTATTCCTATAGGTTTCAAGGAACATTACTGCTAAATTTCATCAAATCACTGCAGTAATATAGACGTGAAATAAATAAAAAATAGACATATATACATGAGGAATGCTCTGAAGATCTCTATAACCTTATCACTTCCTCTTTATTCCGCAACCGAACCACACGCACAGGCACCCACATACCGGTCTACCATGTAGAATGCAATCCTCTTAGCTGTGTTTCTACTTTCTTAAAACCTGGAGACCATCAAGCGAAGTGTGAAAAAGCATCTAGTCAAGCCGTTATAGTGTTGGGGACTGATGTCAGTCATAAGTGCCTGATTCCATTTGCTAAAATTCATAGACCTCGCGCGCTACTAACCCACTAAGATGGGCCGCATGGTCACATGTAGTGAGTATAAAAATAATTAAGCAGACAGACAAAGCTTCTTCCAATAATATTAGTATCGATGGAGTTTGGACCAGAAATTCATTATTTTTTTGGTTAACGATTTATTTACGTTGCTTTTTGCCTAAATTATCCAAATAATATGATCTCACAGAAGAAACGATCAGGAACGGGAAGAATCAGCTTGAAAGTTGGTGCGAGAGGAGTTCCAGCAACATCTTTGCAACACTAACTGAAAGAATTGGGCCTAATCAGGTCTGCAGGAGATACATTTATGGAAAGAGCTTCCAAGACGGCATTAACGGAATCATACAGTATTTGGTTGGGTAGGAAGAGAAGCAGAATGGTGGATAGTGAGCGTCTTGTTGCACAATTAAGTAAAGAAGGAGGCCTCCTCCTCAACCCAGCCTATTGTCGGTCGCAAGCCCGAGACACCATTCTTCACATCTCTTATCCACACACGATAGTCCGGCAGGAATGCTTAGAACTTTTTCTTCTTCTCTAAATATCTCTCTAAGCATAAGGCAAGTGACCAGATCTCTAATAAAAAAAATGGTCTATTCACACTTCCTATCACAACAAAATAAGTATGTTATCTATGTACATATGTCTATGTAGTTACTATAATTTATTTATTAGAATTTAGTATATTGTTATCATTGATATATAATATTTAGTGTACTCGTATGTAATAATATGTATGGGTATATATATATATATAATGTGTGTTAGTGTATAATAATATAGTTAAACCGTAGAATTTAATACAATTTTGCATCTACCTTTCAATAAAATACCTTATAGGCATTATAAGCCCGGCTTTGTCTTTGTGCAATAAAGATTTTAATAAATAAATACATTTCTTATGGTACAACATATAAATAAGTAGCCAACAAAATTGAAACTATTAATTGGTTTTATGTATCTAAACTTAAGTTTATTCCCCAACACGTCGTGGTTTCTTCAGATAGATAGAAGACGAGGATATGAATGGAATCGTAGTTTCTATAGGTAATCTTTTGAATGGCTCTTTATTGCGAGTGAAAGTTACTTATAAGAATATTTGCCGGTTATTTCTTATTATAGACATTATTTACGGTATATCTCTACCGTGTATAACATGCTGAATTATTTTGCTAATAAATTTGTCAGATCCTTGAGAGATATTACAATACGGTTACAAAAACAATAGGTTAAAAAAGAAATGGAAATGCGCCATTAAGTCCGTAGATTTAGACGCGGAGGTACCGCTTTCGATTCCTTTCGGGGCACAATAATTTACCAATTTTGTGGTATTTCTCTAGTTTGATACGCTAGAGATATCGACGAGCTTGCCACTTGTCACGATGGGATAGTAAAAGCTTGTTTAAAAGCGTGGTCTCTGATCGCCCCGTAACATCAGCAGTCAGTGTGTTACCCTATTCCTATAACCTGAAGTCCTTCAAGCGAGATTAGATAGTGGTAGAGACTGATGCCGGTCGTTAGTGGTTGGCGTCAGTTGCTCCCATTTTTGGACCTCGAGTGCGATGCGATGTCACATGTCATGTTCAGTATAAATATTCAATAATTTTTTTTTTATTTTTTTTTATTGTGACTAGTGTGAATCCAAATTTTTTTTTTATTATTATTAAAACCACGCTTTAAAGAAGCGGATTCACAGTCAGCCAACTTTACTGCCGACCAATCATAACAAGTGGCAAGCTTATCGATGTCTATAACGTACCAGACTCGAGAAATATCAAGAGTAATGGAGCTACAGGGCTAATTAAAAATCTTATGTCAACTGTTATGAAACTAAAGACACATTTAAATCATCATTTAGGCAAAGGAAAGTGTCTGAATAGCTTCGCATTAAAAAATTAGTCGGCACAGATGTGTCTGATTCCAGTTGCCAACATTCCTGTAAGCGAGGCTAGTAGTATGAAAAAAGGTTTTTTATACTAGGAAGGATGTTACATTGCATATTATCATAAAAAAAATGATCATATAAAAAGTTAAAAGTTATTAAAAAGCTCGTTTCAAAAATATAATGTTACTTATTATAATTTTATTTAATTAATATTTTAATAATATAATAGCCATACCTTATTAATTTATCGATGTTCAGTCAATTAACGATGCAACACAGCTTTTTCAAAAAAGTTCAACTAAACTTAAAAATCACCAAAATAATTCAACAGTTCGTTGATCGAATCACATTTTCTCGATTGGAAAAATGTTTCATCTTAACACTTGACTTTGGCCTGACTTTCGGCCGGTGGTGTCGAGGCGCGGCTAAAGACTGGAGACTTTCCAAGTCAGTGCTACTCCCACTGCCGTTTGCTGCACCATACTATTTTACAGGGACGGATTCCGAGAGTCCTATTAACCATAGATTGTATCTTTCAAGAACGTTCCTATGACAGCTGTTAAGTAATCTTTTTTATGTAAAACATTTAATTTCAAATAAACGCTAATATAAATTAATAAATGTAATTACAAATATACTTAAAAGCGTTGTTAAGCTAAACATCCCTCTCGCTCACACACTCCAACATACTTAAAACAAAAACAAGTCTGATTGTACTTTTGAGAAATGTAGTCTATTAACTTTCTAGAAAATATCTTAGGGACATTTTAGATATATATTAATCATATATACATATGTGTTAGTAAAATAGAGGAAAGTCGTTACAAATATCTTTCTATTTTTCTTTGTCTTATATTAGGTAACAGTAATTTTATTTCCTAGAAAGTTGATAGACTAATATGCCTTAGTAAGTAATATTAATACGAAATTACACTTGCCAGTTTAAAAAAATGTTTTAACGTAAGATAATGAGATTTGTAATATTGTAAGGACAATCCTTACAAAAAACAACTATTAGTAATATTTTAATCAGAAAATTAAACAGTTTTCTTGCCTAAAAAATAATGAATATTACGTAAGCATATGCTAGAGAAAATTCGAGAACGCTTACTAGATCTTAGTCTAGCCGAAAACGTAAAATTACTACACTAGATTCTTCAATTTGCACATCGCTAAATGACCGAGTGTGGTAATTTTGAACTGTGTGAAGGTAGGTCGTGCACTTGCACACACTCGCAAAAAATTGCACTATTGAGCTCTTAATTAACGTAAGGGGTCAGTAAGTTTAGATAAAGTATTAATTTAAAATATTAATATTATAAAAAAAAATAAAAAAATTTTACTAAATGATTTGAGTGAAAGTGTAATGACTAATGTTAATGTCTTAACTAATTAATCAATCGTGTCTTCATCGTTGAGTCAGCGTCTCACAATAAACGACATGTATTACCAAAAAAAAACTAAATATTGTTTTATTTTTTTATATCTGTAGATATTATTACTATGGTAAGTACAAGTGCTAAAATAAAACTACAGAACTGGTTAACTTCAGAAATTTAATAATATAATAAAATATCGCGAAAATCGACATTTATTATTTAAAGAAAAAGTATATATAATAAATAATTGAAAGATCACTTGCGATGCTTTCTTAATTAACATTCTGAGAATAGGTAGTTTAAAAAAATATAATTGAAATTTATTGTTTAAAACTACTTGATTATTTTTCCAGAAATATGTTCTGGAATACTTATCTTTAGCAGTCCACCGCTAGTCTAGGACTCAGTATTCTAGGGGCTGTAATGATTAACAATAATTAAAGTGTCATCACGACCGTATATATCTTGCGGAGTGGTCAGAAACCACGTTTTTTTTTAAGGTAAAAGATTCACTTTTTGCCAATTTTACTCTAGGCTCAATATAGAAAAATCAGATTTAAATAAGGAAAAATATATAATTAAGAAATTGCAATTCGTGTCTGTATTAGAGATGTTAGAGAGATGTTAATCCGCGTCAAGAAAAGGATGCGACTCATTGTCATTTTTTAGAACCGGTCTATATCAATGAGATTTATCATCATTGGTCTATATATAATTTCGTTTTAGCGACACAGTGGCCCTAAAATGCATATTATTGGTCTATATATAATTTCGTTTTAGCGACACAGTGGCCCTAAAATGCATATTTCACGCTAAATTAGTCACACACTAAGTAAAACTAACATAGGGTATGATCATCAAATTCATGGCCGCTCAGCGTACTATTAAGAACTATGCTTGGTACTTACTATGGAAAACTCTGATGGATAAAAGTCAACTGGCGAAAGTTGGATGAAGGTTGCAAAAGATCGCGTGTAGTGGCGAGCGTTGGAGGATGCCTACATCCAGCAGTGGAGAGACTGATGACAAAGTGAATGGGAGGGAAAATTCAAGAATAGAAGCTATAATTATTTCTACATACCCTCGCCAACCCATCTGGCCAGCGTGGCAAGTTTGAAAGGCCCATCTTTATCAGTAAAGATCCGGGACTCGGTGTGCCAGGGCTCTGGTGAAGTCATCATTTTAGTGATAGTATTATCATTGATACCTTAAAGAAATAACTAACAATTTATCAACAGAAATTATGAAAATGTCGTCAGCCTTATTTCACATATCTGGATGTGTAGATACTGGAATCGATTCCTGGTCATCTAAACAAAAAAAAAACAATAACTTGTAACTTTTCATAAGTTTGGTTCGCTAGACATCGACGAGCATGCCACTTGGCATGATGGGCCTATAAAGTTGTATAAATATGAATTGGTTTATAACAATAGCATGGTTTTAAAGCCTTCACGGTTTCAGGCCGGTCGTTTGTATAAAGGTCAAAGTCGCGGCTTCTTTTTTATAATTCAAAGCTTGTAGCATTAAGATTACAGATTTGATATGGTTTTTATGTGTCTTTGTTTTTTACAGTCATGCAGCAGCAGGTGGTGTCGGGTTCGATTTCCGGGCGGGACTTTATCGTTGGTAAAACAATATTTATTATTGTCGGCTTAAATAAACTATTCATAAACTTACTGCTCGTCTAAAAATCCGCCTGTATGAAGGGTCACCTTTCCAACGTAATATTTGAGGATCGAACAAACATATCGATTCTAATTCAACTAAAAAAATCCACTTTATGTCTTCGTAGGATACTCCATACTTTATACACATTGCCAGAAAGAAGATAACCTAGAAAAACTCTTAGTTACTGACAATGAAAAAGACCAAGAGACCAAAGTGCAGTGCGGTAGTCCGACCAAGCCGCTCCACTAGGAATTTATCTAAAGGTATTCACGACCCTCAGTATGAAGGAAGGGGAATATTTGAGGAGCCTCTGATTTGATCTGTAGGTAAGGAAGGATAAGGTCAAATACTATATAATAATAACAACAGAACATCAATAAATGATTTTAAAGTTCTTGAAGTGCCATCCCCTATCGGAGGTCGGCTATCTTTATGGCGATTTTAATTGTATTGGTCCAGAACAAGGATCAGGTGCTTATCCCGAATCATTCCCTGAGGTTCATCAGCCAGGACGTGCGTCTTCTTCTCGTTATATTAATTAAACAAATCATTTTTTTAATGAAAACATATAAGTAAAACTAAACAATACGATAATTGTGAAGGGAAAAGGGAAATAAATAAATCATTGGACATGTACCTATAATAATATTACTATTAATTTAATTTAATTTTGACAAAATATTATTTTGATTTTTGACATTAATTAGCTACTGACAATTACTTTTTTTTCTTTTTCTTTATATAATAAATTCTCATAACGAAACAAATGTATGCTTAAGTGTATATTCAATGCATTGCACTGATAAATTGTGATTTGTTTCAAGACCACCTCCTAACCTTACCATTGGAGAATACCTTTATGGTATTAAGCTCGCCTATGTACATGTTTTTATATTTTATATTTTGTGTGCAATAAAGAATTTTATTATTATTATTACCATTGGTATGGTTGTAAAAATAGCAAGCTGTATGCTCAAATTTTTGAGATGAAGTCCAGATCTTAGTTAGTTGTTTGTATCTGTTTATATTTTGGTATGACTGCATCTTGTTATGAGCATCTAATAAATAAATAAATAATTGTGAATAATTATTAAAAGAGAAAATAGAATAATATTAACATTTACTTATGTCTAAAATGTGATAAAGTTCTAGATTTGGGAATTGGGGAATATTGAATAAAGGCGAGCGGAGGTGGTTCAGTTGGAAGAACGCTTCCCTAAAATCAAAAATGGTCGGTACCTGCCAATTAAAACACACTTTTCTTACGTACAATTGTCATATATTCATTGTCATCACCACCGTCTTCGTACCTGGAGTCGTTCAAGCGAAGTGTGTAACAGCATCTTGTTAGGCCGGCATAGTGGTAGAGACTGATGTCAGTCGTCAGTGGCTGACGCCAGTTGCTTCCATTCCTCGCGTACCGCTGACCACCAGGTGAGCGTAATGTCACTCGGTGTAATCGGTAATTTAAAAAAAGTGTCCGGCCACTACTGGCCAGTCCCAACTGGTACATGTGTGATAAGATACATGTTCACATGTAACGTCTACTTTCTTCCGTCGTGTTGTGTAACCTTACTTACACCTTTCGACCGGTTCTTCCACACAATTTATTTCCCAAATAATAACTTTTAAGGTTATTTACTGAGTTCGATATGTGACGACAAAGAACAGTGCGATTGCTGCTGTGGATCACCAATACCTACCGGCCGTAAGACGCGTAGCCAAGCGGATTCGATTTCTGATCGCAACCACATTGTTACTGTTACGCCAGAGTAATTTTTTTTTCTTATCATTTAAAATTATTTTGTCTTCTTTAGGAAAAGTTTCCCAGAATTCTTGTCGAACAAGGACAATTAAAACTTAGTATACACTTGTAACTTTATCCTATTTTATATTTAAACTGGATAGTTTACATATTACGTGAGTAAACATATAATATTACCTACACACAGTACACACCCACTGGTACTGCGGAATCACTTTATGTAAACAAGTACACTACCTACATATTAATCAGTCAAGAATCAATCAATCAGAATTGAAAAATCAAACACAGTCCCCAGGCAATTTTAGCTTGAAAATAAATGTACAAATAATCTGAATAATATACATTATGGTAATATGAAATGGTTCTGAAATCTTTCTTGATTGTTTCCCTAGCGCTTTAAAAAAAATCATTTATTATTACGACCACCGCTCGAATATCACTTGGATTATATCAGATTTAGTTTTTATCTCAAGAACTTATATTCTTTATAATCGTTGCTCTCCGCAGGCAGGTAGGTAGATTTTTTCACTTCCATAATCTATAATATTTCAAAAAAACAGACGGTAGTGTCGTCCAGGCCCAGATTTCTAGTAGTCCCGGGTTGGGGGACATTCCCCCGTTATCCCCGTCAGTATCTCAGTAATTCATACAACTTTGGTGCTGAACGCCGCGCTGCTAACTATACAAGATTTAAAATTAATGAACAGACACACAGTGGAGTCGTCCAGGCCCGGATGGCCAATGGGCCTGGATTGGGGATGGGGATTTTCCTTCGCTTTCCCCGGCAATATCTCAGCCCGCCCCGGTAATTCATGCGCTTTTAGTGCTGGTCGTCGTTACTAGTATAACCCGTGTGGCTCACGTCTAGTCAGGCCAGCGACAAACTCCCAATTAATGACAGACAGACAGAGTGTGGTCGTCCAGGCCCGGATGGCTAATGGGCCTGGGTTGGGGATGATTCCCCCGTTTACCACCCGCGCGCTGGTAATTCATGCACTTTTGGTGCAGACAGACAGACAGTGGGGTCGTCCAGGCCCGGATGGCTAATGGGCCTGGGTTGGGGATGGGGACATTCCCCCGTTTTCCCCGGCAGGATCTCAGCGGGGTTAATTCATGCACGTTTGGTGCTGGGCGCTGTTACTGGTATAAAAGCGCCCGTGTGGCTCACGAACCCAGGGGGTCTAGGTTCGACTACTTCAGCTCTCCTCCAAGAGCACTTCTCTAGGAAGCGGTCTCCCGTTGGTGGGCCGAGCGCAAGACGGAGCGATATTCTGAAGATGCTTGAAGTGTCCGTTGTCGGCCCGATAGAACATACGTCTAGTCAGGCCGACGACAAATTCCTCAATAGTAGGCATCTCCAGATCTCGAGCTATGACGGAATTACGCACGAACCATGGCGCTCGGGAGACCAGTCTGAGCGATATGTTCTGCTGACTTTGGATCTTTTCCCTATTAGTCTTGGCCAGAAGGTGGTGCCAGGCTGGCGCAGCATACGTGAGTCGGGAACGGATGAACATCTTGTAGATCCGGACCTTCAAACTGAGCGGCAAGCTGGAATTCATAACAGGGCGTAACATGGCTCGGGCCGCCTTCGCCTGATTGACGGCGTGGCAGGCCATTTCACCCATTGTTAACGTCCTGTTAATGATGCAGCCCAGGTATTTGACGGTCGGAGTCCACTCGATGTTCTGTCCTCGAAGCTGCAGTGGTGGAGGCAGTCGGCATCTGGATGTCATCAATGCACTTTTGGTGCATATTAAACAAAAATCGGTTTCACGCCATCTATTGGGAAGAAGTAGAACTTAATTTATAACTCGTGCATCAAATAGTGACAACTACAATCAATAGATGGCTCTACTCGTATTTATGTACTATGGTTCCATTTAAACTTAACAGATGGCGCCACGCGTTATTTCTTTTTATAATAAATAGTTTCAATTGTGTTCAACAGATGGCACCACGCGTTTTTTATTTTATGATAATTAGTTCTAATTATGTTTAATAGATGGAGCCACACGTATTTTTGAGTTTAAATAATTCATAATTTTGCCACGGGCTCCTCGGGCTGTGTGATAACGCAGCATCCGACAAAAACCTAATAACAGGATTTTGAGCTCTAATCAAAGGGCCGGTAACTGAATCCTTAATTTGGTCCCTTACCTGAATACATTCAATTAGTATAGGAACGAGTCTATTTAAGTGAGCAAATGCCACTAAGGAAGACTTCAGTTACCGGCCCTAAGGTTACAGCTATCATATTTGTCACAATTTAGTACATTGCAACTCAGTTGCCTTATTGTACTAGTATACGATAAGTTAACATCTCTTAAATGTTGTGTTAATGTCCCTTGGTAGGTACATTGTGTGACGGTCGAGGGGCACCGACCTCCGCGACACGGGATCTCCATTAGACGAATCTCTGTTGCACATGGCCACAACAATGTCACAAAACTACACGGTGTGGAAAAGTGGTAGGTTATACCACCATTTGTAGACGAAAACGTCAATGTTCATCGTAATCGCAGATGACCATTTACTAGATCAGTAGTCAAAATATCTTTCTAATGGACACTTAATAATATAATATCAAGTTGATATTCGCCACCCTCATCTTTCCTTCAGTGACCCTTTTTAGGTCATCCGTCCATCTGTCCAGAACACGCCTACTCCAACGTGATGAACGTTTGCGATAGACGTGTCCGGCTCATTGCTATTTCAGATTGCTAATTTTTGAAAGCTATGTTTCGGACTTTATTGGTCAGTAAAATTCGACACCATAGTCCTCTTTATAGAGACCTTAAACTTGTGGACAAGTCCCACTGTCAGTAACCACGTCTATGGTCAAACCAGACCTCAATACTAGAAGAACGCATTGGTTACCAAATTGGTATGGGTATACAATTTTGTTATCAATGTAACCTCGGATATGCTGGGCCTAATCTCGTGCATTTCTAACAATTAAATGAAAGTTAGAAGCCACTCTGAGATCGGTAATAATGAGACCTCAGCGTCTCCTCTACCCTCATCTCGAAAGCTGTTTCCATAGATGCACTGACGGATGATGCAAGGATTTGCTGAAATTATTCCCGCACCAAGTTTTATTGAGAGGGGAAATGCTGCCAGTGTATTGGTGACCCGGTACATCTGCGTCTAAATCCACGGACTTATCAGCTAGACCCCAGAGGCTGAGTAAATAATCTGACTGCGATGGTTCATTGTTACTTAACATTTTAGATATTGTCAGTTTTCTTTATTTACGGTGTAACTTTTCTAAAAGGTGGTTTTTTGTAAACCAAACTTTAACATTAAATAAAATAAAGTTAATCAAGTTGCGGTCCAGCTCATCACCTCTGAACTTGTTATTTGTAATGTCCTTATTGAGCTCGGTAGCACCAACAATCACTAACCATTAGTTAACGCCAACGGAACTTTTATTATAAAACCCGCGCGTATGTTAGCCCGTTGCCGCCGCTCCCACACAAGCGTTGGTCCCGCTACCGCAACGAGTGCTATCGCGGGTGAAACCGCTCCATGAGTTGTTAACCCAAGTTAAACAGTTATAGTGCTACCTGCCCCTTAGGGTTGCCCCCAACTATAAGTCAGGGGTGCCCCGACCCGATGATATAATATTAATGATGTTTTAACCAAAAACCTTGATTTATAAGAGAGGGTGCATCCCCCTTTGTTTTATTACTAATAAGGTATTTGGCCACCCTTAAAATATAAATCGGGCGTGAATGTAGCCAGTTTTGCGGCCCATTGAGGATTTTTTTTATTACTTATTCATGAGATACTTTTATTGCGATTTTGAATATCATTATTGGGGCTGATATTGTTATTTTTATTATCTGCTAGAAGGTTACCTTTCGTTTAACTTGTATTTGAAGAAATTGGGCCCTCTTTGAAGCTATGACTGTTGAATGATCGTGGACCCATGGGTCTAGATGACGACTAACTAATATTAGCCACAGTTGTGTTGACCCTCGATTTTAAGAGAAGGCGTCTGTTACAGACTCTGCTCAGAATTTTTTATCCTACTTTTGCTAAAAAGAATATTATTTTGAGCTACGATTTTTTAAACGACCTGGTATTGCTCTTGCTTATATACCAGTGGTTTGGTGTTGAAACAAACGAAAACCAAGACCAAGGTTGGGCAACACTACTTGGATGTGGAATGTTTTTCCGTTGCGTGTGACCACTGGCCACTCTTGAAGTAAAGGTTTGAAGGTACCGCCTATAAAGGTATTTCGACATAATAGTGCAGTGTGTGATATCTAGGTTAGAATAGTGATGTACACACGATATATCGATAAAACAATATTATACAAGAAAATTACAAGAATGACAGCAGTCGATATCAAATAAATTACAAGAATGACAGCAGTCAATATCAAATACATTATGCAATAAAAAAGAGTGTTGTGATAAATATGATGACACAAACTAAACTGATCAAAATCAAAGTAAAAAAATAAGAACGTTTTATTAATCTCGGAAGCCAAATTATATTTCTGCGTTATATGAATACTTAATTTATATATGTTAAATTTAATTTATTTGTGATATTTGTAGAGTTTGGTACGCTAGAGACATCGACGAGCTTGCCACTTGTCATGATTGGTCTATAGTAAAGTTGGCTAAATGTGAATCCACTTATTTATAAGCGTGGTTTCTGACCACCCCGAAAGGGAAACGGTCGTGATGATACTTTACTATGATGAATTCCTTCACCGAACGGATCCTGCCATAGTTAATTATTATCATCATCAGCCTGTGTCTCTCCACTGCTGGATATAGGCCTCCCCCAAAGCTCGCGACTTTACACGATTCCTGCCACCCTCATCCAGCTACCAGCAGCGATCTTCTTTAGGTCATCCGTTCATCTGGCGAGTGGTCATCCCACTCTGCGTCTTCCCGTAAGTGGTCTCCACTTCACAACTCGTATACTCCATCGTTCATCGGTTCTACGACAGACGTGTCCGGCCCATTGCCAATTCACTAATTTAAAGGCTATATCGGTACTTTGGTTCTCTGACGGATTTTGATTTTATCCATCAGATAAATACCGAGCAAAAAAGCCGACTTTAAATTTACAGGCCCACTGTCAATATCCACGTTTCTGCTCCGTACAACAGTACTGAAAGAACGCACTAGTAGAAAACTTTCGTCGTCAAACAATGGCATATGTTTGATAAGAAAATGTGGCACTACTTCCCGAATGCCGATTATCCTAGCTGAATGCGTCTGTCGGCTTCTTTGCTGAAGTTCGCAACGCCTAATTCACACACAGTGTATCCAAGGTACTTTTGCACAACTTCGAAAGTTACCCACGCAAATTGATCTCAGTACGACATAGTCGTTATACATGACTTTTGTCTTGTTTAAGTTCATTCCGAGACCAACTTGATGGGACGTCACGTTTAAGCCGTTTAGTATTCTGTTAATATTTAGTAATTTTGATGTACGAGTAAGCTCGGTTATGCTCGGCTAAGATTACACATTTTAAAAGATAACTGTCAGTCAGTCTAAGTTTGCAGTACGTTCAACCTTTACAAAACTATATTTAAAAAAAGTTTTAATAATGTTTATTAATAAGTTTTATATTATTGTTACAGAATATCGAGTTTTTCTAAATTAAAATATAACATCACTAAAATGATGTGGTTTGTTTTTTGGCAGGCTTTTAGCGTCTGTTTGATATCGGTGCGAGCCGAAGGTGCCAACTCGAAGGCAAATAAAAAGTGCCGGCAATACGATGTGGAGCAACCGAAATGTACAAACCATAACCGACTTTGGAAACTTAAGATGGTTCAATTGATGAAGGCGGGAGCTGACACTTCCTGCCCAACAATACGTATATTGCTATCCTTTAGGTTTGATTTTCTTGTAGGGAAGTGGCGCCAACATATCCGATGTACTCTCTCATCCGATATTATTATATTTTACATTTTCCGATTATTTAATTTTTATTCTAGTATAATAATAATTATGTCATTTTCCACGACTATTATTATTATTATTAATTCACATTATTTGATTTACTAAAATATAACTCGATTGTAAAAACGCTTTCCTCAAAATCCTAATAAGGTAGGTTCGAACCCCGGCATGTATTAATAAGAAATAGACTTTTTTTACGTACATTTGTCATAGATTTTACAATACCGCCGTTCCCGTGCTTCGGTCCCGGTTCCACTAATACCAGCTTGTGGAATAGTTAATAAATTTTAATTGTGATTAAAAATGGACATCAGACCCTCGCCAACCCGTCTGGCCAGGATCGGCGAGTGTAGGCCGAATTCTCCAGAAAATTCTGAAAGGACCAACAATGGCTGTGATGATGAGATGATGGCTTGCTCCAATATCGGATCGGCCGTTCGAATGTGGAAACTCTCTAAGAATGAATCTATCGCTTTAGCTGTCAGATATCTTGGTAAAGGTTTTCCTAATTTACTTTGTAACCCCATCCCACCACATTTTTTTACCAAGCTTATATTTAGTCAACTTTAGCTAGCCGATCACTTGTGGCAAATTTAATTATGTTTCTACCTTACCAAACTCAATATAAAAATAAATTACTTAGATAAATATATTTTAGTGTTCTCGACTAGGAATCGAAAATTAAACCCGCCTTTGTGAGGTAAACCAACTTTAATACAATAAGAATCAATATGCTTCGCACATTGGTTGCGATATGTGGCAGGTTGTGGTCACTCTATATTGTGAAGGAATGTGTTCGCAAGACTCAAGGTGCGTTAGATTGTTCGTGATATACAGGGGGTGGAAACTTAGAACAAGCAATTGACAACTTTGGGTTCTTATAGAAAGTGGCGCCGCCTAGTAGACGGTAGGGGAACTAAATTTAATGTCTGTAATACATACAAGTAATAGAGTTGTCATTAATTTATTAAATCTATCAATTGGTTTAATTCATTCAACATGTCGGCCATTGCTGTTAACAAGCGTAACATTGTGTAACTTAGTATGTACCTATCCAATGGTAAACTAGTAACAAAATATATTATTTTTAAATATACAGAAAATATCGAATCAGATCCCTAAATGTCGCCATCTACACAGCCTTACCTAAAGGAGCAGCAATTATTTAGAATTCTTGAAACAGAAACTGTGACACCGTCATTTAAGGCATGGTCAAACAGAGCGGCGCGACAAAACGCGAGAGGTGCTAAAACAAGAGACTGTGTGATAAGTGATCCACTTGTCAACTGTTTGGACAACTCATATTTTCACACTAATTGGTTCCGTTTCCTTTTTCAGACTGTGCTGTCAAATATTTAATTGCATTGCATTGTAATTTATATAAAAAGTCTAAAAAACTTTTCTCTATACCTAGTGGATACAAAGTAGCCGAGCTCTGTGACTGTGACTTCTCTTATCGTAATGTTGTAATGATGTCCTGCAACAACATATATTTTTTGAAGAGAGATAGTTTATAGTGTGGGATGCCACTTGTATCGACACTGGCTTTGTCACACCTTAGGGGAACAGCGCTAAAGCCGGGAGCCGCAGCTGAAAGCGCAGAGTCTGACAAGCGGCGCAAATACGTATCTATAATCAAAGACTACGTATTTGTGCCGTTTGCTGTAGACTCTAAGCCCGTGGGGTTCAAGCGGTAAAACATTTTTAAGAAACATCACTCCTCGTCTAATTGTCTGCTCTGGTGACAAGAGGGCTGGTTCTTTCTTCGCGAAATGCGGCCAGCGTTGTTGCCACAATGCCGCGCGGATACGATTTATATTTAAATTAGGTTTTGTAAATAGGTTTCTTTGTTGTTTTTGTATTAGTTTATTTTTTATTAATATAATACAATATTTTATATTATATATGTTTATAGTTTGTGGTTACGATAGCTAACGTACGAGGGGCGTTCAAAATATTCTCGGTATGTGGATAAAAACAAACAAGTACGAAAAGTTTGATATTTTTATTTTTCAATATACTCCCCCCCTATGTTCATACACTTATAAGATCGATCAATTATTTTTTTTAATCCCTCATAAAAATATTTTTTATCTTTGGTGTAAAAATGCTCCTCCACGGCCGTCTTCAACGCTTCATCGTCAGAAAATTTATTTCCACGCAGATCCTTTTTAAGATTGGGAAACAAAAAGAAGTCGCTTGGGGCTAAGTCCGGACTATAGGGTGGATGAGTAACAGTTTCAAACCCACATTCAACAATAGCTGCCTTGGCAATATGAGCAGTATGGACAGGGGCGTTGTCATGCAGAAGCAGAACACCTTTGGTTAACTTTCCTCGCCTCTTTTCTTTGATCGCATCTCTTAATTGACGTATAACGTTAACGTAGTACTGCCCTGTGATATTTACACCTTTTTCTTTATAATCGATAAGCAAAACTCCTTCACAATCCCAAAATATTGTGGCCATGACCTTGCCAGCTGACGGGATTACCTTGAACTTCTTGGGATGAGCTGAACCCTTAATGTGCCACTGCATGGACTCCTGTTTGCTCTCTGGGTCATAATGATGAACCCAGGTTTCATCTCCAGTAACTATTTTTTGCAGCATCTCATCGGGATTTTCACCACACAGGTCGATAAAATCTGAACAGCAAGCCACACGCATATCCTTTTGAAGAAGCGTCAGCATTCGCGGAACCCATCTTGCACTTACTTTTGACATATTAAGATGGTCATGTATAATGTCATGTACGGTACCAATAGAGAGATTGGTTACTTGAGCTATAGATTTTACCTTCACTCGGCCGTCTTCCAATATAAGTTTTTCCACTTTATCAATATTTTCTTGTGAGGTAGCCACTACAGGCCGGCCAGGTCTAGGGTCATCTTCAATACTCTCCCTTCCACGCTTAAATTCGCTTGACCATTTTTGAATAGTAGATAAAGAAGGAGCAGACTCACGGTAAACACAATCCATTTCCTCTTTTATGGTTTTTTGATTTTTACCCTGTTTTGTCAAGAATTTTATGACGGATCGGTGCTCTAATTTCGTTAAAATTGTTAATTCGCTCATGGTGTTCATGTTTGTTCGGCAATTGCAGAAAAACAAAAGAACATCTCGGTTCCAATTTTACTTTTTTTTAATGTCAATGGATGAATCTTAGCGGCCAGTAACAAATATATATATAAAAGAGGTTGTAACGTATCAATACCGAGAATATTTTGAACGCCCCTCGTAGGTACATCACTTTTAGTGCAATACGTTTTCGAATGATTACATATATAAACAAACTTATATAGAAGTATATCGACTCGTATAAATGTAAATACCATTAATTATATTATTAATAATTTAATTTACCATAAAATATAAATTAAAACAAAAAAAAAATCATTAGGTAAACGTAATTTAAATATAATTGGTGGCCGTATTTCCTCGCCTAATTGCTATCCTGTTTATCTGAGCGGAGAAATAAAGAAGTTTGTCACCGGAGAAGACAATCAGACGAGGACTGATATAATAAAGCTAAAAAACTAAATTACTAATATTTTTTTACTTTATTATAGGTATATTTGTTACTTTTCTGTTTTTATTTGACTTTACTCACACATATACATATATTTATTATTTATCCATTATTTATTTATTTTGGTTTCATGTTTATTAGAATACTGAGAGTTACACTTTTTGAATTTTTATTTTATTTTTTATTTATTTGGTTTTGTTAAAGGGTTCAGTGAAAATCAGCGCTGCAGCATCTACTGTTGCAGCCTATGCTGACCTGAACACCTATTTGTCATAGCAGCTCATTTTCTTTTCTCTTTTTACCGAGTTTATATTATTATTATTATTTTTTACTATTACTTTTTTTTTTTCTCTTTTGTAATTGTTATGACCAAGCTGCTTTTTGATAAATAAATGTTTTCTTTCTTTCTATATATTTCGACATTTGAACTCTACTGGCCTAGAGTTTCTACAGCAAACGGCACAAACACGTAATTCTTGATTATAGATAGTAAATATATATTTTTTTCCCAGACCTTTGTGTGACCTCAGCGCCATCTAATTTCCATGGTAAGCTACGGGGCTTGTGTTACGGAAACTAGATAGTTGATAAACTACATATTATACATTTTTTTTGTAAATATATACATTTTATACATATAAACACCCAAACCGAGACAAATTATACAATGTACAACTTGCCCCCGGTGGGAATCGAACCCACGACCTCCCGAGTTCACGGCAACGTTTGCTACCACTAGACCACGGAGGCGGTACCGTATACGAGTATATAGGTACGTTTTGCGCCGCCTGACATTACTAAAATGTAATCACAGCTGTCACAGTTACAATTTCTTTTATTTAATATATTTAAAATAGATTTATCTTACACAATTAACAAATATTGCACAATTATTGATATAAAACATATAAGTTTTTTTAATGTTAGCTTTATGATATTACTTTAAAATGTATTTTTCTATAAAATAAATTTGGTATTCTATCTATTTACTTAATACCTGGGCTTTTAGATTCGGGTAAGGTTAAGGGCGGCGAGATCAAAGGATAACCTCCCCGGTTGATAACGGCTATAAAATTAAAACTGCCACCCGCTTGTAACCCCGAAAGGTAAAGGACATTGGGCGCATCTGTATTATATGATGTCTATCACGTTAAGAAAATAGTGAGAGACTGCAACTGCATGTTTTACTGTGAATACACTGCCTCCGTAATATAGCGGTAAAGTGGATTTAAACTCGGAGGTACCGGGTTCGATTTATGGTACAATCATTTATTTGTGATATTTTTCGAGTTTGGTATGCTAGAGACATCGAGGAGCTTGCCATATGCCAATAGAATCATTACAGCCCCTAGAACACAGTGTCCTAGACCTCCACTGTTGGGAGAGGTGGGGCCTTCCAGAACATATATCTGGAGAATTTGATTTACATTCGCCACGCTGCACGCGCTGGCCAGTACCAGGATCTGATGTCAATGTTTAACGACAATTTATGAACGATTCCCTAAGTTGTTATTAGTGGAACCGGGTCCGACGGCTTCACGTGCTCTCCGAGGCACGGGAACGTTGGTGTTGTAAATGAGATTTATCTTAGAGAAATGTGCCCAATAAAATGTTCCCGTGCCGTAATGTTTTCTTTTTTATTTGATAGTTAATATATTGTGTGTGATAATTATATAGTTTGGATTCCGCCGCTGTAATTAAATAATTATGTACATTTTGAAATCCTGTGTTTTATCTATCATAAAGTACTTAATCGTATAAATAGTGCTTTGTAACTATTTCATACATAAATTTTAACCAATTGACTATTTGATTAAATAATATTTTTATGCCGGGGTAAAAGAGATGTAGGATTTAAATAAAAAAAAACACAATTAATTGTTATGATTATTGAATTGTATTTAGTTGAAGCACGCTGCATAAAAGTTGGGGCCTGGTTTTGGGCACCCTCTTTGTTTGTTCTCCTCTCCCGATGGTTGATGAAAATGATGAACGAGGTGATAGGGAAGGCAAAGAGTCTAGCCCATACAGCCAAGTCAAACGTAATATATCTTTCTTTGTTATGTGTTAATGAGGTCATCATCAAATTCCAGATGCTGCGGAATTTGATGCTTTTCTTGGAGTCACTGGCGGCATTATAGCCCGAAACCCGTCGGGTAAAATATGGGAGTCCACAGCGCGACAAAACCGCAAAAAATAAACTGCAACTTGTGACCCATATTTACACAAAAGTACAATTTATCGTTTTCTATAACTGTTCACATTGTAGAACATAATTAAACAAAACAACACCACTTTAGACCAACAATATTCACAGTTAATTTATTTACAAAACAAAAACTAGCGCACTTGACATGTCCGCGCAATATGACGCGAAGGACTCCAATCTCTTATTAATTTTATTTTACACATAGCAAAACCACATTTAAGGCTTGTGTGTACACAAATTTTAATTGTATTTTACAGACGGCAAAACCACATTTTTTCCTTCGATTTGTAACTTTAAAAGGCTCCATAATTTGGGTATTGGAAGCATATTGTAAAAGTCCAAATGTGGCCGCTGTCCTTGTGAGTGGCCGGAAGCGCGGCGCACGGTAGCGGCCAATTAGCAACTCCGCGACGATGCGTAGCAGAACATACCTAAAGATACAGGCTGTTAGGCCAGCCTTAATAGATTCACTCACGACCAAACTTTATCCCAAGTATATGTACAAGTTCATAGCCGGCTGCACGCAGTAGCAGCAGGCGACGTTCAAGTTACACAAGTAATACCTTCCGTACCTAGCGACATGTTGTCAGCCGCTACAGGTCGTGTTCATACATTCACAGATCGTAGACCCGTATTCAGCTGTCTGCAAACAGAGGGACGCCTCTCCAACTCACTATAATATATAAAATACTATGTTACGCTCGAACAATAGAACTGTCAAACAAAACAAAAGTACATCGCGAATTACATTGAAACCTCATTTAAGCTGTCTTTATGTTATTTTTGGCTATTTATATTATTCAAAGTTGTATTTCTTATTAATGATTACTTTAATTATTTTTATAATTGTGTCTGTCTTAGCTTATAGTATGACAATGTCGATATACAGCAGCTATTATCTTAACTGACATTGACATTTATATTTTTATAATTGTGTCTGTCTTAGCTTATAGTGTTACAATGCCTATTTACAGCAGCTATAATGTTAAGCGTTGTTCTGTATTTATAATTGTCTGTATTTATTGTTTCTCTCCCCAAATGATGGTTATCATGTACTGCTCTGATTCACCAATATGTACTATAAAATGATATTGTTTTATATTAGTATTGTAAAAAATTACGTGTAAAAGTGCAGAATACATCTCTTTTTGTCCTATGCCTACTTGCAAAATAAACGAATTGAATTCGTTATTGCATTTAAAGAAAAACTAAACTAGTAACTAAAATGGTTAACTTTGAATAATAATGAAAATAATCCCCCTGTATAAGTTGTCTGGCCAGGTATATTCACACGAGGTATCTCCGTGGTTATTTTCGTGACCAAATTCGTTGGAAACCTAAACCTGTACGTTTTCGAGTGGGGCTATAGTGTACCCCATCCACTATGACCAGCCATCATCGAAGTCAACCGGAGGGCAATTACGTATCTTATTTGCAATCTACTATCGAAAAATTATTTGCTCTAAGAAATCCATTGCAACTTATTGGTCTTGGTCATGGTCATGGTATTGATCTTCCACTCCTAATCTTGGTCTTGCGGAAGAGTCTCGAAAGCCTCCTACAAGATTCTTGCTCTGACTGAAATTATATATTTGTTTGTAGTGAAAATATTTTGAGACTTTAGTGTCTGTTCGCAAACTAATATCTCGATCGAGAGCTACTGGTGTGATTTACTTGAAATTTGAAATGACTTGTAACAAAAATGATGTTTTATTCATCAATACGTACAACTTTATCGGTGCGAAAAAAAGTCAGTGCCATATCGGAATAGCAGGTAGTTTTGGGGATATTTCCTGGGGACATGCAGACACTAGAGTCATCTATAAGGGTTCGGTATTTCTCCGTCTGAACCCCAAAAAAGATTTTTCAATCCCAATTAGGAAAAAATGTGTGAGCAAGAGTATTGCGAGACTCTTGCGCAAAAGCAATACCAAGACTAGGGTTAGTCTTCGTATTGCTTTTGCTAACATATCGATGGTCTAGATCATGGTCTTGCTAACATATCGATGGTCTAGATCATGGTCTTGCTAACATATCGGTGGTCTAGATCATGGTCTTGCTAACATATCGGTGGTCTAGATCATGGTCTTGCTAACATATCGATGGTCTAGATCATGGTCTTGCTAACATATCGGTGGTCTAGATCATGGTCTTGCTAACATATCGATGGTCTAGATCATGGTCTTGCTAACATATCGGTGGTCTAGATCATGGTCTTGCTAACATATCGGTGGTCTAGATCATGGTCTTGCTAACATATCGATGGTCTAGATCATGGTCTTGCTAACATATCGGTGGTCTAGATCATGGTCTTGCTAACATATCGATGGTCTAGATCATGGTCTTGCTAACATATCGGTGGTCTAGATCATGGTCTTGCTAACATATCGGTGGTCTAGATCATGGTCTTGCTAACATATCGGTGGTCTAGATCATGGTCTTGCTAACATATCGGTGGTCTAGATCATGGTCTTGCTAACATATCGGTGGTCTAGATCATGGTCTTGCTAACATATCGGTGGTCTAGATCATGGTCTTGCTAACATATCGGTGGTCTAGCTCATGGTCTTGGTCTTGCTATATTTATTTATTTATTAAAACTTTATTGCACAATATATACAAGGGGCGGACTTAATGTCGCTAGACATTCTCTGACAGCCAACCTTAGGGACACTAGAACATTTAAGACGTAAGGTAGGTGCAATTAGAGAAATATGATTACGTAATAAATATGCAATATTATCTAAACTACAATAATAAATATAACTACAATAATAAATATAAATATTATATTGGTAATGGGTAACACTTTAGGTAAGGCAAGTAATTTATAAAAGTCATTTACAGTACACAATTAGACAAAATTGGAGGGTGGAAAACAATTAGAGGCGTGAGATTACTGTAGTCAGTTTAAAGAGTATCAAACACACGTGGCCGTGTCGTCACCGCGGCGGGGCGTCTCGCGAATTGTGCATGTCAGTGTACTTTGTTACAGGGAGCTATTTTATGAACCGATTTAAATTCTGGATGGTCGTTAGATTACAAAATAAATCTCAGTTCCCGGCACAGAGGAAAGGAAGACCCGGCGGCTCCTCAGAGTCCTCACTGCATCAATCAATCTTCAACAGATTTATGATTAAAAGTAATTTATAATCGTTGGTGTGTCTCTCAGTCTCGGACTCCTGGTCAACCCTAATAAGACTCAAGTTACTCGTATGATTCTAGGCATGAATGATGGACAGACACGATTGGAACTGTTTCTCACCATTAGCTTATAATACTCGTAATACGGGGTGTATTCCCTTTCTGCCAATGTGCTAAAAACGTCTTTTTATGACAAATCATTTGTCATGGGTCTACCAGGTGTCCGAGATCAGTAACAAAATCTTTGCCAGTTTGCATTTGGTTTTCAGAATTTCATTATGTTCAATTCGAAGCTTACGTTTGTCACTTACTTGCCACTTCCTATAATAGACTATGCTTGCTGATATTAGCTACCCTGATCTCACTTCAACTATCTACTAAATAAACTGGATCGCGCTCTCAATATTTGGCTTGCGTAAGTATGATCATGTTTCTCATCTTCGAAAACAGTTAAAATGTGTCTACACATCTTCTTGTCTTCCTATACTCTGTCCTTTATAACTCAAAAACACCTTCGTATTTAAAAACACAATTTTAATTTCTATGCGTCTCGCACGACCGCCGTCTCTCTTCCTATCATGACAATCAACTTAAAATCCCACACACTTCTAGCAAATACGCGGCGAACGAGTGCCTTCACTCCGTAGCTACGACTCAGACTTAGCTGTTAAGGCACGCAGGGCCAACAGTGAAAGAGAGACTGTTTTATAGGGTTTTAGTCCGTATGCCTCACGGTGATTTGGGCATGCGACCTTTCGCGGTGGCCCTTCAGGCTGGGGTCGTATCGTCAGGCGATTTTGCGATTCTCTGTTCCCTGGAACAAGGTCCCACTGACCATCAGACAAGCTCCCTCCGTTAACATGTTTAAGCAATTACTCACCACTTTTTTTCTAAATAAACAGAATAGTGTCAGTCCCTAGTTCAATGTATTGATCACTAAAGACATTAAGCTCGCCTATATATATGTACATTTGAATGTTTTTGTTTTTTGTGCAATAAATAATTTATCTATCGATCTTATGTATTTTATCCTAATGATTATTATTTTCTAAATCTTCTGTTACTTTAATTTTGTGTGTACTTATTTTAACGTAAATATAATATATATATTAAAGGTTGTAATGTAAATATTTATTCATGATACGTAGTATTAGTATGCTAGTCTATTATAATAAATTACACCCTTCGTTGTTACCTCTCCACACTCCCAAAGGTTGGTTGTTAGAAAATGCTTAGGCTATGTACATATTTTTTAGCGCAATAAATATTTTTTGAATAGAATTAAATTCGTTAATCGATTTTTAAGTTTTTGTGGTTCGTAATATTTTAGTATTTTAGAGCTGAGTCGAGGATATCAGAACCTACAATATATATAGGTAAAATCTACTTAAGCGGTTGTCATTGACAATGTCCGTTAAATGATTCTTGTTGATGATGTATATAACCTTTGCGCTTAAACAATCAGAATTTGACCACTGGACTGCGCATACCTATGTCAATAATGTGCTCTATAATTTGATGGGTCATTTCCCACCATAACGGCCGTCATGTATCCACAGGGGCAGACAGACGTTGACAATTTAATGTGCTTGCTGAGTTAACTCCATAACGCCTCTGACACGTGACCCTGTTTGTTATTAGTCGTAAACTAATGGGGTTATATTTAATTCCCGGTCAAATCAATATAATCCATTAGAAACATCGACAAGCTTACCACTTGTCATGACGTATGTAAATGTGAAACTATTTCTATTATAATATATTTTTTATGCTTCTGTTTCTCTTAAATATACATACAATTATATATATTTAATAGCTAAGTGTCTTCATATTTTTTAAAATCTTACATAATGAACTAATAGCAATCTACAGGCAATGTACGAGTATTTTTTGATAATTTATTACTTTTTATTTGTACTTTTATATCAATTTAGTTTAGTTTTATCATGTATATTATTAGTTTTTTTTATGTTACTATTTTATTATCATTTTTTTATTTGGTTACAACTGTTATTTTAATGATGTATTTGTTATGGTAGCAAACCCGATATGATTCTATTATTTATTCTTCTTATTTTTGTTGGTTAACTGTATTATGTTGTTATCTTTTCTCAAATAAATAAATAAAGATGTATTGTTATTTAGTTTAAACTACACTTTAGTACGCACAGACTCCCTGACTGGCAAACTTTCCCCTCTGCATGGCGAGCCTAATCAACATTATAATAATTGCCAGCCTTCCTGTCTCCAGATTTCTCTTTCAGCCGTTTCTTGGTAGAAGTACTTTACTATTTGAATTTCATTTAAGTATTTAAGTTTTGGAAGTTTTCTTTTTTTTCCTCGCCAAGCCAGCGTGGCGAGTGTAGGCCAAATTCTCCAGATATATGTTCTGGAAGGCCCATCTCCAGCAGTGGAGATCTAGGACGCTGTGTTCTAGGGGCTGTAATGAATGAATGAATGAATTTAAGTTTTGTGGTAATACCTAGCTACTAAATGCACGAACAACCAATGAGTTTTATTTCAGAAAAACTATAAAGGTAGACATACGGATGATAATGTAAATAAAATGTAGGAATGAAATGTCCATTGATGCACAGAACAATCGAGTTTAGATGAACTTTGTGATTGACGGGGCGAGGGGGCGCGCCACGGCCGCCACGGTCTGCATCAGTTTGGGACTTGGTGGGATATTATACAGATTTTTGGAGCGACTTCGGTACCGTCAGCATCGACTCCGTATTTGTGATATCTTTATTATTTTCCCTTTGAAACGAAAAAAGAAACCAACATTTTTCAATTCACTACAAGATACTAAGATAATAATAATAATAATAGAACTTATAAATATGGTTGTTGCTCGGTTGTAAGAACGCTGTCCAATCCAAATAACAAATCTTGTTTCAAACTTCGGTACAAATGAGAAATACTTTTCGTACGTACATTTGTCATAGATTACTACCGTTAAGCCGTCGGACCCGGTTCCACTAATACCAACTTGTGAAATTGTTAATAAATTGTCATTAATTGACGGCAGGCTCTTGGCAACCCAGGGCAGCGTGGTTAATGTAGATTAAATATTTAAAAAAACAAATTAAAATTATATCTTATTTTCTTATATCATATTATATTTTTTTATTTCATATTTTTAAATAATGACGTGTCACAAATGCCTGTAATAGGTTTACGTGAATAAAGATATTTTGACTTTGACTTTGAAATATCTTAGGGCGCATACAACATATGTTAGGAATCAAAGAGGTGATGAATAGGAAACAACTTGTTACTACTTGAAATTATATTTTTATTGTAACTTTCACAAAATATAGTACAAGTTTATTCCTGTTTTCGCGATTCACTTAAACCGGAATATTATTTTAATTCTCATATTTATAAAAATACTCTTTCTGTCGACCTCTCCGAGCACCCGATTCTCTCTTTTTTACAAAACAAAATCCAACGACTGCGTCATTGTCATATTAATGACAATACTATTCTCCACTGATATTCAAATACAACTCTGTAACCTACATGCACCCGTTACAGTATCTACCAATTTATAAAATTATTGTTTAGGTTAAGTCACTCTTCAATATTCTAAAACCTTAAAATCATACGATGGCTTATAACACCGTTATATTTAAATTACTTACTAAACGCCGCATTCCAATGAGTCTTATTAGATCAAAGTAAGTAAAACAGTAAAAGCAGTAAAGTGGTCCAATAAGTAAGCTGTTAGCAGAAGACCAGCAGCTTAGCAGATTCCAGTGACCTGTTAATGTTTAATCTGACTGAGAAAGGAATCTGCAAGGAAAATGCAGCTATATCAGATTTACGAAATAAAACATATACAGAACTGCACCACAACGATCAATTAATAAACTTTTAAATAAATAAATAATAATAAATGTTCGCATTACTACTCGCTCTAGCACTTTGGATAACCATAAGACTGTCTCTTTCTTAGAGAAAATATTTATCTGACAAGCATACAGTTTTTAATTTTGTAATGCGAGCAATAAATTTTTGTATACAACAATATAGAACATTTACCAAGCATCATTCATTTAATAGTACATCCTTTTACTCGCTAACCTCATTCTCAGAATGTACGAGTCCCTACAGAGTAGCAAATATACGAGTACGTATAAGCTCACGTAAAATTAATTAAGTATAAGTAGGTACTTAATACAAGCGCCACCACTTGTCATGATGGGCCTATACTAAAGTTGGCTAAATGTGAAATCGCTTGGTTAGTGACCGCTTCACCATAGGGATACGTTTGTGATAATACTTAGAACTAAGTAAGAAAATATTTAAAATATACTTTGATTTATTTAGTGTACACCCTATTCCTACTATCACCTGGTCACGTGTGCACGTCATTTACGACTGCACGACCCGCGTCCACGCGTTATGTTAAAGGGAGATCTCAAAGGTGCATCTTCCCCTAAACCTAACGATATTTAATGCAATGATATTGCATAAATGAGGATTTGTATGAAGTTACAACACGCGACTTTATTATGGACAATACAGTCAGTTGTGAGCACACACCATATAGCTAAGTTGTGAGCAGGCCTATACGCTAACAATGAAGTTACTTCTTTCCTTTATTGGTCGTGGCTGCTTCGTAGGTGGATTAAGATTTGTAAAAGTATCATCACGACCGTTTCCCTTGTGGGGCGGTCAGAAGCCACGCTTATAAAGAAGCGGATTCACATTTAGCCAACTTTACTATAGTTCAATCATGACAAGTGGTAAGCTCGTCGATGTTTTCATACTCGAGAAATATCGCAAATAAATTTAATAATAATTTAATTTATTTATTTAAATGATTAAATATTTTTGTGTCTCGACCAGGAATCGAACCCGTTACCCCGAGTCTAAATGAACTTAGATTTGAGTTAAGTTAATTAAGTTTTGAACTCCCGAAACACCGGGTTCAATTCCTCATCCAATAGGTATACTACGAGTATTTTTGAAATTCTTATCTCGACGGTCCCTACGTAAAGTATCAATTCTTGTCTCGACGGTCCCTACGTAAAGTATCAATTCTTATCTCGACGGTCCCTACGTAAAGTATCAATTCTTATCTCGACGGTCCCTACGTAAAGTATCAATTCTTATCTCGACGGTCCCTACGTAAAGTATCAATTCTTATCTCGACGGTCCCTACGTAAAGTATCAATTCTTATCTCGACGGTCCCTACGTAAAGTATCAATTCTTATCTCGACGGTCCCTACGTAAAGTATCAATTCTTATCTCGACGGTCCCTACGTAAAGTATCAATTCTTATCTCGACGGTCCCTACGTAAAGTATCAATTCTTATCTCGACGGTCCCTACGTAAAGTATCAATTCTTATCTCGACGGTCCCTACGTAAAGTATCAATTCTTATCTCGACGGTCCCTACGTAAAGTATCAATTCTTATCTCGACGGTCCCTACGTAAAGTATCAATTCTTATCTCGACGGTCCCTACGTAAAGTATCAATTCTTATCTCGACGGTCCCTACGTAAAGTATCAATTCTTATCTCGACGGTCCCTACGTAAAGTATCAATTCTTATCTCGACGGTCCCTACGTAAAGTATCAATTCTTATCTCGACGGTCCCTACGTAAAGTATCAATTCTTATCTCGACGGTCCCTACGTAAAGTATCAATTCTTATCTCGACGGTCCCTACGTAAAGTATCAATTCTTATCTCGACGGTCCCTACGTAAAGTATCAATTCTTATCTCGACGGTCCCTACGTAAAGTATCAATTCTTATCTCGACGGTCCCTACGTAAAGTATCAATTCTTATCTCGACGGTCCCTACGTAAAGTATCAATTCTTATCTCGACGGTCCCTACGTAAAGTATCAATTCTTATCTCGACGGTCCCTACGTAAAGTATCAATTCTTATCTCGACGGTCCCTACGTAAAGTATCAATTCTTATCTCGACGGTCCCTACGTAAAGTATCAATTCTTATCTCGACGGTCCCTACGTAAAGTATCAATTCTTATCTCGACGGTCCCTACGTAAAGTATCAATTCACAATTTGCAGATTTTTTATTACTTTAAACAGTCTTTCAAACGGTATATATATATATATTTTTATTTATTTATTAATAATAGGGTCGCCAACAGTGCCAACAGCTCCCATGCATTTGTATCTAAGGCTAAATCAAAAGTCTGATGCTGCACCTATTATAGGCGACCACCACATGCTATAACACAACAGTTAAACAATAATCAAGTCAGCTATGAACTAAACATAACATAACATAAGAACTAAAATTACTTATATTATGATATATAAATATATATATAATTATATTATGATAAAATAAAAATAATAATTTCTCACAATTTTTGGTAGATTAGGATCCACCTTATAAAAGCGTGGTTTCACCAAATAAGGGATATGGTCGTGATGATACTTTAATTTACTTTTTTTCTTTTAAATTATTGTAAGACAACTTCTAATAGCTATTGCAATAGAGAATATTTTTTTTCTTGTTTTATTTTTTTCTCATGCCATTCGATTCTCCTTCCTGTAAGGATCGAAAGTCTCCATGGGACCACCACAGGTTCGAGAACCAGTATTGATAAGCAAAATTCCTTTTTGCTTGTATAAAAATGCCGACCACTAGATTCTCAAGGTAAATATTATTCAGTAATTCTCAATTTTCAGATTCTGTTTTTTGCTATTTTTTCTGTCGTTGAAATTTGTCTGAAATGACAGTAATTTATTTTCCTTGAAATGCTGCCAGTGTATTGGGACAGCGATTTGGAGTAGCTTTTTTTTTTGTAAGTATTAAATTTTTATTAAGTCACATGTAACATCCAGCCATAAGAAACCCGGGTCCGCTGCAGAGTCAGCCGCGTGCCTTAAACGCAACAAGTATACAGAAGATATAACGAAGATGATCGTTAATCACTACTTCATCGTTTGCAGTCGAAACGATGGGTCCCTGGTCCGAGGAGGCTCTGGTGTTCTCTCGGAAAAATTTGGCAGCTTGGGGAAAACTCCGCTTGGCGACGGGTGGTCTTTTAAGTAGAGAATAGTTTAAAAATAATTAAGGGTCTGCGTCGCCGCTCAACGGGTGAAGGCAGAGAGTGTCCTCGCTTTTAATTTTATAGTTTATTTTATTTATAATTTAGTTTTTAACTTTATATTATGTAAATATTTTATCTCGAATAAACATTTTAACTAATAATTTTTATTGTCTAAGTGTTTTTAAATAAAACTAAACTAAAAATACCTATGAAATTAAAACTGTTCTACAAAATAAACTAAGGGCTTACCACCAGGGAGGGTACCTAAAACGCTCGCCGCATTTCCTCGTTCAATTATAATCGACATATTCTGTTTTAGGTAGTTATGGCATTTGGGATCGCCACACTCTTGAAAAATTCGTTTACCCAGCTCTTTTATAAATTTGTGGGTATCAAGAGAATATTGTTTCAACCCCAAATGCCACAAAATTATAGTTTTTTTTAGATTATTTTGAGGTTTTGTTTCCTAGAAAGCTGATACTACATTGCTATCATACTAAGAAATAAATTATTGTTTCGGACGCCTAGTTGTTTTTAAAGAGGTATACGCCCAGCAAGCACTGAATTAATATTAAATAAAAAAAATAGTACCCATTTTTCTCAGTTGGTGTGTAATTTAATATTAAAAGGCAGAATAATAATTATTTAGCAAAATAATCTATATTTTATCGAGTGCTCCGGTATCCCAAAAGTTATGATAAAAATGAGTCCAAGTTTAAGCCGGAGATGAGACGGCAAGTCCCTGTAAGTCTGGACTAAGCCGGGCTTGAGTTATGGCCACATTATAACTTTGTATGCGGCCGCCACACCACCGATCTGTCAAAACACGAATCTTGCAAAACAAATTATAAGATTTTTATATACTGAATTTGATTCCGAGAATACAGTAATTATTTTTTGTGATTTTTCTCTCCTCTGATACGCTTCGAGACATCTACGAGCTTGCCACTCGTCATGATTGGGCAATAATTTTGGTTAAATGCTTTCTTTTGATGTCAAAAAATAATCTGACCACGACGAGGAGTGACGGCCGTGATGATATATATTTTTACAGCTATTATATATTACGCTCTTATTATATACTAGTTGACCTGGCGAACTTCGTTCCGCCTAACAGTCATTAAATGTCGTGTTACTTATTAGCGGAACTAAATTTATGATTTTATGGAAGTAATACAATGAATATAAAACACTATGTTCAGTACTTTATTAAGTAACACAAAAAATATATATAAAAGTACAACAATCGATAATAATACTCTGTGTGAACAAAAGTTCTAAACATAATATTTTATATTCATCCATAAAATCATAAAAGTTCAGCTAATAAGTAACACGACATTCAATGACTGTTAGTCGGTACGAAGCTCGCCGGGTCGGCTAGTATGTATATTAAATGTTGCGTCTAACCATACGGAAATAAATTATTTCATTTGATATATTTGTATTTTTAAAAAATCTCTGATATTGTTTGGCATTTATCGTTTGCATATCTTCCATGTTAGACTTTTAAAAGCAACCATCGCAACCGCACCGCGCCGCTTGATTAAAGAAAATGCTATCGATTAAAAGTATATAAAAAAATAGTGGTTTTATAAATAGCACGTCTCTCGCTGCTCGCACCGCTAAAATCTCAACCATTTTCTTCAGAACTTAGTGTTGTCACGTTAAACCATCGATATCGATTATTTACCAGATTTTTTATGTGAGATTTTTTTTTTTATACTGAACGAAGTCTTATTTAGAGTCGATAAATAACCACATTTTTAAGGTTTAAGTCTCTCTTAATTACTGTAATTTTATGGATTTGGTGACCACTTAAGTAAACGAAACTATGGAAGTGGTGAATTAGCCCTTAGTCCTTATTTTTTTTGTCATAGTCCACTACGAAGTCGCGTAGCAAAATTACTTTGTTGGCAAAATACTTAATTTAGAAATAGTTTTTATAATTTTAACGAGTTATAACGTGAATTACCTTAGAGATACTTCTCCCGACGTTTGAACCAAGTTGCATTGGCCGTGGTCACGGTTCGATTGAGATTGCCCGGTCTACCCTTTGTACATAATGAGGGGTAGATGTAAACATACCCACGTAACGCTTTCAACGTTTTTAGAAATCGCGACATACAACACTCACAATATCCCGGTGATATCGGACGAAGAACGTTATAACCCTCTCGACTGAAAATTTTGTGTTTATTTACGTTAAATACCATTTCCTTTATCAAAGTGTAAAAAAAAAACAATTAATGGTTTAAAATTTCGCTACAAAGCACTGATTGGTAGTTGCTGCAGTCACTTTATTAAAACCAATCAGCTTTACGACATGTCAAATTATATAATTGTTACATGTAATTATATGTGAGCAACATTGTTTTTTTTTTTTTAATTGCTTTAAAAAAAAAACAATTTACCACAGAATAGACTAATACATAATTTGTAAATTTCCAGTAAGAAAATATCAAATAAATAAAACACTAGCTGAAGGTGCAGTAAAGAACCCTTGAAACAATAATATTAAATGTTGATTAATGTTGACGAAGCGAAAGTGGTATGTGGTGAAGAAAATATATTTGAAAGAAGACTGCAGAAAGAAAAAATACTGCCTCCGTGGTCTAGCGGTTAAGTCCGTGGATTTAGACTCGGAGGTAACGGGTTTGATTCCTGGTCGAAAAAAAATATTTATTAATGTAAATAAATACATTTAATTAATATTTAATTTATTTGTGATATTTCTCGAGTTTGGTACGCTGGAGACATCGACAAGATTGGCCTATAGTAAAGTGGACTAATCCGCTTATTTATAAGCGTGGTTTCTGACCACCCCGAAAGGGAAACGGTCGTGATGATACTTTACTTTTTTACTGCAGAAATTTACCTGCAGCACTGATTTTACTAATTCCTTTATTTTTATCGATGCTATTGAAAGTGATCCCGTCCCTAGAGGCTCAATGTTGGTGTAAGAGCTAACTCCTGTCGGCGATCCCGTGGGATTTCATATATTGTTATTTGTGATATCTCCCGCCTTCTTCCACACTTCATCCTATCTCTTTCACACTATCTATTTGTGTGGATAGGGACTACTTATTTTTTGGTCGGCAGTGTTCTTAGGAGAAGGATATTTGGGAACTAATAATATTTTTCGCAATGAAATGTTGCCAGTTACTTTTATTACAACATTATAGTTTTTACATAAAAACATGGGTAAACTGGAGTACCACCTAATTTTGTTTTTTTAGTATATGATGTCAAAGGGCGCAGTAAAAATCAGTGCAATTGCAGAAATGTTGCTGCCTATACTGACCTGAGTTCCTGTTTAACACAGCAGCTAATATTTTTTTTCTGTTTTATGTGTTGTATAAGCTTTTGTGTGCATATAAATATTTCCATTTTTTTTTTCTTTCAATCTAAGTAGGTAATTAAAAGTAAATACAAATAGTAACATTTTTTTGATCACAGTCAATAAATACATTGTTTTATCTCGATTATAAGTCGGACGCAAAGTTACGATCGCAAAAAAAACATCTCTACAGTTACTACCTAAAATAAGTTTTCTGTGTCACAGCGCATCAGAATGGGTTCCTATATTTAAAATATTATTTCTGACATTATCTATCAAAACTAATTCACACAATTATTTAGTCACAAGCCCGAGGCAACATTCTTACCCTCACTCTTTCTCACACACGATGGACCCGGCACCCGCTCGGTGAATCCGAATCAGTAAAATTAAGTATTTTTGTACTACCCGTGCTGTGTGCAATGATAAGAAAAAAAAGAGAACTGCTCCAGAAAAAGGCAATAATAATACAGAACTGTGAATACAATTTAGCTCAATTCCCCATACAAGATGAATGATGTCCTTTATCTTCTTTCCTTTGAACTAGTTATAAAAGTCATATCGTCAAACTGCTATAGTTGTAGAGACTGACGTCATCGCGTCAGTAGTCAGTGCTTGATGTCAGTTGCTCCCATTCTTGGATGTCCTTCTTACCATCAAGCGGTGGTGGACTCACAAGCCGTGTAACACAAAACATATAAAACATAAATTAAAGTTAGAAAAGTGTATTAAAAAAGAAATTAAAGTAATTTTTGACCCGAACTGCTCCAGAAAAAGGCAATAATAAAGTTTGTGTGTATAGCGCCAGGTCTTTGTGTTGTGAACCCGGTTATTGTAAGTTAATGCGATAACACCCGCCCGCCAGTACACTCGCAGACAACTATCGAGGAACACAAATGTAGTGTGTAATATTTAGTGTTATACCTGTATACTCGTATTGATTACTATAGTAGTCGGGAACCATTCTTTTAAAGAAGCAGGTTCATCTTTAGCCGCAAATACTCCAATCATGACAAGTGACAAGCTTGTCGATGTCCTCACATATCAGAAGCAGTTTTCTCTGTATCTTATAGTACGTATATCTTATAAGGAATAGAACCCGATGTCACCAAATATAAAGTTTCTTCTGTATGCACTAGACAACTACTTGTATGAAGGTTTTTTTGAATATTTTCACTGTACGTTATAAATAATTTGTACGTTTGATTTGAATAATTGACCGTTGTTTTAATGTGATTTTATTCGACCGCAGAATTAGGTAGTAACTATTTTAAGAAAACAACTAACTAATTGTCAACTTAATCATACACTTACATATTATACTGTCATATATACTATAATATTAATCAATCAATCAAATCAAATCAATCAAAATAATTTATTTTCATTGGTTCTCTCAAAACAACTTGGATACAGTCAGAACTAATAGAATCAATACAATTATCAAAACATTTATTTATTTATTTATTTAAGGAACAGTCAACAAAAGGTACAATCATATTTATAATATTACTAGAACTAACACATGGTTATTACCCTTTTCATTACAGACCATTACAGCATGCATTAATCATAACGTCTTTTAACATACATTAAATTTAGAAAAAAAAAAAAAAAATATAAAATTAAATTAAGTTACAAGACCTAAAACTAAAATAAAAAAAATTAATCTTAAATTAAATTAACAATAACACCCTAACCCTATCCAAACACAATTAACAATGACTAAGCAACAATTCTGTGGCCAGTGACTCGTCAGCAAGCTGGTTGCTTAGCGGCTTGAAGAGCCGCCAGTACCTTACGCTTAAAAGACTAAAGGTCGTCATGAAATATGTCCAGAGACTCGGGTCACAATGAGAAATTTTGTTGTGCAACTTTGACAGTCGTGCTACTGGCGAGTGTAAACCTAGATTGGTTCGGTACCTCTTTGGTTTAAACAAATCAATTGGTCGCCTGGGCATCCTTCTAGGAACCCTTATGGGAAATCTGACGAGCAATATTAGACAGTCCACCTTATTTCGAACCAATTTGTGTAGAAACATTAGGTCTAACAGTTTACGCCTTGTGTCCAGTCTAGTCATATGGAAGTGATCGAGATTATCTGTATATGAGAAATGTCTGCGTTTTATGTTTCTGAACCGATATGCTAGGTATCTCATCAATCGTTTCTGAACTTGCTCTATTCTTTCAGCGTTGATATTATAGGATGGACTCCACACCGTGCTGCAATATTCCAATCTGCTTCTTACGAGACAATTAAAAAAGCCTTGTTACAGTGTTAGGTCGTTTAAACTCTTTAGCGCATCTGAGCACGAGCCCTAACATTTTATTGGCTCCTTTGAGCATTGTATCAACATGATCTCTGTATTGTAATTGAGCGTCCAGTCTTATACCAAGATCGCGGATTACCTTGACCTCTTCGAGTCTTTCGTCTACTATGTTGTACGTAGTGTGCAATACATTTTTATTTTTTCTGGTAAACTTAATATGATAGCATTTACCAGCGTTCAGATACATTCTGTTGTTGTGGCACCAATGTACCAGTCGATTCAAATCGGCCTGCAGTAGAGCAGAGTCTGATAGTTGTGTCATTAAATGAGGTAGTTTTAAATCGTCGGCAAAAAGGTAAATATTACAATGTTTTATTATTGATGTTATGTTGTTTATGAAGATGTTAAAGAATAAGGGACCGATATTTGAGCCCTGGGGTACACCTGAATGAACATATGTACTAATCAAAGTGGTAATAATGGTTGGACGGTAAACAGGCAATAATCCATATTTATGTATGTTATGCACAAAATTATTGCTACAAGCAAGTAAAACTAACTTAGAAACTACTTATACTAATACATACATACACGAGTTTTTGAACAAATATAAAATTGATATAATTTCCACGGATCCCCTAACAGTGCCTACCAGTGTATACATAGATCGGGATCCCCTAAATTGCTATTGTAATAAACTTACACGCTTTTTAACTCGGCGTCCCCTAGCCCGTTAATATTTAATATTATAGCCGAATACTACCACTATGCCGGCTACACACTTGTATATCCCTTATCCCTATTGAATTAAAGTTAAAATTTCAGTAAACTGTGTAGTTAAGTATTTGGGACTGTATCGTATAATAATATGCTAATTGTGGCATACTGGCTTTGTTTTTCTTTTGGGGTTACGAAGTAAAAGTCAAATTAAAGATGGAGCTTTAAGAGAAATATATTAACAATAATAACTCGCGGGTTTTCTTCTTAAGTCCATTATTAATAAGATTTTTTACTAATTTGTTTTAGTAATTTCGTCATGGTATTATAGTTTGTAGACGTCAAACTGTTTGCGTGACGTACACGTGACATCATAATTGGTCGTGCGCCTCTCCATGTACACTAAACATTGGCTGTGATCATGCCTTTGACGACTCGTAGCAAATTAAAAATACCTGTCAAAGGATAAGGAATTTTTCATCAAAATGTAATCAAAATTACATCTGTCAAAATGTATTAGCTAAACATGCGCTAGTTGCCCAAACAGCTTTATTAAAACTGAATAAGGGCACAACACAAGTTACTGTGAGAAATCGACTGTAGTCAGAAGTATACTTTATTTCAACAGAACATGCATAAAATGGCAACAACATACATAGTTAAGTATTTATTTATTTATTTAAACTTAATTGCACAAAGTACATAAGGTAGGTGCAATACTAAATAAACTTGAGTAGTTTTATTGCAGATAACATATACATACTTATTAATAATTACATACTAATACATACATATAACATAATATAAGTATGTATGTTATCGGCATTAAAACTACTCAAGTTAATTTAGTATTTCACCTTATATACTTACTGCGCTCGTTGTCCTGAAAGTTTGACCGGCTTTGTACTTTGTGCAATTACGTTTAAATAAATAAATAAATTACCTCGCCAACCCGTCTGGCCAGCGCAGCATGGCGAGTGTAGGCCATGTTCTCGTGAACTTTCTAATAATAATAATAATAATATGTTTATTTACCAATATACCTACAAAATACAATCTACACTTATTCCAAACAAATATTTATCAAATAGTAAGTATACTGCAACAAATTATCAATCTGATTAGTAGTGGACCCACACAAGGCATTTTCATGCCTGACCAACTATGGGACCATGCAGTCGAATTACCAATAATAGTTTACAAAAGGGAAATACAAATAAAAAATAAAAATTAAAATCTAAGTAAAAAAGCATAAGAAATATAAACAAATTGTTGTGTTCTTCAAATCAACGGATGGTTCTTAGAAATTGTTCTGTATCTTGATAGTCCCATGTCAGCAACAGTCCCGAGAGTCTGGACCTAGCTTCGCGGACACTGGCGTCCTTGAGACTACACATACCAAAAAGCTTGTTGTAGAGGAAAGGACCGAGAAAGAAACCAAAACGTTTACCAAATTCTGTTTTAGCTGGAATATAAGGCACAGCAGGAACGCGCTTCTGTAGCATGATTTGCAATTGGTTCGATCCAATAGTTTTTACATGTATAAAAATTGCCATCCTCAGGATAAACAACCTTCTAACACTTAGTACTTGGGCGTCGTCGTAGAGAGCCGAAGTAGGATGCCTGAGCGGCCTCCTGTACATAACTTTGAGAATAGACCTCTGAGCCCTCTCTAGCTTTATCAATACAGTTGTAGAGGCACCCCCCCAGGCAATAATGCAGTATGTGAGGATTGACTGGCATAGAGACAGATAAATTATGTTCAGCAACTTTCTGTTTGCAACATCTCGGAGAGATTTGAAAGTAAATAATAATTTACGTGCTCTCGACGTGGTTGCGTTTATATGACCACTAAAGGTAAGTCTGTCGTCTATTATGACACCTAGGTATTTTGATGAATCTGATCTGGCAATACCAACACAGGAGCACCCCAATCCAGCTAAAGCAGTACATGAGTGGATTTTTAGCTCTGGAGAAAGATACGGAGCTGAAGCTGCAGTTTTGTGAAAGCACAAAAAGTGGGTTTTATTATAGTTAAGACTAAGCAGGTTGTGGTTTAACCAAACAGACACCTTCGCCATTCCCGACTCAGCAGCCCTCAGGGCTTTCTCCCAAGAAGCATCACTAAAAATAAGGACAGTATCATCTGCATAGCAGATTATCTCAGCCTTTGGTATGTGCAGTTCCATAATGTCATTTAGGTACACCAGGAACAGCGTGGGACCAAGAATACTTCCCTGTGGAACTCCGTAAGCTACGTGACGAGGGTTACTGACCAAGGCGCCCAGTCTAAGACATTGCATCCTGTTTGTGAGATAACTTCGAAACCATTCAAGCGGTAACCCTCGGATCCCTTTGTGTTCAAGTTTGCTTAAAAGGATAGGAATCGAAACGGTGTCGAACGCCTTGGCCAGGTCTAGAAAGACCCCCACACAGGCCATGCCTCTGTCAAGATGAGAAGCAACAGAATTTGTCAGCAAGGAAACTGCATCTTCGGTAGATTTTCCCCGGCGAAAACCATATTGATGCTGTGAAAGCATTCCGTTTGATTCCAGGTACCTTACCAGCTGCGTATTCACTATCCTCTCAAGGATCTTAGAAAACGTCCCTAATAGCGAAATTGGCCTATAGTTGCCAGGATCCTCTCTGTCACCACCCTTGTAAATAGGCGTAACAATTGCTGTCTTCCACGAGTTAGGAAAAACTCCAAGCGAGAGGCTGAGGTTGAGTATGTGACTAAGTGGCAAAACAATATGTTTTTTAATGTGTTTAATAAGTTGGTTAGAAATTTCATCAGCGCCTGGTGCACAGTTAACTTTTAGTTCAGATATGAGTTTCTCAATCTCCGCTGGATTTGTTGGATGTAAAAAGAAAGATTTAAGTGGCGATGGAGGTAATTTGACCTTGGAAGCAAGGGAATCCTCCGTCTCATTTAACTGAGCCATTAGTTGGGCAGCCAGACGTTGACCAACCGAGGTGAAGAACTCGTTACAGTAGTCCAGTGAGGCAATGGCCGTGTCTTTGATCTTTCCCAGTTCCGTTGCAGTAGTAGTATTACGGCTGCTATGTGTAATTTCTTTAATATTACTCCATAGTTTTCTAGGGGAGTTCCTGTTTTGGATTAGCTGTGATGAGTAGTATTCTTTTTTTAGTTTACGAAGGAGAGATACATAGAAATTTCTGTAGCGCGTATAGATCAATCGCTTCACAGGATCGCCTGGACTTTTACGAGTATCTGCGTGCAGTTTGTCACGATGTTTTGAACATCTAATAAGACCGGAAGTAATCCAAGGCTTTATATTAAACTTTGATCTACTTAGACGAACTTGGCTTGTGTTTTCTTTAATGACTTTATTTAGAGTTGTCATAAACATATCAGATGCACCTGTAGGAGTTAAACAGTTTGTAACCACCGACCAATCAACCTTGCCAAGCTGAGATGCGATTTCATCAAAATCAACTTTAGTTTTAGTCCTATCCGGTTTTGGTCTCCTAGATGGCTTCAAAGAAATGCCTGCCATCACCAGATCATGATCAGTTACATCACAGGGACTAACTGCTGACTCCAACTGGGATTTAGATTTTATAAATATGTGATCAAGACAAGCCTCGTTGCGAGTCGGATTGGATATTGCAGAGCGAAAACCAAGGCCGGCCAAGAGAGCCTGATATTTCAGGGAACAAACGTTGTCTGCAAGAATATTAATATTTATATCTCCAGTAACAATTACACACGGGGTGCCGACAATTTTATTAAGGGTATTCTCAAGAGAGCAAAGAAAGGTGTCAGGGTTTTTTATAGAGGGAGTACGATAAATGCCTAGTACCGACCAACACCCCTTCACTTGCACCAGCATTCCATCGGCCTCACATAAGTTGATCTCAATAGCAGTAGGCGACCAGGAATCTCTCACGTACACGACTACACCGCCAGAGTGGTTAATGTTTTCCATACTGTGAAAAGTCTGAAAATCGTCCATCTGTCCAACCAGTGAGTCAGCGTTTATCCAGCACTCAGTAAGGACAATGACATCCAGCTCCATATCCAGACGTTTCAGAACTACCATAAGACTATCAAGATTACTCTGAAGACTTCTAATATTAAAAGTAAGAACCTTAAATTCGTATTTACCAATGACGTCCTTGCATTTTTCAACCATATTTATCTTGTGGCATGTGATGTTCAGGGAATTATCTACGTCATCTATTAAACTTGTGTTAGCCATTTTCATATGATATTATTATAATAATAACAAAGAATATCAGTTTAGCCACAAAGAACAGAAAAAAAATATTTCATATGCAAAGCCATCAGTATAATTAACAAAACACAACAATTAAGTCTACACAATGATAAAATTATATAAAGCAATAAAGTTAAATTTAAAACTAAAGTAGAGAAAACGACGGGCCATTTTGACAACCAGGCGCTAACGGTCTGCTTCGGGAACAAGTCCGCATGTTGCTTCGCGCAGAGGAAGCCAGCGATCCAGATCATGGTCAGTGCGAATCGGGACAGGAGCCTTACCATCCCGTTTCCGGATGTAAATGGTGCCGTTTGATGTCCAACAGTGTTTATAATCCGCCTGCTTTGCACGGAAGCGGGCTTCACGAAATAACAGACGGTTTACGCGCGTGAGCCGCTCGTTTATAAAAATCCTCTGAACCTGTCCTTCTGGGATAATGTCCTTACTGTTTAGCGTTTTGCGAGTTTTAGATGCTTTGATAAACTCATCCCGTTTTGCTTTTCGCGTAAAACGAACAACTATGGGGCGCGAGAAAAGAGGTTCTTTGAGTGCTGGGCCTGCACGACTTATGGAGTCCAAATCGGTGTCCGATAGCGTAATACCTATTTTTGATGCTGTGTCTATTACCAACTTGTGAAGATTCTCATTGCCAATCATTGCAATGCCTGATATTTCCAAGTCATTTTTTAGCATTTGCTGAGACTGGGAGTTCAAGTCGATTTGAAGTTGGGAAATAGTTGCCTTGAGAACTTGGTTTTCAGTATGATGGCTCTCTAAAGTTTTTATTCGATCTTCGGCATTTAAAGCCCTAGTCGTGACTTCATCGAGGCTTTCGTAACACTTCTTTAATGAGCTAACAACATCGCGGAATTCAGATTTAAAGGAGTGAAAATCTTCGCGTAGTAAACGGATTTCGTTCAGCAGTGAGCGATCGCCCAACCGTTCTCTATCGTCCTCACAAGTTGGATTGCGAGTGTTACGTGCCGATGAGTTTTCTGCTTGCCTAAGTGGAGTGAGAGAGTTATCCCCACCTTTTCTGGATGCTGCTTGGCAATCAGGGCAGATCCACACAGCTTTCTCTGAGGTTGATAAGCTAGTGAGGTTAATGCATAGGAGATGAAAGTATTTATCACAGCCAACCGACCTGCAGAGAACGTAATTCTTATCCAGTATCACCAGCTGACAGCCTCCACACATCTTCATAGCAGGGGATCTAATTCTCTTTGACATATTAATTTCACTATAATACAAAATTAAATACTCGAGGTGGGGGCGCGAAACTCCAAAGATGCAGATGACTGATGACAGGCGACAGCAGTGACAGGTGGCAGGTGGCAGGTGACAGATGACAGCAGTGACAGGTGGCAGGTGACAGATGACAGCAGTGACAGGTGGCAGGTGACAGATGACAGCAGTGACAGGTGACAGCAGTGACAGGTGACAGATGACAGTTGTCAGTCGGGCAGTGGCGTATGACAGCTGGTCATACGTCAAAGTATATGCTATTGGAAGCTAGATATCGCTATATACATATATTCACTTTCACAGATTTTAGAGGTTTATTAGTGTTGATGGTAAGTAAATAAGTGATATGTTATATGAATTCAAGAGGCGAAAAACACTGCAATAGCCACAACCAGTTTCACACGCGAAATACACACTAATTAATTAAATATTACGATTTTAATACGCGAGGTGACTCAGTGAAGTATTGTTGACATGACGGTCATTCTGAAACTCGAAGGCCCATCTCCAGCAGTGGAGGGACTTTGTGTTCTAGGGGTTGTAATGATGAATAATGAAATAAATAAATAATCACACATCATCATGAATAAATAAATCATCACAATCAATAACTTCGTATTTTTTTACTGGTCAGGTTTCCACTACGCTGTAGGTCAGCTAATAATAGTGGTATGTTTATGTTAATTGACGGCTAAATTATAATTTAATGACTAGGTTTCATTTTAGGTTATTAAAGGTTAAAAATTTCATTTATTGTTTTTTCAATAATTGGTACCAACCAGGTAGGTAGACCCAACCCAAAATATATTCAATGTTGTTTAACTATCATTGCGTAATAAAAAAGAGCTTGATTTTATTTCTGTCTTTTGCTTAAAATTGATTTCTTAACAAAATATCTTCCCCATATGAAAGCTATGCTATTATTTTGTTAGTTTTTGAAGTTTTTATTACTTTTTATACTAGCATGGCTATGACCTTGCGCCCACCTGATAGTAAGTGGCGCGCAATGAATCTTAGCAACTGGAATAAGACACTCATGACTGACATCAGTCCCTAACACTATGCCGGTTTGACTAGGAATGACAGCAATTCGAGCCTGATCCCGAAACCTGCGGATAGGCTTTACTGGGTTTATCGGCACGAACGGTGGATACTTTCCCGCCCCGGAAGACTGGGCAAATTACCACCATCAGTCCGCCTACCACCTATTTGTTGTTCTCGTTGAAAGTATGTACCTTTTGCGATAATATCAAATGTTATTTGTTACTTTCAAGGAGAACTAATATTGTAAGACTTACCTAAAATTTTGTTTACATTATACGCAGGTTCGTTTGAAACGGAGTACAATTAGTGAAAATGCTCGGCATCCCAGGTGCAATAGATTCGGGAATGCAATAAAGTGTACCTCTGTAGTCGGCACGTGGCGAGATATTGTGTCCGGCGACTCGTTCCATAATATTAATGTTACCTACACGTGTCCTGGGATTTGTGTGCTCCATTGTAGATTTTCTTTAAATTTAAATATAGGACTTTTATTTACGGTTTGTACAAATTATTGAAAATTAAGAAGCTGGCATAGTGGCATGGACTAATTTCAGTTGTCAATCCATACTAATATTATAAATGTGAAAGAAGTGTTTCACACCCATATTGCTGGATGGATTTTGATAAAATTTGGCAAAAATATTCCTTATAAGCTAACCTTATAATTTTCAGACCAAAAATCCGTTTATTTTTCCCAAGAGTTACTGCCAATTCATCGAAGTTCCTGCCAAATTGTCGAAGTTCCTGCCAACTCGTCCAAGTTGCTGCCTAACTCATCAAATCTCCTACCAAATAGTTGTAGTTCCTGCCAAATGGTAGATGTTCTTGCCAGCTCGTCAAAGTTCCTGCCTAACTCGTTAACTCGTCAAAGTTCCTACCATATCGTCGAAGTTCCTGCCTAACTTATCAAAGTTCCTACCATATCGTCGAAGTTCCTATCTAACTCATCAAAGTTCCTACCATATCGTCGAAGTTCCTTCCAACTCGAAAAAGTTTCTGCCTAACTCATCAAAGTTCCTGCCAAATCCTCAAGTTCCTGCCAAATCCTCAAGTTCCTGCCAAATCCTCAAGTTCCTGCCAAATCCTCAAGTTCCTGCCACTTGTCACAGTTCTTGTCTACCTCATAAAGGTTCCTGGCCTAATATTAACTCGTAGACATAGATTGCCATTAATTATAAGTTTATTTACGTTATTTTGCCTTGTATCTGTCAAATTTTACTGTTAAAGAAGTTTAAGCGAGATAAAAACGCATAATCATAATCTATTATTTGCATATTTAGCAGTAGGTAACTCAGATAAACATTAGTTAGAATAATTTTAATTTTGTTATTGGATGATTGTAATTGGAGATATAAAAATAAATAAATAAAAATCCATTTATTGTTACATAAAATTATTACACATTTTTACAATTTCGAACAATATGTGACAAAAGGAATCAGGTGTCAGCTGTTGTCGTGCAGCAGTATTGTGTATATAATATATATATATATATATAATGGATGATTATCTTTTGACATATTTAACGTAGGTATGCCTATGAGATAGGTATGTACGTCATTGGTTGAAATAAACAAAGTGACGAGCTAACTATTAATCATGTGCCATATATGTTGATCATCATGGATTATTTTTAATCATCTTTTCTGCAACTGACCGTTAATCTTTATTAAATACGTCTTAGGCTGGGTTGTACCAAAATGAAGTATCTGTAAATGTAACGATTAAAGTTAAAAATGGTGTCGAATATTTCAGTTTTAATTTGAAGATGAGCCGTCGGCAGATTACAATTAGGTACAGAGACCTAGTTTTAATACGACCCAGCCCTAACCTGCGGCCGTCAGCGCCACTCGGAGGCTGGATTGTAATATAACTTTGTTTTATAATATTGTATCAGGTTGTGCTTATGATTTGGTTAGTAGTAAAGCTGATGAATGCCTGCGGAGGCGGGAGGAGGCCCGGGCGGGTGCTCGACTGAAGCGCACAATTACTCCCGGTACAAGAGATACACAATTTGAAGAATTTCATCAGCCAGAAGCTCGGCTCGGTCCCGGTTCGGCTTACATTTTCAGCGATATCTATATACATATTTATCTATTGGATACTCCTAGCCTAAAACCTACTTCCAAACTTTCTAAACAAGAGTTTATGGAGCATTACACAGGGATCGATTAACTCCTACATATACAATTCAATAATACTTTAGCCAACTTTACTATAGCCCAATCATGACAAGTGGCAAGCTCGTCGATGTCTCCAGCTTACCAAAGGAAAGAAATATCGCAAATAAATTAAATATTAATTAAACGTATTTATTTACATTAATAAATATTTTTGTGTCCCGACCAGGAATCAAACCCGGTACCTCCGAGTCTGAATCCACGGACTTAAACGCTAGTCCACAGAGGCAGCCGAAAATATTGTTTAGGAAATTTCAAAATATTACGTATAAGTAATTGACGAAAGGGGACTGAACCGATATTTAGGAATGTAGGAGGGAGGCAACTAGCCTCTGTGCTATATCTACCTAAAAGTCATTATATGTACATATATGTACCTATGTATGAATATAACATTATACCTAGTAGTAGATACTAAAATTTTGGCTTTTTGATTCTGTTTGAAATGTCAACTATGCGGGTTTGGTTTCGTACACCTAAAAATAATATGAAGTTCTTCTATATTCAACTTGCATAATGTTGATGCCGTGGCACAGGTATCTACTGGCGGATAAAAAAAGTGCTGGATAGAACTGGGCGGAGCTTTTTAGGGGATCGGTATATATATATATTTTAAATTATAATAGTAAGTCCAATTATTTATGGTCTATCTGTTAAGTCCGTGGATTTGGCGCGGAGGTACTGGGTTTGATTCATGCCAATTCATGGTCGGAACACAAAAATATTTATTAATATAAATAAATACGTTTAATTAATATTTAATTTATTTGTGATATTTCTCTCCTTTGGTACGCTGGAGACATCGACGAGCTTGCCACTTGTCATGATTGGCCGGCAGTAAAGTTGGCTAAAAAGTGAATCCGCTTATTTATAAGCGTGGTTTCTGACCACCCCGAAAGGGAAACAGTCTTAATGATACTTTATCAATTATTAATATATATATATATTAATAATTGATAAAGTATCATTAAGACTGTTAAAGTATATACCTGCGGTCTGTTTTATGCATTAAATTATTTAGTTTTTTTCCATCTCAGAATCCCTTTTTAACCGACTTTAAAAAAGGAGGAGGTTTTCGATCCGAATGTATGTTATAGTATGTATGTTATAGACCGCCTCTGTGGTCTAGTGGTAACAAACGTTGCCGTGAACACGGGAGGTCGTGGGTTCGATTCCCACCGGGGGCAAATTGTACATTGTATAATTTGTCTCGGTCTGGGTGTTTATATGTATAATATGTATATATTTACAAAAAAAAAGTATAATATGTAGTTTATCAACCATCTAGTTTCCGTAACACAAGCCTCGTAGCTTACCACGGAAACTAGATGGCGCTGTGTGACCTGTCTGGAAATATTTATTATTATTATTATTATTTTTGTATGTTTGTTACGCGATTTCTCCGACAATTATGAATTGATTTTGATGATTATTTGTTTGTTTGGTAGCTCATACTTCAGAGGTGGTTCCAAATATGAAATTGTTTCAGCACTTTTTGACAAAATCGACTAAAACAACGAAATATACACAGATTGTTCAGGCACTTGAACTTACGATAAAGTCCCTTGCTATATCTTAAGTTAAGGCGGTGGGGTCTATATGTCGTAAGTCGAATTAAATATGTCTTCGTCTTAACATTTGGTTTCATTTCACTAACCTAGACCCTGATGGAAACTTGTTCACAGATAATGTTTGTGGTTTCCTTCAGCAAAAGTCTTTGATTTTATTATTTATTTATTAAATTTTTGACTTATCACAGAAACATTAGCCAAGAACAAATAAAATCGTATGTACAAGGAGCCATCATGATAATTATCATACAAGTTCATTAATAATACCTATTCTTAAAGAGGAAAACACTACCTACTATTAAGGAATAACAAACATAAAAAATACACTGGAAATTTAAAACTAAAAATCTTTTATTTAACAAAAACCGCCTTCCAAACTACTTATATATAAAAAAATACTTAAACTAAAAAGTAAAAAATAATAATTTAATTAAAGCAAGAGCCTTAAAGGGCAATCAACTAAATTATTGATACTTATGTATCTATTTACTATTTATAAACAGGACTGTATAATCCTGGCCGGTGTGGCGCGCAGCGGCGGTGGGTGGCCGGAGTATAGGGCGATAGCGGGGTGATGTGCCTGACTGAAGTACCCGAACGCGGCAGATATTTGTACTGTTTACAGTCTGTGAGGCAGACGCGAGAAGGTAGACGATGCGGCGACGTTGATGGTCGTGAAACTTAGATGTGCTTCTTTGCAATTATCAGATTTCGTTTCATTTCGCATTCATATTATATTAATTGAGCACTTAGGTATCTATTAAAGGTAATATTTCTTTGGCTGGCACCGACTGCAAAAATATTAAATAAATAAATAATAATAATAAATTATTTTGTTGATTGCTCTTTGAGGATCTTGCTTTGAAATAATTATTATACTTATATTTTAGGTATTTACATATCGGCACTGTTTTATTATTTATTATTAATTTCTATCTCAAAATGAAATAAAAAACCGATTAAGATATAATAAAAGTTTATAGTAAAACATGTGTTGCCGTATATTATAACTGTGTGCATCTGTAATAGCGCCATCTATGATCGAGTAGCGGAACTATTTGTTAATGACAACTTCTAGAATGTTTCGTGTATTTTAATTGAAAACCTAATAAATATTAGCTAAATTGTCATTTATTAATTGACTGACAAAAATAAACTGACACGAGGTTCCCTTGTCGAAGAAGAATTTGTTGAACATTTCCGTAGCAGGCAGATCTGCATATTTTTCGTGAAATAATGAAATAATCAATTTAAAAGTGCGCGTCGAACACGACCTTAACCGACAATGGGTTATCATACACTGATTCATTCTGTGCCGATTGGTCTAGCTTTGATTTTTATACCGTTTGGTTTCTTGACCTGTCTTCTTATATATTTAATGTGTCTGTTGGCAACGATAACCATAAATCTATGTGAGTTTTAGTGTTTCGCTATTTCTACTGTATTTTTCCGTTCTGTATTCTTTAGCTATAGCACCAAGAAAGAGGGGTTGTTATTAATTAATTTCCTGCCCACCCCTGTGTCCTGGAGATTGCCGTGAGGGTACTAATTGAATGCAAGGAGCTCTTGTATGTAAATAAAGTATCTTCACGATCGTAAACTTTTTCAGAGCCTTTATCTAATCTAACTAAACCTGTAACCGAAAACGTTACATACGAGTATGTCAACGTCAAATCCCAATACAGTTGATATTCGTATAATAAATTGTAATTTTAATTATTGGACAAAAACAATGCATTCGTGCTATTTGTAACACACCTCCTATGACTTCCTGTCGTCCTTTATTTATAAAACTAAAATTACTGACTGTTCCTTCTATCTATATACCTACGTGAATGCTGTTTATTTGTAAAAAGCCACCAGGAACTTTTTAAAACTCTAAATAATTATTCCAGCTCATAAAATTACCCAATATAGCCGAAATTGTTATGCAATGGCAACAAAGATATTTAATAAGCTTCCAGTTACTATAAGGGAGCTGCCACTAAAACTGTTCAAATTAAGAGTGAAACAAATGTTGGTTAATAAATGTTTTTATTCGACAAAAGAATACCTAGACACTAAGCTCGACAAAGTCATGTGACTAAATAAATATTTGTGTGCTAGAAATAGCGAATCATGTGATATAATTACATATAATAATTTACATCCCTGTACCTACCATGTTTCTGACAAATAAATTATTTCATTTCATATACCTAAGCTCGTGTGGTGTAGGCAGAGAATGTTGAGCATATCATGGACGGAGTTCCGAACCAATAAATCCATACTGGAAGAACTGTGGAACTGACAATGCATTTCCTGGACGTGTCACGGCTTGAAGAAACTTCCATCGAGCGCTAGGTAGTCGATGGCAAAATATTGCGTGGTAGGTCTCCGATGAGATGGACTGACCAGGTAAAGGCTGCAATGGATCATTCCCTACATGAGTGCACCAAGAAAGCAGCGGTCATCCTGTTTCCTGAGAAACCAGATGTCGAAAATGAATATTTTGGCTTCTCCATACAAATATTTATATTTGAAGAATGAAGAGTTTGTATGGAGAAACCAAAAAAAATATGTCACTTTCGACATATACCTACTTTCTTTGGAAAAGTTGTTTGATTCTATCAATAGAATAACATATTCTCTTCCAGTTAAAAATACTTTTTTTTAACATAAAATAATCAGGAATGTTCTATTTCGTTATTGTTCTATATCAGTGTGATAGAAGAGAGACTTAACCAAATAATATCTCTGGTTCATCGTAGCGTTTCTGAATACCAATATTAAGTTAACGTTTAGACATAGGTAGCTATAAAGTACCATGTACCTACCCACTGTATCCTTTAAAAATAGAAGGCCATTGTGTTTAGAGATTGTGGTCGTAGATTTGGCCTGGTTCGATTTCCGGTAAAGAAAGAATTATTTTTATTAGATATGTGTCCTGTGTCTTTTGTCGAGTCTCGAATCACAATGTGTTAAAAGAGATTATTATTGCAAATAAAAATCGTAAATTATTGAAAAGGGAATAGATTTTATAAATCCAGACGATGTCAACCTTTTTCGAAAAAAGTATTTCTTTTGACGTGTGACGTTCGAGTGTCGCCGACATTTCTTATTCAAACGTCCGGCGAAATTAAACAAGGGATAGCACTCGAGCCGCGACGACTCCTCTTCTCCTCTAAATTCGCAATGAGGAAATATTTCCTCCGCCTCGCAGCACACTCGAGCACACTTATTTATTTCTCAACAACGCACGTACTGTTATTTGTTTTTTCCATTACAAAGGAATGAAACGCCCATTCGTCTATCGCAATAATATTTCAATCACAACCCGCGCACCACCCCTCTCGCTACCCGAGTCATATCCCCGCCCGCCCATTGGTCCGCGCCATCCCCGCCGGCGACCAGAAGCCTCCGAGAAAACGAGACAGACAACCACCGACCTCATTTCACTCACAGGAAAAAGAAAGAGAAGCGTATAGTTGGAGCGCCTCCTGAATATTGCATGACTTCAGCTCCGGTATCAATAATACGTGCACGAATGAAATAATAGATTATTCGTTTGTTCAAATCGAACGTAAACAAAATGTAAGCATCCATTACTGATACACGCAGCGGCGACGAGAGAGATGGTAGTCGCGTTTGGTCTGGGAGAGAGTGAGACGGGTGTAGGTGTGTCGAGGCGGCTTTGGAACAGAGTCGCAACAATGTGCCCAATATGAGTTTTTGTAGCAGTCGGCCGTCGGGTTCCACATTAAACGATCATTTAAAGGGCGAACCAATCAAACGGCAAATTTATACAAATTGATGCTAAACGAGTTATATTAATTTTATAACAAAAATTAAGTGTGTAAATAAGTCGGAACGCGATCGTAATTAAAATTAATTGCGTTTAATACTGTGATAATTATTAAGTATTAACACCGGTTTCTGCGCCGATTATTGGCGGTTTATGAGTGTTTTTGTTCTAAATAAAGTGGACTAGTGATGTGTGGTGGTGTAGGGATGTAACATCGCACGCGGCGGTGGGCAGAGGCCCCGATATGCTCAACAATCTCACGGGGACAACACTAGGAGGTACCTAAATATTAAAAAAAAAAAAATTTTTCAGTGTCAACCCCGTAATGAATGCGGGTCTCTCCTGAATAACAGAAAGGTACAACCGTTATCTGTATGCTGCGCTAGTGTCAGCTGACAAGTAACGCCGATTGGCGTTGGATTTTGAATCAACCATTTCCTAATAAAGAAAAGTAATTATGTTAAAGACATATGGATACCTACTAGCTGCCACTTATGTAGGTATACCTATACAAGCATTACATGACTAAATCCCATAAAAGTTTGTAAGTTGAAATAACGTTTAATTAGGAAGGCTTGTACTTATTGAATTCGGATTAGAACCTAAACAACGAACGTCTTATGAAATTAACCGTAGTAAACATGAGTCCTTGGTGTTATCTGTGAAGCAGTAAGTCTTTCCATTGAAAAAGACCACAACATGAAGTCGAATAAATATTATGATCTCACTGACAAAAATATCAGGAACGGGTTTAAGACTCAGCTTTACGCAGTTGAAGTTCTAGCAAAATCTTTGCACCACTTAGGTACTGAAGGAATTGGGCCTAAGCAGAAAATCTTAGAAATAAGTATTCTCTATACGAATTACATACATATATATGAGTTGTTGGAGATGGGCTTACTGTTGGAGATGGGCTTACTGTTGGAGATGGGCTTACTGTTGGAGATGGGCTTACTGTTGGAGATGGGCTTACTGTTGGAGATGGGCTTACTGTTGGAGATGGGCTTTCCAGAAATTTCCCAGATAATTTGGTCTACACTCGCCACGCTAGCCAGACAGGTTGGCGAGGGTCTGATGTCAATTTTTTATCGCAATTGATTAATGATTCCACAAGTTGGTAGTAGTGGGATCGGGGCCGATAGCTTAACGTGCTCTGAGCTGATAACGGTAATGCATAACGGTGGTGTTATAAATCTATAACAAGTGTAGGTTCGTAAGAAAAGTGCATTTATTTATTAAAATCTTTAAGTATTGCACAAAGACAAATGCGGGCTTATGACGCCGCTAGACATTCTATCATCCTATCTAGACAACCATTGGGACAACTTAAGCACTTAATGAAAGGTACCCAAACATACTATTACATACACTAAACATTTTATATCAATAATAACAATATATTAAATAAATTATAGTAACCACATACCTACACATGCATAGATAATATACCTACTTTGATTGTGATAGGAAGTGTGAATAGACCATTTTTTAAATCGATTTCTGGTGGTTACTTGCCTTATGCTAAGAGGCAAATTGTTCCATAGGTTTGTGGCAACAACTACAAACGAGTTCGAAGCAAAACTAGAATTATGTGAGGGAATAGACAGAAGAGAATTAGGTATGAGAGGAACGGAGGGATTTATCATGAAACGAAGACAGATTGGCGAAATTGTTCTTGAGGTATTTCTTATTTTTAGGTTTTAAGGAAAGCGTTATTACAACCTGCCACCACAGCTTTACTAGGTACCTATATTAAATGAATTTATGTTCAACGGCATCGTATCGAGCTGATCACATTTATATTTATCTAAATTCTAGAGCACCTATCCCTCCGCTCCGGGCAAAAACGGTTTGCGTATTTATGTTGGTATTATGTAAATAAAAGGTCTGTTTGCCTATTCAGTTATTATTATATTAAGAGTTCTTATCTATATATGTATATTAATTAACTAAGGCGTTTAGTAGGCATCCTAATAAGTCTCTAACCAATAAATATGCATCCACATACCATACCTACGCGTACTCATAAATTTGGAGAATCTTACATCTGTCGCACGCTGAAGATGTGTAATGCTCTCCCAGCCAGTGTGTTTCCCCGCTCCTATAACCTGGAGCGGACCGGAGATAAAGCTATAAAGTAAAGTATATAAAGCGAAGTATGAAAAAGCATCTTGTTATGCCGGCATAGTGGTAGGGACTGATGCCGGTCGTTACTGACAGGCGTCAGTTCTCCTCTCCAGTTCCCCCATTCTTGGTACTCGCTTACTGCTTACCCTCAGGTGGGCGCGATGTCACATTTCTTCACTGCTGGATATTTCCACTAACCTTATCCAACCTACGAATAGACCATAACTCATAAGGTCAAATATATATTTTTTAAACTAAAGTTGCACTTATATTTTATGATGATTGTTGGATGTCAATGTGTATGACCAAAATTTTTTTCAAATCAAAATGTTTCTGTGGACGTTTTTTTTATATTTTCGTAGGCGGTGGTCTCGACTTAACATAAACATAAAAAAAAGGTTTAGCACCTATGTCTTATAGGTAATGGCGAGGTTAGAAGCCGAAACGTTTAAAAATATTAGATTTATTTCCGCCGTAGTTCTTAAATCTGTATCTACAGACTTAAAATTTTAATAGGTTGTAGCCGGACTGATGGTGGTAATTTGTCCAGTCTGTCGGGACGGCGAAGTATCCACCGTTCGTGCCGATAAACCCAGTAAAGTGTATCCACACTACACTAGTGTTGCCCGATCTTGGTCTTGGTCTTGCTTTTTTGCAAGACTACTGATATGGTTGCAAGGCTACTGATATGGTTGCAAGACTACTGATATGGTTGCAAGACTACCCTTGTCTTGGTCTTGGTCTTGATTTTTTGCAAGACTACTGATATGGTTGCAAGACTACCCTTGTCTTGGTCTTGGTCTTGATTTTTTGCAAGACTACTGATATGGTTGCAAGACTACCCTTGTCTTGGTCTTGGTCTTGCTTTTTTGCAAGACTACTGATATGGTTGCAAGACTACCCTTGTCTTGGTCTTGGTCTTGATTTTTTGCAAGACTACTGATATGGTTGCAAGACTACCCTTGTCTTGGTCTTGGTCTTGCTTTTTTGCAAGACTACTGATATGGTTGCAAGACTACTGATATGGTTGCAAGACTACTGATATGGTTGCAAGACTACCCTTGTCTTGGTCTTGGTCTTGATTTTTTGCAAGACTACTGATATGGTTGCAAGACTACCCTTGTCTTGGTCTTGGTCTTGATTTTTTGCAAGACTACTGATATGGTTGCAAGACTACTGATATGGTTGCAAGACTACTGATATGGTTGCAAGACTACTGATATGGTTGCAAGACTACTGATATGGTTGCAAGACTACTGATATGGTTGCAAGACTACTGATATGGTTGCAAGACTACTGATATGGTTGCAAGACTACTGATATGGTTGCAAGACTACTGATATGGTTGCAAGACTACTGATATGGTTGCAAGACTACTGATATGGTTGCAAGACTACTGATATGGTTGCAAGACTACTGATATGGTTGCAAGACTACCCTTGTCTTGGTCTTGGTCTTGCGCAAGAGTCTTGACGAGAGAAATATTTTTTTTCCAAATTTTGCTAATGTGTTTACTTTTATTGGGGTTAGGTTTTTGTTTTCAATAAATTTTAATTGTATCGTGTCCATAATTTTAAATATTTTTATGTTCCTAACGAAAAAAATAACGTTTAGGTATTTGGAACTTGGGAGATCTCGTTTGCAAATAATTTTATTTTAGTATACCTGAATCCTACCTATATGCTAATGCCTCCGAGGTCTAGCGGTTAATTTCGTACAGGAGTTCTTGGAGGTCCAGAGTTTGATTCCTGGTCGGGACACAATAAATTATTTAATTTATTTGTGATATTTCTCAAGTTTGGTACCCTAAAGACATGGCGGAGATAGATTTCCTTAGTACAATTAGAAAATAAAATATATATTGAGTCAGAGTAAGAGTCTTGCGAGACTCTTGCGAGACTCTTTCGAGACTCTTGCGCGAGACCAAGACTAAGATTAAGAGTGCAAGACCGAGACTGGCCAAGTCTTGGTCTTTGTCTGGTTTTGGGCAACACTAATCCACACATTTCGGGATCGGGCTTGAATTGCTGTCATGCCCAGTCAAGCCGGCATAGTGTTAGGGACTGATGTCAGTCATGAGTGTCTGATTCCAGTTGCTAACATTTATAGACCTCGCGCTCCACTTGCGCAAGGTCACATGTGCTAATTTAAAAAAAAAAAAACTATTTTTTTTTTAAGTAATAAATTATGGATGATATATCATTTTTCAATTACCTAAATACAACTTTGTTTTGAAACCATTGACTAGACCATGGAGGCAATTATAAATATCATCACGGCCAAAATTCAATGATATTAATATAAGATAAGATGGATTGTAATTTTCATACAATATTTCATATTTATTTAGTCACATGACTTTGTCGAGCTCAGTGTCTAGATATTCTTTTGTCAAATAATAACATTTATTAACCAGGTTTTGTTTGACTCTTAATTTAAACAGTGTTAGTGGCAGCTACTATAGTAACTGGAAGCTTATTAAATATCTTTGTTGCCATTCCTTAACAATTTCGGCTATATTGGGTACTTTTATGCGCTAAAATAATTATTTAACTAGAATAACACATTTTAAAATCGAAATTATCCCTAAGAGTTTTAAAGTAGCTTTTTCACAAATTATATACATTCAAGTATGTATAGATAGAAGGAACAGTCAGTAATTTTAGTTTTATACTTGTCAAAGAAGAACGTGTTTTACACTTTCGATTATAGTATGTAATTCTCATATTGTCAATGAAACAACAAAAATTAAAAGTGCACGTCATAAACGACCATAACCAAGATGCATTTGCGTCTTATAGATCAATGTACTCGTATTCTGAGACGATTGCTTTAATGCTCATACCATTTGGCTTCCTGCCCCCGTCTTGCTACATCTATAATTTATATATCTGCCAAAATTGTAGCACATATTTATTTTAAAACTTTATTGCACTATGTACAAAGGCGGTCTTAATGCCGCTAGGCATTCTCTGACAGCCAAACCTTTAGGACATTTAGACAGGATAGGTGGTAGGTGCAATTAAAAATTAGATGAAATTTAAATAAAACAGGAATATAATTGTAATATAAATATATACATACTAATACATAAATAAGTCATACTATAGATATACTAATATAATATAAATAAAACTACTTACATGATGAGGAGAGTGTGACAAAATTAACAATGTGATGATGCTGCTGCTATTATGCTGATATTAAGAGAAAAAATTGAAAAGAAAGGTTTAGGTTACATACTCGTACTTAGTAGAAATTAGCTTTTAAATAGGCGTAAATAAAAAGCTACTTGCTAAAAAAGTTGGTCGATGTTTTACCAGGTTCGACAATTTGACATCATTACTATGCTCGTGCTATGAATTTATTTATTTATTTTAATTTTTATTGAAATTATCGAAACATTTTACAGTTAACATTAAAAATATACAAGAAATAAACATATACCTGAGTACTGACTGTTAAGAAGAAAGGTAAGAAGCTTAAGGTTGGCAGGAGTTAGTTTAATATAAAACAATTTGGTTTCCCGCCGCTCACAGGGATTAGCGCCACCTCGTAAACTTTTCACTACCCCTTCCCATTGTCTTATTCAACAAATAAAACAGGGTAGTTTTGTTAAGTTATTGGGCCGTTTTGGAAATTTATTTTCAGTGTTATTGTTTACTGTTATGTCACAAAAATCTAAGACAGAATAGCTATTTACAATTTGAAGAAATGTTGCTTTAAAATGATAGATAGATAGGCAGACTGATAGCTGCCCATAAACAGAATAAGACTCAATAACGATCCTTGCTGGACTCCCGAGAGATTATTTAAACATCTCGACATCAATCACATACCTAGGTATGAGGACAACACTGGTTTCGCATAATAATAATAAGTTTATCAGCGTACCTTGATTAATTTATTTTTGGTTAAACGATGGGAATTATGTTTGTATTGTTAATGAAATTAGTCAAAGGCTTTGCCATAATCTGTATAGTATGAACCTGTTTCAATTCATTTGATAGCAATAAATTTGTTATTTGCAAAATCCTCAAAGGAATCGTTTTGAGTACAGTATGTTTGTAGACCAATCTCTCTAATATCTTAGCAAAAAATTGTCGCCGTTATGATTCGTGGCGGTTATTACAATAGTTGTGTGGTGCAGGTCACAAGGAGTTGTGTGAAGACAGCAAGCAGCTGGATAGCAAGTCGCTGGAAAGACACCATGCGCTCGGCTCGCGGCTACATCTCTCCGTACTGCCGAACAGGGAACACTTGCAAGGTAACATCACACCTGTAGTCAGCTGGAGACAGAGGTGTGCTCGGCTCGCGGCTACATAAACATAAAAACGCGTGCGTCCTAGACCTCCACTGCTGGAGATGGCCTATCCAGAACTATTTTATTACAGAACATATATCTGAATAATTTGACCTACACTCGTCACGCTGGCCAGACAGGTTGGCGAGGGTCTGATGTCAATTTATTAACGATTCCACAAATTGATATTAGTGGAACCGGGACCGACGCGCGTGACGGTTTAATGTGCTCCCCGAGGCACTGGAACAGTGGTGTATCTATGACAAATGTATGTAAGTGTATTTCTCATTGGTAAGTGCCGGAGTTAGAACTGACCTTTTATGGATTTTAAGAAAAGCGTTCTTACAACCGAGCCTTGACCTACTCGGTAAAAGTTCTTTTAAGTACGGATCCTGTACTAAACGCTTTATTTACGACTACAACTAAGACACACCGCAGTAGCTTTAGCACGATCGAACTCAGCTATTGAATCTAGAACATGAAGTAAGGGATTTTAGACAGCGCCGTGAGAGGCAAGCGATGTATCGAAACTACAAATATACACTTCGGATGTGTGATCTTAACTCGATACGACAACGTGTTTGTTCAACCTGGAGCTATGTAGTATCAGATCACCTTCAATCAATCTGCTAAATAGGATAAAGCATTTTTTTACGTTAAAATTTAGAAGTACTTATTAAGATATTTTATAATTTCTACCTCAAAACTTGAAGTAGGTACTTGATGCTAAATTGATTAAAGATCTAGTCATTAAAAGTTATACTGGAGAAGCATTTAAGTAAATTCGAGCCAGGTACCCACCTACAGTGTTGCGTTGGCTGAATGAGTAAGTGTATTAATAGTTGCTTCTGATCTTTGATTTCTATCAGGAAGGAGCAGAGTCACGTGTCGTGGCTTCAGCGAACTAAACTTCGTGGTATGGCCGTGTAAATAATTAGGTTTAGTAAGACAAAACATCACATCTGTTGGATGGAGTCACGATTGTCTGTTTACATTGCTACATCAGGCTTCGGAAACTCATGCCGATGACGGAGGCATGATAATTGGTGGTCATGGAACATTACTGTTGCTAGGCAACGATACGTTACGTTTTGCTGAAATTATTAAAGTTTTCTATAAAACCACTTTTAGAACACACGAAGCACTAGACCTATCTGCAACAGTTTTAATTTTCCACTCATAAATCCTTGCAATCAAACATTTTATGTAGCCATATAAAATTAATGCACACACAGCGAGTTATTTTCCATAAAATGTCGAAAGTATCATAGACATTCTATGCGATTTTAAATTAAGATGACTAGAACCATAGTCTTTTTGCCGATAGTTTATAACAAAACAGGGGTTCTTAACTCAATACAATCTGCGGCCAGCAAATTATTTTATACCGCTAGCTCGCTCGGGTCTGCGCTTGACAACAACTGCGTATCTCGTACCACGATAAGATAGTGCGTTTGAAAAGTTCTCGAATACTGTACATTTCAATCCCGATCATTTGTTCGTGTGGTTGAATTGCTAACTAATCTCATTGTCCCTATCTGTCAAAATATTCGCAGGGTTTTTTATTTATTTTCAATGTTTGTATTGTCAATTGAAAGCCTTTAGCGTTAAAACCATTGGCTACGAGAAATGACATTTGAAGCTCACACACCGCTTCATGACCCAAGCCGTTCGGATAGCAAAATGAGTTATATGCGAAATGTCTTAAAAAGAAACGGTTGAGAACAAAATAAGCATGAAATGAACAGCTTCCCGAGCACGCCTTTACTACGCGCGGCGATAAGCGATGCCCGTCATACAATTTGCGATAATTAAGCGACAGACGCTATTCTGAGATGTTAACATAATATTTATCAACTCTCGGCAAATAAACAGGTTGCAGGTTGGATATTTTTCTATAAAGTGTAATGTTTGTTTTTGTTCAGGTGCAATTCACCAGCACGGTAACGGTCACATGTCGGTGCCGGTCAGCATGGGATCCTCCGCCTCGGACAGCGACAAGCCCACCAAACAGAAGAGGCACAGAACTAGGTAACTTACTCTTCAACATATCCTACTTCTGAGCGGCACTGCTGATGTACTACTGACATTACTCTGGTCCAGTGCAGGTTAAAACATCTTTATTCACATTATCAGTCGTTAATTAAATTATTTTTATGATCCTACTGTATATGATCCTGCTAGTGGAACTCTAAGCAACAAAGTGGTCCAAACCTGTTAGTAGGAGACCAACAGCTTAGCAGATTCCAGTGAATATTTGATCGCAGTCAAATTCAGAAACGAATCTGCAAGGAAAACTCAGAAATTATCAGGCAAATTTCTATTTTGGTTGTTAGTTGCCAAGTCGTCCATTTCTTTGCTTATGTTTTATGTACCTTATTTAAGTTTTTTTTTAAATAATATAATGCGGTCTATTACATAGCGAAAGTTACGACTTCTTGTGGCCAAAAAAGTTAAACTCACATTTGTTTTGATTGCTTTTCATTTTAATTTATTGGGTAGGTTTTAGCCAATATGTTTAATATTTAATTTTATCAAGTTATAATTATTTTAATCTATTGAATTAAACTCTATTGTTTATGTTTGCATTTATGTTATTCTATTTTATAAAATACAAAATAAAATTTATACGCATACAATTATTTATTATAAAAAAAAAACTAACACAAACACAAAAAAAAACTACTTACAGAACCTAACTCTATTTGGCTTGAATATTCTCATCACCGTTAATATTTAGCGTTTTTTAAAATAGATGCAACTGGCAGCAAATTTTGGGCTCATAGTATATTTGAATATCGCAGAGATCATTAGTCATTAAAGTAAATTAACTAGTATAGTTCATCATTTTCATCATTACAGCCCCTAGAACAAAGCGTCCTAGACTTCCACTGTTGGAGATGCGCCTTCCAGAACATACATATATCTGGAAATTTGGCCTACACTCGCCACGCTGGCCAGACGGCCGTAGTATAGTTTTTATCTTGAAAATAGATGTCAAGAAATAATAATAATAGACTATGTTGCAGATTCACGCCGGCACAACTGAACGAGCTTGAGAGGTGCTTTTCCAAAACACACTATCCCGACATCTTCATGAGAGAGGAGATCGCCATGAGGATCGGACTTACGGAGAGCAGAGTCCAGGTACGATATTTAATCATTTTCCGAGATTGTAAACATAAATAAGTAATTATCTAGTAATCTTAACAAACTCTGCAATCAATCCTATTTAAATAAACAAATCCATGATTGTTTAACAATGTAAACACACAATACTGTATTTCATTTTTTTTTTGGATCACAAACGTTATCTGTATCGTAAAAAATGATTTCTGTATCAAAACAGCCGTCGGCAATAAAAATGGTTAAAAGTAGTGATTCCGCCGTCGATTCCTGCGTGACTCCGCGCGCTTCGCAAGTCCTCCACAAATGTTGCACTTCTGTGATAGTTTTCACAAACGTGCACTCTACCTGCCTTTAGTCGACATAAACGTGTTTCTCTTTTGTGTTTTTATCTGCCTATAAAGGTGTCAAAGTTGACCTGCCACACAGAGTCAAAGGCTTCGTGAGATCTATATATATTCCACTTTATTAACTTTGCGAACGAAGCCGGCGAGTGTTTGTTATAAAATTAATAGACATTAATAGCTTTTCTGTTAATTTGTTTATTACTGTGAACGTTTAACGTTAAACTTTACGCCAGAACTTTTAAGTCCGACAATCGATTGTATTCAAACGTTTTCGTCTACAATATTCAGTGAAATATTGTCATTTATATTCACGTTATAGTGCTTAGTGGATATTAAATAATAATATACGCTTGTGGTTTTATTTATTCAGTTTAGGTGGTTTCAATGTCGTGGAGATCTGGTATTTTTATTATTCATCTGTATTAACATTACATGAAAGAGCATTGCATATACATATATGTACATAACTGTAAATCGCCCATATTGGCAACAGTGTAGTGTAGATCGCCGCAAACGGATACATTATAACATGTTACTAACCTTTGCTCTATCACTTAGATTATGTTGAAAGGCGTCTTTGCACAACTAGTTAGTTAATGTCATATGTTTGTCGTTCGTTAAGCCTTTAAACCTGTCAGAATTACCGCCGAATCGTTAAATGCCGTTAATGTAGTTTGTCATTATTGACAGTTTGTAGTACGGTAGCGGTTCTTGTATGCTTTATTTTACATTTCAAATTAAAAGCAATTAGGATTACTTAGCGAAAGTTGTATGGAGCTTCGCGTCTCGCCTTCAAGTGTTGCTTCTCTAGTTGCTTTCTTTATACATTAAGATAATTATACTTGCAAGTAAAGCTTCGGGTAGAAGTGTAGGCAGCACACAAATACAACAACATATCTACAAGGTTTTCGTTTATATGTTTTTGAATAATTTAATAGTTATTAGGTTTTCCACTAAAAGTTAACTTATCATGAACCAATAAATGGATAGTTACTGTATTTTTAAATAATTATTATCAATAATAAAAAGTAAATATAATTTTTATATAAACACGTTCGTTTTGTTGACTTTAGTACGAGAGGTATTTCTGCCTAATGTAGCTTTTTATTAACTTTTTTTTATCTTAAGGCAAGTTGTACACTGAAGTACTTATAATTGAATAATAATCATTTATTATAATTATACATTTTATGTCCAATTGAAATGTACGAAATTTAATGTGTAAATACAATATGGGTACTACAAAGAAAATTTCCCTGCTCATACTACCTGCGCGTTTAGGTAAGTAGGCAAATTATTTTGTTAAATTAACCAAATGTTTTTTTGCTAACTATACATACTATGAAAGCTACCCGCGGTCGGATACCTCACACATTTGAAAAGGACTTTAATAATTAGGCAATCGGCATTCACTTGTCCCGCCTCGCTTTCCGTCGCTCGCTGTACGCACCGATTCATTTCAATAAAAAATGAAACCGTATGCAATGTAAAACTACCCTTAACAGGGGTAGAGTTAACAAAAAAACACGAGAAAATCCATCCACAACCCACACTACGGTCAGCATAAAACAAACAAAAAGTTAGAATCTCGCAGTTGGCCGCGAAGAGCCTCGGGTTCCCAAAATAAAAGCAATATTGTCTGGCCCCAGTGTGGCCTGTTGTAAAATGTTCCAACAATTGACTACTGTGTTGAATGAACGGCTCAATTTTATCGTAATCATAAAATATAGTTTGGGGGCCGGTGGCACTAAAATTTATTGATTTGTTAGCCCCGAACATTCTGTGCCTAGTTCATCGACCCAAACAATGGTTAAATGTTGGATATATAATAAATGAAATAGCGACCCTCAGCGCGGATATAGACATTTTCCCTGTAATACAATAAACTGAGCATAATGTATGCACTGACCATGGTATGTAGGTATTTTTAACTCTTTTAATGCTTCTCTGCAGGTATCCCTGGTTTGAGGCCTGCTATAGAATTTAACAATATAGCATTAGAATTCACTACTGTATTACATTGGTAAAAAAATAATAATATACAAATAGAAATTAAATAAACTCTGATAAGTATCTAAAATATTGTTTTCAAAATTGTAAAAATCCATAAATATATATGAGTATATCTGCACAGCAAGTAATTTGTATATTAATTAGTTACATCATGCAAGTACATATATCGCATACACATACACAAAACACATACATATACGTACACATAAATATATACGTACATACCCCAGTATACCAAATAGATACGTGGATACATACATTGACGAAATGCTAATGATCTCGTTTTGTTAATAAAACGGGTTCAAATCCTGGTTAAAAGAACATAAAAATGGGTTAATATTAATTTTAAAACAGCTACTGTATTATCGTTAGTAGGGTTTCAGTTTCATAGTAGTCGAGTTTTTTTAGGAATATGTCAATAGATTTCTTCAGAAGGAATTTGGAGAGGTTCTTTATTGTAACCTTTTTGCTTATGTTGTTGTACAAAAATGGGCCCAAGAATAATAATGAGTTTTGGGAGAACCTAGTGCGAGAAGGAGGAACAGAGTATACAAATTCATTCCGTCTCCTTTTCTTAGCATTAATAATTTGCGGTTTAGTATGTTGTCTTGTAACAATGTACTTGATAAAGAGTTGGCGCACAGTAAGCACATTATTTTCTTTATACAAAAGTGCAGTGGGATATCTCATTGGTTTTCGGTTCATCACCTTAAGGATAGCGCGCTGTGCTCTTTCGATTGTTAGCATGGATGTTTTGTTTGCACCTCCCCAGACACTAATACCATATGTTAGTATAGACTGACACAGAGCGACATATACATTTCTTAGAATAGAGCCTTCGGCTATATGATTTAGGTTTTTAAAAATATATATAAGTTTCCGAGCTCTAGAAGCAAGTGTAGAAATGTGATTTTTCCAGGTCAAGTACTTGTCAATAGTTACACCCAAGTATTTAATAGAATCCGCTGATGCGACCACAAGGCACTTGCACTCATTAGAGGTATTAATGCAGGAGTGGGCTATTAATGAGAAAGAGTCCGGTGGTTGAGACTTTACACTGATGCTAAAAGCTATATATTTTGTTTTACTTAAATTTAGGGTTAGTAAGTTATTACTGAGCCAATTGGACACCCGTCTTAAGCCACTCTCGGCAAAGTCTTTGACATCTGACCAATTATCACCACTGAATAAAACTACTGTATCATCTGCGAAAGTGATAATTTGAGCATGAGGAAGTTTATAGTTACATAGGGTATTAATGTAGATTAAAAAGAGGGTGGGTCCGATAATGCTTCCTTGCGGAATACCAAACAAGACAGGAACCTCAGGACTGACAACATTATCGATTTTAACCATCTGGACCCTATCACTAAGATAATTTTGAAACAGTTGCAGTTCCATTCCACGAACCCCGATATGTTCCAACTTTCGCATGAGCATGGGGACAGAAACTGTATCAAATGCCTTCGCGAGGTCGAGAAAAACTCCGAGACACTTCTGTTTTGATTCCAATTTGGTAATAATCTGCGTGACGAGTGATTCTATAGCATCCGTAGTTGAAATCTTCTTTCTAAATCCGAATTGATTAGGAGAAATGAGGTTGAATTTTGAAAGATAGTTCGTAAGTCTATTGTTCATAATTTTTTCTAGGATTTTTGAAATTGCTGGGAGTAGGGAAATTGGCCTATAATTGGAAATACAGTCTCTGTCTCCATCCTTGTATATTGGAATAACGATGGATTTCTTAAGGCATTGTGGAAATACACCAGTAGACAAGCAACTATTAAATAAATGTGTAAGAGGTAGCGCAATAGCGGAAGCAGCCTTTTTGATGAACAGAGATGGGATGTTGTCCCAACCAGGTGCAGAGTTGGGCTTGAGTGATTTTATTAATAGTAGAATCTCTGTTGGTTCAGTGGGCAATAACACAAGGGAGTTTGGGTGTAAATTATCGTTAGTCGTCGTAGCAACTAATTGAGACTCTGATATGTTGTTCTGTTTCAGTATAGACAAGGCCCTGTTTGATCCTACACTCGCAAAATATTTATTAGCTTCAGTAACAGAATCTAGAGGAGATGAGAAAGATTGCAGCAGGTCTAGAGCTGCATCTGATTTGTTCCCATAGTTACTTATTCGTTTAATCGTAGTCCACAACATTTTAGAATCATTTTTATGCTTTAATAATTCATGTGCTTCGTACTGTTGTTTTAATTTATGTAATATATTGTTGCAAGTGTTCCGGTATCTTTTATAAGTAATACTTAATATATTGTTGCTTGGATCGTGTTTCAGCTTTCTATGTAGGTTATCACGGTTTCTCATACAACGGACTAGTCCAGGGGTTACCCACGGCTTAATACTAGCAAATTTTCGTTTGATTGGACGTTTTGTAGTGTGCTTATTTAGGGCTTCGGTAATAATTGTAATAAAGGAGTCAGCCAGATAGTTAGCATCGGCATCTTTGTAGAATTTAGCCCAGTCGTATTGTTTAAGGTCTTCGATAGCACCATCGTAATTGATTTTTATGTTTACAGAAGGTTGGGTCATTCTTCTTTTAGTAGGGCCTTTGCAGACGGTAGCTATGACAGAGGCGTGATCTGTTACCGTTGAATTACAAACATACGTGTTCACTTCTAATTTGGATTTTATAAAACAATGATCCAGGCAGCTATCGATGCGCGTAGGTAGGGTGTGGCCAGGCAGCATTCCATGAGAGGCGAGAATGTTTAGGTATGCCTCTTGATTATTGTTTTTTAATGTGTTGCTAATATCTATGTTAATATCTCCCAATAAAAATATATTTTTATATTTTTTGAGGTCACATAGCAAGGAATCAAGCGAGTTAAAAAAGTTGTCCAGATTTTTGAAAGATGGAGGTCTGTATAACCCCACTATTACGGTGTCCTTATTTATAGTGGTTATTAAACAATTTGCATCTTTGAAAGGAGGCTCATAAATAGTTGCTTGCAAGTCATTCTTCACCAACAGGATAACTCCAGAGTTTTGATTAATTATGTTTTTCGTTAATTGCATGCGGTAGTTTTTCATATAGTAGGGCCTAGAGTAGTCGGAAAGCCAGCATTCTGTTAAAACAATGACATCCATAGAGACCTTTAGCCTATCAAGGTGTATTTCAAAGTCATGGATATTGCGGTTAAAGCTTCTAATGTTCTGAGCAATTATATTAATATTTCGGGGATTGCAACTATATACAGTTAGAAATTTCTCAGGGCTGTCAAGCATAACTGTTTGACCAACATTAACATTAGAGTCAATATCAAACGCAATATCTTTTACGTTAGCCATCACCAGTTTTTTGTATTTTGGCCTGTAAAACTGGCCTAATGGATTAGTTAAGGTTAGGAAAGAAAACAATAACCGTTCTCGATACAGTATGGTTTACATTATTCCATTATGTAGATATAGTAATATTATATTGTAGATATATATTAATTATATTATGTATATAGGCAGTAATAAGTATGTTGTTATGAATAGTTTTATTATTGTAGATAGCTGTGTTAAATGTTAAATACAACACAATAATTAAAGTGTTTGACCAACATTAACATTAGAGTTAATATCAAAACGCAGTATCTTCTACGTTAGCCATCACCAGTTTCTTTGTATTTTGGCCTGTAAAACTGGCCTAATGAATTAGTTAAGGTTAGGAAAGAAACAATAACCGTTCTCGATACAGTATGGTTTACATTATTCTATTATGTAGATATAGTAATATTATAATGTAGATATATATTAATTATATAATGTATATAGGTAGAGTAATAAGTATGTTGTTATGAATAGTTTTATGATTGTAGATAGCTGTGTTAAATATAATAATTAAAGTATCCGGCCTCAAACTATCAACTTCCTAGGATGACCCTATCTCCATCATGGATTCTGCTTGGCTAATAGATTTGATATGAATAGATGGTGAACCTTCTTCAGCCTTAATAAAAACTTTTCCCTTTGTTGTCCAGCAGAATTTAAAGTTTTTGTTTTTCTTAATATTGCGTGCAAGGTAAAAGATTTTTCGAGCAGTGGGAGTCAGAGACTCGTTTACAAATATAGGCTTTTTGTCACATGCCAGGCCAATGTCTTCAGTGTTAATTTTGTTATCCTTGTTACTTAAGTTATAGTTTTTGATTGCTTTTAGGACAGTATCTCTGCAATGTTTTGACTGAAATTCAACAATAATTGGTTGTTGGAAACTCTTTGACCTAAAGGTATTCAAAGTTTGTGAAGAATCAGGAGATAATCCTACCTTCTTCTGCACGTTCTGGAATATTTTTGTGAGATCTTCATTTTCTAGGACAGGAATATTCTTAAGTTCCAACTTTGTTTGTTGTGATGTATTCAGAAGTTGCTCTACTTGAACTTCGAGGTAATCTATTCTATTAAGTGCATAAGAATGATCTTTACTTAGTATTTCAAATTTCGTACTAAGTTCCTTATACTGGGTTATAGAAACTTCAAGTAGTTTTTCGATATTACTATTCATATGCAGTAGCTTCTCGTTTTGTGCCTTAAGATCCTCTATGGCATCTTTTAAAGATGAATACTTTGCGTCGCTATCTTTTTTAAGTTCAATCAAAGCAGAGTTCAATCCCTTACTCTCCAATAATTCTCTCTGCACTTCGGTCTTTTTACGTTTACGAGAGATTAGAGAGGCAGGCGCGTCATCAGTGCCAATTGTAGATAAGTTTGGTTGAGATGAGTGCCGCGCATTATCGGGAGATCGTATCATAGCGTATATTTATCTGTATTTTTTGCGTATACTGTGTAAAAGATGAACTACTCACGACAAGCCTGTAGTTGGGGCGCGATAGTAGATATGACTTGCCGTCACTTTTACACACCGGTGCGACCCGATAGTCGCAGTTGTTGTTGTGGTAAACAGAAAACACGACCGCTCGGTACGGCGCACGCAGAGGAAGGGGGTGAACTGCACGATTTTGTAAAATAAATATTCTTTTAGATTCCGCCGCAGTTCCCCGCACTAAAAGCCCATACATCATTACGCTATGGATTTCCACTTTTTTATATATTAAAAATGTTTATTTTTAATTATTTAAATTTCAATAAATCTAAAAATCTAAATTTCGTTCCTTCGAATAATATCCTGTTTTTTTTTAAACAGCAATTATCAATTTATAAAAAAAAAACGTTTAGAAGAATAAAATTCAGTAAATAGAGATCATTGAAGAAGTTGATTTATTCTGATTAATACAAACAACGCGCGTTTCTCTAACTGGGCAGGCGCCTGTCTCCTTCCGTGTATTCAGTTGATGAACCAAAATGATTGTCCACTGTCTCCCAGACTATGCTGTATAGGATGTTTCTTGAGGATATTTGGGAAGGTGTTTTATTGAACTCTATAAACAGTAGTACATTCAAAAGACGACATTAATAAAATATCAACTATTATATTAAAATCATAAACTACTGGCAAATATTTTGAGATTTATAAAGTTCAAATATTTTAAATAACATAAAAAAGTGTCGTATTTAAATTTATCGATAGATACTAAATACATTTTCGACATCAAAACATTTATTTCATCAAAAGTATTTACATCTAATATATAAATAGAAATCATTTTTTTTTATCAGTGCTACGCGATTTGATAGCCTGATAACGTTGACATTCCAATAGTTTTTCGTTAGTAGATATAAAAGAATATCTGTTATAAATATATTATATAATATATATAAAACCTAATATTAAATAAATAAAAACTACTTCAATAGAAAAAAAAACTTTAAATAAAAAATGTCCTATAGAGAAATTGGCATCCTTCCTGTCTACAGATTTTTCCGTAACCCATTTATACAACTTCTTGGCTGAGACCCCATGTGGCCATCGTCTCGTCCCGTATCGAGGTTGGCGTTTTTGCGCAGCTTGAGGTTCTCAGCACAAATCGTCGCAATTCAATCGCTTGACGAGGTAGCCTGGATATGATATTCAGCTAATGTGTCATCCCATAACAAAGACCTGTCAAGTTTTCAATTCCCAACTGTCATGTACTCGGGCATGAATTAATATTTATTAATACTAAAACAATAAATAAAAATAATCACTCTTATTTAACTTAACAAAGCAAATTACTATACATATGTATAGTATATAAACACATATGCTATTATACGAAACACTTTGGTGAAACATTGCGAACTAAAAATCTATAAATCTTAGTTTTGCAAAGCTATAAAATCTACATGAAATTTAGATTATATAAATATAAAGACGTCTAATTTAAAATCATACATAAAAAACTTGAAAAAAAAAACAATACTTACACGTTACTCATCCCTAACTATATTTTAATCTCAATCACTTTAAACCAAAGAGTGCTGCACCTCACCACCTGGCGGACAGATGTACAGAGATATCGATATTCATTATTACAACGTGATTACTCACTATTACAATCTACCTTCATTTTTAATAATAGTTCGTAATAACCTGTTTAGATTTCTACCCCCGTAGCATAAGATACAACGAGAATTAATAAGAATCATACGATTGAAACGTCATAAGTTATATTTGGTTGGTAATAAAATTGCGAGCACGGAATCGAGTGAGATAGATAAATAAAATAAAAAATGACATAAAACGTGAACTTACGTCTCGTTAAATCGAGGGATTACAAATGTAATTACTACTACTACATTTTATATTTATATATATACCGATAGCATCTCTTTCTATTCGAATTACAATAGACCAAATCCTGTTTGTTTCTGTATAAATACAGGCATCAGAAATAAGGAATGGTTGTTCTCATTTTTGGCAAATCCCTTATTTTTACACAAACCGTAAACATTATGCTAGTCCTATTGCTTTGAGACAATATATTTAAACAATTTGGCAGCGATAAAGTCAACACACATAGTTATACAACTAGGCTTTATTCCAATGTGGTAGGGTTTATTTTCTTGTGTAATGTATAGCGAGTGTGGTGTTAAGCGAGCAGGGGCGACCAGGACTTACCGCGTAAATTATAGCTTAATAAATCTTAATACTGCAGCCGCGAGGAGAGAATACTAATGTCTAGGGATGTGCCGATAGATATATACAGCTATATCTATGATATAAAATAGACGAATTGTATTTGCATACAATTTTAAATCTTTATCGACATAAGAGTATAATTTATTTTTTGTCGATATGTTAATAAAAGTTTGAATAAAGGTTTGAATTATATTTTCAAAATTAATAAAACCTGAGCAATGCAAAATCGATTACTGCAGTTCGTTAAAATATACCAAAGAAAAATTATGGAATCAGAATTTCCTTGACATAAAGGATGACTGGAAAAGGATCAACGTTGAATTAATACTTAATAATTATATTTTTTATATGACCTCCTCCATGGTCTAGCGGTTAAGGCGGATATAGACGTGAGGATACTGGGTTTGATTCTAGGTCGGGACGCATTAATTTATTTATTTGTGATATTTTTCAAGTTACGCTAGAGACATCGACGAGCATGGCACTTGTTATGATGGGCCTAAAGTAAAGTTGGCTAAATGTGAATCCGTTTCTTTATAAAGCGTGGTTTCTGACCACCTCGAAAGGGATACTTTCGTGATACTTTACTTATATATGTTTATATTAATAAAGTAAGGTCCAAAGATTAATAAGAATATATAAAATAGAATATTCACTCATGATCTGTTTATAAGGTAGTGCGCCAAAAACATTTGCATTAGAGGAATACTCTCCGCTGCACAGCAATCATCATCATCATTACAGCCCCTAAAACACAGCGTCCTAGAGAGATGCGCCTTCCAGGACAAATATCTGAAGAATATGGCCTACATCGCTGGCCAGACGAGTTGGCGAGGATGCACAGCAAAGCTGATAATATAATTAGACAAATTAATGGTGGTAACTTGTCCGGTCTTCAAATAATACTATAGGGCTAATCCAATAATGAAATGTAGTATCGGATTAGACAACGCAACACATACATATATCACTAGAAAAATAAATCACAAACAACGTGTGGTTTTAAATTGCGCAAAAAGTTTTAAATAATCGATAAGTTGAGTCCGTCGCTCGCCCCGTCACTAGACCGGACCGACCCATACATCTTTTTAATAATGTAAGGATTAGCGCATACTGTCGACTAACTAATCTCTTTACTGTACACCAGGTTTTATGCAATTAATGTTTATTCTTGTTAGAATATTATTGCATTTTTATTATTCTTAAATTGGTGCTTTTGTATTTTGGACCTCAGAAATCTTAGAATGCTTTTTTATTTTATATTCTATTCTATTTTTCATTTACCGCCATACGTTTCCACCGGAATTCTGTTAAGTCTAAAAGGTTGCAAACACAAATACAGTACATTTGTCCTGCCTGGAGAGTGCTATAAGGCAATAAAGAACTGCAGGTTAAAGCAGTGTCAAAGGAAAATTAAACAAAAGAGAAATATAATTAAAAAATAACATTAATATTTGCAATAAAACTAAATTATAGAGCTGAAAAATGGTCTTGTCAGAAATATATATATATATGCAAATGACAATAGACGTGTAAATTAAGTTTGAGATTGAGAACTGACAACAGTTTCTTAACACGGCGCCGACAAAAAGTATACTTACAGCAAATGTAACGGCGCCCAGCACCAAAAGTTACCAGGTTACCCGCTGAGATCCTGCCGGGGAAAACAGGGGATTGTCCCCATCCCCAACCCAGGTCAATTAGCCATCCGGGCTAAATAACTCTAAATATTTTCAACCGATTTTGACGACACAAGCAATGTGATAGTTTAATTTATCTCATTAATTCCAAATTCATCAGATATGTACAAAGAGAACATTTCTGATAGAAAAGCTCAACCTTACCAAGGAGCAGAAACACAAAGAAAGAAGACGGTAGAGTCTGCTAGACGGAATTCTGTAATACTTACCAAGGAGCAGAAACGGAAAGAAAGAAGACGGTAGAGTCTAAATATTTTCAACCGATTTTGACGACACAAGCAATGAAAAGAAAGAAAAGAAAAGAAAAAAATATTTATTTGCACACAACAGCTTATACAATAATAAAAACGTAAAAAATAATATATATAAATTTACCAACAAAAAATAGACAAGATAAATACATAAAAAATAAATGAGTGAGCTGCTGCGACAAATAGGCACTCAGGTCAGCATAGGCTGCAACATTTCTGCTGCAGCGCTGATTTTCACTGAGCCCCATGAATCAAATAAAATTACGTAATATAATAAATCAAATATAATAAAATTATGCTAGGTGCGACAGTTTGCCTAAATTTTTCTTTTAACCATTACCGACACATGTAAAAAATACTACAATGTGATAGTTTAATTTATCTCATTAATTCCAAATTCATCAGATATGTACAAAGAGAACATTTCTGATAGAAAAGCTCAACCTTACCAAGGAGCAGAAACACAAAGAAAGAAGACGGTAGTCTGCTAGACGGAATTCTGTAATACTTTGGCACACCGATAATATCGAAAAACTTCTGATTACGGGCAATGTACACGAGGTAAAATAATAATTGGAAGAGTCAGGTGACTGACTACCTGAATATTTCTGTGCACCACACCATCCACTACGCCGAGGTCCGGGCCACTTGGAGAACGCGGGCAGACGCGTGGAGGTTAGACGACGACGTTGATGGTTGTGTCTAAATACATTTAAAAAGAAATGTGCATTCATATATTAATTGAGTATGTATCTATAAAGGTAATTTTTTTGGCTGGTAAAATATCAAAATAATTGCTTAGAAATTTATAAATATGAATAATTTTGTTGACTGTCCAATAAGGCTGATGCTTTCAAGTAACTAAAATATTATTTATCTACCACATCTGATTAATAGATTAAAAAGAAGGAAAATAAAACCTTGAATACTCGTAGCAGTTTCTGTGAGCTATAAACCAGTTTATAAACTATCAAACAACCTTTGCTTGCAGATTTAAAGAATAAATAGCGCAAGTTAGTAAAATAATTTCATTAAATTCAGTGCAGTAGAAAGTTTGTTTAAATTTTAAACTTGCAGTGCACTCTGTAATGAAATCGCGTAAACACAGAACCCGACCCGACGCCTAACTGATCCTGAAGGACTATTCGAATCCAATATGTCCACGTCGATCCAATGTGGAAATTCATTGATTTCACCTAACATGCTCGTACGTGTATTTATCTGTTTACGCATTATAAATAATATTGATAATAATATTGTCGTTAATACGCGACATAAGCGTTGCCATCCGAGCGTCAACAGGTGATCTTTTGAGTAGGGAATATCTTATTCAGAGGATCAGTGTTGCCATCCAACGAGGTAACGTCGCCGGAGTCCTCGGAACATTGGGTTCATTTTCTCCTGGATTCGATGACATGTAGATTATAATCAAGATATTTCTAAGTATTTAGTTTTTATATTAATTAGGTTTATCTTTTAGTTTATTTAATTTAAGGTTTTGTTTAGTTTATTTTTAATTTGATTAATATAAATATTAAAATGTAATTAAGTACTTAAATGAAAAAATATTTGGAAAATTAAATAATATTGATAAACTGATATTTGTCGTAAGAAAAATATATATAGCTATCAAAATTGCTAAGAGTTGCTTCAGCTAACTCTGATATGATTTTGAGGTCTAATACCACTTCGTGTGATGCCTAGCACTGTAACCTTAGCTTAGCTTAGCTTAGCACGTGTGGCCAGCTCGGGTACCACGCGATACACTGTTGCTCTGTAGGATTTGCGTAGGCCAACATAATTAGTGCGTAGCATGTAGGTACTGCAAAAGCAAGGTCAGAAAATACACGCATCGACACAAATGAAGTTGGCCGTATGCACGTGCACAACGTGGGTAGCAATGGAATAGTGACTTTGAAAGCACCTTTAATATTTGCTAATAAACCACGATCGATTGATTGAAACAAAAAAAAATCTAAGCACGTGGCGTATAACAAAATGTTAAATCGTGGATTGTTTAATTTAAATCATCATTTTGGTAAGTGGGTATTATAAATATCGATTTATCGGGAATGTCGCCTACGAACACTAATTAAACTAAATTAATTGTATCGATACCCGTCTGTTTGCTCATCCCCAGTATTAGAATAGTCTTTGTTTAATTTAACCTGTCACATACAATATTAAGTACATCGATAGCTTATTATATTTGTGCCGATCTAAATATATATTTGTGTCCGCCAAAGGTTGACCTGGTTTTAGCTACAATATCGGATTGATGATACGATCATATTTTTGGGAGCTTAATAATTTAATTTTGATCGGTCACATTCTTCTGGTTACTCTAATAAATGGCAAAAATAATTTATAATGTGATCCGTTACTGTACTTAAGTTTGGTAAACCTAAACCTCAAGGTCCTTATTTCCGTAGACGTCGTCAAGTTCTTGCCAATTTAATTGATTTAGTATAAATTTCAACCCAAATTAAGTTGTATTTCGGTTCGTTTCAGACTAAAGTCAAAGTCAAAATATTTTTATTCTTGTAGGTACATTTATGACACGTCATTATTGTATATTTTATCGTGGTCCAAAAAGTAAGCTGTTAGCAGAAGTCCAGCAGCTTAGCAGATTCCAGTGACCTGTTAATGTTTAATGTACCTGTACCAGGTATTGTAATCTCATAGGTCATATTGTAATCTGATAACTAAATTTAAAAGGTTATTAATTGATCGTTGTGGTGCAGTTCTGTATATGTTTTATTTTGTAAATCTGATATAGCTGAGTTTTTCTTGCAGATTCCTTTCTCAGTCAGATGAACATTAACAGGTCACTGGAATCTGCTAAGCTGCTGGTCTTCTGCTAACAGCTTACTTATTGGACCACTTTGCTGCTTAGTCTTCTACTAGCAGGAGTAGAATCATTTAAAATAATTAAATTAATGACGTTTCATAAATGCCTGTAATAGGTTTACGTGAATAAAGATATTTTGACTTTGACTTTAATGCAATGAGAATGGAATCTACAAGGAAACTAAATATTAGAAAAGATACGTTTCAGTAACAATAGATTAAACAATTATTATTAATTATTCTAAATTAAATGTAACTACAAACTAAGTAGTTTTATAGTAGTTTTATACTCGTAGTAAAAATATGATTAACTATTTTTGTAGTTTATAAATAAAATAAATGCATTATTAAGATTTGTGAAATTGTTAAAGTTGCTTAGATTGGCTAAACGTAAAATTAATTTCCCTCGCATATCCAGGTAGGTAAGCAGCATGAACTTACTTGTTCTTTAGCTTGATTTTTATCGTTCAGAATACTTCTGATGTAAATTCAAAATTGATTTCTTAAAAGGGGATGGAATCAACATAGAAATCCAACAAGAAAGACTAAATTGGGGTTTTCATTCGCTAAAAGTTTGTGCACAGTACCAGGCTGACATAAATGTATAGGAGATAGCCGGCCCTCCCGCGGGAGTTTTAATGCTCTTTACATGTAGCCTGTCCGACATCATCCGTCTCTTTCATACCCGTGTCGAAACCCTATATCCGTCCCGCTAGCTTCGACACCGCGAGCGTCAACGGGTAAGCTTTTTCGTAGAATTCTTTGGGGCAAATGAAATTATCATGTATTTTCATGATGTCCTGGGATTTGAGCTTGTCGGGTAAAAATAGATGCTGCTTTAATGGCTAGTTTGAGATTTTTGATGGTTAGGTATTTATATTATGGTAACACTAAGGCAAAAAATATCAGGCAATTTTGAGCAAAACATTGTGAAATGGGCGGGAATTAGCTTTCATTCAAGCGAGCAAGGCTAATAATTACTTCTGTTCGTGCCTTTGATTAACAGAAATAAATTAAGCGCCAAATTAAACAATCGCTTCTTTAATAAATATTATTTAATAAATAAAGAAATAAAATATTATTAAATTATTTGAACAAGGTTAAATAAACTTGATGAAACTGTATCCAAAATTGTTAAATGACATAATTTATTTTGTGTTATTTATGTACTCCTTGTAGAATGACAACAAAATGTAAAAAGTAGATTCGATACTTTTATTAATATAATATTATATTAATAAAAGTAGATTCGATACTTTTATTAATATAATATTATATTAATAAAAGTAGATTCGATACTTTTATTAATATAATATTATTTTTACTATATAAGTGTAATTAAGTTATTTGGAAAATAAAATATGTAGTTTTCGTATCAATCTAGTCATAATGATGACAGCTCTAGTACTAAATGACAATATGCATGTTGTGTGTGCTGCTTGGATTCCAGTCTAGTCCATGTATAAATTAAACAAACTGAAATTTGCAACTGACTGGAATCTGTTTGCACACCTAATAATAAATTAATAAATAAATGATATTTTAAACATTTTGCACACCTAAACTATATAAAATAAAGAGGTTTTTCTACTTTTAATCTTGTTAAAATAATTTATCTAAAAATGCATATTAAAAAAATCAATAATGTCCTTTGATGTGGTTTTTCAGTGACAATATGGCGACCTGCATGCACATTTTCACTGACAATATGCCGACCTGCATGCACATTTTCACTGACAATATGCCGACCTGCATGCATATTTTCACTGACAATATGCCGACCTGCATGCACATTTTCACACTGACAATATGCCGACCTGCGTGCACATTTTCACTGACAATATGCCGACCTGCATGCACATTTTCACTGACAATATGCCGACCTGCATGCACATTTTCACTGACAATATGCCGACCTGCATGCACATTTTCACTGACAATATGCCGACCTGCATGCACATTTTCACACTGACAATATGCCGACCTGCATGCACATTTTCACTGACAATATGCCGACCTGCATGCACATTTTCACACTGACAATATGCCGACCTGCGTGCACATTTTCACTGACAATATGCCGACCTGCATGCACATTTTCACACTGACAATATGCCGACCTGCATGCACATTTTCACTGACAATATGCCGACCTGCATGCACATTTTCACTGACAATATGCCGACCTGCATGCACATTTTCACACTGACAATATGCCGACCTGCATGCACATTTTCACTGACAATATGCCGACCTGCGTGCACATTTTCACACTGACAATATGCCGACCTGCGTGCACATTTTCACTGACAATATGCCGACCTGCATGCACATTTTCACTGACAATATGCCGACCTGCATGCACATTTTTACTGACAATATGCCGACCTGCATGCATATTTTTCTACGACAATAGAACAAAGTTTATTTAAAAAAATATAGTAACAAACAGTTAGTAAGAAAATGGCAACCAATTACCTTCTCTATCTTATTTGATCTCGTTGTTAAAGCATAAATACAATTTATAAGACATTTTTTTACTTAAAGTACCCATTGGTAATATTTTAGTTATTTATTCTTGTTATTAGTTTTCTTGTAAAAGGGATTATAGAATATTATTATTGATTATTTAATTGTTTGAATAACTTTTAGTTTTTTTATATATATTTTTTTGTATTTTTTATAATATTGATTAGTTAATAGGCCATAGTTTTAAGTACAAATACCTGCGTAGTGTTAGCACTGTTGGCTACCCTATTATAAATAAACAAATTAATAAAGCTTTATAGAGTTTGGTCGTCCGTGCTAGGCTTGCAGTATTCATTGTTTTCCCCTAACATGTGTACCCCTTGATTACGGCGCCGCGGGGGCCCGGGGGTGGCCAGGACATGGAAATGTTATTAACTTGCACCTTCTTCGTTTATCTTCACGCCTTTTTATCCTCTAATAGGTGTCTAGAGATTTATAATGTGCCATTTATAAAATCCATCTTTAAGTTTATTTATAGGTATTTTTCCTATAATGTTATTAGGTACTAGACGTTTTTCCTGGCTTCGAAATTTACCTTGTTTTGCAAACGACTACTATATATGTATTTATATTATAATTTTATTTCTGTTGGAGACGTTTTAGCAAAGCAACACATGCAGAAGCAAGCACGCTTTAACGATCGAAGTCTTAAGGAAAAATAATCAATTTAATAAATATATATAGTATGTAGTAATATATAATATATAGTATAGTATATAATATATAAATAAAAAATCCCGACTGCGTAAAATAATAAATTTGATAAAAAAAAAAAATAATTAAATTAAAACTAAATTAAATAAACGAAAAACTAAAAAAACTCGAATTCGTAAAAAAATACTTTAACTAATATTGAAAGGAAATAAATACAAATGCCTGTAATAGGTTTACTGGACTAAAAGTATATGTTAACCCAAATTTATAATTATATTTTATATTAAAAATTGGTTCGAATATAATGACAAAATATGTCTTATAAATGTTTTGTTAGTCTATTATAATTACCTAATAAGCCGTTGGGGGTGCACACTGACCCCCACAGCGATACTGACTGCAAACTACCCACGACATCCCATTATTATACATTCACTTAGTCATTATTACATTGTGAATACTCATCTTTGGAGGGACAAGGTCTGATTTTTGATTTCAAATATTTTTATCGACTTCATTCGACCAACTTGGTTTCCAAATGCTCATGTTTTCTCCATTTTTATGAGTCAAAAAATGGAATAAATGATGTCGGACAAAAATGATGACGTCAGTCCCAATACTTTATAGGCCCATGACCTAAAATAATAATGCTCACGCCCTCTGTCGGCGTCTATAAGTGGTTTGCTACCTCTAAACATAAATAACAATAAGAAAACAAGTAACAAAATTCATATTGATTATTTAACTTTACAATAACAACTTTTGATATTGTATATTATTATTTAAATAATAAATATAACATACTTAAAGGAGACTGGCAATATTTCCTCTTTGTATAGCTAATATGTTGGCAGAAATAATTGCCAGCCTGTCTTTAGATTTTTCCGTCAGCCGTTTGGACAACTCCTTCGCCAGAAATCCGGAGACAGGAAGGCTGGCAGTTATTTCTGCTAACGGATTAGCCTCACTATACAGAGGTGCAACTTTTCACACTGTCTTCTTGGGACTGTCTCCGATGGGACGTCTCTAGAGGACATTTTTTGTTTATAGATTTTTTTTAATTTCATTAGTATCATTTTATTGTATTTAATTTAATTTAAGTAGTTAGTACTTAATTATTATTTGAATAAATTATTGAAACCAATCGATTGCATTGATCAATTGGATGGATGAGCGAGTATATTTGTTACAAGGTTGTCAATCCTGGGCTGAACAGAAGAATGCCAATAAATGTCACCGCTCCCTCTACGAGTACATGTCGTCCCCCACTTTTAAACCAATGCCCTAGAAGAGAGGCCGACCGTCCACCTGTCCCAGGGCTGCTGAAAAGCACCTTTTGTCTTCTAGCAGAGCCCGTCTTTGTTTATACTAAACACCACTGATTGGACTGTGCCAACTACCGAGCGATTAGTTTGATCAGTTTGGCGAGCAAGATGTATGGCAAGATTCTCACGAAACGACTGCAAGAGAAGACTGAAGATCTTTTATGGGAGGCACAAGGAGGCTTTAGACCTGGAAGAGGATGTATTGATCAAGTCTTCTCGCTCCGCAATATCACAGAGAAGTTTTTGGCCTTAAACCAGAAGGTTTTCTGTGCTTTTGTGGATTTGGAGAAGGCTTTTGATAGAGTTGTAAGAAAGAAGCTTTGGGACATATTGCCGGAGTATGGAGTGGAGGACAAACTGCTACAGGCTATACAATCCCTGTACAAGGGCTGTAAAGCTTGTGTGCGGGTGGAAGGAGGTATGTCGCCTTGCTTTGAATCCCAAATGGGCGTCAAACAGGGCTGTGTGCTTTCGGCCAGATTATTCACTCTATATCTCGACAAATGCCTAAAAAGAGTGAGAGAGAGTGACTGTGGGATAAAGATGAGTGATCTAGTGATGAACTGCCTGCTTTATGCAGATGATGCTGTTCTAATGGCATCGTCCGAACAACAACTGCAATCACTAGTCACGGAAATGAAAGAGGGATGTGCAGAAAAAGGACTCCGTTTGAATGCGAGAAAAACCAAGGTACTAGTGTTTGAAAGAAGAAGGACGACAACCGTGACGATAAAGATTGATGATGAAACTCTAGAACAAGTAAATGAAATTATATATCTGGGCAGTGTTTTCACTGCGGATGGGAAGTATGATAGGGATGTTGAAAGAAGAGTGAACGCGGGAAATAGTGTTAACGGTGCCCTGGGGTCACTGATCGCCAGTCGAAATGTCAGTGACAAAGCCCGACTCGCCATACACAATGCCATGCTGGTACCAACACTTATGTATGGAAGTGAGACGTGGATATGTCAGAGCACGCATGAGAGTAGAGTTAATGCAGTGGAAATGAGGTCGTTGCGTCGGATATGCGGTGTTACTTTAACGGACCGCATACGTAATGACGAAATACGCAAAAAGGTGGGTATGAAAGAAAGCATAGGGACAAAAATAAGGAAAGGCATGCTCCGATGGTTCGGGCATGTTGAAAGGATGACTGAAGAGAGATTGACGAACCAGATATATAATGCGAAAGTTGTGGGTGAAAGAGGCCCTGGCAGACCAAGACTCACTTATCACGATCAAATAAATAAAACAATAGCTGCCGGTGCAATAAAAAGCCATCGAAACAAAAGGGCATGTATGAAGAGGTTGATGAATGTCGAAGAAGCGAAAGAGGTATGTCGAGATCGTGACAAATGGCGCTCAATTGTCTCTGCCTACCCCGCAAGGGACCTGGCGTGAAGATATGTATGTATGTATGTACCACTGATCTTCCGGTGGTACTTCCAAAAGTCTTACAACTTCCTACTTCAAATATTATCCATACATGTATACAAGACGGGAAACGTTTGTCCATTATAGAAAGATCACGCGGCACACCTTAACGCGATTTAACCAAAGACGTAATAAAAACATACGGACAATACGAATAGGTGATCCGGTCATGCGGGAAATCTATCCTTTATATCGCTGCAGCTAATCAACAATGTTCTGCCATTTATTTTATTTTAAATACTTTATTGCACTAAAATTGTACATAGGCGGGCTTAATGGCCAGGCATTTTTTAACAACCAACCTTTGGGAGTGTGGAGAAACTATGCATGGGTGCAAATTTTTTATTATAAACTACATACTAATAATACATATAAAAATAAATAAATACATGAATACATACATATAACTATAAAAAGCTAAAAATAAGCCTACACACTAATAAACAGTAAATGATAAATTAAAAAATATATATATAACTTAACACAAAAATAAAATGTAATATTAATTTAAGAAACACTGTGTTGCTTGTTTAGAAAGTAGGTGGTAAGTAAACGTTTGAAAATATGAACAGAGGGAGCCTGTCTGATCGTCAGTGGGAGCCTGTTCCATTGGCGAGCGGATGACACAGTGAACGAATCTGAATATCTGCTGGAACTATGAGACGGGATAATGAGTTGATTAGCCATCACGCTCTCCGTTAGTATCTGAAAAGGTTTTACCATCATTATCAGTATCTACCTTGTCATTTTGTTGTGTAAGTAATGTATTATATATACACACGCAGTATACAACTGACATGTATTTCATTTCGAAAACTAATAAAAAAAGGATAAGATTGAGGTATTCATCGTTTACCAAGCGATACCAAGGATATGGTGATCTCAAACTTACTATTCTATTAACTTACCGTGTCATTTTTTTCTTTAAAAAACGCTTTTAGTTATTTTTTGTTGTTTATTTAAAAGGTACGGTTAATTAAAAATAATTTAAAAACTCCATTGAATCTCCTTTCAGGAACTTAAGGTTGTATTGAACATATTGTATTGTATCATATTTTAGTTATCAACTAAGTCAGTAATTAATTAATGCAATTAATATTTTTGGTTTAATTTTATTAGTAAGACTAACTATTTCATAAAATATATATAGGTAATATAGTCAGGTTCATATTGTATAGGTCTGTGTCTATAACAGCCTATAACCCACAAAATTAACTGGCTGTGATCCCCAATCTGTTTTTATTGCCCCACGGAATAATGCTAAATCACGACCCCACAACCCACACCCCACCCCGGATTACTGTGAAAAACTGCTTATTGCACACATCGGACAGAGTTATGAATTTAATTGGAAAATAAATATTTTACTACGGTGGCTTTGTTTTGTAAATAGTTTTCGTTGCGAAACAGAGATATCTTCGAAAGAAAGACTCCAGTAATAATTCATGGCTAAAAAAAGAATGCGAGTTTTTCTATGGGGCAATGTAAATTTATGCGTAAAAAGTATAGTTGTCACGTGTAAGCTTTGAAGAAGTTGGTGGACATTAGATATTCAACTATAAAAAAACATTGAACGCCTATATTTTTTTAGCATTTACATGTGCTAATATAGATTTTCAGGCATTATAACCATTAAATGATTTTATATTTCGTTCGTATCTCACATATTATAGTAGGTTTTAGAGTCACACGTTACCGGGATGTCACTATCGATGTAAATATAAATAAACACTCTCAAAAAAAAAAACCAAAATCCTATTAATTGCAGTTATTTTAAATATATATTTATTTCTCTGCTTTAAAAATATTAATTTTCATAAATTTTAATAATTATTACAGGATTTTTTTTAGCTGAGGAATTACTGGGCGTGCTGGGGCAGTTTCTAGCATTGTACTTTGGTGATATCCATACTTACTCATATGTTAAACTATCTGTTTGTAAACGTTACTCGTGTATTATATTGGTCATCGAGAAAAACTTCAGGCGGCCGTACAAAGTCACGTGTCATATTTAAATGTTGACATCATGTACAACCCTGGGTTCCAAAAAATATCTGTACCTAATTTCATCAAAATCGCTTTAGTAATATAGGCTTGAAGGCGAAATAAATATGGCCGTGGAGTCACATGTCGTTGTCAGGATGACGTTTTACAGGGTGGATTTTTGAGACGGGTCAGTAAGGGTAACCGTTATAGTTACAGGAAAATGTAAGGAGACCATTCATAACTTTTGAGATATTCTTAACTGCATTCACAGATTTTGGAAAGTCAGAAGGTAAAAAGGTAATTTTACCCAAACATTTTTTGAAAATTAAAAGTCTACTGGACCAAATAATAATTTAGTATGGAAATGCGCTAGCAACCCTAAATGCTAAATGTTGTTAGCAACAAAATATTATGTCGCTCATTTTCCGTCAAAACACAAAGGAAATTTGGTTTAATCTATTCACTGAATTCATTTGTTTTATTAAATTTAAATACATGGTGTTACAGTTAAATCCTTTAAGAAATACAAAGCATCTCGTACACTGTATTAAATATAAATTCAGCACCCGCTAATGTATTTCGGAATACTAGAAAAGTTTTGATATTGGTGTCTTACGAGATATTTACGAAGACTGCCTCAGTGAACTAGTGGTTAAGTCCGTTAATTTTAGACGTTGATGTAACGTTTTCGATTCCCGGTATATTCTATATTTTTCTTTTATTGTGATATTTCTAGAGTTTGGTACGCTAGAGATATGGACGCGAGCTTGCCACTTATCATGATTAGCCCTATAGTAAAGTTGGCTAAAAATCCGCTTCTTCAAAAAGTGATTTGTGACCTCCCCTAATGCGGTCGTGATGATACTTTACTTTTACGAGATATTTCAAGGCAAAAGTTATAGGTACTTTGTCTAAAGGACTCGGTCATCTTCTATGTATTTGCGACACTATTAATACCCTCTCCTCTCGCTATACTTGGCATCGAAAATATTAAACTTATATTATATTTTCATTCATTATTAATTACAACCCCTAGAACTCAGAAAATCTGTGGAATTTGGCCTACACTCGCCAAGCAGGTCAGATGGGTTGGCGAGGGTCTGATGTCAATTTTAATGACAACTTATTAACGATTCCACAAGTTGGTATTTGTGGAGTCGGAACGAGGCACGGGAACGGTGGTGTTGCCTATATTATTGTTTTTAATTTGAAAAATGTGCGATAAGCAGTGGGCGGGGCGCGGGGGAAACCCGGGCCTTCCCAGACAGAAAACCACGCCCGACCACTTCTTCTAAAACTGTTTGAGACTATGTTATAATAATGAAATCATTATTAATACAAGCTCGTTCTTACAAAGACAGCGGCGGCAGTCTATTACTTATAACGCAAACGTTAGATCGACAAAATTTGTGGATTTCGTTATTAACTACCAGTTTTTCGAAATATAAAACACCTGTAATAAACCTTCGCTTACATTCATAATAGCTTTTTATAATTTTAACGGGTTTTTACGCGAACCTTAGACATACTTCTCTCGACGTTTCAGACTAGTTGCATTGGCCCGGTGTCGCCAAGGATATTGTGAGTTTTTTATTTATTTTTAAAGACGGTGAATCGCAAAATCGCCTGACGATATGACCCCAGCCTGAAGGGCCACCGCGGGAGGTCGCATGCCCGACTCACCGTGAGGCCTCCTAAAGAGACCCCAAGGCGCCTACGGACTAAAACCCTTTAAACCGTCTCTCTCTCACTGTTGCCCCTGCGTGCCTTAACAGCTAAGTCTGAGTCGTGGCTACGAAGTGAAGGCACTCGTTCGCCGCGTAAATAACCAATATTGTGAGTGTAGTGTGTCGCGATTTCTAAAAAAAACTTTTAAAACATTTACCGCCTTTTATGCACGAAGACTACACACGCACAGCTCCAGTTGATTCGATGCTGACGATGACCTTGCTCCATAAATTGTACCATACTATTATTGTTACGTTGTTGGTTTCTTAATAAATAAATAACTTCTTTATCTTTATTTAAAATTGTAAAAAACTGACCGATTTAATTCAAAACGTTATTCATCAGAAAACTAAAGTTTAAGATAGGTCTCTAGGCTGACATCTATAAAGCATGCACTATAGAGGGTGGTCCATCTGTAGTTTTTTTTTTATACAGGTTACTTTTTTAGACACACTGACTGCGGGGAATAAATAATCAGTAGGAACGGAGATGCCAATGGTGACCACGCAGCTGCGATTTGACTCCGTGGGACTGTTTTTGTTGATTGATTCTATCCAACCAGAAACTATTTGAGCCTTGTAAGATCTAATAGAAGTTGCCAAGAGGTACGAGTGTATGAACTCGTATCTCTTGGCAACATTAGTATTACAACAACATATAATATTAGTATGGATTATTTAACAATAAACAAACTGTAAACCGTTCTGATAACCTTCGTTAATAAAATACATAATGTTTGGGAATAACTGCTACCTTATTTCCCGGAAGTAAGGTAGGGGATACAATTACTAGGGAGGACACATATCGATATTTTGTTGCTTAAAAATAGTTACATATAATCACGACCTTAATCCTTGTTAAAAATAATCTAAAATATAATTGTTATATAGACGTCAATGTTGTTTACTGCCATTAAAAATTCCGCTGCTAAAATGTTTTACTCTGCGGGTTTAATTTCCATAAGGATATATTTCCTTTAATCCTCATGATTTAAAAGAAGCCGGTTTACGTTTAGATAATATTCTCTAACTAAACCCATTTTGACAAGACTGACAGCCCGTTGCTGAAAAGATTTTTTGTCCGGTACCGATATACTCGTAATAGTCTATGACGATTTTGTAGTTAAAAGTTTGACTATAATTAGTCAGTTAGGTTCAAGTGTTGACGACTGACCAGTATTTTACTGTTATATTTATATAAAATATTGATATATGTATGTTTTATTTTGAAGTCGTAGTTGATTTTGGTCGTCACGGAGACAAATTGTGTGCGTGTGATTGTTTTTACATATAAATTATTACTTACTATTATTATTGTTTTACGTTATTTGTATTTATTTGCTTCTGTCTGTAAATATGTAATATTCAACAATTGAACATTTTTTTATAGAAAGCAGTTCTGTACCCCACGGGCCCATCGTCTCTACAGCAAACGTCGAAAATAAGTAACTATTCCAAATTGTTTCATATTTTCGACGCTTGCTGATCTGTGCTTGTTCCGCTGCAGCACCAGCTCTAACAGAAGTGCCTTGAAGGTGGGAAGGGGCTAGAGAATCCCAATAGGTAAAATATGGGTAAGGAACTATTTTCTAATAGAGTACCCAAAATTTGTGCGTTTATCCAATGACCTGTACTATGATCCCACACCGCTAAGAGACTTCCGTGATCCCTCATCGTTACAGATGAGTTCAGTAGCGATTGATGATTACGTTTAACCGTAGGTAATATTCTAATTTTAATTACGGTGTAATATTGTATTATATTTAATAATAATAATATTTACACAAATAAATAAATAAATCGCTGCGTCCACCTCAGGGGGACAGCTCATAATGCGGGGGCGCGGCGGAAATTGCGGAGTCCGGCAAACGGCTAAAAGATTACATATATGTGCCGTTTGCTGTAGAAACTCGGGGCCCATGGAGTCCAAGCGCTAATAAGTTCTTAAAAAGACAACACTTCTTGTCATCTTCTCCGGTGACAAGAGGGCTGGCTGTTTCTGTTTTCAGCGGGGAAATGCAGCCAGCCAGCGTATTTGCCACCATTCCACGTGGAATGGGACTTATATTCGTATCCGTAGGTAATACAGCTGAAGCAGTGGGTGGAGATCTAGGACTGTGTGTTCTAGGGCTGTAATATGTGATGCTCTATCATAGAATGATATGAAAATGAAACTATCGATAAACAGATGCAACGACATCACTAAAGAACAATCACGAAGCGCTTGCGTATAGCTATCGAGCGGATAACTACCCTGTATTCTGGGCACAAGTACTACGGGATCCTCTCCCCTATTACCCACGAATTAAGGGTCACTATGGAGTACCCGTTGAGGGTAACTTAACTTTAAGGTTATGGTTATTGCGCGTATTTCGTTTAGCTCCAATCGTCTTTAGTAGCTGAATAAAGCTTTTATTTTTCAGTTTGTTTTTATATATATTTTGTAGGTTTATTAGTTATTTGATTTCTCATAAAAAAAATATGGTTTTGGAAAACTTAACATGGTTTCGAACTCAAACTATTTATTTACCTACATGCCATGGGTCAATGGTCTTCTTAAATCTATATTGTAGACAGCGTTCTCCATGGCTGCCCTATGAGGCGTGTAAATATACTGTTTTAAATTTCTGTAGAACTATTATTTCGATAAATCTTCCCAAAAATATTTAACATCATAATCGGCAATTTTTTATAAAATGTATAATAGGTTTGTAATATTAACTTTGATATAAAATACTCTTTATTGAAAAAAAAAAAAAGATTTAATTAAAATAATTTGTTTACTCTCAAATAGAAACAATAAACATTTTGGTTTTGCCTTTTGATAACTACTGGGTCCCTACTCTGCTCTATCTTACAGTTTTATTTTTTATACTAGCACATGTGACCTTGCGCCCACCTGATGGTAAGTAGCGCGCGAGGTCCATCAATGTTAGCAACTGGAATTAGACACTCATGACTGACATCAGTCCCTAACACTATGCCGGCTTGACTACTGGCCATGACGGCAATTCGAGCCTGATCCCGAACTTTGTTAAACTTAGTAACTCTACCTTTATAAGCGCTCTAAAATAAATACCTGAACGTATAACCTGGAGAAGGTAGATGTTGGATGAGGGTTGTTAAAGATCATGCTGCATAGAACAAGCCAGAAGCACCTTTATCAAAATAAGCCACGCACGCAATCTCAAAATCCCTACAAGATGCCGACTTGTCCGTTGCTATATCTTCCGTTCTTCTGTATGGTGTCTAATCATGATCACTGACAAATACAAGGTCGAAGAAGCTTTTGATATATAGGAGAATGTACGACGATATTACGGAAGGACAGAGTAATACATCAAACTGACTTGCAGAGGATAAACAAAGGAATAAAGTATTTAAATAGATAAGTAAACAAAAATGGTCTCCTTCTTGTGTCGTCGTCTAGCGGTTAAGTCCGGGATGAAGACCGGGTTCAATTTCTGGTCGAGACCCATTTTTATTTGTGATAGGTATCCTTACCACTTCTTATGATAGGCCTTTAATAAACTAGGCTTACGTAAACTGCTTCCTTAAAGGAAACGGTCGTGATGATGTTGACTTATAAACATTAATGTATCTCGTCATACAAGGAAAGATATGAGGTTCCAGGCCGGGGAGAAGAAGCACGTCCTGGCTTTAGAACCTCAGGGTTGGTTCGGGATGCGCTCCGATTCTTGTTTCGGACAGCGGTCTACAAACGGAATTTCCATGCCATAATCAGCAGTGGAGATACTCAATATTTCTGTAAAAACTGGATTTGTCTTGTCTTAAATATTGTTTTAGAAACAATACCTGTGCGTGTAACGTTCTGGTTTCTTAAAGTTGACGGTAGCGTCCTATCTCCCGCGGTTTCATGTTTGTCCAGCAGTTAGCACCGCCGCTCGTGACCATAAGCACACACACATACAACCACACAGTGTTGCCAGATGCAAGTCAAAGTAAAGGCCGAGATCGATAAAACGGGCTTGCACATGGTAAAGGATAAAATTTAAAGTTAACTCGAGTTAGAATATTACCACAATTAATTTTAGGATATTATAATTAATTATTTAGACCAGTGGCGGTATTATGTTTCTTTAACCGCCTAAATAGTGAATTCCTTTATTTCCTGACAGTTTTATGTTAGAAATGCAAGAGCTAAACCTAGCATTACCGAGCTTACAACACAATTACACAATATTATACAAATCGTCGCTGCGCTTGTCAAATTCCATTGTGCATATATACCCGTATATTTTATGTTTTTTGCACTAATTATAATCTCCGTTTTGTTCTTTGTGTTAATAAACAAACTTAACTTACAAATCTTTGACCGTTAAGAAAAAATATGTTACTTTATTTAATAACACTTTATTTGTTAATTCCCAAAACCTTACTTAAAAAAAAACGGGTGCGTCGCGGGACGTACCGCAAAAGTGAGAACTAAACTTGCAGGTTATTGATTTCGTAGTTGGTAGGAATATGGAGATTAAATGAATGCGCGTGGCTGCGTGCGCACGTATAGTTGCAGACCCGTAAAGAAAGAAAGAGCGGGAGAGAGCAAGAGAGGCATCGGCTATACGCGCGCGCCTATCCGCCCCTCTTTCCCTTACCCGCCGCGCTGTTTCCCCTTGAGCGCTGTTCTGGCGTACGGACGTACGTTCAGCGAAATAGGTTCCCAACAAAGCGCGCGCAATAAAGTTCTCACCTTAAAAATACATAATAATAATATGTACATATATACCATATGTCCTAGGTATTTTAGTATTGTTTTATGTTTTAGTTATAATTAGATTTACTTTATGTACCTACATATAAATAAGCAGAATATATTTTTCCAGGCATCTGGTAACTCTAGCAGTCACCCTTGTGTGTGTAAACACAGCGTGGAGAATGTTAGTGTGAACCCCGCCAAGGGCAGCCGCACCGCTACTTCGCACGATCGGCAAACACTGGAGCGTTGTGTTAAACGCTGCCTCACGATTGGTCCGACATTTCAAATTTCGAATGGAATAAGCCTCGATAGGAATACCTACCTTGAAATAGCTGTTCTATGCAGTGAAAAAATCATGCAAGAAATAATATATAAGTGGTAGGTGAAGTCATGGTGACTTGCTCTGTCTGCAGTTGCATCCATCGAAATCGTCGTTTCATTGTATTTCGAAAAAATGGTTATCGATCAGTGTTGCTTTGTAGTGTGCAGTATAGCACTCATGTATTCCATTCAAACCATTGCAGTCTTGACTCAGTCCATAGGTCATTTTGCCATATTTGGTAAGAACAAATAATGGTGCGCAAATGCGGTCCTTTTAGTTTGTCATCTAATCCAGAAATACCTAGTAGAAGACTTAGCATTCCATGGATTCACCGTGCGGGTGCGTCGTGTGTGGGAAAGAAAGAGGAGAGTAGAGTTGTCTAACACCCGTATTCTAAGACGGTTTCGCAACGACTCCGCCACCCAATTCAAACACATCCAGCTGTCAAACTGATTATAAGGATATATGACAGTGTTCATAGGTAGATTTTTGACGCACTGTCAGTTCAAAATTAGATACAGACGGGTGAAAGGCTTGCGACCGACTAAAGGCTGGTTGCACAAAATGTCGCTCACCATCCACCATTCTGTTCCTCTCCCTAACCAACCAAATACTGTATGATTCTGTTAATACATCATCATCATCATCATCAGCCTGTGTCTCTCCACTGCTGGATATAGGCCTCCCCCAAGGCTCGCCACTTCACACGATCTCCTGCCACCCTCATCCAACCACCATCAGCGACCTTCCTCAGGTCATCCGTCCATCTAGCGGGGGGTCGACTCACTCTACGTCTTCCCGTACGTGGTCTCCACTCTAGAACTCGTCTACTCCATCGTTCATCGGTTCTATGACAGACATGTCCAGCCCATTGCCACTTCAGCTTACTAATTTTGAAGGCTATATCGGTAACGTTGGTTCTCCGACGGATTTCCTCGTTTCGGACTTTATCCATCAGAAAAATACCGAGCATAGCTCTCTCTATAGCCCGCTGAGCGACCTTTTAAATTTGTGGACCAGACCCACTGTTAGTGTCCACATTTCTGCTCCGTACGACAGCACTGGAAGAACGCACTGGTTGAAAACTCTCGTCTTCAAACACTAGGGTATGTTTGATAGGAAGATGTGGCGCAGCTTCCTGAATGCCGCCCATCCTAGCTGAATGCGTCTGTCGGCTTCTTTGCTGAAGTTGGCTACGCCTAATTGTATAGTCTGTCCAAGGTAGACGTATTTTTGCACAACTTCTAGAGTGGCATTTACCAACGCAGATTGATCTCGGTACGACATGGTCGTTATACATGACCTTTGTCTTGTCCAAGTTCATACCGAGGCCAACCTGCTGGGCTACGTTTAAGCCGAATGTTAATACAAATAACTTAACTGAAGACGTAAAAAATCTATTCTTTTTGACAACATTTTCATGAGAGAAACTAAATTAATCCGTAAACTGAAATACCGAAACATACGCGTAACAAAGAATAACTGTTTGCGGGAAAACTTATTTAGAGATACGTTTCTTTGCTTCTGAAAAATTCAGTAAGGGTGCGAGGGAGATAATATACAGTGCGAAAGAGAGAGAGAGGTGTAGTCATTTGGAAGCTGTCACCGACAGAGCGCAGTCCATTATTTACTGTTCATGTCATTCGTTTTTACCAACGTGTTTATGTTTTCCTGGTACTCCCGGATCCGGGAATACAGATACTCGTAGCTAGGACAGGATAGGTTTATTTTTGGACGACAGAATTGCAGTTTTTAAAAGAATAAATAAAGTTCAATTGTTTTTTTAATGAAGCTTTTTTATACGACTGAACTATTTTTAAGCGAAAGAGAAGTTTGTTAATAAAAGGTACTATTATACAGTGCGCTTGTCATAAAGTCAAGTATTTTAAATTAGGTACCTACTCGTACTATTCTTAGAATGCAGTTCCTTTATCAACTACGAAGCAATCTTTTCATTATTATTTTGTTACACGTTGGTTTATGAGACAGCTTCTTGTCTAATATTTATTCTACGTTTAACATTTTTTATACGCCACGTGAGTAGTTTTCAATTAAATTCATTTATTAACCATAACGTAGACTTGGTTTTGTCAGCAACAGTTAACAGTTTACAAATCGTGGCAGGATAGCAAAAGATCGATCATTAGTGCAAAAAACAGCCATCTTCATTACCAAATTAATAATTAACTAACTTAAAAACTAACTAAATTAAAAAGTAGCTAATTGTAGGTGCTGCTGTAAAAGAGTTTTGTCAGTTACTATACTACTAAACCTAGGTTATTAAATAAAATGTCAGTAAATGTTACGAAATATATTAATAAATATTTCATTATGTAAGATGATGAGCTGTAAAAGGCATTACATAATATTGTTACATAATATATTCCTGTTTTATAGCCTCATCTATGATGTGATATGTTTGTTGATTAGAATTGTTTCAATTGTGTCTTTGTACATTTATATTTGCATGTCACTTTGTTATTTCTACCAATCACGTGCCTTTTATTCAATTGTTAAACGTGCATTATAAATAATTGATCCGTTCGGAAACTGGCAGTTAATCCTACGTTCAATGAATAAACAGTTCAAAATTTCTTCAACTCCAGATTTTTTTCATCTTTTCTTTTATATGTATATATATCTTCGATATTTCATTAAGTTTAATTAATTATTATATTATACTAAAAAAGTTTTATATGAGTTTTTTTAGACTTATTAAATTAATATTATGTAATATGTAAACATGCGTAATAGCATGTATTAGTTAAGCCGTGTCACTCGATCGATTAGATATTGCTGTCCTTTATTATTTTTGTTTTTCTTGAAAATATGAACCCGGTGAATTTTAAATATGAATTGTAAAAATTGATATCGTTTTAAAAACAAAATTCACCAAACAAATTGAAACAATATCGGAGTCGATCGCCCCTTCTTCTTTCATCCGGAGATTATCTCGTAAATCGCACATCATTTGTCAGCCATCGGGGAAGAGTTATTGATTCCCCGAGATTACCGGGTCTTAAGGGAATCGGCACATCACTAGCAATATTACCTTTTACTTCGGACATCACTAAATCATTCGTCCCTTCGTGGAGACGGCCATTTGTCTTGACCACCTCCTTACAACAGATGTTTCCCTGGTACTCGGAGCGCCACTAATGGTATCATCACAACCGTATTCCCTAGAGGATAGAGCTTAAAATCACATTGTCTATCGACTTTCGAATATTTGCCATTAGAAAACTACACAATTCACAAATGATCAAAGTTTTTTTCAACAATACTGTGGCTCGATGATGGTTACAAATTCCCTACGTTTATTTCTATTTTGTGAATGAATAATTTTAAGTTTCGGCGCAATAAAGACTTAAACATAAATAAATAAGAGCCTGGGCACTAAAGCATTGAGTTGTAGAGTACGGGACTCTATAAAAGACGTCAGTTCAATAGTTGTACCAAAAATTGTATGACAATATGCTTTTATTTTGACATAATTCCTTGCTTGCTATTACTTCACATCACACAAACTCTGTTTGATTCTTTTTCTGTAGTTGCCGTATTGCTTTGGAAAAGCTTGCCCCTTAATATCCGCCAAGCCCCAAGCAGAGCCATCTTTAAACAACTGGTTTACACTCACCTTTTGATGTATCGTCCAAAGATGTTGTATTGTAGTGTAGTGCTTATATGTATGAATGTTGTATATGTAGTTTATATAATAATATATATATGTATGTATATATATATGTCGTATATGTATTGTATATACCCACTTATATGTAATTTAATACTTTAGTAGTAAGTATATTGTATTTATATTTTCCTTAATATTTGTTATATATTTATCATAACCTTACCTCTTATGTTTCAATGTCCCAAAGGTTGATTGGAAGAGAGTGCCTATAGGCAAAAAACAAATTTAAATAAATAAAATAATTACTTATACTATATTATTAGTATCATGGAGACTCTTACATCTGTCGCTTGCTGAAGATGTGAAATGCCCTCCCAGCCAGTTTGTTTCTTCACTCCTACAACCTGGAGTCCTAGTATCTTGTTGGGCCGGCATAGTGGTAGAGACTGATGCCGGTCGTCGTAGTGGCTGGCGTCAGTTGCTCCCATTCTTGGAAAACGACCCGTTTACCATGAAGTGGGCGCGATGTAACATGTCGTGTTCAGTATATAAAAAAAACAAAATCAATGAATGACAAGCCCTTCTACAGCAGCATCTATTTGTATAGTATTATGGAAAAGTATGGAAAAGGCTGTCACATTCATTCGCTATCCATATCATGATTAGGTAGTAAAAAAAACAATTTGTAATCTGTCCGAGTATACTAAATGTATCTGATGGTGAATAAATAAATAAAAATAAATTATGTTATGTTATAGCCACAGAAAACGATTTGCATTATACTTGCACATGTACGAGTGTGCCTTTAACATCAATGTATCTTTGAGATTTCCAATAAAGTCTGGATAAATTGTCGACACTAATTAACAATTTGTTTCCATTCTCGTTCCAGGTTTGGTTTCAAAATCGGCGAGCGAAGTGGAAGAAACGCAAGAAGAGCACCAACGTCTTCCGCTCTCCTGGCTCGCTTCTACCCTCCCACGGTCTCCCTCCCTTCGGCTCGGCGGCCGACGTCTGCTCCCCCGGAGTGTTCGCCGATAGACCATGGTCCATGCCGGCAGGTAAGACGAATAATAATAAAGTCAAAAAATTAAGACAATTTTTTTGAACAACTCACGGATACATCATGGGTGCCGGGTTCATTGGGTGTGGATAAATGTCTCTTCTTCATGTCTCGGGCTCGTGACCCACATAGGCTAGGCGTAGGAACTTATGACATCCAACTATATTATAAATTTACATATATTAACATTACTTAATTTAATTTTATTCATATTATTAAATATTTATTTATTTAAACTTAATTGCACAAAGTACAAAGACCTAATGCCGCTAGACATTCTATGACGGTCAAACCTTCGGGACAACGAGAGCAGTAAGTACATAAGGTAGGTGCAATACTAAATAAACTCGAACAGTTTTAATGCGAGTACATACTTATTAATAATTTAATTAATGTTGTACTGGAAACTGGAAGTTGTTCCTTGCCATACTGTATGTATGTCATCACTATGTGGCCAGGTATTGTCTTGTTTTCTACTATTTTTTCCTTTTCTATTTATATTGTTTTTGCATGTAAATTTTGACGAAACCAGATGTTACGATAGGTCTCTATGGCAATAAAAATATACAAAGAGAAAATATACAATCAACTTGAAATCCCACCCCACACTTCTAGTAGATATTCAGATTCTTTCACCGAATCTGCAGCTCGTCAGTGGAACAAGCTCTCACCGACCATCAATAAAGCTCCCTCCGATTACATATATAAACAATTACTCACCACTTTTTTTCTAAATAAGCAGAATAGTGTCTCCTAGTTCAATATGTTAATCATCTTATGTATTTATGCATATCATTATTATTATAATTTTTCTAAATCAACTGTTACTTTAACCATGTGTGTATTTATTTAACTTAATTATAATACATATATTATAGGTATGTAGGTATTTATGTATATATTTATTCAGTATATGTAATACTAGTATGTAAGTCTATTATAATAAATTGCACCCTTTTAAATTTTTTTTAGGCAATAAAGAAAGTTTGAATTGAATTGAAATAAGTAAACTGACCTCATGGTCTGGGGGTTAAGTCCGTGGATTAAGACTCGGAAGTACCAGTTTCATTTCCACAATAACATTTATTAATTTAAATAAATAAATTAAGTTAATATTTAATTTATTTGTGATATTTCTTGTGTTTGGTACGCTACAGACAACGACGATGGTATAGTAAAGTTGACTAAATGTGAATCCGCCTCTTTAAAAGCGGGGTTTCCCTCGGCCCCGAAAGGGAAAAGAATAAACTTCAATTTACGAACATTGGAAATCACTGTAGCTTTTGGCGTACTGCCCTAGTAAACATATATACATAGAGAATGTTCAAAGTGCTAGGACCTAGGAATCAAAAGCTAACATTATATATCTAAATAGGTACATAAACATTTTGTCAATTTCAGTGAAATATCACCGGGATAAAGGATTTATTGTTTTACTTTATTAATCTAAACATGTATAATAAATGGCAAGCTTTTCTATGACTTAATAGTAATAATAATAAATATTTCCAGACAGGTCACACAGCGCCATCTAGTTTCCGTGGTGAGCTACGAGGCTTCTGTTACGGAAACTAGATGGTTCATAAACTACATATTATACTTTTTTTTGTTGTAAATATATACATATTATACATCACACACACCCAGACCGAGACAAATTATACAATGTACAACTTGCCCCCGGTGGGAATCGAACCCACGACTTCCCGAGTTCAGGGCAACGTTATTTACCACTAGACCACGGAGGCGGTATAGTGTTAGTTTTGTAGACTTTAAGCGTGGGAATCTCATATTTAGACCTCAATTAGACCATATTTATATTTTTAATTATTTCCTTATTAAGCTGTATGTTGTCTTCAGGTTTATCACAACTGTCTCAAGGCGGCGTGTCGATGTCCGGATTCGGAGGAGGCTCGCTGGGCCCTGACCTCAACCCCTCTCTGCCGATCTCCTCTATCAGCAACCAGCAGTACCAGTCACACTATCCGCTCAACTCTTTAGGTAACACCACCATCTCTTTGTTCAGTTCGACTAGGTCCTGAGTTCATCTTGTTATCAGCCGTTGCCAGAAACGTGGACCCTGATAGGAAATCTTAGAAATTTAGTTTATTAGCGAGCAATAGATGTAGTATTATTTAGATGAATAAATTCGATACAATGACATCAGTCAGAGGATTAAAGTGGAACTCAGCCGAGCACGACAATCATGTAAACAACTTGTATACATAGATGGTGGGATTCAAAAATGGAGACCACTCTTAAAAATATGCAAATAAGAATAATCTTCTGCTCTTTGGACAGATGACCCAAATCTACTTAAAACATAAAGTTTTTTATAGTAGCACATGTGACCTTGCGCCCACCTGATGGTAAGTGGAGCGCAATGTACATGAATGTTAGCAACTGGAATCAGACACTCATGACCAGTCCCTAACACTATGCTGGCATGACTGGGCATGACGGCAATTCGAGCCTGGTCCCGAAACGTGCGTGGATACTGGGTTTATCGGCACGAATGGTGGATACTTTCGCCTACCACCTAGTTGTTGTTCTCGTTAAAACTATGTGCCATTTGCAATGATGTCAAATGCCAATTTTTACATTCAAGGAGAACTAATATTGTAAGCTTGCCATGGTGATATTTATAGAAAAATAGCATCGCTGGAAACAAGACTTACGTAAAAGTAAAGATCATCAATTTAAATACTGCCGATTTTTGCAACTTTGTTGCCTTAAGAACTTCAATTGATTTGTAAACGGTTGAGTGCAGTCAGATTGCGTACATGATGAAGATTTATGGTTTCAGGAGACAGCATGATGTCGTACTGCAACACTCTGCAGGGGGGAAGCGAGTCTCCGTCGCCGCACCCGCCGCACCTGGCACACTGCGCGCACCCCGCACCTGCCTCGCCGCAACCTTCAGGTCAGTACAACACATAAATATTGACATCAGTCTAGAGAGAACACAGAACTTAATGCCCAGTGTTATTTTTTTAATGGTTTCACATTAATACTGCCGACATCTTTAATTCTTTAACGACCAAAGGACATATGTACCTGTATGTCACAAAAGTAAATTTGACAATAAAATTATTCACTACCTACTTTTTTGTACTGTCTCCGTGGTTAGATGGAACATAATTATTTATTTCCATGATTTTGTCCCATATCATGGTGAGCCTATAGTGACTTTGACTAAATGTTTATCTGCTTTATTATAAACGTGGTTTCTAACCACGCCGCAATGTACGGTCGTGACAATACTATCTATGAATCTCGGTTCTGAATCCTGAAAGGGTTAACGGTTAACTTTAGCCCACCAGACTCTATATCACGTTACCAAACTATCTTGTTATCTTGCCATTCATTTAATAAGTATTCTTTAGCAACAATTTTGACAGGTAGCATGGTCTCTTGAGAATTGGTATGGTATTTGACACACGAATTAATTATTAATTTGACATGCGTAATTTAGTTTAGTCTGACTCGGCCTCTTTACAGCCACGAATTTATATTTAGTTGACACGGCCTCTTTACAGCCACGAATTTATATCTAGTTGACACGGTCTCTGTCACGAATTAATTTAAAGTACCCTAGTTTTAGGCAAAAACTTGTTTATGGCAAGTGTTTTAGTTCAAAATGATGTAGCTGATATGATGGGTCCACCCAGAGAGCTATTGGTTATTTTATAGTTATTTATAATCTAAATAATAGAAAACTATGGAAAAAAAATGTACCTATTGACAATATCAAAGTGTTGTGCTAACCAAAGGAAATAAATGATTTGATTTGATTTAATTGCGACGAAAAGTTTGGTTGTCAGAAAATGTCTACGGGCATTAAGTCCGCCTTTTGTACTTTGTGCAATAAAGTTTATATATACTGTATATATGACAAATATTATGTATTTTAATGCAATATCTGTAAATTGTCCAAATAATAAATAAAGAAAAGTATGTGACGTAATAGATGAGTTGTTGTGTTTAGGAGCCGAAGGGTCCGGCGAGGGCGAGGTGTGGCGCGGACACAGTATCGCGGCGCTGCGGAGACGAGCCTCCGAGCTGCAAGCCGCCATCCCCAACTACCTGCATCTCAACTACGACAACAACTCCGTCTACTGACACAACAAGATCTACTACACACGTGACCACATCCGCTTTGCGAGGCCTCTCTCGTTTCCCACTCAGAAAGAATACGATCAATAGATCAAAACGTCCAGCTTGCGTCCGACGTGCCGACCACCTACCTACTCATAAAAGCGATTCATTACTCGTTCTTGTTCTTCTAGATACGTCCTTAAACACTCTAATTTTTCTTCTAGAGATGTAAAACAAATCTGTATTCATGGCGATTACATATTGCTCCCTGATCTGATCGAGTGGCGAGTGTAGGCCAAATTCTTCAGATATATGTTCTGGAAGGCCCATCTTCAACAGTGGAGGTCTAAGACGCTGTGTTCTAGGGGCTGTAATGATGATGATCGCTCCCTAGCACGCCATGGTAGACGTAACGCAAGCTGGACGTTGATTTGGGCTTCGCTTATGAATACAATAGGACCTAAGACCCCAAATATGTTCAGTTTATTATCAAGTGATGTTTTTAACAATGCAAATGTTTTCTGCACAAAATTAAATACTACTTCATAAGTGATGTGTTAATAAAAAAAACCACTTCTTCTAAACCCAATGTCACCCTACATTATATGACGTCACTATCGTCGGAACTCTTTGTTCTTCTCGAATGGAATGGGTGACCACAAGTTACGGTTGGAGTTTGAAATAAAGTTATTGGACGCTAGAAAGTGACGGAATTAGATTTTAAAAATAATAATACTTAAATTAGAGAAAAAAAACGTTGTATACGCATCTCGAACAATAATCTACTTAGTACTTAAGATATTTATACTATATTATGGTTAAAATATAAAAATCAATACTACCTAGCATTTAATTAGACGAATAACAATAATATCGATGTATTTATGGCAAATCGTGGTAATAATAATAATAATGTGTTTAGAATACAAACAAAACCTACTTGTTTTATGCTTATCTTATTGTTTTGTACAAATTTTTGCGCGCCAAAAATGACTCAAGAAGTCTAACATGTGTATACGAAGATAGAGATAGCGATAGTTTTTATCTTAATGTGCGAAAGAGGCGAACGTATTTGGTTTAACATACAGGTTGTTACAACAAGAATAGTTTCCGATACAAATTATGACTCACCTTTTCTCGCAAAAGTGTATAAATATGTTAATAATCTACATTAGGTATATACTTACTTCTTAATATTAACCGCTTAAAAATAAAGTCAGGAAAAAAAAATATTTTAAATGTTTTTCTATCTATAACAAATTCTATGACAGGTTTTATTCATCTAAAATTTCAACATTGTAACAAATTTGGTCTCTCGTTGGGGATCTGAACCTAAATTTTATTAAAATCCTTATATATATCCCAGTAGTATAGGCAAACTGACAGAAAATGGCAGCGGAGTCACATATATAACCTATGTCCGTCTGAGGGTTAGGTTACGTAGGCGTAAAGGCGAGACGAGTACATACAGAGTGACAAACACACAAATAAAGGTTCTTTCTTATTAGTATGTACATGGATTTTCTTGTAAAAAGCGAGGAAAGGTGCCAAATAAATAAAACGCTTAATTTATTTATTACAGACTAGTTTCGATATTGTGACACCCTGTAGTTTAGGGCTCAGTTGTACCAAAACAAAGTATCTGAAATAAAATCCCAACTTTAATTATGTAAAAAGACTTAATTTTGTTGCAACTCGGGCTAAGTTAGTTTATGAGTCGTTCCGATAGACGGTGGCATGGCGCAATGGCGGTCCGGAGACGTGTATTGAATTATTGAATTTTATAATCGCCACCGTAATGCTGCATATTTGTCGCTTTTGCGTCCCTCTCGCTCGCACAAACCAATATTTTCAAAGATTTTTTCAAGACTGAGTGTACATTTGAGAAATCATCATCATCGGCCTGTATCTCTCCACTACTGGGTGTAGGCCACCCCCAAGGGGTCAGACTTAACGAGATCTTTCGCTACCCTCATCCAACCCCTACCAGCGATCTTCTTTAGGTCATCTGCCCATCTGGCGGGGGGTCGTCCCACTCTGCGTCTTCCCGTACGTGGTCTCCACTCTAGAACCTGTTTGCCCCATCGATCGTCGGTTCTGTTATTTATATATATTTTGTTTATTATTAATAAATATTTATTCGTAAAATAGAGGATTTGGTAAATAAAAGTGAAAACATGTCCAATATTTCCATAATTGTATTTCCTGAAAGTTGATGACTAATTTTTCAAAAATACTATTTACTTGAAAAATCTTTTAAAATTTTAAATATTTAATATTTGGATTGTGGAGTGAGAGGGACACAAAAACGGGAAACCCTCCAAAGTAAGCTATAACACTTTTTGTCTACTCGTATTTATACATATATCCGTGTAAATGTATAGTTAGTAATAATTATATACAAATATATATTTAAAAAACTTGCAGCCACTAGATACAATTTTTTATTTATTAATTATTTTCTACATTAAATCTCAGAGCGACATTATATTATTCTATTCTACAAAAAGTAAGTACGCATTATAAATAAATGAACTGTAATTTGTTAAATGATATTTGATTATTATTTATTTTCTTTAGTTCCCCGTAGTGGTTAATAGTTCCTATTTTTCAAGTGCTTTTTTATAAGAAATAGTTATTTTAATTTCACATTTATAATTTTATTTAAGTTTAATTAAATATTTCCGTCCATTTTTTTATTTATATTTTTAACATACTTATTCTAAGACATGGCTCCTCCACCCATCCAGTCCTTCCAGCTGTCAAAAGGGACGAATCCTAAAAATCGGTATCTTAGTTGTAAACTCTTCAAACCTCGAAAGACATAAGTGTTACCATTTTAAGTATTTCCGGTAAGGTGTATTTTTTTCTGGCAACATTAAAGATTCCGTATTTTAAATATTTATTTCATCAGAATTACTACACGCTCTAGCACTTTTCACATCCATAAGTCTGTCTCTTTCATATTATGAAAATTTATGTGTCACGAAATTATTTATAATATTGGAACGAAATCAGATTGAATGAGTACGACAATATGTTTTGTAAAATACAAGTTATCCGAATAACTATTCTAAAGATAAATATTATCCGATTCCGCTTTAAGGAGGATGTACCTTCAGTTTGACAGTTCCATTCCTCTCGTGTCGAGGCGTCCCTCCGTTTGACAGCTGGAAGAAAGCTGAGTGGAGGAGCCGAAACGTCTTAGAATATGGGTGTAATTTTATGAATAAGTGAGTTGATTATTTTTGTATTATTTATTTATGATATTTTATTTTTAGGTTATGTTAACAGTTACGCCTTCGATATGTTGGATTATATTCTAAGTCGTTGCTTAGCAAGTGATTAGCCGAAGTTACATGTTCAACTGTTAAATATAACAGTTACCCACATTAGTACAAGATAGGACCTTCACCGACCGAGTATCTCAATTAAATCAACTTTATTTAAAAATAAATACGCTAAGAAAAACGGCGGTGATGGGTTGCCTAACAAAATATGTTCAAGATTACTAAGCATACGCTGGGCTACTTTGTAAACTACAGCCGAAACATTATGAAAGGATCTAACGGTTAATTTAAACGCAGAGGTACAGGGGACGACCAATTTCTGGTCAATGGTACAATAATTTATTAAATTTATTTTTGATATTTCTCGAGTCTGGTACGCTAGATACAACGAGAGATTGATTCTTGTCAAATATGGACTATAGTAAAATTGGCTAAATGTGAATCCGCTTCTTTATAATAAAGCCTGACCACCTCTGAAACGATACATTCGTGATGATACTTTTTTAAAACTACAGATATAAATATATAAATTATCCTATCGTATTCATAAATTTATGATAAAATATTCGATTCCTGTTGTTTCCTTAACGTTTGACAGTAATGTCTAAAATCAGATCCTAATATTTCATACAAAGTGTATTTTATTTGAAGACGCATTCGGTGAAGGTCGCTCTTACTCGGTCGTACACTTATCCTACTAATACTTATATACTAATAATCATTATTTACTCAGATTTCTGTTTTTCGCTCGCTAAGGCCCGACGCCCATTGACAGCATGTTTAGTAAACTCTAACTGTCAATTTGACACCAAAGCGGTTTCTATTTTGGTTACGATGTACTAAAGTAGTCATTTTATCGTAACACAATTAATACCTACATTTAAGAAGCCTTAACGCTTTGCATTTGTCTCGCTCACACAATTGTTCTTTTCATAAATACACCTAGTTTATCACCTGATTCTACGTCTTTACTCTATTTTTCTTACAAATATATGAGAAGACAAACTTCTAAGCATTCCATGGATTCACCGTGCGGGTGCCGGGTCCATCGTGTGTGGGTAAGAGATGAGAAGAAAGTTCCGAGACAACACTAAGATGTCTGGCCTATAGGTTGATACAGCTATTTCTAATTGATAGCTAGTAGTTAATACATATATAGAGTGTGCGAGCGAGACAGATGCAAACTAATGGAGTGTGCGAGCGAGACAGATGCAAACGCGTTAAACCTTCATTAAGGTTAATAATATTGTATAATACCTATTTGAACTGAAATTAAATTCAGCGTTTTTAATTCTACAATGTGGTTAAAGTTAGATCAATGTGATTAAAGTTAGATCAATGTGATTAAATTGCAATCACATCGGTTAAATAAACGATTACACCTACAACAATGAAAACACGCCAAAACACGATTCACCGCTATCCCTACGCGTATTTCATATACATTTGGAGACCAGCATTAGCCTTGCGCAAGAGTATCGCAAGCCAATTACTTTTTTTTTTCTAAATGTTGTTAAAAAAGTTTTTTTTTCAATTGTAGCTGCGTCGTGTATTTCTTTTTTAGGGTTCGGAGAAAAAACATGGAACCCTCGATGATGACTCTAGTTTGTCCTTCTAAAATATATCTAAACCTACCTACTATTCCGTCCGATGTGGAATATACGAACTGACTTTTTTCGCTGTGACAAAGTTTATCGTATTGATGGATAAACATCATATTATAACGTAGTATAGGTACGCGTGCCTTTGTGTGCTCTTACATTAGACTTATATATTATTCTATTGATAGAAACAATGAACTATTCCTAAGGAACCATACGAGTATGTCGAAAGTGAGACAAATTTTTGCCTTCTCCATACAAATTGGCTATTTTAGAACTAACAGATTGTATGGAAAAGCGAAAAAAAATGTCACTTCTGACAGGGATGGTTTCTTAGAAAAAGTTGATTGATTCTATCAATAGAACAATATATAAGAATATATAATAGAATTTCTGTTACAACATTATTGGTCAACAACATCATAACCATTCCAAATTTCAAGTAAATCAGACTCAGTTTTCGAGATAATAGTTTGCGGACAGACATCACAAGGTTTCAGAAACAAAAATAAATATTTCTATCAGAGCAAAAGAGCAGTTTTCATTGTTCTAGGTAGAGTGTAGTTGTTATGTATTAAATATCTGTATAAATGTTGTGTTGTATATTTTCCCGCGGATATTATCTAGTGTATGTTAATTTAAGATTAAATAAAATTAAAATAGACAATGTTCTGGATTTATTGCGTTTTATTTCACCTACAACTTTCCTCATTTCTTGATCTCAATTATTTATAAGTTATCTCAGTTATTGATAAGAATTATTAGTGGTGGTGTAATAAAAAATAAGCAGCAAAGTGGTCCCATAAAAAATCTGTTAGCAGAAGACCAGCAGCTTAGCGTTAAGCAGTCGGTCCCGGTTACACTAAACTAACTTGTGGAATCGGTAATAAATTGACATCAGTGCCTGGCAACCCGTTAAATTTCTCCAATGTAATGTAATGAAATAATATTTTTCTTAAATCTGTACCATATGTTAATAGTAGAAATAAAGCAATATTTTTGTAAATAGTACATTAAATGTTTTATTATAAAAATAACTTACAACTATATTCTTATAATTATCACATAGGAATTCTTTTAAAAATAGTTTTACTTACTTATTGTAATTAATTAGAACTTATAATTCTACTTAAAATATTAGTTTAACATGAATTACATAATCCACGACATCTATTCGTAGACAACTGTAACTATATCACAATTGTAAATAGCGCCATCTATACGTGAATGGCTGAAACCAATATAGCTATTGTAATTAGCGCCATCTATACGTGAATAGCTGCAACTAATTTAACAATTGTAATTTCCGCCATCTTTATTTTAATGGGTAAACTACATTCTTAAAATAATTCGTAGTTAAAACTTTCGTGTAAATGTAATGAAGAATCATGTATTGTGTAGTCTATCCGATCTTCTTATTGAATATAGTATGTTAGATGCAATGATGCCATTCAATTGGCCAATGGGCAATTAACAAAGTACTGTTATAGTGGTGTTATAATTATGTTTCTAATACAGATAGTAGGCCTATTGAGTACACTATGTGTTAGCTGCTAGACACAAACACGGCAATCGAGCATGGCAAGAGTGGGTCATATTATTAGAACCAAATTCTGGAAAATCTCATCTTCAGACTATCAGAGGTTGCGATGACGATGAACATTAGACAGCATTATGATGAGAGTTTAGCTGGTGGTGACAGATCTCTGCTGCTCCCCCCTGTGTCGCGCCTGCTCCTCGCGGATGATGTCGGCCAGTGTCCGCGCGGCGCCGTCCATGTCCTGGAGCCGCGCCTTACTGAAGGCGAGCCGCAGGAAGGGACACGGCGCGTGCGCGTCCAGGGTGCACGCCTGTCCCGGGACCAACATCAGTCCGCGCTCGAAGGCAGTGTGAAATACCTACACAGATTACCAATACTTAGCACCGCAAGTTAACTCCAGCCTCAAGTCTAAATCTCTCGAATCGCTGCAGCTTCGTGTGGCCTGTGTGTTTGAACTACAAGCTATACCACAGTGAGTGTTCTAAAGAGCTACGACTCCATATCCCTTTTTCTCTATTCCGCAACAAAACCATAAGTACAGGACTAAACATACATCGCCATTCCGTAGCCACTATCTCTACGCGTACATTTGGTGACTCTTACATCTGTCGCACGCTGAAGATGTGAAATGCTCTCTCAGCTAGTTTGTTTCCTCATTCCTATACGAGTTTGCTGGAGTTTTAAAAGTGAATTGTGAAAAATAATCTTAACAGGCCGGCAATATTAAATATGAACAACTAGAGTATAAGCGTAACATCATCATCAATGTGACATACTCGTAGATCTGTGCATATTATTATTAAATGCTTTTTACCCGACTGGGTGACGCAAAGAAGGTTATGTGTTTATCAGCCTATGTGTGTACCTATGTACTTGTATATTTGTGTCGTTTATTTTATTGTGTAAAAATTACTTATAAAGCTCGCAAATAATGGCGACAGAAAATATGGCTTTTTTTGTAAAATTGTAGAAGATTCATCTTTTGGTTTATGATTTTGTGTTCTAGAGAGGAGCAGTGAAGAAGTGAGATACCTTTTTTAAAAAAGACTATTAATGAAGCCAATCGTCAAGTAATTTTATAACGAACAAACATTTCTTTTACACTTCGCCTTAAATAAGTGCAGGTTAGAGGTACGGAAAGTGTGTACGTTTTGAGTGTTTACAGGTTTGATTGTCCTCACCATGTTGTAGACGTCCTCTATGCCCTTGACCTTGAGCCAGAAGAACATGCCGGCCCGCGGCGCGCTCCAGTCCGCCAGCCCCTCCACGTGGCGCGCCAGAGCGAGCTGCAGAGTGTCTCGCCGTCTCCGGTACATCGCGCACACGGAGCGCAGGTGCGTCGCCAGGCCCGCGCGACCCCACTGCACCATCAGCTGGTGGAGGATCGCCTAAGGATAACATCGATAAGGAAATCATTTAAGTCATCTAGCTGCGTATCTACTCCCAGTAAGTTCAGTGGATTGAGCCATTAGTTTGGTCTGTAACTTAAATTATGATGATTATGATTATTATGGTACTCTTATCTGATGAGTGTGATCGCGGGTTTAGTTCATAAGTCCAATTTCGTTCGGTAGATTAACGAAACAGTGTTACTTTTATAAATAAAGTTACTATTGTTTGACGACTAGCACAGTCGAATAGATAGACGATCATGTACGAGATAAAAAATGAAGTTCAAAAAAGCGCAGATTTATTTTAGATACATTAAACTGTATTAATATGACCAAACAACATTGGGATGATCCCGTTAATAATTATAAAAAATAAGAAGTAAATGGGTTATAATTTGTACGCTTCGAAAGCAGAATGCAGTTATTTATTTATTTATAATAGGGTAGCCAACAGTGCCAACATCACACACTTATTTGTAGTTATGTACTTATAAAATATTACATTTGTATAAAATATTAATTAACATTACCTCAAAAAAAATCGAATTTGAATTGGATAAACAATGAAGTTTAGTTACCTGGGACAAAGTGGAAGAGTGCAGCAGAGAAGCTTGCATGTGGAGCTCCAGTCTCTCCAGTAGAGGTTTGGGCGCGGTGACCCAGCCCGCTCGCAGTCCGGAACTCAGCACCTTGCTGAGAGAGTCCAGACGAAGGACACGACCCTCCACATCCAGCGAGAGGAAGGATATCACTTGCTTCTGAAAGTTTAAACTCGTTGCTTATATCACGATGCATAGAGTTAGATTATGACTAAATCGGAATAGCATTAACCTGTCCCCTACTAGCAACAAACGTGTTCTGTTAAATTATTGCCAAGGATTTTTTAGACTATTTTCGCGGTTAAGTCTTAAGAGGTACCGGATTCGAATACTGGACGTAACACAAGATTGTAATTAATAATAATAAATTATTTATTGTCACACAAATTGACATATATGTAAAAAAGGTGAACAATATAGGGTGATGAATTTGTGATACCTACACGAGGTTACCCTGTAGAGCGGGATATCGGTGCTTTTCCGTGTTATAATGTTACAACAATATTTGTATATTTCACCTATATAATAATCGTTATATTTTGGTATGACAGTTAACAAATTTTAAAATAATAACAATAATACTATTAACACCATGCATCGTAGACAAAGGAGCGCAAAGGAACACAATACAGTAGAAGGCATAAGACCACAAAACTATACAACTATTTAAACGAATTTTCCGTCAAAGGCATGTCAATAAATTCTGACAGGTTATAAAAAGCATTATTTTGGAAAAAGAGTTTCAATTTTGTTTTAAATTTCACTTGGTTGCAGTCTAGTTATAATCTCAGGTAGTTTATTGTATAATTTAATTTTCAACGGCAAACCTTGTTTAAACGTTTTTCTCAACCTGGTTTGCCTTATATAGATTTCATTCTTGTTTCTTACGTTATACTTAGTCAAACTAGATATTTTTGGAATAAATGATTATGTCCTCTCTACATTGCTTTTTACAAAGTTGATTAACGTATTGTGTTTTGTATTTACTGAGAAAGCGTTTGCTTTAATATCATAAGCATAATATTCGTAACTGCTGTGTTAGGCACAGCGAATTCCCCTTACTTCTCTATTAAAGCTTGTAAAAAAAAAAGTTGAATTGGACATCAAAACTTACATCAGAATAGTTCATAAACATGTAGGGATCGTCCTCCATGATAAAGAAGTTGTATTTGCAGGCCAGATCGTATATCCTCTGCCTCCTCTCGTTGGAGATGATGGCCCCAGTTGGGTTTCCCCCAGTAGGCACCAGGTACATTAACTTGGGCATCTTCAGGCCTTTACTGACTCGGTCTTCGAGAACCGACTCCAGAGCTTCAGGGATAGTACCGTCCTCATCTTCCGGTATTCCAATTATTTCAGGATTGTATGGTTTAATCTGGAATTTTAAATTGTTAATTTTCGAGTTGGTAATATATTTAATAGACATTGTATTTGTAATATAAAGTTGTTGTTAAAAATTACAGCAGATGATTTAGGATTTTATATTGTGTTTTTAGGCTGTCGCTCCACGGAAACATGACTAATGCTATGGTTGCACTGTTTTTAGGCTGTCGCTCCACGGAAACATGACTAATGCTATGGTTGCACTGTTTTTAGGCTGTCGCTCCACGGAAACATGACTAATGCTATGGTTGCACTGTTTTTAGGCTGTCGCTCCACGGAAACATGACTAATGCTATGGTTGCACTGTTTTTAGGCTGTCGCTCCACGGAAACATGACTAATGCTATGGTTGCACTGTTTTTAGGCTGTCGCTCCACGGAAACATGACTAATGCTATGGTTGCACTGTTTTTAGGCTGTCGCTCCACGGAAACATGACTAATGCTATGGTTGCACTGTTTTTAGGCTGTCGCTCCACGGAAACATGACTAATGCTATGGTTGCACTGTTTTTAGGCTGTCGCTCCACGGAAACATGACTAATGCTATGGTTGCACTGTTTTTAGGCTGTCGCTCCACGGAAACATGACTAATGCTATGGTTGCACTGTTTTTAGGCTGTCGCTCCACGGAAACATGACTAATGCTATGGTTGCACTGTTTTTAGGCTGTCGCTCCACGGAAACATGACTAATGCTATGGTTGCACTGTTTTTAGGCTGTCGCTCCACGGAAACATGACTAATGCTATGGTTGCACTGTTTTTAGGCTGTCGCTCCACGGAAACATGACTAATGCTATGGTTGCACTGTTTTTAGGCTGTCGCTCCACGGAAACATGACTAATGCTATGGTTGCACTGTTTTTAGGCTGTCGCTCCACGGAAACATGACTAATGCTATGGTTGCACTGTTTTTAGGCTGTCGCTCCACGGAAACATGACTAATGCTATGGTTGCACTGTTTTTAGGCTGTCGCTCCACGGAAACATGACTAATGCTATGGTTGCACTGTTTTTAGGCTGTCGCTCCACGGAAACATGACTAATGCTATGGTTGCACTGTTTTTAGGCTGTCGCTCCACGGAAACATGACTAATGCTATGGTTGCACTGTTTTTAGGCTGTCGCTCCACGGAAACATGACTAATGCTATGGTTGCACTGTTTTTAGGCTGTCGCTCCACGGAAACATGACTAATGCTATGGTTGCACTGTTTTTAGGCTGTCGCTCCACGGAAACATGACTAATGCTATGGTTGCACTGTTTTTAGGCTGTCGCTCCACGGAAACATGACTAATGCTATGGTTGCACTGTTTTTAGGCTGTCGCTCCACGGAAACATGACTAATGCTATGGTTGCACTGTTTTTAGGCTGTCGCTCCACGGAAACATGACTAATGCTATGGTTGCACTGTTTTTAGGCTGTCGCTCCACGGAAACATGACTAATGCTATGGTTGCACTGTTTTTAGGCTGTCGCTCCACGGAAACATGACTAATGCTATGGTTGCACTGTTTTTAGGCTGTCGCTCCACGGAAACATGACTAATGCTATGGTTGCACTGTTTTTAGGCTGTCGCTCCACGGAAACATGACTAATGCTATGGTTGCACTGTTTTTAGGCTGTCGCTCCACGGAAACATGACTAATGCTATGGTTGCACTGTTTTTAGGCTGTCGCTCCACGGAAACATGACTAATGCTATGGTTGCACTGTTTTTAGGCTGTCGCTCCACGGAAACATGACTAATGCTATGGTTGCACTGTTTTTAGGCTGTCGCTCCACGGAAACATGACTAATGCTATGGTTGCACTGTTTTTAGGCTGTCGCTCCACGGAAACATGACTAATGCTATGGTTGCACTGTTTTTAGGCTGTCGCTCCACGGAAACATGACTAATGCTATGGTTGCACTGTTTTTAGGCTGTCGCTCCACGGAAACATGACTAATGCTATGGTTGCACTGTTTTTAGGCTGTCGCTCCACGGAAACATGACTAATGCTATGGTTGCACTGTTTTTAGGCTGTCGCTCCACGGAAACATGACTAATGCTATGGTTGCACTGTTTTTAGGCTGTCGCTCCACGGAAACATGACTAATGCTATGGTTGCACTGTTTTTAGGCTGTCGCTCCACGGAAACATGACTAATGCTATGGTTGCACTGTTTTTAGGCTGTCGCTCCACGGAAACATGACTAATGCTATGGTTGCACTGTTTTTAGGCTGTCGCTCCACGGAAACATGACTAATGCTATGGTTGCACTGTTTTTAGGCTGTCGCTCCACGGAAACATGACTAATGCTATGGTTGCACTGTTTTTAGGCTGTCGCTCCACGGAAACATGACTAATGCTATGGTTGCACTGTTTTTAGGCTGTCGCTCCACGGAAACATGACTAATGCTATGGTTGCACTGTTTTTAGGCTGTCGCTCCACGGAAACATGACTAATGCTATGGTTGCACTGTTTTTAGGCTGTCGCTCCACGGAAACATGACTAATGCTATGGTTGCACTGTTTTTAGGCTGTCGCTCCACGGAAACATGACTAATGCTATGGTTGCACTGTTTTTAGGCTGTCGCTCCACGGAAACATGACTAATGCTATGGTTGCACTGTTTTTAGGCTGTCGCTCCACGGAAACATGACTAATGCTATGGTTGCACTGTTTTTAGGCTGTCGCTCCACGGAAACATGACTAATGCTATGGTTGCACTGTTTTTAGGCTGTCGCTCCACGGAAACATGACTAATGCTATGGTTGCACTGTTTTGTCTATGGATTACTATGTTTAGTAGCAGTAGCACACTGTCAAAGCATAGTTTGATCCACTACTTACCTAATTCTTCAGTTATTTTTCTTAGGATGAATATTAATCTGTACGAAAGAATATTTATAATTTTGGGACGCAATCTTTCATGATATCCCGAAAATGGACTGCTGAATAAAATTTTAGTGGTAATGGTTGACAATGAACGTTTGCTATTGTGTTAGTCAGTTGCTTCAATTCAGTCAACCTGACCTAATAAACTCCACGTACATGATTTATTTATTTATTTCCAAAGATGCTCACTACAAGTTGCAGTCGACGCCTGCTACTATTATAAATTAAGGTTGACTTTTGTAGCACACCAATATTTTACCACCCTTTATAAATAAATAAATATAAATAATAAATAAATAAATATTTCCAGACAGGTCACACAGCGCCGTCTAGTTTCCGTGGTAAGCTTGTAAGGCTTGTGTTACGGAAACTAGATGGTTGATAAACTACATATTATACTTTTTTTTTTTTGTAAATATATACATATTATACATATAAACACCCAGACCGAGACAAATTATACAATGTACAACTTGCCCCCGGTGGGAATCGAACCCACGACCTCCCGAGTTCACGGCAACGTTTGTTACCACTAGACCACGGAGGCGGTCCAAATGTTTATAAATAAACGATTGATTTTGATTTTGATTTTTGATTTAATCTGCTAGGTACTAATCTGGACCACAGCTCAAAATGTGAACATACGGCAAACAATAATACGCTTATAAATACTAGACCAACTTAAAACTATGATTAAAATAATAATAATAATTTCAAGCAAAAACATACAAAAAGCTAAACAATAATAATAAAAATAAAAACATGCCTTAACATCTAAATAATTCATTTACAGTTTACACTGATTTCTCACTTTCCCTAAGGTCAGTTGTTAGAAAATGCCTAACCGGCATCAAATTCGTCTATGTACGCTTATTTTAAGTTTTTGTGAAATAAAGTATTTAAATAAATACATACCACTATATCGATTCCATTGTATGTCGGCATCTGCACGAGCACGGGGTCCCCTGGCTCGAGGAACAGGTCCACGCACTTATAGATGCCGTCCTGCGAGCCGCACGTCACAAGCACGTCACGCTGCTCCCAGTGCGGGGGCGCGTGCAGCTCGCGTTGAAAATCGCGAAGCTCGTTTAGAAGACTCGGCAGTCTAGGGTAGTAATATAAATAATAAACACAACAGGTTAGCACAATGTGAAGATGTAGGTTGTATCTCTATACTGCTGGTTATATATATTCTCTATTTCCCGCGATCTTTTGTCACGCTGATCCGACCCCCATCTTCATCATGTCATTACTCTGATAGCATTCATTCCTCCACCAGTGTGGATCTCTTCCAACTTCCTATAGATAAAACAACCTGTAGAAGTAACAAAGCCTCTGCTTATATTGACGTGGCCTAAATTTACTTAAGTATAATACAATATTATCAAATTAGGCCTAGTAACAATAATCTGCATAAATATGTAGATAAGATTTAGTATATCTAGACAGGTATACAACTTCCTGAATGCGAATCATTCTAAATTGATAGTACCTATTTTAAGACAATGAATTTATTGTTTTTGTGAAAATCATACAATGCACATGTACACCTTACATGCACATTAACTTAAAAATACATATCCGGTTGTTTTGCCACACTCTTTTACCTTCTTTAGGTTATTTGTCCATTTGACGTAGGGTCGTCCCGTACGTGGTCTCAAATGTAGAACCTGTTTGCTCCATCATTCGTTGGTTCTGCGACAGATGTGTTCACCTTATTGCCACTTCAGCTTGCTAATTTTAAAAACTATGTCAGTAACTTTCGTTCTCTCACGAATATTAACGTTTAAAATTCTATCCATCAAACAAATACCAAGCAAGCAAGGATAGATCCAAGAGCAGAGGTCAAGGAATCTGAATAATGATGATGAATAATGGTTTATATAAGCAGGATATAACAATAAAGGTAATCATTATAAAAGTGCAAGAACCAGGAAATTGGTCAGAAGGTCACAAGAGTCTAGAACCAGATATTCTAGAAATCCTTTCATATTACCTAAGGTTAACGTATTATCTCACTTAAACTAGGGTTTTGTGGGATGCGACTTTCAGGAATAAAAGCAAATGACTCAGCTTATTTGAATTTCTGTTAGCTTTTTGTCTACAAATAATCTCTCGTACCACTTCAATTGTGGCAAGAACACAGAAGGAACTTTTAACCGACTTCTGCAAAGGGAGTTTACCTGGAGTCGACGCGAGTTTACCTAGAGTCGACGCGAGTTTACCTGGAGTCGACGCGAGTTTTTTAAATTATTACCTGTTTAAAATATAAAATAGCACAGTATTGACAGCATGTACCTTTCACCATGACATGATGCTGGAATTCTACATACCCCTGCGAAGGTATGTACTGCAGAGCGGTGGCGAGCGCCTGGTCCTGCATCACGAGGGACTCTCCGTTCTTGAGTTCTAACGTGAGCTTCTTGAAGGGAAAGGCATCATCGTTGGGCATCCCCTCCGCCAGGGATATGAACTCCTTGCCCACCTTGTAGGCTAGGTTCGCTGGAAAATTAAGAAAGGAAAACATAAAATAATATATCTTGCTTAACCTTGTCCCCCATTATTGGTTCGTGACTTCATTAATACAATATCCACTTATGCACCCTTTTTTATTATTCTGTTGGATGCTTACGAGTTATATATATATATAAATTTACAGGATATATATATGTATAACCTTGCCAGATATATAGGTATATATGTTTAACCTTGTCCAGAACTAGTTTAGTAGTTAGCTCCACCGAAATATTAAGCACCTTGCGTACAATAATAGCTACGAGTATTTAAAAATACATTTCGCTAAACTACTAAACTAAATTGTTTATTATGTCACTATCACATTCACATGGAGTAAAAGTGACAAAAAACTTCCTGGTTTAGGCCAAGTTTGGAGGAACGTCTCCGAATGGCTCTCTATTTACATTTGAGTTATTACTTACTGATGTATCATCTATAATATGTTGGCTCGTGATATTTAAATACCCAATATTGTTGTCTAGGAGTGTGCACCTGACTTTATCTATGATAAGATAGTAATACAGTGGCGGTGTTGTGATAGGATAGCCCCCTGCCAAGCACCCAAGTTCGAGGACATAGGGCTTAAATTCAAAGGCAGAGATATGACTAAACATGTAACAAAATATTTTCGAATTAGTAAGTTCTTTGTTAGTTAATTAGTCATTGACGAGTTGGTACTTACTATTTCGTTATTTTTGAATTTTGAACTTTACTCATAATATAAGCCCGTATTACTCAGTTTATTTGTTCCCGCTGTCAAACGGACGGACGCCTCGGCACGTCGCTACGCCTCGAGGATTAGACCTGCCAAACTCGCGGTACATCGCGACGTACCTTGCCAGCTCCTTGAAGCGTTTTTATGTTATTTTCCTCTAATATTTATATTACTTAAACTTGTATTTCTTAATTTCCAAGTTTAATATGGTAACAACTATTGGAAAAATACAAAATATAAAATAAAAATAATATTAATAAATACTAAGGATAGGCCTCTATTTATTCTATAGGAACTGCCTCCGTGGTTAAGTCGGTGGATTTAGACCAGGTACAGAAGGTACCAGGTTCAATTACTGGTCGGGACACAAAAATATGTATTAATGTAAATTATTACATTTAATTAATATTTAATTTATTTGTAATATTTCTCGAGTTTGGTGCGCTGGGGACATCGACGAGCTTATCGATTTGGAGCATCCTTTGAGGGAACTCGTTTGACAGCTGGATGGAAGTGGGAAGTAGATTTTATTCGGATAACAAATCGATGAAGGTCGATCTCGCTCGCACAAGACGTCATTTTTAAAGATTATTCAAGTCTTTTGAAAAATGTAGTCTACTCTCTAGAGAATAAAATTACTGACATATCTTTAGAAGAAGACAAATTTCTAAGCATTCCATGGATTCACCGTGCGGGTGCCGGGTCTATCGTGTGGGGGTAAGAGATGAGAAGAATGGTGTCTCGGGCTTGCGACCGACAATAGGCTGGTTTAAGAAAAGGAGGCCTCCTTTTTTTTCTATTGCGCGATAATACGCTCACCATCCACCATTCTACTTCTCTCCCTACCCAACCAAATACTGTATGATTCCGTTAATGCCGTCTTGGAAGCTCGTTCCATAAATGTATTGACGGCAGACCTGCTTAGGCCCAATTCTTTCAGTAAGTGATGCAAATATTTTCCTGGAACTCCTCTTGCACCAACTTCCACTGCGTAAAGCTGAGTCTTGAACCCGTTCCTGATCATTTCTTCTGTGAGATCATAATATTTATTCGACTTCATGTTGTGGTCTTTTGGAATATTTGATTCCCACGGAACGGTAAGTTCAATAAGTATAACTTTTTTCAATATATATTTTAGTAAAATAGAGTAAAATCGTTATAAATGTCTTTGCAATTTTTTTGCGTCTAATACGAAAGTGGAAATATGTCTAAAATGTACCTAATTTTATTTCCTATGAAGTTAATACAATACATTTATTAAAAATACAGTCAGATTTAAATAATAGTTTTAATCGCTCCTAAGACTATCACCATATCAGCTTTGAACTCCCAATGTAGTCTCTCCGACGCGACCATGTCATATTTAATATAAATAATTAATAATAATAAAATATTGTACCTACATCATTAAACAACGATTATCTTTTTATTTAATAGTTATTGTTTACTTTTAGATAATAATTACTTTTATTGTAAGGTGACATACGGTGGCTGAAGGTGACAGCTGCAATTTCTGTATTTATGTAGTTTACTGTTGTGCAAACACAATCGTGATAATTTTAGTTATTCATAAAAATATGTAAACTTAATTAAAATGGGATAAAAACCACAGGAAAAATATATATTGGCGGTTCTGTGATGGAAGCACAAAAGAAAGAAAATATATATTGGCGGTTCTGTGATGGAAGCACAAAAGAAAGAAAATATATATTGGCGGTTCTGTGATGGAAGCACAAAAGAAAGAAAATATATATTGGCGGTTCTGTGATGGAAGCACAAAAGAAAGAAAATATATATTGGCGGTTCTGTGATGGAAGCACAAAAGAAAGAAAATATATATTGATATAATATTATCAGATGTGTGTTTTTCCTTAAAAAACTTGCTAATTTCCGATATCAATGACCCGTTGAGTATGGGAAACCAGTTCCGATGCATCCCAAAATTGCATCAATTACATAAACTTGTTATGTTCACCAGAATGGATTGTAGAGATTGCCGATTGATCCAACCATCAAAAGTTAAATAATTCTATTTATTTATTTATTTTGGTTCGCTTGTTGCAGCTTGCATAGATAGGTTAGCTTGTAGTATAGGATAGTGGTTGCTTATTATAAGCTATTATTAAGCCATTGAAAGCTATAGTATATATATATTATAAGACAAGGCCCTTATACAGCCGCTACAACTACTATAGATTATGACATCATAATAATTATTAATATATATTTTGACAAGGCCATTTTACAGCTGCTTAATTTAATTTGAACATTTATATGTATTTATTTATTTATACATTTAGAATATAATTAATTAATTTTAAGTTTTACAGAGCCCTTTGACAGCTGCAACTAGTATTTAATTTTATTTATAATAATTTAAGAATTTGTATTTATTTATTTATACATTTAGAATATAATTAATTAATTTTAAGTTTTACAGAGCCCTTTGACAGCTGCAACTAGTATTTAATTTTATTTATAATAATTTAAGAATTTGTATCTAGTTTTGTGTTGGTATCTCAACTCAAATGCTACATTAAAACCTCCAGTTGTGTTCCTTGCCTATAGTTCCAGGCAGGACAACTCAATGTATATTTCAATGTGTAAATTGTGCATAACAATAACTATTGACTTAACCGAATTCCGGTGGGAATGTAACAGAATAAACAATAAACCTACTCGTATAGTCAGCACTAATAAAATTCAAAAAATATATAAAGGTGACTTTGTATGGTCTTACGTTAGGCTAATATGAGATTCTATTGATAGGAACAAACAACCTTTTATGTCTGAAATAACAAAAAAAAAATGGCTTCTCCATACAAAATGTCAATTTTAAAATATCCAATTTGCATGGAGGAGCCAAAATAATTGACATATCGCCGGGTTAGAACAAAAACTAACTAAGTTAGGCATTTTTGCACAAAAATATTATGCACATTTACTTAATTACTTTATAATTTGTGTTTTCGGATAAAACCGTGTAGCGATTGTTATCGACAATGACCAGGGATGAACGTTTTCGGCTGCAAACGACATCCTTTGCCTCACACGATTTTTAAGAAAACAACTGTCAGACGTTACTTGTTTTTTTTTTGCTCCGCTGCAACAGCTGCTCGAAATTTTCAAATTGATATATATATTCATATTAACATACAATATACAATTCGACTCGTCATTTGCCAGATATTGTACACCCACCAGCTTGGGGTTCTATGTCTGGACTATAGAGCTGGGACCCAGCTTGAGAAGATAACCCCGCTGCCCAGGATCCCCGTGACACCCCGTTGTCCGCTTGGGATCGGCAGCGCTCTCCGGGCCCCCGTCTTCAGGCTCTCCGAGGGAAGATACCACTACGCACAGTCAATACCAGTACCATTATTATTTTCATTAAAGTGTTTTAGTAACTGGGATAGTATAATTTTTTCGAAAATTTTACTCAAAGCTGGTAATACGGACACCGGTCGATAATTGCTAGGATCCGTCTTACAACCAGATTTAAATATTGGCGCTATCTTGCTATGTTTCATAAGGTCTGGGAAAATGCCCTTATCAACACAACCATTAAATATATCAGCTAGGATGGGTGCAATAGTATGAATTATTGAGTCTATTGCTTTAACAGATAAGCCCCACAAGTCTTCAGTCTTTTTATTTTTTAACATTTTAAAGTTCTTAATTATATCCTCAAATGAGACATGCTTAAAATAAAAATCTGGAATATCTGGTCTATTAAAATACTGATTTAAAATATTAATAGAAGTACCAGTTGATGATTTAATACAATTTGTAATTTCTAAAGGAATATTAGTAAAAAAATATTCGAGTATGTTGGCAACTTTATTTTTCTCAGTTACCATTATACCATTTTGCCTAATTGCTAGATCACTTTGATTATGCCCGTTTTTACCTGTTTCAGTATTTATTACATTCCATACACATTTAGATTTATTTTCTGACTGTTTAATTTTTAAGCCAAGATAATTAGCTTTGGCTGATGAACAAACCTTTTTGAAAATTTTTGAATAGCTTCTAACATATTCATGGAATTTTGGATCAGATGTAAAAGACCTCCGATCATATAAATCGTATAAATTGTTCCTACTTTTTCTAATGCCTTTTGTGGCCCAGGTTGCAAAACTTATTGTATTATTTATTTGCTTCGATTTTATTCTACATACTTTGTTAAATTCTTCAGTTATTATTTTATGTAGATGTGAATAAGTTGATTCTGGATCATTTATATTATATCTGAAGCTACTTATATTATTGGAAACCTTATTATGGAGATTTTGTAATCTATTTTTTTTCTTTGATTTTGTAATCTTTGTATAATTTTAAATTCTCTTGCTCTCTTCTGTTAACTTCTTTTTTTTTAATATATTAACTTCATTAGCTTAAAATCTCTTGTTTCATTTTAATGTCCCGAACAACGTGACAACCGTTCGTTTAAGACCCACTATATTCATAATAAGCGTCACTGTGCTTAGTCGATTTCGTCACTGGAAAAGCAGGGGTTTTTTAAACGACTGCTGTAAAAAAAGGGAATTTACAAATAAAATGTGTTCATAAACAAGTAAACCTAACCAACTTAGAAACTACTTAATAAGAAAGAGGTTGTGTCAACTAAGTATAAATTTGGAGCTGTACTCGTAAAGGCCGAGTCAGTTTACAATCTAACAATAATGTCAAAATAAAATGTGATAATTTTATAAAATAAGGTCGTGGCTTTATGTCAGCAATCTATATAATTACGTACCTTTATGTTATGTGCTATTAAAAAGAATAAATAAATAAAATCAATGTTTTTTTTGCCTAAATTTGGTTTGACGTAAACATGCATCTTGTCACTTTTGTTCATCAATTATACGAATATACATATATTAGATAGAGAAATTAACTAAACTATAAAATATATAATGTAAAATAAACTAGTTCTGGATTAATGAAACTGTTCTAAGGTTTGTGACCGAATTGATAGTTTTAAATAAAAGTTTATATTGGAGATTTCCGTTGGAAACAAGGTTGATGAACAATAAGGAAATAGACGAACTGCGGAGTCCAGAAATGGCAAACGAGATGATGGATATGACATTGAACTTCGTTTAAGGTGATCTTTTCCTGTGACGACTTTGATTCGCAAATTATTTACATGCGTAACATATCAAGGTCCCAATATCGTTCTAACCTATACATTGCTTCGTGCGCATCGGTTACGTGCAAATGAAGTTTAACGCAAGTCGCAATGAAATAAATCAAAAGAAAATCCATTTAATATAAATATAAAATACAATAATACAATGATATATGACAAAAAGAGTGGCTCGGTTGTAAGAACGCTATTCTTAAAATCATAAAAATGTCGGATCTAACCCCCGGCCCGGCATGTACCAATGAGAAATTACGACACCATCGTTCCCGTGAGGAGAGCACGTTAAGTCGTTGGTCCCACTATTACCAACTTGTGGAATCGTTATTAAAATGTCAAAAAAGTGATATTAGACCCTCGCAAATTTAAATTTAATCGCATTTAGAAATTTTTGGAAGTCGCAAATCCAACAGTGGTGTGGGACTATGTGTCCTAGGGCATGTGATGATATAACAATAGCATAGATAATATGACAGTATCCTTATAATAGTACCATAGTAGCCGACATTTAAATTTAGTGGAACATAATAATTAATTAAATATAACAATATTAATTTAACAAAAAATAAATAAAGATTTAATAACAAATAAAATAATAGTATTTTTGCGTCTAACCAAGAAGTAGACAATAGTTCGAATTAAATAGTCACTCTCTAAATTTGTTTGCCAGATGCAATGGATAGTTAAGCAATGCTACTAAGTTATAATTGAAAATAGTCGTATGGTGCAAGGCACATACAAATAATATATGTACGCAAACATACAAATAATGATGTCATCAAAGTTGTATATGATTTTATATGAAATTATCTTTTTAAGCGTTATTATTACGTCACATTTCGTCATTCCGAGAAAAATTGAAGTGGTTGCCTATCCGTAAGCGGAGAAATCGCAGAATTCTCTGCTTGTTATACAGTCTATTAAATGAACCTAATTCACCCAAGTATCTTAAAGATAATTTCAGTTTTCTAAGCTCTTTTCATGATAGAATTCTTCGCTCCTCCTTCAACTCCACAATTTCTATACCACCACACTTCCTACGTTTCGAACTCATTTGCTGTTGTCGCTGTGAATCTTTGGAATAACTTACCATTTGATATCAGAGAAGCCCCCAATCGTGCAATATTTAAAAACCAGGTATACAAACACTTTTTAACTAACTAAGTAACCTAACCTAAACCTTTCTTTTCAATCTTTGTTTCTCTTAATATCAGCATAATAGCAGCAGCATCATCACATTGTTAATTTTGTCACACTCTCCTCATCATGTAAGTAGTTTTATTTATATTATATTAGTATATCTATAGTATGACTTATTTATGTATTAGTATAAAAATAAATAAATATTTCCAGACAGCTCACACAGCGCCATCTAGTTTCAGTGGTAAGCTACTAGGCTTGTGTTACGGAAACTAGATGGTTGATAAACTACATATTGTACTTTTTTTTTTGTAAATATATACATATTATACATATAAACACCCAGACCGAGACAAATTATACAATGTACAACTTGCCCCCGGTGGGAATCGAACCCACGACCTCCCGAGTTCACGGCAACGTTTGTTACCACTAGACCACGGAGGCGGTCAAAGTATGTAAATTGTATGTAGATATTAGTATGTATATATTTATGTTACAATTATATTCCTGTTTTATTTAAATTTCATTTAATTTTTAATTGCACCTATCCTGTCTAAATGTCCTAAAGGTTTGGCTGTCAGAGAATGCCTAGCGGCATTAAGACCGCCTTTGTACATAGTGCAATAAAGTTTTAAAATAAAATAAATAAATAAATATTATAAGTTCATGTAAGTATAACGCAGGTTAGGCCGGCATAGTGGTAGAGACTGGTGCCAGTCGTTAGTGGCTGGCGTCAGTTGTTCCTATTCTTGACGTACCGCTTACCGTTATAGGTGGGAGCGATGTCACATGTCGTGTTTAATAATAAAAATAATACAAATTGAATCTCGATATTTTTTTAGTATTGATTGGAATTGGGGCCACATATTATCATGATTAGTATTTTAAAAAAATATCTACTTACTAATTTGTCTTGTGAGCGCTGGTTCTCTTCTTGCTGAGCGAGTGCTCAGCATTCGATTGTAGTGGTCTTCAGAAATCATCCTTTTCTCATCAAACACTGTATTTTCGTTGTCATGGCAACGGAAGATATCCTCTACGTTGGAACTGTGTCGAATTAATACGATCTCCTTTCCTTGGAAGGGAAGGAGTTTGGTTAGGATTGCGCTGGTTTTGATTTTTTTGGTGACGATCATTTTGGTTTGGTTTTGACGTGGCACGTGCGGCGTGCTTGCGTGCTTGGATACGTATGGCCAGCGCAGAGGTGTGTTATCTTGCTCATTATGGTGGTGGTGAGCCTATCGCGTATCTTATTGATAGACTTCATTGGTATATACCAACAAACAAATTTTGTCACTTTTGTTCCATTCATATCAATGTGATATTTCACCTTACTATGACATAAACGGTCGTGGGTCATGTCGTTGCGCAAATGTTGACGTCATATTTATAGCCTAGGTATATCAACCCCTGCGATCTAAGTCATATATCTACCATTTATAATCTAATCGGTTAATTAAAATTTTGCGCCGTTTGGAATTGAAACCCTCGGGCCTGAGTACATGGCATAGGACATTCAGAACACCTCGCGAGACAAGAGGGCTGGGCATTATTTGGGCCAAAGGATCAGCATTGACATTCAACGTGGCAATGCTGCCAGTATCCTTGGTATCAATTTGGAGCAAGTTTCTTATTTATAATTTGTTTTTATTATAATATTCCATTTTTTTTATTTTTAATAACAACTTAATAATACAATTATTAAGTTGTTTATATTAAATAGTAATTTATATTTTTTCTAATATTCCTTCGAATAAATACTTAAATAATGTCTAAATCGCTTCAGTTATAGGCAAAATACTTAAGTTGAACTAAAACTTCAACTTTTGTATGGGAATGTACCAATTTCTATTTTTCAGCTATTTCTTTAGGTTTTCCTTTTTTATGGGTAAACGTTACTTAACAAAAATATTATTAACGATAGAGCTATTTTCGATTTTGCGAGACTTGCAGGGCAATTGATTCCAAATTAAATATGTATGTGTCAGGCGGCCGCCGTATAAAGAAGACCTATTACGGAGGTTGTGAATTACCTGCCTTTGAACGGCGGCGGTTTCTGTTCAAATCCTCAAACTGCGTAAATAAGCCAATGTCGGAACAGATTACGAATTTGCGCCGTTTGGGGTCGAGACGATGGGATCCTCATAAAGGCCAAGGAGTTGTCCAAACGGCTGACGAAAAAGTCTGGAGACGGGAAGAATTATTCCTGCCAACGTATTAGCCCCAACACAGGTGGGAAATGTAGGCAGTCTTCTTGGGACTATCCCCAATGGGTCTTCTTGGGACTATCCCCAATGGGTCTTCTTGGGACTATCCCCAATGGGTCTTCTTGGGATTATCCCCAATGGGTCTTCTTGGGACTATCCCCAATGGGTCTTCTTGGGACTATCCCCAATGGGTCTTCTTGGGACTATCCCCAATGGGTCTTCTCTAGAGAACATTTTTATTAGGTTTAGTTTATATTTAATTTAATTTATACTATTTAGGTAAGTAGCTTTTAACTATAATAATAAATAAATACTAATGTTATTTAAATTATTTATTATATTAGTAGAAAATATGTTTAATTGTTTGTGTTTGCGGACTGGAAATAACTGGTTATGTGAATGGTGATGAACAAAACAATGGTAATGATGATGGTAACAATGATAGGTTACAAACGTCAAAGACCGCACCATCATTGTCATTTAATTTTACAATATTGGAAAATTACAATTTTACAATATTGGAAAATTACAATTTTCTTTTCATTTTGTTATTCCTTTAAATATGCAAGCTATCAGAAAATCCCTAGCGGCATTAGGTCCGCCTTTGTACGTAGTACAATAAAGTTTTATAATAAAATAAATAAATGAAACCTTCCTCGCCAACCCGTCTGGCCAGCATGGCGAGTGTAGGCCAAATTCTTCAGACATATGTTCTGAAAGGCCCATCTCCAGCAGTGGAGGTCTAGGATGCTGTGTGTGGGGGCTGTAATGATGAAATAAATAAATACTTACGACGAAATAGAATTGAGAAGTAATTAATAAGTCTTTTAACAATGGTTGCAAGAATCCTAAAAAGTTCGGTTGGAACCCCGGCATGTACCAATGAGAAATACACTTTTTTTACGTACTGATGTCATAGATTTACAACACCGACACAAGCCGTTGGGTTCCGGTTCCACTAATAACTTGTGGAATCGTTAATAAATTTTCATTAAAAAATTACATCAGACCCTTGCCAACGAGTCTGGCCAGCGTGGCGAGTGTAGCCCATAATCTCCAGAAAATTCTGAAATGCCTATCTAGTGAAGTGAAGGTCTAGGATTCTGAGTTCTGGATGTGATATGTGTTAATACATCAAAATTTTCAACTAAGTAAGATATTGTTGGTTCCGTTTGTTCCAAAATAGGTTTTTTTTTTTGACTCGTTAATTACTAAAATTAGGAGACCTTTAAAATATCTCGATCGATATGTTTGAAAGCTTCATTGCGCATTGCCAACTAATGCAGAAACTCAATGACGCCGATAAAACACAACCAGCTGATGAGATATGGATTAGGATTACAGATCCTGGGAACTTATGTTTTTTAGATGATGTGATATGATATGAGGCGATGTGATAATATTGTTATCCTTAAACTTGGCGTCCTATTTGACAACTGTCGGGGACTTCCATTCTATATTAATTCAATATTACTGGCGGTATTAAAACACCACTTCTATTGTTCTTTTGATTAATGCTATCTGGATTAAGATTATTAGTTTTGTGAATTGTTTGACTAAAAACTATAGCAAAAATAATCTGGATTATACATGTCGAAACCATATAGAAAACGTTAACTAAATGTATTTTAGTGAACATCGTCGTCATCATCTCGACCGTATCGCTCCCGGGGACGTCACGGTTTTAAAGAAGAAGGTTCACATTTAGCCAACTTTCTACGATAGTTTTAGACCAGGAATCGAGCCCGGTACATCCGTGTCTAAACCCACACACAAAATTGGTAAATGCGGTTAGCTGTAACTTAAAAACAAAAGTTGTGAAAAAGTTTTATGGGTACAAACCGCTTGAAAAAACAATTCTATTAAAAATATATATATAGTTAAATTAAATATATAATAAAAATAAATAACTGATCTAGCGGTTAAGTCCGTGGATTCGATTCCTGGTCGGGTCACAATAATATCGATTTAATCGACGAGCTTGCCACTTGTCATGATTGGCCTATAGTAAATATGGCATTTAGCCGCTTCTTTATAAGAGTGGTTTCTGACCACCCTGCAAAGGGAAACGGTCGTGATGATACTTCACTTTTACTTACCTAATAAAAAATTAACTATAAATAAAAAATGTGCTCTAGAAACGACCCTTCAGGGAGACTGGCAACATTTCCTCTCTGTTTAGCGAGACTAATATCAGGGCGACTTTAATTATAAAAAGGTAGCTTCATTATTTTTTCTTAGTAAATTGAAATCGACATAGAACTGGAAAAATAAGAAGGATGCATTTTCACAAAACTGGGAGAGCATTACATATAGACAACGATAACAATAAATATGATGACTTATCGCTATCAGTACCGAATGCATGCAGGAAGTTATTTTTATTAGCACCTAGCTGTGAGTTCGTATGGTATAGCTCGACTCTTTGCCGTGATATTACGGTTCATATTCCTTCGTAATATTGTTGTATGAATTTGACCTTGAAATGAGTTTGGACATGATAAAGTGGTTTGTTTTGTTAACAATTTCGCGAATTGAATTTGATTTATTGGCTTTCACTTGAGAATTGTCATTGTTATTGTTTATTCGATACGATGCTCTTATTGTTCAAACTATGCTCATTCCCAGTTTAAGTATCATCACAACCGTTTCCCTTCCGGGATGTTCAGAAGCCACGCGTACAAAGAAGCGTCCCGACCAGGACACAACAGGAGTTATCCTGTCTATTTAGAAAGAATGTAGTTACTGGTAGTTTACGAAACGATAAATAAAATAAAATACCTAGGTACTCTATTTTTAATATTCTGTTATTACGCCACGTGATCGGTAACTTGCTTGTCACTTTGTAAAAAAGTAAAGGATCGTCACGACCCGTAACTTCTTACGGGTTGATCAGAAGAAGCGAGTTTATATTTAGCCAACGGTCCATGATGACAATTGACTCTAGTAAGTCAAAGTCAAATCCTTTATATAAATAGATGTAATACTAGCGTACCTCCTTTTCAATCCAGCTTATTGTCGGTTACCCACACACGATAGACCAGGCACCCGCACGGTGAATCTATGGAATGCTTAGAAATTTCTCTCCTCTCTCTTCTATTTGTAGTATGAATTGGTTTCTGACCACCCTGTAAGGGATACGGTCGTGATTGTTTAAACAATGTAAAACACCTACCATGTTTCTGATCAATTATTTAATTTTATTTCAAAGGATCGGCCCTAAGGACGGCAACAGTGCTTGACCGACCGACCGCGTCGTGTCGGTGCGCACGGTCCGTCGCGGCGTTCGTTCAATTCTATAAAACTTTACAGTGCTGGACTAGAAATCTCAGACTGTCGCTATTGACGCGGACGGTCGGTTAAGCACTGTAACCGGCCTTGGCGTGAATGCGTTACAAATAAAGTAATAATCCCATATTGCAAATTCATTGATTTATTCGAAGTTTTCCTCAGACTATCTGCAATATCATTCATTTGATCGATTGTTTCCTAAACCAGATAGTAATATTATTAATTAGTTTTTAGGCTTATGGTTAGATTATTGTAAGTTTGACCTAATCTCAAGTTATATACCAATTTTTGTTAAATAATATCTGTACGCGAGTTATTCGCGACATCAGTCCCTACCACTATGCCGGCTTTTTTATCACACTTCGCTTAAAGGGTTATAAGAATGGGCAAACACATTAGCTGGGAGAGCATTCCACATGTTCAGTGTGCGATTGATGTGCTAAATATATCGAACCCGGTATCTTCGCGTCATAGTCTGAGTTGCACTAAAATTAAGACAAATAAAAAAAAAAAGTCGTCAAATGTATCAGTTTTATATTTTAGAGGTCAGTCGTTAGTTGGTAAAATCGACGACATTTTTAAGTTTAATCGTTACAACAGTTTTGGTACAACCCAGCCTAAATCTAAGGTCTTCCCCAGAGGCAGTGTTGACGTGATGTTTCAGATCTACAAGGGAATTCTTTATTATTGTGCTTTTTTAGTTGCTGGCTAACACTTCGATGGTCTTTCAGAAGATTTGTGAGATCGAGAAGAGCTGGCTGGAGATGACGATGAAGATGAAGGGAATAATCTGAAACAACAAGCAGACACTGCAAAAGATAACAGAGAAGCAGTTAACAGAAATGTAACAATGTTCTTTTTAATAAATAAACCGGGTTAAGTTGCGTTTATTTAAATATCTCATCGGCGCGGTCAATCGATACTGCATCTTAGCATCAGCTAGGTATTCTCAAAATTCATTTGCACATTACATACAGTATTTATATACCTATGTTTTAGATAGTCTAGAGTCCAGAGACACCAGGTCCACCAGCGATAGGGACTTGGGATGATTATCACGTTTTGAATTGTTAAAAAAAATAGTTTTATTTTCAGTCTATGTCAAAATAACCCTTTATAGCTCATACCTTCATTAGCTCGGCTCGCCATACACAATGCCATGTTGGTACCAACACTGATGTATGGAAGCGAAACGTGGATATGTCAGAATACGCATGAGAGTAGGGTTAATGCAGTAGAAATGCGGTCGTTGCGGCGGATATGTGGCGTCACTTTGGCGGACCACATACGTAACGTCGAAATACGGAAAAGGGTTGGTATGAAGGAAAGCATAGGGAAAAGCATGCTACGAATGAAGAGAAGAGAGAAGCATGAAGAGGTTAATGAATGTCGACGAAGCGAAAGAGGTATGTCGTGATCGTGTCAAATGGCGCTCAATTGTCTCTGCCTACCCCGCAAGGGATCTGGCGTGAAGATATGTATGTGTATGTATGTACCTTCATTAGAAGAAAAACAGCCAGTTATTTTAGCCGTCAATTATTATATGTTCCGATAAACCACAACCACAATGCTGATATGAAGAACTAAATAACATAGCTGAAGAAACAAAGAATATAGCAACAGTTCTGGTTTGTTCTCAAAATACTTCTCAAGTATCTTTACAGATGTATTGTGTACTCTCGGTGGGTCACTACACCTACTACATTACCTCAGTACTTTCCTGTAATCGCCCTCCATGTCGTGGTTGTAGGGTAAAGGGTCTGGTTCGTGCAGGCTCAGTGCCAAGTACGGAGCACCCACAGAAACGCTGGCGCGCATCTACAATCAAAATAAACAATCGATAGAGTCAATTCGGCAGTTAACCAGAAGACTCATAAAATGTCTGTAAACTAAACCGCTAGATCACAGAGGCAGTTTTAATATCATAAACATACATGCCTCAAAGTTCACTGTCTACGTTGTCTAGCGGTTAGGGCAGTAGATAGAAGAGTTAAAGAGAGATAAATCCCGGTCGAGACACATTAATTTAGTTGTGGTATGCTAGTGACATCGACGAGCTTGCCACTTGTCATGATGGGCCGGCAGTAAAGTTGGCTAAATGTGAATCTTTAACTTTGACTTCAAAGAGTCAAAATATCTTTATTCTCATAAACCTATTACAGGCATTTGTAATACGTCATTATTTAGAATAATTCTACTCCTGCTAGTGAAAGACTAAGCAGAAAAGCTGTTAGCAAAAGACCGGCAGCTTTCTTATTACTTCGCAGGGGATACGGTCGCGACGATACATTAAGTAAAGTTTTATGTCACGTTAAGAAGAACACTCGAAGTCTGTAAGTTGTACCCAGCAGTAAAGATTAGAATCACACCAATAGTTACGCCGCAGCGAGCGGATTGCAGATGTGTAGGATTTTTTACATAACTTACTTTCAGTAAATAAAACAAATAAAAGATAACTCATGCCAATAACATGAGGAATATTCTTCATTTTGGAAGAGAAAATCTTTTGAATTCGTTTGAAAAAAAATTTGTTTGACATATTATTATTTTTATTTTGTTTTTTTTTGTCTGTTAATAATAAAATGTATTGACCTAAATTTAATATATAATGACTTTCTAGATAAGAATATATAAAAAAAAAAAAATGCATGCCACAACAATGGCTAAATATGCAGAGCCAACTTACTAACCATATTACTGTATGTACCACATATAAAGCAAATAAACGATTTTGAATTTGAATTTCATATTCCTATTGTTAGTATCAAATCTTCAACTTCTAAAATATTAAAAAAATAAGATATATCATTAAAATAAAATTAAAAACTAACTAAATATTATTAATTAAACTAAAACCAAAAAATACAATAATAATAAAACCATTATTTACAAAATCCAATTAAATCGTGTTTTCCTGTATGGTGAAATCGCTATGCTGATTCTCTGAGCAACGAAAGAACCAGCCCTCTCATCTATATCATCGAAACAGAAATTCAGACGAAGGTAGATGATTATTTTTAAAATGTTTCAGTGCTTAAACTCCACTCAGAGTCTCTACAGCAAACGGCACAAACACGTAGTCTTTGATTATAACTACATATGTGCACCCCTTGCCAGACTCTGCGATAGTATTTTTAGCTTTTAAAATCATATTTAAACAAATGGTGAGATCATTAACGTACCTTATCAAAATGTAAGCTCATTGCCGCCAGTTTCTGGTTTGAGTCCTGCTTGTGAGACATCATCTGGATGAAGTTTTTATCCAGTATTCCTTGCAAATCTGAAAACATGAATAATAGCTGCAGTATCTTTAGCCGAAGCTTGAAAATTAATCCACGAAACTTGACAATCCTTCTTTAAAGAAAGAATATACATATATGGTCTAGCCTTAACTCTAACAAAAGCTAGTGGATCCATTGATCATAACCTTGGATTCCCTCGCACATACCCGGTAGCTTATCACGTATCTACAAGACGAAATTGTTTGTGTCCACAGTCGTGACGTTCCTTTATTTAAACACTGTATTGTGCCAAATAATGCCAATCATCGTCGTGTAATCCACATGGAATATTTTGTACCCACCGTTCCATACCGGCGCCGACTATTTAATTTTTAGATCAAAACTTAGCAGTAAATACACCAAAATGGTCTCTATGAATATGTAATGATTAATATAGTCTGTTTTTTTTTTAATAAGGGCATTCATTAATACATGCTGAATTGTGCTCGTTTGCTGAATATATATAACTGCTAAATTTTAAAATGGTAATGTCTATGTAACTACTATAAACTCACCAGCTTTTAATAATAATTCTTCAAATCCTCTATCGACTTTTACTTTTGCTATCTCTTTACATTTCTCTACTGATTGAGTGCCGTCTGTATATGTAATGTCTGTTTCAGGTGGTAGAGTGTTAGTTTTCTCTGTTTCTGAAAAAAAACAAAATTTTAGTTCACTTAATTAACTTAATTTTAGTAACTTTTAACTTTTAATACAATGATAAGATGTTTAATTTAAATTTTGGAGTATTAACTCTTTTTTTAAAATAACATTGTATAACTTTGCTTAATATCAATATGTATTAGTTATTTTTGTCATATTTGCATAAATGATTAAATTATTTGTTTAGTACGGAGGGACTGATCCTGGTTATACAGACACTACCGCCGGGATCAGGGTTCAATCATACATCTATTTATTTGTAGCAATAAATGCTTTTATTATTATTATTATTAATAATTATGTGGTACTTTTATATTATTCATTTAATGGAATTTTCATTAGTCTATATAAACTTTTCCAACAATTTTTAGATTAGATTTACTACGTTGAATCTTAATCTGACTCACCTGAAATAAGTTTTAAGTCCCGACTTAGCGTGTCTTCTCCTTCCCAGATAGACGGTCTCTTGGCCTCCAGCAGTCGTGCGGGAGGCGCCAGAGGAGGGGCTGGGGGAGACCGTTCCAGCGGAATAATGCAAATATAATCGTTACACGTCACGTAGATCTCTGAACGACTCCATGTCACATACTCTCTGGCGCAAACAAATATTTAAATCAAATTAAATTCATATTATCTCTCGCGTATAGCTCACTTCATATATGTAACTAGTTGTCAAAATATATTTATTGATGTAAACCTATTACAGGCATTTGTGACTCGTCATTATTTAAATTATTTTAAATGATTGTACTCCTGCTAGTAGAAGACTAAGCAGCGAAGCGGTCCAATGAGTTAGCTTTTAGCAGAAGACGAGCAGGTAATGACTTGTTAATGCATTTCGCCTTCGCTCGGAGCACATTTCTATAAAAAAAATCGGATTCCTCATAAAAATGACAGCTTCACAGTTGGGTAACTGTGAAGTTTGTGGTGAAGTAGAAGATTAATAACACATCTTAAAGGACTGTCCAGGTGAAATGGCAATACCTGATCCAATATCTACGATTGAATCCATACGTTATGGCTGCTTTAAATCGGTGCTATCTGACCCTTGCTCCCAATCTGCTTGATTAGCTAGGTTGGTATTAAAAAAAAAAAGTTTATATTAAGAATAGATAGAGCATATTTGTTGGTATAGATTTCGATATATCATCATCGACATATCAGCATGATAAAAGACCCTAAATGATTGAATAAAAAAATAAAAAGTAAGCTTTATTTGTATTGTATTGATATATGATTTCATGAATAGTACTTTATTGAACATTTTAAAGCTAATTTAAGATTTTATAAAAGTACCTTGTAAATGATATTCTGACAGATGAATATAGTAAATATTCATCCTAAGAAAAAGACAGACTTATGGCAATGAACAGTACCTAGAGCAAATATAATTAAAGAAGTTTAACAGAATGATAATTTTAAATACTGGAAAGCAAATCCGGTTAAGGTTTTGGGAAGAGAGATCTTATTTATATGAACATTTTGTTTTCTCGTAACTTACGAATCAGTTTCTGGAGGTTGTTCCTTCCAGTACTCTCGAGGTTTGTCTTCCTGGACTTCCACATCAGCAGTCTGTCTCGGGGGACCTACAACATAAATACTATATACTGGTCGTGACCTTATCACACAGCCTCTGGAACATTCCTAGACCTCCACCGTTGGAGATGGGTCGTTCTTTTCATCAAACCAAAGGGAGAATTTGGCCTACTTTCGCCACACTGACCAGACCACGACGACCGACAAGGGTTTAATGTATTTTTTTTACATTTGCTTAACGATTCCCAAGTTGGTATTAGTGAAACCGGGACCGACGACGGATTTGCGTGCTCTCCTCACGGACACGGTGAGTTTGTTAATTCTATGATGTCGGTACACGTCGGAAGGAGAACTGCGACCTTTTTATTGAATTGGAGAAAAGCGTTCTACCAATAGGAACCACCACGCCTTTTTCACAAAGATTATTATTGACTATTATTATTATGACAAGTAAAACCCACACATTCTGGTGATGCAGTTGTCAGTAGATTATACCTGGATGTATGCAGTAAGCTCCAAACTCCGACTTTCTCCCCAAAACTCCCAGAAATGGAAACTTTAACTTTATCGTTTGAAGATGCGTCTCTTCGTAAAGGTCCCATATGTCTAGTACCTGTAAGAACACTGTGACCTAAAATTACCTATTTTAGCAATCCACAATGTCAGTGTGTACAATTATTGGATTGAATTTAATAAAAGATGCTGACACTTCTTGCCATCAAGCCTTATGGGAATGATTCTAGATTTTAGAGGCTACTGATCACCAAAACGTATTTAATTTGCAGGTCTTTAAGGTGCTTGTATGATGTGATCTCGTACAGCTGAAAAAAGCGCCTGTTCTCATAAAGTACGAGAGAAAGCATCGACACACAAAGCCGAAGTTGTGATGACTGCCATGAAAGAAACCGAAATTTGAATTACTCGAACACCCCTTATATACATATATATATATATATATATATATTTGCCAGTTCTAGTTTCCAGTGACTTCTACCAATTTTCTCGGCTGAAGGAACTCTAGGGCAAGAAATGTGAAGACGATAATAAAGTGTAATTTATTTTATTTGGCACTCTGACTGTAATTGGTTATATCATACAAAGGTTGGCTGTGAAAAAATGCCTTAAGGCATAAAGCTCGTCTGTGCATAACTTTTGGATAGTAGAAATTTCTGGCGTAGACACTCAGCAATGTCGTGCTCAGTATGAAAAAAAATACATACACAGTCAGCAGTATAAGCCAGCACCACCCTCCTGGCCCGCAGCACTGCGACTCCCCGGACGACAGCTCCCCCCCTGCTGGGGAGCACGGCGCTCTCCCCCGCCGCGCCCGCGAGCCGCACGCCCGCCCCGCTCCCGCACGCCACCAGCTGCAGGGACGGGACCCAGTGGTAACAAGACACCCCCTTCAAAAGATAAATAATATAAAGAGTTGGTTCGCTATCATCATCATCTTTCGAAGATTCGTCATCATAGGTAATTTTTTATATTTTTTATTCAAAGTTCTAAATATTTGACTTTCGCCTCGTTGGCTGTCCAGATGAATCGATAATGGCCTCATGTAATTTGTTTGACAATTTCTCAACGATTTCTCTCAACTAGTTCTACGGAAGTTCCAGCGGCGCCGGGGGCCGTGAAAGCACACAGCCTCCGACTTGTGCAGCGCGACCTTCAGCCCCAGCCTCCGTGCTGCCAGTAGGGCAGACTAAGCACACAGCCTCCGACTTGTGCAGCGCGACCTTCAGGCCCAGCCTCCGTGCTGCCAGTAGGGCAGACTAAGCACACAGCCTCCGACTTGTGCAGCGCGACCTTCAGGCCCAGCCTCCATGCTGCCAGTAGGGCAGACTAAGCACACAGCCTCCGACTTGTGCAGCGCGACCTTCAGGCCCAGCCTCCGTGCTGCCAGTAGGGCAGACTAAGCACACAGCCTCCGACTTGTGCAGCGCGACCTTCAGGCCCAGCCTCCGTGCTGCCAGTAGGGCAGACTAAGCACACAGCCTCCGACTTGTGCAGCGCGACCTTCAGGCCCAGCCTCCGTGCTGCCAGTAGGGCAGACTAAGCACACAGCCTCCGACTTGTGCAGCGCGACCTTCAGGCCCAGCCTCCGTGCTGCCAGTAGGGCAGACTAAGCACACAGCCTCCGACTTGTGCAGCGCGACCTTCAGGCCCAGCCTCCGTGCTGCCAGTAGGGCAGACTAAGCACACAGCCTCCGACTTGTGCAGCGCGACCTTCAGGCCCAGCCTCCGTGCTGCCAGTAGGGCAGACTAAGCACACAGCCTCCGACTTGTGCAGCGCGACCTTCAGGCCCAGCCTCCGTGCTGCCAGTAGGGCAGACTAAGCACACAGCCTCCGACTTGTGCAGCGCGACCTTCAGGCCCAGCCTCCGTGCTGCCAGTAGGGCAGACTAAGCACACAGCCTCCGACTTGTGCAGCGCGACCTTCAGGCCCAGCCTCCGTGCTGCCAGTAGGGCAGACTAAGCACACAGCCTCCGACTTGTGCAGCGCGACCTTCAGGCCCAGCCTCCGTGCTGCCAGTAGGGCAGACTAAGCACACAGCCTCCGACTTGTGCAGCGCGACCTTCAGGCCCAGCCTCCGTGCTGCCAGTAGGGCAGACTAAGCACACAGCCTCCGACTTGTGCAGCGCGACCTTCAGGCCCAGCCTCCGTGCTGCCAGTAGGGCAGACTAAGCACACAGCCTCCGACTTGTGCAGCGCGACCTTCAGGCCCAGCCTCCGTGCTGCCAGTAGGGCAGACTAAGCACACAGCCTCCGACTTGTGCAGCGCGACCTTCAGGCCCAGCCTCCGTGCTGCCAGTAGGGCAGACTAAGCACACAGCCTCCGACTTGTGCAGCGCGACCTTCAGGCCCAGCCTCCGTGCTGCCAGTAGGGCAGACTAAGCACACAGCCTCTGACTTGTGCAGCGCGACCTTCAGGCCCAGCCTCCGTGCTGCCAGTAGGGCAGACTAAGCACACAGCCTCCGACTTGTGCAGCGCGACCTTCAGGCCCAGCCTCCGTGCTGCCAGTAGGGCAGACTAAGCACACAGCCTCCGACTTGTGCAGCGCGACCTTCAGGCCCAGCCTCCGTGCTGCCAGTAGGGCAGACTAAGCACACAGCCTCCGACTTGTGCAGCGCGACCTTCAGGCCCAGCCTCCGTGCTGCCAGTAGGGCAGACTAAGCACACAGCCTCCGACTTGTGCAGCGCGACCTTCAGGCCCAGCCTCCGTGCTGCCAGTAGGGCAGACTAAGCACACAGCCTCCGACTTGTGCAGCGCGACCTTCAGGCCCAGCCTCCGTGCTGCCAGTAGGGCAGACTCGTTACTAGTAGTAGTAGGGCACTCCATGGTATCGGAGCGCCTCTTTAATGCAGTCCCAGGGCAAGGAGTTGAAGGCGACTCCGCTAGTGGAATCTAGTTTCTAACAGCTCATTTTTTTTTCATTGTCATAGCAATTTAATTTAGTCTAGTAATTAAAACGGTTTGATAAACTCTTTCACCTAATACTCATGTATAAATTAATTTAAAAAAATTAAGTACCCGTGGAAACTTAATGACATAATCCTTGAGTTTTCCGTTAATATGTGTAAAGACGAGGCTGGCGTTGTTATCGTGGGAGCAGGACAGCATGATTCTGCGCTGGTGACTCCGCACTCTTCTCACCGAGCGAGCATGCACCCTCCTCCACCGAGATAGGGAGCAGAATGCCTGGTGCTCGAGTGATGATAGCTCCTGGAAAGGAACCAGAATTGAAAGGAATCCAATCTTTAGGTGAAGTATCCTATCCGATGGAAAGTTTGAAGTCTGATGAAGTCCTTGGATATAGTAAACTTGACTTGCACCTCCTTATAACGGGTAGCATAGGAATATTATAGATATTAAAAGGAACTGGAAAAGTAAAAAACATAGGTACTTCTTCAGCGTCAAAATGTCTGTGAATACGTAAATGAAAATAAATGTGATTGATTGCTTCAAAAGTTTAAAGACCTCAAATTAAACAAACTTAAAGTGGTACAGATAAACTTACTTGTTACCAAGCTTACTGATTTAAAATTAAACTATAAATATATTTTAAATAATCTCAAACAAATGTCTTACCGTCCAAAAGTAATAATTTACTTTATCTGAGTGTTTTTTGTAAAACAAAGCGATTGCTGGCTGCTGGAACGTGATCCTTGTGATAGATCCTCTCTCGTCTCCGAAAATAAGTGCAGAGCTGGTGAAGTTGGAGTCACTTGGCTCATAGGACAGGCACTGGAGACAGAAGATACGAGTAGTGATAGTTATACACTATTTAGAATAGGATATGCATAAAGCATTGTGAGCGGTCGTTTTTTGTGTGGGGCTATTAAAGTTAACGAGGATAGAAAACATTGCCCTAACCACCAAGGCCTATAGCAAGTAATAGTAAGTCTTGTTTCAATTAGTGTTATTTTTATATAAAAAAACCATGGCAAGCTTACAATGTTATTTCTCCTTGAAAATCAAAATTGACATTTGATATATTGCAAATGGCACATACTTTCAACTAGAACAACAAATAGGTGGTAGGCGGACTGATGGTGGTGATTTTCCCAGTCTGCCGGGGCGGCGAAGTATCCACCATTCGTGCTGATAAATCCATACGTTTCGAGATCAGTCTCGAAATGCTGTCATGCCCAGTCAACAAGTTAAGGACTGATGTCAGTCATGAGTGTTAGATTCCAGTTGCTAAAATTAATGAACCTTGCGCGCCACTTACCATCAGGTGGAAGAGAGGTCAAATGTCGTGCTAGTATTACAGATTTAAAAGAAAACAAAGCTAAGTTTTTTTACTTTACTTCGATTTCTCTTTATCCAACGCAGTAAGTACTTGAAGATATTCAAGAAATGTGGTAGCTCAATACTTACTGTAGGTATGTTGGGGAGGCCAGTGATGGAGTAGAGAAGACGGTGAGTTAGAGTGGCCACATCAAACACCAGCAGACTGCGGTTTGAACAACTGAACACAAGAAACTTTACGTCCTGAAATATATTACAAGATATAAACATTTAGCCAACCATAATAACATATATGCAAACAAAACATAAATAAGTGAAACAAACATATTTGGTAAATTAACTGACTAAGATAAACACTGATAGGTAATAGGAATATTACAATTAGGTCATTTCACGTTTCTAGCCACAACACTAATACATAAACTGATGCCAGTCCTGACGATTCCATTGTAAACGTGTGTGATACGAAAAATCTGGTCATCAAATGATAAAGTAGGCCTAGTTTAGGAAACCTAACTACTTAATGTTACACTAAAAGTACAGATGAGTTGCTAACTTTAGAAATAATAACTTTGCCCATAACAAGCATCACTAGGTTGAGAAATGGATCATCAAAATCTATGATACCAACCGCCATATAAAGTGCATCAGTGACCCAGCAGTTCTTGACTCGTACTGAAGTCCCTGAGTCTATAATATGGTACTTGTCGAGGCACCTCAGATTTCCATCATACAACCCAACTGCACCCCCACGGGATATAGAGACCAGACAGTATGACACAAGTTGTTCGATGCTCACTAACTTTACTATTGTCTCTCTCTGAAACACAATTCAAAGTGGATTAATTTGCAACATCCTAAGAAAAACGATTTATTTTGTTACGGTAACAAAGGTTAGGTTAATACAATTAAATTAAATGACTTGACATGGATGACTATAACCACGTATAAACTAAAAGCGTACATGTTACATGTGAGCAACTGTACCTACTAATAAAAGCGACCCGACAACATTAATTGTTACAAAATTTGAAACCAATTTGCTCCTCACGGAATAAATACTATTATAAAACAAGTTAATATTTAAATCACGACTTAGAAAGTTGAACAATGACTCTGAAAACTGTTCTGTCTATAATTACTATGAGCGTAAGGTACACACAGAAGGACTAGAAAAGAATGGGCAACAGATGTTAAGCCAGAGAGATAAATTATTATTAAGCATTAGAATTCCAACAAGGCTAGATTATACTCAAGAGAAAGAGACAATCACTCGAAAATAATAGCAACATTTGCGTCCTATATAAGATCATCACATCATTCATAAAGTTATTCAAGTATACTCTGCATTGCTTTTTCCAAGCACCTTGCCAAGTTACAAAAGTGCGACCTACAGAGTAAATAAGTTTATTTGTCAAACATATGAAAAGCAAACCGATTCAAGTGAATCAGTGTGAGTTTACGAGTATGCTAACGATTTAATCTACTTTAGACTTTCAGTTGAGAGTTAGTGCTTCTATCTAGTAAGATTATACAATGCTTATCAAAGGAAGTAATCTTATGCGAATTGATCAGCATGCTCGCTTGAATCCTATTCATCATCAACATCAGCGACGTTCTTTAAGTTCCTATCTTACTCTGCGTCGTCTAGCTATACTTTGCAATGTTGCTTTGACCTGACTTTTCTCTTATTCACTCCTATTCTATGTCTTTTACAATAGATTCCAAACAGCGGGGTGCTCATATAGGAGCTATATCCAAAAGGATGACTTCAGTGGCATATTTCGTTAGAGAGGTGAGTCGTGTTTATTAGCTAATTTAATTTAACTATTTCCATATGAATACAAATGTAATTTAATATATTTTGGACACTTTTAATTGTTGGTGTAAGTTTATATTTAGTTCAATCCATGTATGTATGTATGTATTGTAAAAAATATTAATAATTATAAAATTTTATAATAATAATTGTATATAGTCACATTGGAGAAGGCTAAAGTTATTGTAATAAATTATTTGACTTTTCCAATTATACCTTACAGTGGTTCATCTGCTTGAATCCGATTTGTTCTTCGTCCACTCCCTCCCAAGAGTCTCCCCGACTCCCCCCTTCCTGTACTACTCTCTCTAACAAGTCGCTCCACCATACCTTGCCGCTGAAGAATGGATCCAGCAACGAAAACAACTTGTGAGCGTGGGTCGAGTATTTGTGACTCCCTAAATTTAAGAAATAGAATTACATTCACATAAATCAAATGATTATATATTCCTTCCTTTCACAATGGAAACATTAGGTCCTTGGTGTTTACAAATAAAACTATTTATTGAGAAAGTGGGAAAAAAATTGTATTAGTTTCTGGAGATAGTCGGTATTATAATATTATTAATTTTTTAATAATATTTAAATCCAAAAAAAACTATAGCAGTGGAAAGTGCAACGTGGGAATGCAGTCAGTGTTCTTGGTACTTTTAAATATGCAGTTTTCTTTGGTAGTGATATTAAAGATTTTTTTGTTATAAATATTTTGTACTATTTTTTATTAATAAATAATTTTATTTAATAGAACAAGAATCATTGAGCGGCTAGATCGAATCTAAATGCCGGCTAGATCTAAAGTGCCTTGGTCATGAACATAAATATATTTCTTTCAAAACAAATGATGTACCTACGGACATGTTGCCAATTTGCACTGGATTATAGCCTCCACCGTAAATCTTGGTCGGATAGTTTAGTAAAGTTGTGACACACATGGTAATAACATAGAAAAACTTTTCGTTCCTGGTAAGGTGAAAGAAAAAAGACCAAGTTCGGTGGTTCAAGGAAACAGGAGAATGCTCCTGATGTACTGATCCTAATTTTAGATTCATCAAAATAAAATATTAATTTACCAAATATTTCATTAACAGTGTCGACAAGTGTGTCTTCTTTAATCCAAAGTGCTTTTTCGTGGTGGGAGGTGGCGCTGGTAGGAAATTCTATACCTTCCTCGGCTGCGGCCTGGTGCATTATTTCTACCACTTTTCTGCAATTATAACACAGTATTTATCGTAGTCCGGTAGTTACTCGGTCGGTCTACAAAGGTTGGCTCTAACCCCCCCCGCATGTATCTTACGAACATTTGCTATAGATTTACAACACCACCCATGAGGAGGAGAGCACGTTAAGCCGTCGGTCCCAGTTCCACTGATACGAACTTATGATATCGTTAATAAATTGTTTTTTAAAATTGACATCAGACCAACGAAGTCAATATTTAATGTCTCTACATCAGACCCTCGCCAACCAGTCTGGTCAGCGTGGCGAGTGTAGGCTGAATTCGCCAGAAAATTCTGGAATGCCCATCTCCAACTGTGCTGATGATGTTGATTTAATATCCGCAACAAACATATGCAAAATTTTCCAGAAATTATTTCTCATGTCATATCTTTTGTCTGTTTTAGAGGCTGTTATAATGATTATATAAAATAGTGGAGGTCTAGAGCTCGTTGTGTTGGGACTGTATCCGGTTTTGGACAAATACGTAATTCAACACTTTATTAGTCGATTGATCTACTTAAGTGGCCTGAACCTGTCAATATGGGCAACACGTTCTCCAGGCTTGCTGCGGGTGAAGGCGCGGCGGATAGTGGCGAGCGCGGCGGGGGACACCTTCCGAATCAACTCCTGGGCCAGGGACTCTTCCTCATCACTACTGCAACATACAGCAATCAGTAATTTATTGGCTTCGAGTATTAAAAAAACATAGATTATATGTCACTAAAAATGTGGTGAGTTACCGAATTTATCAGCAGTCGATATTAAAACATGTTAGATACCTACCTAGTTGCAACCGATTTTTCAACCGAAATCTAAGTCTAGCTGGAAGATCCTTATCGTTCCTATAATAATTATGTTTTGCTTAAAACTGCCCCAAACAACAATAACATTTATTATTACATTAAGTTCGCCCTTGTACATTACTTTTAAGTTTTTTGTGCAATAAAGAGTTTATAAATAAATAAAATCATCATGACAGCCCCTAGAACTCATAGCTCTAGACCTCCACTATTAGACACAATGTATTTAGACATGAGAAAATAATTTTAGTTACAAGGCTTAAGCCGAATCCAAATACCTACATACGCGGTTATTTAAGTGAACGAAAGCTACTAACGAAGGATTCACACATACCATGATAAGTTGTCGTCTGAGAAACTCCTAACAGAGTAACTTCTTTCAAATATTTCGGAACACTCGTCATTTAAAGATTTTTGAGATTTTATAGACATAACAACAAAAGGTTTAAACACTAAAGCCTATTTACAAACAAAAAAGTTTTATCAATATTAATAGAATAGCTTGAATGTAATAAGAGCCATCTATAAAAAAAATTGCAAACTATTATAAATACTGACATACTACGTGGTTCAGCTACTCGGCCATAGATGGCGTTGAACAATATCACATTTTTGAAAAACTAATAAAATTGTTTAAAGTAGATATACAAATAAATTAAAAAATATTAGAAATATATTATATTTTAACCTATTATAAATAGAAAAATACCAAAAACTATGCAATAAATTTATATTTTAGTTCTGCTACTAGCTAATAGATGGCGCTAGTGAAATTTCAAAACCCTGTGTCTTGTCGCGAGACGTAGCCGTTAAGTTTAAGCCGCTAATTATACTAAAAAGTTCGAAACAAAATAGTAATTTTACCAAAGTTGTATTAATTTTGTTAACCAAACGGGTGCTTTAGTAGGATGTAGGATGGATTCACCAGCTTACTTACTTAGAGCTAATATTTCTCAACTTTTCTGGTCTACGATTTATTTACTTATTTTTTGGCTAAAACATACCTACACTAATCTATAACTTTTAATTTGACCATTAAATGGAATAGTCTGAGCAAACCATAAGAACTTAAAAGGGTTGTTAAACATCCCTCTCACTCGCACAATCCAACAATTAAAATATTTTTTTATAAGTCAAAGGAATTTAAGTCCCGTCTGCGTGGAATGGTGGTAAGAAAGAGATGCAAACTGTGACACCTCAAAATCAAATTTAGATTTAATTCTGTGTGTATTTTTGAGAAATGTACTCTATCAACTTACTAGGAAATAAAAGAAAAAAAGTAAGTATATGACGACCTTTTCCTTTTCGCGGTGGTGGAGCTTATAAGTAAGCAGATTCACATTTAGCCAACTAGGAAATAAAATTACGGACATATTAAAAAAGTTATTCTTATTCACTAACAAGTGAGCCTCGTTGCTATATTATTATTATTCAATTTACGGTTTCGTGGAAATCAAGTATTCCAAAATTTAACAAATATTATGATCTCACGCAAGAAATGATCAGGAACGGGTTCAAGACTCAGCTTTACGCAGTGGAAGTTGGTGCAAGAGGAGTTCCAGCAAAATAATTGCATCACTTACTGAAAGAATTGGGCCTAATCAGGTCTGCAGGAGACACATTTATGGAAAGAGCTTTTAAGACGACATTAACGGAATCATACAGTATTCGGTTGGGTTAGAGCAGCAGAATGGTGGATGGTGAGCGTCTAGTTGCGCAATAAAATTAAAAGGAGGCCTTCGTTGTAAACCAGCCTATTGTCGGTCGCAAGCCTGAAACACCATTCTTCTCATTTATTACCACACATGATGTACCCGGCACCCGCACGGTGAAAGCATGGCAAATGCATTTAAGAATTTGTCTTTATATATTTATTTTAGTAAAATAGAGGAAAATCGTCATAAATGTTTTTGCAATTTCTCTTTCTAATATTAAATTTCATATATTTAATATGTATGTCTAAAATGTCCGTAATTTTATTTTCTACAAAGTTAAACAGAGTTAAAAATCTTTGAAAATATTGTATTGTGCGAACGAGAGGGACGCAAATACGTTAAACCCGATTTGTTAGTACCTAGTTAGATAGGTTGTATCTCCCGATGGAGAGCCAGCAATGTGCAGCATCATCGGTGGAAGCGACGACTTCTATAAAATATTGTATTGTGCGAACGAGAGGGACGCAAATACGTTAAACCCGATTTGTTAGTACCTAGTTATATAGGTTGTATCTCCCGATGGAGAGCCAGCAATGTGCAGCATCACCAGCAATGTGCAGCATCATCGGTGGAAGCGACGACTTCTATTTTCTCATTTAGCCTTCATCAGCGTTCACTAATCACTGAATTTCACTCGCACAGTGCGCGCTACTTGAATTGGCTGTTCGTTAGAAATTGTCAGAAGTTTCCCCAGCACGCCGCACGCCCAATAAGTAATATCTCAGGTATCCAAAATCCTGTAATAATTATTTAATATTTATAGAAATACCTAGTATCATATTTTTTTAATTCGGAGAAAAACATATTTTAAAATTGATATTATATATTAAATATTGCTCCTTTTTAAGTTAATATTCGTTCGAAAACTGCGTTCATAGGATTTAGAATTTCGTACTCTTATGTTTTGTATTGAATGAGCCCATCTATTTACATTTACATCGATGGTTAAGTGATGGATAAGTTTATTCAAAGCGTGAGATACGAACGAAATATAAAAACATTAATCAAGCATTATAGCATAAAAACCTATCAAATGTTAATTATGTAATCGAATTGTTTGAAAAAGCATCAGCATTCAATGTTTTTTATGGTTGAAGATCTGTTGTCTACCAGCTTCTTCAAAGATTAAATGTGTTAGCATATACTCTATACCAATAGAGCTACATGACGAAACACATGTTATCTTTGGGCATTATACTTTTTGGTGGGTCTCCATATTAAAACTGGAACTGATTTCTTTAAAACGCAAACGGTATATAAAATAAACTATTAACGCTAAAACGCTCCTCGTATTAGAGCTGATAATCGTACGAACACTGTCAGTGTCAAATGCTATTAGAGTTAATATTTATCTATTATTTTGTTATTTTGGCGTAAGTTCTGGTTAAAAGTGACAGTAAATAAAAAGCACATTAAAACTAGTATTTATTGTTTTTTAAATGAAAATGTAAAGTAAAGTAGTGTTGCTGTCTGCAGTTCTTAGTAGTATTAGTAGTGACTATATAGTAGTATACATTTGTGAGGACCATTAATTAATTCGATGAGTAGTCAACTATGCTTTTAAATGGTTGGGAATATTATTCACGACAAAATCTCTTCCGGGGTGGTCAGAAACTACGCCATTTAGCCAACTTTACTGCCGGCCCATCATGACAAGTGGCAAGCTCGTCGATGTCTCTAGCTCGAGTAATATCATTCATTTTTTCATTCATTACAGCCGCTACAACACAGCGTCCTAGACCTCCACTGCTGGAGATGGGCCTTCTAGAACTGGAGAATTTGGCCTATACTCGCCACGCTGGCCAGACGGCTTGGCGAGTAATATCAATGAATCCAAATCCAAGCACTTAACCGCTCGACCACGGGACGAATATTATTATTTTAACCATATTAGATAAAGACAGCTTTGTAAAGGTTTTAATTCTTATTATCGTCTTTTTTATTTTGTTTTAGCAGCTGTGAATGCCAATTCGTGAGGCCCTCGGTGCAGGAGCGGTGAGCGACAGTCGAGCCATCCTTCATTATCACTCCAGTACAGAGCAGCCGCGGTCAGAGATGGGTGCGACACCATGTTACGTTACTAGAAAACATTAGGCGATGATAGCTGACGTTCGACGAATTATTAGGAAGAGAACAAGCAGAGAACCTCAAGTGGCGGAATTCACCCGGCTTATTTAAATATGCAGATGCTTGAGCATCTGTTTTTGCGCCGTTTGGAGTCATGAAGAAAAGGTCAATGCCAGTTTCAATATGAAGGAATATTGTCACATTCAATCGTCAATTCTGCTTGGAGCAGCCGGTAGACAGCAGATATTCAACCAAAGAAAATATTAATGATGCTTTTAAACATTTTTAATATTTTCTATATAATAAATTTTACATGTGCAATTTGCATTAGCTAATATGGATAGTCATTATAACTGATAAAAGATTCTATATTTGGTCCGTATCTCGCGCTTCATGTAGACCTTATAGTTTGTTTTAGAACTATAGTTACCGGGATGTCACTATCGATGTAAATAATAATAGCTCATTTAATAGATAACATTCACTGCTTTAGTCTTACCCGTTACCCTTTTGTCCGAACGTAAGACATCTTTTATTCGTTCATAGACTAATATTATTAGATTGTTGCACCCTGCCCATAATCTCTCACTATCCCAAAGGTTAGTTGTCAGAGAATGCCTAACAGGCATTAAACTCGCCTATGTACCTAATTTTAAGTTTTGGTGCAATAAATAATTTAAAATAAAAATAAATAAATTAGAATAGTGATTTGTCCTGGGATCGCCACGTGTCAGAGGTAAGCAAGAAAATCTAAGCTTTTCCTAAAGCTCTTGCAGCTTCATTCCAACTTCAACAAAGCTTATGTTAGTCAGTTCGTTGCTTCTCACCATTATTGATTATGTCGACGTCTGTTACTCTGACCTTACCGAAGAGCTGCTAAATAAGCTCGAAATATTTGATGTATTTAAATAAATAAATTTTATTAATATATTTAAATGAATAAATATTTTTGTGTCCCGAGCAGGAATCGAATCCGGTACCTCCGAGTCTAAATCTACAGACTTAACCGCTAGACCACGGAGGCAGTTTGTATAAAATAATTCTAAATATAATGTATATGTACTTATATATGTATGTGATGATACTTTACTTTTAATTTAATTTCCTATAAACCGCTAAACCAACCATACATATTTATGCTGCGAGTTATATTTATCTTCAGGAAACATACAGATCTTAAAACTTTAAGTTTCCACCTAAATATAAACATAGTATTTACAATAAAATAACTAATTGTGATAAAACAATACCTATATAACAAGTAGAACTATATAAATAAATAAATAAATATTTCCAGACAGGTCACACAGCGCCATCTAGTTTCCGTGGTAAGCTACGAGGCTTGTGTTACGGAAACTAGATGGTTAATAAACTACATATTATACTTTTTTTTTGTAAATATATACATATTATACATATAAACACCCAGACCAAGACAAATTATACAATGTACATCTTGTCCCCGGTGGGAATCGAACCCACGACCTCCCGAGTTCACGGCAACGTTTGTTACCACTAGACCACTAGGAGGCGGCGTACGAGAGTAATAATACAATTACACTTTATCACAATAATATTGAATATTTATACAAGAAAATCAAAATAAAAAAGTTTTCCAAGCATATAGTATGCGAGTTATGTTTGTTCCGTCCGTGTGGTCTCTGTATCTCTACAGTTCCCTGTGACTGCTTTCTCATTATTAGCGCTAAGACTTGTTTTATTCCCTCATTCACCCAGTTAAACTACAATTTCCTATTTCAACACAGCACCGGCACACCATTACAACCCTTGTTAACCCTTTCCATAACGCTCATATTCCCCTGCACTGTCCAACATTTACCTTACAAGATTGCTGTAGGAATTTGGATGTTGTCTTTGAAAGTTTTAAAGGTGATTATTGCGTGTTGTGTTTGTAGAAGTTGACAGTGCATCGCTGAATAAACGTTTGAAAGCGAATAATTAAGGAAATAAGCAGTTTTAATTAGACTCGAGATTATTTCCACTTCTGTTTCCATTTGCTTGGAAACGAGACGCTCATTTTCATTCTCATATTTCTTAAATAACTGACGTTTTGTTAGTTTCTGACACATTTCTTTATACAATATATACTGAAAACGACATGTGACATCGCGCCCACACTTCGCTTCGAGGTTTCCAGGTTATAAGAATGGGGAAACACACTGGCTGAGAGATCATTCCATATCTTCAGCGTGCGACAGATGTAAGAGTCTCCAAATTTATGAGTACGCGTAGGGATATGATTCGGTTGCGGAATAGAGAAGATGAAATAAAGCTGGAAGAGAAAATACCGATTGGGTTGCGACATCGTTAACGTATGCCTTTGAGTTACCTACGTCATTGGCTTAAATAACCAAAGTGACAAGTTACCTACCAATCACGTGACGTATAACAAACCGGCCGTTAATATGATGATGAAAATGTTTTCCTAGACTAGAGCTAGTTTAATATATATATATATATATTCTATAGAAATAAATAGTCATAGATTAAACTAGCTCTAACCTAGGAAAACATATATAGAATGACATCTGGTTTTGATCACACCCTATTCAAGTGAATCGTGATGATTGGATCACACGCTACACATGGGAATCGTAATCTTTGGATCTCATCCTATATAAGTTAATTATGATGTTTGGATATTACCCTATACAAACGAATCGTGATGTTTCGGTCAGAACCTATACAAGTGAATCGTTATGTATGGATCACACCCTAGACAATTAAATCGTTATGTTTTCCAAAAATATAAATAAGCGCGAATGTTTATCTTTGTGATTAATTTTGAATTGTTTGTAAATGTCAGTTAAGGTTTAATATTTGAAGCGATAACATTATAATGGCGTCGCAATCTAAAATACAATTCATTTTATAATAATTTGTTTTAAAATTAATCTTAAACAAAGTAAACTTAGTCATTTTACGAATCCTTAATGGAATATTAATTATTTTCTGACATTATTATTATAATATATATATGCAACAGGCTTTGTATTTTTTCCGGCAAACCTACTTAATACTTTTAAATATAATTATTTAATATATTGACTCTACAGGCATTTGTCGAGACTCTGTTTCTGAAAAGGTAGCTAAATTAAATACGCCAGAACTAATCTTAAGTTTATTCGAAGTTAATTATAGTACATTAAATATAAATTAAAAGCTACCTAAATAATAAAATTAAAAATAAACTAAACTATAAATAAAAAATGTCCTCTAGAGACGTCCCATCCGAGATAGTCCCAAGGAGACTGGCAACATTTCCCCTCTGTATAGCGAGGCTAATACGTTGGCAGAAATAATTGCCAGCCTTCCTGTCTCCAGACCTTTCCGTCAGCCGCTTTGACAACTCCTTGGCCAAGCGCCTCGCTGACGGTCCCCATGGGCCCATCGTCTCGACCCCAAACGGCGCAAATTCGTAACCGATACCAAGGTTGGCGTATTTGCGCAATTTGAGGTTCTTCAAAGAAAACGCCGCACTTCCCGCGCCTGACGAGGTCGCCTGGATGTGAGATGGAGCTAATGTATCTACACACGTCGCATCCCACACCAGAGACCTGCCAAGTTTCCACGGCCCAACAGTCATTCCGTCGGGTCTCTTGCCATCGCTCCGCACAATCCCAGATGGTTCTGAGATTGCGGGTACCCCAGCAGTGACAAGAGCCCTTCGGATGATTAAGAGCCGCGTGACGAGAAATGCGGCCAGCACTTCTAGCACAAAATAAATACAGAATAAATATTCAAGTTTTACAAATGAATATATATTCCGTTTTGCAATAGAAACATTAGGTCCTTGGTGTTTACAATCAAAGCTTTTCATTGTGAAACTGAGACAAAAATTGGTAGAAGTTTCTGGAGATAGTCGGTAATTATTAAAACCAAAAAAATGTATAGCAATGCAACGCGGGAATGCAGCCAGTCTACTTGCTACTTGTAATCCTGAATTTTTTGTTGGTAGACATTTTAAAGAGGATTTTTATCTGTTATAAATATTTCATAATTAGTAAAAACGGCGAGTTAACATTTAGGCAATAAGTGGCTCACGATTTATTATAATTTAATGTTGAGTTAGAAATTATTATTAGGCTTAGATAGAGATAATAATAATAAAATGATAATAATGGAAATTGGGGCTGTTCCTTGCCATGCTGTATCACCATATCTGGCCAGGTATTTTGTTTAGCGTTGTTATTAAGAAAAATTGACTTAACCGAGTGTTCCGATAGGATCCTATGGCGATAAATATATAAATAAAAAATAAATAAATAAAAATAAAAAGAAACGCGATTAGTCTAACTTTTCTCAAATGTGGTGTTGTTTTGTATAATAATGTGTTATAATTGAATAATATGATTAATTGGACACTGTTTGATAGTTATTTCTTTAATTTCATATCTTTAGACACAGACTCACACTGTGCTGCCATTTTTTGCTAAACTGTATGCTTTTCACTGGCAACTCTCTATCGGGGGAGCTTATTCCTGCATCCTACAGACACTAAGGTCCGGATAATTAGTCGTTGCTCCGCCAGTGCTTAGCACGAGTCATTGCTCAGGACTCTCAAAGTGACAGTTTTTTAGAGTCTGAATCTGTCATTTTAATAGTTTTGAGCAATAGCTCGTGCTACGTAAGTCCTCGAGGAGCAACGACTATTAATCCAGACCTAAATATGGGTCACAAGTTTCCGTTATTTTATTTGCGGTTTTTCCGCGCTTAAAATTGTACTCCAAGATGGTTGGGTGGCAAAAATGCCGCGAGTGACTCCAAGAAACACAACAAACTCTGGAATTTGATAATAACCTCATTAAATATATTACGAGAGAACTATGGCCAAGAACTATTTGCCTTCCCTATCATCCATTAGGAGAAACAAAAAAATAACAGGAGTCCTTCGCGCCATTTTGCGCGGACATGTCAAGTGCAAGTTTTTGTTTTGTATATTAATTTACTGTAAATATTATTGGTCAAAAGTGGTGTTGTTTAATCTGAATAATCTGCTACAATGTGAATAATTATGGAAAACGATAAATTGACTTTAAATATAGGGCACAAGTCGCAGTTTATCTTTTGCGGTTTTCCCGCGCTGTTAACTTTCATATTATACCCGACGTGTTTTGGCGATAATGTCTCGAGTGATTTCAAGAAAAGCATCAAATTCTGCAACATCTGGAATTTGATGATAACCTCATTAACTCATAAAAAAGAAAGATAATTTACGTCAGACTTGGCTGTATGGGCTTGCTTTTTTAGGTGTCCCTATCACCTCATTCATCATCCATCGGGAGAAGTGAACACAACAAAAAAAAAATACAATAATTTACAAATAAAATCTATGTATGTATGTAACCCCCCATGAAGATGAGGTCGTGGCTTAGGTTTTAGATTTCCTGAGCACATCGTTTCCGTAGGTAATTAGGTTTACAATAAAGTGTGAGACGGCGGTGTGTGTGGAAATCATATCTTAAAACTCCATCGAAAGACTTCCTGTTCCAGACATCCTGTTCCAGACATCCTGTTCCAGACATCCTGTTCCAGACATCCTGCCACTCTAGGAAATAAATACATTTCTATATAATAATTACATTAACTACTTATTCAAATTTCCCACAGATATAATAAACGTCTTATTGCGCAATAAAAAGAAGAGGCCTCTTTTTAAATCTGCCCATAGTCGGTCACAAGGCCGAGAGATCATTCTTCTTCTCTCTCTCACACACACGATAGACTCGTTGCCGGCACTGGGAATTTATGAAAGTAGATCGGATCATTATGACCTTCAGGGCGGTCGGATCATTATGACCTTCAGGGCGGTCGGATCATTTTCAGGGCGGTCGGATCCCACGCTTTTTACGGATTCACATTTAGCTAACTTTACTATATGGCCATCATGACAAGTGGCAAGCTCGTCGATGTCTCTAGCATACCAAACTAGAGAAATATCACTTTTTTTTTCTTTTTATATTGTGTTGAACCCGGTACCTCCACGTCTAAATCTACGGACTTAACCGCTAGACCACGCAGGCAGTCCAATCTATGGAATACTAAGAAATGTCATCTTCACAGTTCACAGGCATTTTCAGATAAACTAATCTAACAAGATTACAATTATAGTAGAAAAAAGGATTTATATATTATATAGTTTAGATGTGCAAAATATTTAAAATATCATGATGACAGCTCTAGTGGGTACTAAAGGACCGATACGAAAACACATATTTTATTTTCCAAATAATTTAATTGCACGGTAATAAAAAAATAAAAATAACATTAGTCTTATCAATAAAAGTATCTAAGCTACTATTCGCTTTTTTTTATATAGTAGACGGCACAAATCATAAAAAATATCCCAAAATAGACGATGCCTTTTGTCTCCTCTTCTTGGTGTCACTGAAATTCGTTTGTATTGCTAATTAGTCAAAGCGGCGGCGGCACCCTACAAGCGGCGGCGGCACCCTACAAGCGGCGGCGGCACCCTACAAGCGGCGGCGGCGCCCTACAAGCGGCGGCGGCGCCCTACAAGCGGCGGCGGCGCCCTACAAGCGGCGGCGGCACCCTACAAGCGGCGGCGGCGCCCTACAAGCGGCGGCGGCACCCTACAAGAAGGTCAGTTTTAAACTTCACTCAACTATATTCAGTTACATGTAAATAAGATTTCGTCTCCAGCAGCCCTATTCTATTACTTGTCGCAAACGTTACATTGTCAAAATAGTGAATTATGTTATTTACTACCACCTTTAGCCCGAGTTTCTCCGATCATAGCCGACCTTACGTCAAAATAGCGTTTTCCACTATTTCAGAAGTCACCCATGGGGTTGCAACTTCAAAATCATTGGGAAAACTTGAATTAATTTGTTCGCCGCGAATTTATATTAAAGTTAACAACATTTATATTAATTAAACTAAGATTATATATTTACATTCAACATAGTTTTATAACCCACATTAGGTAATAAATCAAAAATATGACAAATAGTAAAGAAATATATAATAGTGTTTTTTTAAATGAACGCATCGTGGCGTTATTTTGCTGTCATCTGTAGTGAAAACGTTTATACGCGAATACCAATTTTAACCGAAATACAACCAAAAGATATAGAAATTGAATTTAACAAAAAACAATAAAACTAATAAAATTAGAGATATCCAATATTAAATTAAAAAAAATAAAAATTAAAAAAAAAACTAAAGATCAAATAAAAAATTAAATTAAAAAGAGTTCTAAATAATTCTTGGCTGCCCTACCTACAGGAAAGTGTACCCAACAGTGAGTGAGATGTGATGTAGCCCTGTAGAATTGACAGCAGCACCGCGGACAGCATCAGCAACCGGGATCTGCATCCGGAGTACAATTAATACTAACATTTTTATATATATTTGTCTATTTTCCTTATTCAGGAGACATACAGATTCCATCCCAACCGTCTGCATGCTTCAATTAGTATCATCATAATTTATTAATCTTATATAGCACAGATCCAGAGTACAGATCCCGACCGCCAACAAAGCCAATGCGGCGACCGATTCCACAGGTGCGTAGTGTAGGATGTGTGTGAGTTAGTGATTTAAGCCAGACGTGTCTCATGTCAATTTTTAAATAAAATTTATTATCGATTCCACAAGTTCGTATTAGTGGACGCGCGACGGCTTAACGTGTTAGAGGCACGTAAACGGTGGTGTTTTAAATCTATGACAAATATACGTAAGACAAGTGTATTTCTCATTGGTTGTGGGGTTTGGACCGACTTTTGAAGTGCACACAGCTGAGCCACGACCGCTCACTAAAACTATTAGGAAATGGCAAATTACCCGCAGATTATAACAAAAAGGTTAAAGCTGATTCACACCCGCTCGTTGTTGACAGTCGACAATAAGGCCGGTTCACACTTGACCGTGCCCATTGAGCCCTAATCCCGACACCTCGTCATTAAGGGCGCGCTCACACGGGGCGCATTAAGGCGCGCGCACACCGGGGAGCGGCTTAATTTACATTATTATTTAATACTTTGGTTAATATACAGGCTGCTTTTACAGACATACAGTAGTTGGGAAGGGCCATACTCCGAACTTAGATTAATCGAGTATGCTTAAAATGCTGGTGTACTTTCATTACCTAAACAGCTCCTCACAACTTATATAAGTATATATTGTATGTAGTAAATAGCAGGCAATATAGTGTGGTGTAGTATATGTATTATTGTGTACATATTTGTATGTATGTATATGTATTTATTTTAGTATTGTATGTAAGATTAAATGAATTTATTTGGCAACATTTCTTACAATCGTTTGCACCTAGCCTCATCACTGTAATGTTCTGTATTGTCCCAAAGGTTGGCTATAGAATGACGCGGCATTAAGCTCGCCCTTTGTACTCGTACATAGTGCGATAAAGTTTGAAATAAATAAATATCATATGTACAAATCCAAATGAAAAGTACCGCCTCTACCTACATTTTAACAATCTTCAACTGCTAAGACATCAAGCGCTCTTGAATGTGGAATGGTTGCTGCCCACGGAATAATTAAAAACAATAGTACTGTCAAAGTCAAGGTACATCGCGACGTACCTTACAACCTTATTTTATTGTATTATTTAAACTTGCATTTCTTATTATTTGTAAATATAGAACATCGTTAAAGAAAACAAATTGTCAAACTCATTCAAATTAAAATTCGTTCCAAAATTATAAATAACTTTCGTAATACATTAACATTCATAATTCGAAAGAAATTTGTATTTATTAAAATCCTATTATTAATTAGCTAAGTTATTTATTTTAGTAAACAACACGGCTTAAACAAAACTAATAGTCAATGACAATCAGCCTGTATGTGGTGCATAGTGTTGGTGCCATTGTGGTGCGAATAATGACATAATGCGTAGCAGTTATGACACGACTCGGTGCACGAGGCGGGAAACCGCATCATTACAGATTAACACACACCTCTAACAACTTCACACATCACACAAGGCTTCTTTCATCTAGCTCTTAACATACTTATTACGAACTAACTATTTGATCCGGCGTTGCCCGTGTAGTCAGCAAAAACTTTAGTTAGCTTTATTCAAATTTAAATTCACAATATTTATTTACACATATGGTTCACTACCCGGTCATTATTACAGACAACAAAATAATACATTAAATTATGTATAGACCGAATAAATTAAGTAACAATCAGACCTAAAAAATATTCTGTAACATTGTTGCCATAAACAAGTAGGTACTGTAGTTTACTTAAATTCAATGCATCATAGCCGTCTCAACTTATAATTAAAATAATAATAATAATAGAGATACTTACTCGTATGTATATCTAATTATATTTAAAAAAAAAAAATCGGCGCGTCACTACGGTCGAGGAATTTGATTAATTAAGGAATTGAATTACCTAAGTCTATTTTGAAGTATTGCTGCATTGTGCTATCAGAATTCTTGTAGGATTATTACGTTAAGCTGTTGACAATGTCGGCTTCGTTGTGTTCTCGACATGTTTCCGTAACATTGTGCAAACAAACAACAATACACGTATTAAGTTATCAAATCTACAACACGCCGCATACAGTCTTAAAACATTTACTAATATTGTAAATGCGATATCTTTGTACGTATGTTTTTTTGTCTTGCCATCATGCCTGCACTACTGTGTCCCATACTGTTTACTTCCGAGTAGCAAAATATTTTTGCATCCAAGCTAACCATTTGTAGTTCCAAAATGTTGCTGTCTAAAATTTCATACCTAAGAATCCTGGCTTCCACCATAGGTTCCATCTCGTTGTGAAGGATTTTTGTAGAAAAACCCATTCTGGCTGAGGTTTTATAGGACAGCTGCTTATCACCCGTAATTTACGCGCTGTTCACCAAAACAGTTCATTCGTTTCTGTCTCACCAATGTTGCGCCAGCCGGGCACCACCTTCTGTCCAATACCAACATACACAAGATCCAAAGTCAGCAGAACTAATCGCTCAAAGTGATCTCCCGAGCACTATGGTTCGTGCGTAATTCCGTCTTAACTCGAGATCTGGAGATGCCTACTATTAAGGAGTTTGTCGTCGGCCTGACTAGACGTATGTTCTCTCGGGCCGACAACGGACATTTCAAGCATTTCCAGAACATCGTTCCGTCTTGCGCTCGCTCCCCCCCAAGAGAAGTGCTCCTGGAGGAGAGCTGAAGTTGTTAAACCTAGACCCCCTGGATTTGTAAGCCACACCAGCGCTTATACCAGTTACGGTGCCCAGCACCATAAGTATGGTGGATGTTTGCCTACTGAGATCCTGCCGGGGAAAACGGGGGAACATCCCTATGTCCAAGCCAGGCCCGTTACCACTCCGGGCCTAGACGACCCCACTGTCTGTCTGTTCATTTTCTCAGATCGATAAGGAAGTTTATGCGTGCTAGAGCTACTGTGCTTTCTCTTTGACTCATACTATTTCTTGCTGACGAAGCCGGGTTTAAGAGCTAGTATTAAATACTTACTTATCAGTGTGCAAAATACCGACAATCTTTTGTCCAAAGGTGTAAATTTCTTAAACGAATATGTAACTGCAGTGTTCCTTATTGCAAAGGTATTGAGGTTCAATGTTAAAAATATATAATTGTGCAATTTTTTTTCTTTCTTAACAAAGATAAGTTTGGTGTGATCTGGTTGTTGACGCCGAAAGGTTTCAAGTTTAAAATCCTGTTTTGTTGTTTTTTTTCTCGCAAAATTGTAATAATTAGCTCCGCTTTCTATAAAACTGGATTGTATTAAATCATGTTTCTACGACATGCGTTTTACATATCCTTTTATTTGTTACTTTAATTATTTGTATTTATTTAGTAAAATTGTACGTATTTCTACTGTCTTCATCATCAGCCTGTCTCTCCGATCCTAGGTGTAGCTCGTAACTACACATTGTCTATTGCAATCCTTATCCAACTCCCACCAGCTTGGGTCCATTTGTCCATCTGTCGGGTGGACGTCCCACTCTGCGTCGTCCCGTGGTCTCCACTCTAGAACCAGTTTGCCCCATCAGTCGTCGGTTCTGCGGCCGATGTGTCCGACCGATTGCCAGTAATTAAAAATTCAATTTACGTCAGTAACTTTTTAAGTAATATTAATTATCTGACGGATATGAAACTTTAGAATTCATGCGAGAAATACTAATCGTCCCTAATGACTTGCTAGCTTGTTATTAACACAGTATTACCTACTGTTAAGAATAATATAATTGATGATTGCGCCTACCATCTATCCTGTCTAAATGTCCTAAAGGTTTGCCTGCCAGATAATGCCTAGCGACATTAAGTCCGCCTTGGGCAATTAAGTTTTTAAACAAATAAATAAATAATAATTAGTTTTTAAAAAAATACGACATCCCTAATTTCTTTGGACACGTCTCGTGGTGTAAGTCAAAAAAGTAAAGAGTAAATCCACCAGGCCAAGGTTTCTGTGGACCACCAGCGAGGTCTCTACCTCATTGCAGAGCATACTACGCACGATTAGTATTGACCTGTAGCACACGTGCGTATTTGGGACCGACTCTGCTAAAATAAATTGCGTAAAAGAAAAAAAAACAGTAAACAACACATTTGCGACATATTAACAAAACTTAATGTCGCGTGTTACTTGATAAATATACCTAGTTCTAGGGCTCAGTATGCTCTCCCAGCGTGTCTCCGCCATTCCTATAACCTGAAGTCGCGTGTTAACGTGTTACTTGATAAATATACCTAGTTCTAGGGCTCAGTATGCTCTCCCAGCGTGTCTCCGCCATTCCTATAACCTGAAGTCGCGTGTTAACGTGTTACTTGATAAATATACCTAGTTCTAGGGCTCTGTATGCTCTCCCAGCGTGTCTCCGCCATTCCTATAACCTGAAGTCGCGTGTTACTTGATAAATATACCTAGTTCTAGGGCTCTGTATGCTCTCCCAGCGTGTCTCCGCCATTCCTATAACCTGAAGTCGCGTGTTACTTGATAAATATACCTAGTTCTAGGGCTCAGTATGCTCTCCCAGCGTGTCTCCGCCATTCCTATAACCTCAAGTCTTCAAGAGAAGTGTAAAAGAATCACATTGTTAGGCCAACATAATGGTAGGTACTATTGTGAGTCGTCAGTAGCTCGTGTCAGTTGCTCCCATTCAAGGACCTCATTCACCATCAGGTCATGCACAAAATAAAATAAAGTTAACAAACGAAATCAATATAATTGTAATAGTTGGCGCATAGTAAGCTTTGTAAATCTTCTTAACCTATCAGATACCGAATACCCTTAAAATGTTTATAAATAAGCCAATCAGGCGACGTCTAAATCGCGGTATCCGTGTCCGACACGTAACGAGGATTTCATATCGATATCCGATCTCATTTCATCGATATCGATAAAATGTCGCTACAATTTAGAACGTAAGGAGGGGTCTTATTCTATTCTTATAACTCTTTAATTTATAAAAAAAAATAATAACACTATTTCTGTTATAAATAAAACTGGTGTATCTTCAACATTACATTTATAACACAACATAAACTTTGAAACGTTGATGTCATACAACCATAGCTTTCAAAATTAGCAACCTTAAGTGAGGCAAACGGGTTCTAGAGTGGAGACCATGTACGGGACGGCGCAGAGTGGGACTACCCCCCGCCAGATGGACAGATGACGTATAGAAGGCCGCTGGTAGGGGATGGATGAGGGTTGCTGCAGACCGCGTGCTGTGAGGGAGGCCTACATCCGGCAGTGGAGAGACACAGGCTGATGATGATGATGAAATCCGAAGAATGCGTTCAAATATACTGCAGTTGATCCCTTCTGTAGAACAGGATACTAATATCGCTGCTCGCTGGGAATTTTCTCATGATTTCCTTTCAACAAAACAATAATAAATGACCCAAGATCTCAAAGATATTCGACAGCGGATTGCCAAAATAACATCTATTATACTAATGATATATTTATTTATTCAATTTAACTAAACATTATTTTAAAATATATAAATAAAATAAATTAGCTTTACCGAATCATTACGCCAATGAACTAAAAAACTTAATTTTTGAGAGATAAAACTGCCAGCCCTATTGTCACCAAACCCGACGATGACCCTGGAACAATGTCTTTATAAAAAGGTTTTAGTTTTCATCCCCACAGTCTTTAGTTTCTGCTGCAAACGTTGAAAATAAATAACTCTTGCAAATCGTTGCATATTTTCGACGCTTGTTGATCTGATACAAAATTATAAGGTTAAATATATAAATATCGATATGTTGATGGGTGTGTGACATCCCTAGCGGAGGTGTACGATCACAATTGGAAGAAAACTTTGTGGAGAGGAAATGAAATGGGATTGATAAAAATTGGATCCCAGAAGCGGACAGGGACGGACTACACAACACAATTTAAGTAGCTTTATTTAAGTAAAAAAAATTGGATGATGTTGGTTATAAGAGGTAATCCACTTTCACATTCAAATACAAAATTTATAATATTATTTTATTTAATGTTTGATTATTCTGATCTATAGTTTTTTTTTTAAATTGAAATACTAATAATAAAAAATAATGGACAGCTGAAGATTTCTCTAGCAGTTTATCTGTAGAAGGTAGTTGTGTTGAGCGATTTCTAATCAATTATTTTATGTATATAAAGATTTCGAAAAGATTAAGACATCTATTAGCAAGATGGACCAACACATCACTTGTAACCTCCAATCAGGTGGAGGTCTAATCGTCCGATCATGTGGACCAATCAGATACGACTACAAACTAATAGACTTTATATTTTTACGATTTAAATTAGTTTCGTGGCAAAGTTTTCATATCGGTTAGGGCCTATCCATATTTATCGATCGATGTATGAGATGTACTGACCAGGCCAAGACTATAATGGTCAACTCTCTACATTATTGCACCAGTAAAGCTACAGTGCACTAAGAAACTTACACCTAGATCTTAAATATTATGCGGGAGCTGACGATAGTCATAAACCTCTTAAAAACTACCGACTAGACATCTAAACCAATATTTATAGTCAAGTAAATAATGGAGTTGTTACCCGCTTTTGCACAGACATGTTTCTTGTTCCATTTACAACTTTACTGTACTTTATTGTTAGTCAAATGTTAAATTTTGTTTAATAATGTAAATAGTAATGAAAAATAATAAATTTCATTCTATATGAGGTAAAATATTTTTGTTGAATTATCCTATAATTGTATATTAAGATTTACTGTTGATATAACAAAAATAATATTTATGACTGTTAGTGGGGAGGTCCGTGCCTGCCAGGTAGCAGAAGAAATTCACTTAGCTTCGTTTGTCGAAGCTTTTCTCACAAACTTTTCTATATCTCCCCTCTCTCTCCCCCTCTCCCCTTCTTGCTCCACCCCTCACTCTCCCACACACCTTCACTCTTTGTCTCGCTCACATCTAAAATTGCACTTACGACATAGTAGCCTACGCGTAGTACATAAATACATTTGTAGTTATATATGTAGGAATGTCTATACTAATATGTTTGTCCGTCCTTCATTTAATTGTTTATTCATTTTCAGAATAGCCACAGCTTATCTTACGTTTATTTGATATATCTTAAGTATTCATTAATTTTTAAAGTTATTTATTTGAAAAAATATTTACTTAATATATAATAAAATTAATATTAATACATTATTATTACTCGCACATACTCGTACTCGTAGGGCTGCAACTATTAAAGATAAATAACAATATTTTAATATTAGTGTAAGTATTTTACTTTTAATATAATTAGTTATACGGTGTGTTTTGTTATTATACAGAGCTCGTGCTCGAACGTGCTCTGCGATTTCTCATCGGTACATGCCGGGGGTCGAAGAACCTTTTTGGATTTTAAGGAAAGCGTTCTTACAATCAAACCACCACCGCTTTTTTGGAACTTACTAGGATTCATTCCCGGTTTTTTCATTCACATTGTAATTAAAAAGTAACCGACGCTAAACTTGCGATAGTATTGTGCATAATAAGCAGCAATGTATGAAATGATATGAGTGTATCTGGATGTGCCGACAATGGAGGTAACTCTAACCGCAGCCCAATTACATGGGATTTTAATAATACGCCTTTATACAATGCACACGACACACAGCGGTACTCAAACTTTGTCAAACGAGGTTGAAAAACATGACAAATCCAATCCTTTGGTAGTTATGCTAACAGTCTAAAGCCTCGATGACAATGATGATTTACAATATACTAGGCAGCAAATTTAAAAGCTAGCAAGTGAGCGAGCAACTACGAGTATCTAGCGAGTGAGCGTGCAGCTAGCTAGCGAGTGAGCGTACAGCTAGCTAGCGAGTTGGAACCACGAGTTTTTTCGTGTGTATGCGTTCTATTGCTTAATTTTTAAGCTGAAAAATTTAGTGAAACACGCGTGATATTATAGAGTTTCTCAACATCCACGAGCAGAACCCTATTTTATGAAATATAAAAGACAAAGAGTATTATATCACAAAAGTAGAGGATTAAATCCTTCTTCATAACAAAATACCTACTCCTGTGCGAACTATTTCCGTTGTTTTGCTGACTGCCAGAACGCAAAGACACTCGGAACTAGATCGCACCGATGACGACACACATCTAGTTACAGCTGCAGCGTAGCCAGCGAATTAGCGAGTAAATTAGCCCGGCTTTCATTTTTTTTACAATTAATAGTTAACTAGAAGATTGTAAAAAAGCTGTTGACACGGGGCAAGTTTACAAGCTGTTAGCGAACTCGCTGGATTGTAGCTTGTAAACTAGCCACGTGTCATCGATGCTTTAGATTTAAGAGTAGCCATCACCAATCGGTTATCCAATAGCAATCACTTTTTATTTATTTATTTGAAATTCCAACACAAGACATAAAATTAATTATACAATACATAAAATTAAATGTTGCCAGAAATAAAACTTATCTTACCGGAAATATTTAGAATGGTAACATTAATGCTTTTCGAGGTTTGGAGAGTTTACAACTGAACAAACCGATTTCGAGGATTCTTTTAGGGAACCCGTTTGACAGCTGGAAGGAATCAAGTCAAAAGTCAAAGTCAAAATATCTTTAGTCACGTAAACCTATAACAGGCATTTATGAAACGTCATTATTTTAATTATTTTGAATGATTCTACTTCTGCTAGTAGAAGACTAAGCAGCAAAGTGAAAGCTAACAGTGAAAATTTGTAATCTTAAAGATGACATATATTTTTCGTATACATAATATTGTAAAGGCTGTAAATTTTCCCACGAATAAATAAATAAATAAAGTGGTCCAATAAGTAATCTGTTAGCAGAAGACCAGCAGCTTAGCAGATTCCAGTGACCTGTTTATATTTAATCTGACTGAGAAAGGAATCTGCAAGGAAAACTCAGCTATATGAGATTTACAAAATAAAACATATACTTACAGATAATACATACATAAACAAAAAAATAATATATACATAAACAAAAAAATATAAAACATATAATGATTAAGTGGAGGAGCCGTTAAGAAAACGTCTTAGAATATAGTTGGGTACATGTTTTCTTTCATTTTAAAATTTGACAATATATGAAATCGACTATTTTATTTTTGTTACTGATTTAGTAGGAATAGTCCAAAGCTTAGACAGTAACCAGTAAAACTAGATTTTTAGACAAATGAAGAGTTTGAGGGCCACAGTCACAGTTGTGGGTAATTTGTAACAAAACAAAATCATATTACATCTCCCTCCCCTCGCACCGCTCCCCTCCCCCGGTGCGGCTCGTTAGTGACAAATAACAACGAATAATAGAGACGTATTCAAAAAAGGAACACAATTTGACATTTGTTTGAGGCGGGAACCAATATGCGTCCGCTACAGTAAAGCATTTTTTCTTTTTCTTTTTTTTTAATTGTTGCGAGGCCGCGACGAGGGGAGATACGAATTAGGTTAAAATTGAGTTTGTATTCAATTATTTCATAGTTTATTTTTATAGATATATAAATGCGTTATGTGAAGTGGAATTTGATTTACATTACAATATTAGATACAGGGTTTTAGCTGTTACAGAATTAGAAAAAGATCTCATAAACTTTAGTTTAAAGCACTTAGATTATGCAAAACTAACTGGGCAGCACAGTGGGATATTTGTAGTAGAGATTTACGTAAGGCTAAATAAAAATACGTAAACAGTACAAATAAGCTATTTGCTAATGAAATCTGTTTTTTGGATAAATTTGCAAATAAGCTATAAGTTTAAACTGCTTCCTTCGACTTAGACGCGAAGGTACCGGGACAAAATAATCTATTTTATTTATTTGTAATATTTCTTGAGTTTGGTACGCAAGAGACATCGACGAGCTTGTCACTTGCCATGATGGGCCTATAGTAAAGTTTTTATAATTTTAACGGGTCTCTACGCGATTTACCTTAGAGACATATTTCTCCCGACGTTTCAGCCAAGTTGCATTGACCGTGGTCACGGGTCGACTGAACTTGGCTGAAACGTCGGGAGAAATATGTCTCTAGGGTAACACGCGTAAAGACCCGTTAAAATTATAAAAAACTTTCATGAAATGTGCGCGAAAGTTTCAAAAGTTCAATAGTAAAGTTGTGTACTAAATGTGAATCCGCTTATTTATAAGCGTGGTTTCTGACCACCCCGAAAAGGAAACGGTCGTGATGATAATTTTTGTTTAATATTTTCAATTCGCTAGATAGAATGCCAAGGAAATTACTTTACATAATATTATTATGTACAGTATTCTAGAAAATAAAGATATTTAGATTTTGATTTAGCTTAGACTAAAGTAATATTCTTCTCACCACGTAGGTACTGGACTCTCACCACGTAGGTACTGGACTTCTCACCACGTAGGTACTGGACTCTCACCACGTAGGTACTGGACTTCTCACCACGTAGGTACTGGACTCTCACCACGTAGGTACTGGACTCTCACCACGTAGGTACTGGACTACTTGAGGATTTAAAATAGCAAAAACTAAATGTCGCGGCGTCCTTTCTATAACAGATATGGACACAGTATAACATTACAATCGCCAACCGATCCTACCATTCCGACCAGCTCTATTCCTTAGACTGAAGGTTCTATTACCGATACAATTGTAGGTGGAAACAAAGTTATTGTTATTGTTGCATAATGTTTTTTCTGGAACTTGTAAGATTAGTGGTTTCCTATTACTTGCCTTTTGTCGGCGCCTTCTGTTGTCCTCTCAGAACTGATCTGGTAATCTTCCGCAACCAGCTGGGACAGTCGCTATGGTCAGTCGACATCCAGTTACATGATCTTATCTTTTCTTACACAATGCTAATGATTTAGTTTTTTAAATACTAAGCATTTCGAGTCCACGCCCACATTATTATGCTAGCAAATTACAGACCTTTATTTTCTAAGATTGCGTTCCATTTTTAAAATTATATCAAAATATTTGTCCTGTCAACATACTCAAAAGCCTTTTTTATTTGAATATATACTAGCACGATATGTGACCTTGCGCCCACCTGATGGTAAGTGGCGCGCGAGGTCCATGAATGTTAGAAACTGGAATCAAACACTCATGACTGACGTCAGTCCCCTAACACTATGCCGGCTTGACTGGGCATGACGGCAATTCGAGGCTGATCCCGAAACGTGTGGATACATTTTATTAGGTTTATCGACTCGAACGGTGGATACTTCTTGTTGCGGCCAGAGCGACAACTAACCGCGGGCGCGGGGTCCGGGGCAGCGATACGACGGTGGACAGCTGAGAGTGCAGCCTACGGCCTTGAAGAGCGAGGTCGCGCCACTCATTACAACTTTTAACAAAAACATTCTTAGCCTATGTCTAGGCAGTTAGGGCTTTGCCAATATACTGGTGAGCTGAAGAAGTCTTTCATTTACCTGACCATCAGCCGCCACATATGGTCCGTACGAAGCCGGAGGAAAAAGCGCCTAACAGAACCGCATGGGTGAAGATATTTTGTGCCGAAGAAACGGAAGCAGATCAGAACAGATAAGCCTAATTATTGTCCTGTCTGTACTTATCCTAATTCACATAATCCCTACCTTAACATTTAACCATTAACAATACGAACAAAAAATAACTAATAACAATAATTACGAAAAATAACAAACCAATTAAAAAACTAACGAAATACTAACAAATACTTATATATACACGATTAACCATCTACATAACAATACACAATAATAAAATAACAATTAACGATTAACCACAAATAACACATAATTAAAAAAAAAAAAGTGAAAAAACGCAGTGAAAGAATAATAAAAGTGAAACTTAACTTTCTAAAAAAGTAAACTTAAATAAAAAATAAATAAAAACCGATTATACTAATAAAAATGAGCAAAAAATAGTAAAGAAGTGTACCTAAAATAAATCAAAATGAAATAAATAGCTTAATTTTTTTTGTCATTTGATTGTAACGGAATAGCAAGTTGATTATAAACTATAAACTTATTTCACCAGTTCATGCAATCTTACAAAATGGCAGATGATAAAGAATTAATTAAAAAACGTGGAATTATAAAAGGACGTTTAACATTATTTACAAATTACTTAAATACATTACCGAAAGATTTAACCAATGAAATAAAAGTAGAAATAGAACTTAGATCTGCAAAGTTGGAGGGGTTTTACCAAGGTTATGACGAGATTCAGACTGAGCTGGAGTTAAATTCTGCCGACCCTGACGAACATTTTAAGGATCGTCTGTCCTTTGAGGATGTTTATTATAAAACCTTAGCTAGGGCAACAACATTAACCAAACCAGCATCAAATACTCATCACTATGCCTCGAGTGAGGGAGGCGAGAGCACGCACGCTCGGGCTAACATTAAATTACCAGTAATAAAACTTAATAAATTCGATGGTACTTATGGCCAGTGGCTCGAGTTCCGCGATACCTACGTTTCTCTCATCCACGATTCTGATCTAAGTGATATAAACAAATTTCACTATTTGCGCTCCTCCCTAGAGGGCAGCGCATCACTTATTATAAAATCTTTACAGTTTTCTTCAGCAAACTATATACTAGCATGGAAAATAATTTGTGAAAGATACGACAACAAAAGGTTGTTAGTAACCAACCATATAAAGTCTTTATTTAATGTGTTTCTAATACAAAAGGAAACATCATTTAATTTAAGGAAATTAATAGATAATTTTGTTAAAAATATTAGGTCTCTGGAGACACTGGGCGAACCCACTGACAAATGGGATACATTATTAATATATCTGGTCACTACCAAATTGGATTCTACTTCTTTGCTGGAGTGGGAGAAATACAAAGGCGGTTGCGAGGAAAACGATGGTAAGTTGACCAGCTAGTTAAATTCATCAGAAGCCGTGCAGACTTGTTGGAAAGCTTGGAACAAAATAAACCAAAGTCAAAGGTCGAAAAATCCCACAGCTTTGTCACAGATACTCAACCAAAGGTATTTAAGTGTCCTATTTGTCATGAAGCACGACACAGTATCTATACATGTAGTGACTTTTTACAGCTTAAGCCCAGTGATCGTGAGATTAAGGCAAAATCAATTAATGTATGTCTGAATTGTTTACGCTCAGGTCATAGTACTAAAAAATGTCGTCTCAGTCCGTGTCGAAAATGTGGAAAGTGGCATAACACGCTTCTGCACTCCGAGCGTGACAGCAACGTGAGTGACGAGGAGGCCGGCTCGCCCAGCAACAGCCAGCATGTGACGTTGTCGTGCGCAGCCTCCGAGCCGCGCGCGCCGAAACAAGCCCTGCTTTCCACAGCTGTTATGCGACTGATTCGCGTCGACCAATCACAAAATAGTAGCCATATTCCACAGGCACGCATTTTATTAGATTCAGGTAGCACATCAAACTTTATAACCGAGCGATTATGTAAGCAATTGGGTTTAAATACTTATGAGATGTCGGTTTCTATTGCCGGCCTAAATAATAACGTTTCATTTAGCAGAAAGAGATGCGATGTCGAGTTGCAATCAAGAGTATCAAACTATACAATAAAAATCTCTTGCATTGTAATCTCAGAAATAATTAGTCCATGGCCTAATCCAAGTATTAACATGGCTAAAATAAAAATACCAAAACAGTTTGTGTTAGCCGACCCACAATTCTATCGTACGGCTAATATTGACATTTTAATAGGTAACGGCTTATTCTGGGAATTGATAGGACCCAAGCAGGTAAAATTAAATACGACTGAAATAATATTGCAGGAATCTAAGCTAGGATGGATCGTCGGTGGCTCGACGATGCCTACGTCAAAGTGTAAGGAAGTCTGTAATGTTGCAAACGTACAAACTGTTCAAGACCAATTAGCACTGTTTTGGGAACTAGACAGCATTCCAGATAAGTCTCCATTCTCACGTGAGGAAATCCATTGTGAAGAACATTTTATTAAAAATACTAAACGCCTCCCTAATGGTAGATTTAGTGTTGTAATACCATTAAAAAAATCCCCAGACGTTTTAGGTGCTTCTTATGATGTAGCTAAACGTAGATTTTTGTCTTTAGAGCGCAAACTACAATCAAATTCTGCTCTGAGGGAACAATATAAGGAATTCATAAATGACTATAGGGAACGTGGCCACATGTCTGCGTCCAACTTTACTAATACTGACAATTTAATAAATTATTTTGCTCCACATCACGCTGTACTACGGGAAGACAGCTTAACTACTAAGTTGCGAGTAGTATTTGATTGCTCAGCAAAAAGTAGCTCAGGTTATTCATTTAATGACATCCAGCAAGTGGGTCCCACCATACAGGTGATCTATTTTCGATTTTGCTTAGGTTTCGTCAACACGACATTGTTCTGACAGCTGACATCGAAAAGATGTACCGTAATATTCAGGTGGATCCAGTGCAACGATCATTACAGCAAATATTATGGCGTGATGAGCCACATTTACCAATTATAACTTATAAACTAAATACAGTAACTTATGGCACCGCTTCTGCTCCTTTCCTAGCAGTGCGATGCTTAAAACAATTAGGATTAGATTGCAGGGATCCTATTATACAAGAAATAATAATAAAAGATTTTTATATAGATGATTTAATTACAGGTACCAATTCTACAACTAAGGCTATGCACATATATACAGAAATAACTAGACAACTAAATACAGGCTGTTTTAATATTCGCAAATGGCGATCAAATAATAAAGAAATATTAAAATATATAAATAACAAGTCTAATGAAAATACCAAACAATATTTTGACTTGTGTTCAGATCAAACCTCTAAAATATTAGGAGTTTGTTGGGATGACTCCCGGGACAGTTTGTGTTTTAACATAACGTTAGCACCAGATAAAATTGTAACAAAAAGACGCTTACTATCGTCTATTGCAAAACTATTTGATCCGCTTGGTTTAGTTTTGCCTTGCACACTCGGGGCTAAGCTCATATTACAAAAACTTTGGGTGCACAAATTGTCATGGGACGATCAATTACCTATTACTACCATTAATACCTGGTCTGAGTTTATAAATTCATTACAAGAATTAAACAAATTAAATATAGCTAGACATAGCGTTTGTAATTCTCCTATTAATTTACAGTTACATATTTTTTGCGATGCGTCACAGGACGCCTATGGTGCTTGTGCTTATGTACGATCTACAGATGTTGACAACAAAACTTATGTTCAGTTATTATGTGCAAAAAATAAGGTAGCTCCAATTAAGCCAATCACAATTCCGCGCCTGGAGCTGTGTGCCGCTTTATTGGGCACACGACTTATTACTAAAATCATAAACTCACTACGTTTGAATTTTAATAACTTTTTTCTTTGGACTGATTCAAGTATAGTCCTAGGTTGGTTAAATACTGAGCCCAATAACTTACAAACCTTTGTTAGGAACCGAGTTGCTGAAATTCAAGAAGCCACCAGTAACTATTCTTGGCGTCATATTTCTACAACTCAAAACCCAGCAGATCACTTAACTCGAGGATTAACATCAGCACAAATATTACATAATCAGCTGTGGTGGACGGGACCACAATTCTTATTATCGGAACCAGAGCACTGGCCAACTACAAAATTAATTAAAAACTTAGAACCATTGCCCGAATTAAAAAATGTCACTGGTTTAGTTTTAACTAATATAACTAAAGAAACATTATTTCCTTTTGAACGCTTTTCTAAATTAACTCGGTTACAACGTAGTACTGCCTATATGTTTAGATTTTACAATAATATAAAAAACCCTAATAATAAACAAAAAGATTTTTTATCAACTACTGAATTACAAAATGCTATGAATAAATTACTAATAATATCACAACAAGAAATGTTTCCGTACGAATATAAAACGCTAAAATCTAACTTACAACTAAAACACAAAAACCCCTTAATAAAACTTAATCCATACTTTGATAAAAATGATAATTTAATTAGGGTAGGTGGACGCCTGGAAAACACACAATATCAATATAATAAAAAACATCCAATAATATTACATAAAAATCACTATTTTACAAAGTTGCTATTTACAGATGAGCACAAACGGTTAATGCACGCAGGTCCTCAACACTTGCTGTATGCGACTAGGGAACATTACTGGACGTTAGGCGGTCGTGACTTAGCCAGACAAGTCACTCATAGTTGCATCACGTGTAATCGATTTAGGGGTAAGGTAGCAAAACCAATGATGGGTAACTTGCCTAAACAACGTTTGGAACCAGGCTATACGTTCCAGACGGTAAGCATAGATTATGCAGGACCTATCATGACAGCTAGTAAAAAGGGACGGGGTTGTCAATTAATCAAATCTTACGTTTGCATCTTCGTCTGCTTTACTACTAAAGCGATACACATTGAGCTGGTCAGCGACATGACAACAGATAATTTCATCGCCGCGCTCAAACGATTCATTTCACGTCGAGGCAAACCTGAAGCTATTTACTCCGACAACGGCTCCAACTTTGTAGGTGCTTACAATGAATTAAAACAATTTATAAAAACAAATACAGTCCATATCGAAGAAACATTAGCAAATAAAAATATAAAATTTCAATTTTGTCCACCATACTCTCCACATTTTGGAGGATTGCATGAGGCTGGTGTTAAGTCTATAAAACACCACCTCAAGAGGGTAGTCGGTAATGCACACCTCACCTATGAGGAACTATACACATTACTAACACAAATAGAAGCTATCCTCAACTCCAGACCCTTGACTCCTATGTCATCCGATCCAACAGACCTTACTCCCTTGTGTCCTAGCCACTTCCTTATAGGCAGAAGAATGACCAGCATACCAGAAGCAGACGTCACTTCGGTTCCGATCCATCGTCTCGACCGTTACCGCAGAGTACAGCAGCTGCAGCAACATTTCTGGTCCAGGTGGCACAAGGAGTATGTTAGCGAGCTACAAAACCAAACAAAATGATCTCACTATCGGCACTCTCGTTTTGATCAAGGATGACCAACTGCCCCCGCTCAAATGGCTACTGGGACGTGTGACCAAGCTATATCATGGTCAAGATGGTGTAGCACGGGTGGCAGACTTACAAACTGCCACTGGCACTCTCAAGAGGGCTTTGGTGAAGCTATGCCCGCTTCCAGTCGACGATGACAGGAAGACTCCACTAAGTCTTCCAGAGGAGGCGGCATGTTGCGGCCAGAGCGACAACTAACCGCGGGCGCGGGGTCCGGGGCAGCGATACGACGGTGGACAGCTGAGAGTGCAGCCTACGGCCTTGAAGAGCGAGGTCGCGCCACTCATTACAACTTTTAACAAAAACATTCTTAGCCTATGTCTAGGCAGTTAGGGCTTTGCCAATATACTGGTGAGCTGAAGAAGTCTTTCATTTACCTGACCATCAGCCGCCACACTTCTCCGCCCCGGCAGACTGGGCAAAGTTACCACCATCAGTCTGCCTACCACCTTATAAATAATTAGCAATGCCCCTCAGTGCCTACAATGCCCACCTACTTGACTAAATGCTTTTTCACATTTTCGTTGGAGGACTTCAGGTTTTCTTATAATCTAAGTAAGAAACATATAGAGGAATTTCAACGTTTACCATAAACGACTTCTTGGGAATCATTGGATTTACCGTGCAAGTATCAGGTCTATCGTTTGTGGTAAGAGAGGAGGAGAATCCTGGGTTGCTTTTTTCATTGCGCAATATAAATGGGGACATTTTGGTTGCGTAGACTATAGGATTCCTAAAATGTGCTGACCTGATACGTGGTTAGGTGTTTTATAAGTAAGTGATTAGGTTATCTTTTACACTCAACTGGAAGAAAACACCAGAAGAAAGTATTGGGAAGACTGGATACTCACACCGAGTGGCCTGTCAGACATCCTGGGTCCAGGCCACGATTTCACGGCAAAAACTTATCACTACATCGATTCATACACCAAACCACGGTTCAATTGTCCTTTACTCATAAGGAGTATTTATCTACACTAAAGGGCGCGTAGATAAATAATCCTTATGATTTTACCGTTTTAGTTATTTAAATTCGCTTCGTGTACAATATAATAATGCATTTAGATGCATTCTAAAGTTGCCCTGGAGAAGCACTACGCTTCTGGTATGTTTGCTGAGAACAGAGTCGACGACTTTTTTGCCAAACTTCGCATTCGCATGAGACAATCGGATAACGACATAATTAAAGCAATATTTGACATAAGGTCGTTTGACCTTGTTAAATATAAATTTATTTAGATTATAGTTTAGAGTAAAATAATAATTATTGTTATAAATTAACTATGGGTTTCTTGATGCTTGAAATAAAATATATTTAATGTAATTTAAATTTGTAAGTGAGTTTGATGATGAATAATGGTTGTGGAAAGAATCAAAAGGAGAAGATGATACCAAGCCATAACACAAAGACAAGAAACTTCAGTAGTTTAGCGCTCTTGTTATCGATGGGACTTGGTATGGGATTTTAATCAGCGCTACGCCATGAGGTGCGGCGTAAAGCAAATACAAATTGTCACATCGGATCAGGAGTATGACGTCACGTATAGGAGGGTGTATATGCTACAGCTTACAGGATCAAAATGCAGGCAGATTTTTTTTTAGATTTTAAAATCTTCATTTTAGTTTATTACTTGTTTGTAATTGTTAAGTTTAACAATAATGGTTGGTAGAAGAGCTTGTGAATGTGACAATGGGTTCACCAAATTACGTGCACTTATAAGATTATTTGGCAAACACCTCCAAACAACCGTCTTTGTTGAAGAAACCCGCCGCAAACTAATCCCCTGACACCCTTGAGACCCCACTCACACCGCTACCACCAGACACCACATTAAAGGACATATTACAGTAGAATATATTTACTCGACGAAATAAATAATTATAATATCTGCTTAAATTAGCTACCAATGGCCATAATGTCAAGGATGCTGGCAGCATTGCAGCATTACCTAAGCAATGCTGATCTTTTGACACAAATATTGGCTAGCTTTCTCGGCTTCTACCGTAGAGTAGTTAATAAGCGCCTATTGTGACTATTTATTCAACTGTCTCCGTGGTCTAGCGGTTAAGTCCGTGGACTCGGAGGTAACGGTATTTATTAATATAAATAAATACATTTAATAAATATTTAATTTATTTGTGATATTTCTCGAGTTTGGTACGCTGGAGACATCGACGAGCTTGCCACTGGTCATGATTAGCCTATAGTAAAGTTGGCTAAATGTAAACCTGCTTATAAGCGTGGTTTATGAGGAAAGGAAACCCCGAAAGGAAAACGGTCGTGATGATACTTTACTTTTTTATTCGATGGTGGCTCGGTTCTAAAAACGCTTTCCTTGAAGTCCTACTGAAACTGACTATGAGAATATCAGAAATACACTTTTCTTCGTACATTTGTCTTAGATTACAATACCACCGTTCCAGTGCCCCAGAGAGTACGTTAGCCGTCAGTACCGGTTCCACTAATACCAACTTGTGGAGTCATTAAAAATTGACATCAGACCCTCGTCAACCTGTCTGGCCAGCGTGGCGAGTGTAGGCCAAATTCTCCCTCTATATGTTCTGTGAGGCCCATCTCCAACAATGGAGGTCTAGGACTTGTGTTCTAGGGGCTTTGATATTGATGATTCGTACTTCTATGACTAGTCATGAGTTTAAAAAAAAAATGGTTTGTGCTAATTGTTATTTATTTCCTAAATCGTTTATAGCGCTATATTTTATTTTATTCATGCATTTGTTGATAATAATAATAATAATAAATTATTTATTGTACAAAACCAAAACAAGTGCAGGTACATAGGCGAGCTTAATGCCGTAAATGCATTTTCTACCAACTAACCTTTGTGACTGAGATATGTAATAAGCGGGTGCAGCAGAAGAAAAATGATAATTGAAATTATTTATTACTATATAAAACACACATTAATTACAAACATATAGTATTTATACATAAATAAATGTCCTACATAAACAAATAAATCTATAACTAAATATAAAATACATACATATACGCATATATAATAAGAGAGTTATGGATATATTTATATATACGCATATATAATAAGAGAGTTATGGATATATTTATATATACGCATATATAATAAGAGAGTTATGGATATATTCCTCATAGTTTCGGATTTATATCAACAGCTAACAAAGTCTACTTCAGCATAGTTTCAGTATCATCATCACGACCGTTTCCCTTTCGGGGTGGTCAGAAATCACGCTTATAAAAAAGCGGATTCACATTTAGCCAACTTTACTGCCGGCCAATCATGACAAGTGGCAAGCTCGTCGATGTCTTCAGTGTACCAAACTCAAGAAATATCACAAATAAATTAAATATATAAATGAAATGTATTTATTTACATTAATAAATATTATTGTGTCTTGACCAGGAATCGAACCCGGTACCTCCGAGTCTAAATCCACGGACTTAACCGCTAGACCACGAAGGCAGTTTCAGTATGCAAATAATTAGTATCTTAGTCGAGGTAGTCTTTGGTAAAAAGTATAAGTAATTGAATTTTTCTAAGAATCTGTGGTTTTACGCAGCCGCCGGGACAATAGGCGCTGCACAATGGGGGCGGACAAAAAGTGTGGCTACTTGAGTTCGGGCGCGTGAAGCAAACACCCCATAGTGCACAATGCCGGCCAAATGACCACTGAGCTAGGGACATGAAAAAAATATCAATTCGTTATCGATAAACTTTTCCTTCCGATACCGAATACTACCTGATACTTTTATCTGATGAACTATGTCGATACAGTTCTTGCAATACAGTATCGCTTATCCGTGTTAGTGCGAAGGGTAATTTAATGTTGTCTAATCTTTGAGATAATTTTATTATGCTGTTAAAATATTTACGTCATTTTTTTTTTCTACTGTTCATATGTTCTGACTTCGGTATTTTCGACAAAAAAAGTTTATATTGATTTATTTAATTCGCTGCGGTGTCCGTAGCTCCAGGTGATTACATAAGCCACACAAGCTCATGCTCGCACTGGTCGTCACGAATCGTGCGCAAGGAGTATTACGAACTCTACATTTTTCTGAACCTACACGCAACAGTAAATGCGGGACTACCTAAACATTTTAAACTCTGCCGCACACGCAGCTCGTATCAACCAATGTGTGTGTAGCTCACACAGCAGGCGTTATAAAAGAAAAACTTTGCGGATATCCGATGAGATATAGAGTAGGTTGTTAAAGGTAGCTTTTACTCAACATAAGGTTGCGGTTCGAATCCCTGCATGTACCAATGAGAAATGTACTTTTCTTCTGTACTGGCGTTATTTATCGTACGTTACGTAGGTCTCTGTTTATCTAATACCAACAAGTCAGCGAGCGAGGCGATAGAATACCGAATCTCAGAAATTTGTTCTGGAAAGCCCATCTCCAACAGAGGAGGTTTGGGATACTGTGTTATAAAATCTGTAATAATGAAAAAAAGGGGCCACTCACCTATGTATAGCCTTCCTATATTCCCAGATGTTAGTGCGGGTTGGTAGTGACGCTTGGGGAATTAACCCTTAGATATATTGTATCTCAATTATTTATTGTCCATACCTGTATACCGTATTACTCAATAAACGCATTGCAATAAATATTATTATTATTATATTAGCGACACAGAAAAAGTATCGATATATCTTGGTATCGAATAGTATTGTTTCCGATACCGATATTGTTGGTTCATTACCGCGTCTCTACTAAGGACTATTGAATGGCAGAGTTTTTGCTGATCCTCAAGAGGTTTAGTCGATCGGAAGAATAGAAATACTTACTCCTTAGTATGTTATTGTTGGTTTGATATTTGGTTCAAGTAGTTATCGAGTTTCTTGTGGGATTGTTGGGTTTTATTGATTACACTTGGGACCGATGCAAACCGGCCAATAATAAAGTACTTCAAAGCGTTTTGTTATATTGTTGTTTTGGTAATAATGGTCTCAACAGCAGGGCTAACTATATACAGACATTTAAATTCGTTGCAGCAAATGTTTAGCCGTGTATTATGTTCCTTGTGTTTAGCCGAAATGTCGCGTAGGTATATATAAATTTGACTTTGACTTTAACATTATCTAATTAAATAACGTGAGCGATAAAGAGCAGTGGTGGCTCGGTTGTAAGAACGCTTTCCTTAAAAAAAAGCCTAAATTGGTCGGTTCGTACCCCGGCATGTATCAATGAGAAATAGACTTTTATTACTTACTTTTGTCATATATTTACAACACCACCGTTTCCGTGCCCCGGAGAGCACGTTAAGCCGTCGGTCCCGGTTCCACTAATACCAACTTGTTGAATCGTTAATAAATTGTCATTAGAAATTGACTTTAGATCCTCGGCAACCTGTCTGGCCAGTGTGGCGAGTGTAGACCAAGTTCTTCAGATATATGTTCTGAAAGGCCCATCTCCAGAAGTGGAGGTCTGGGACGCTCTGTTCTAGGGGCTGTAATGAATTAAATAACGTCCGTTTAAAACGATTGCCTATAACCTACGAGTATACGAAACTGAACTAACACTAATTATAACATTATTAATTATGAATATAACACTAGTTAACCAATTGCTTATTTAGAAGTTACAATTTCAGGTAAGATTATTTTGTCTCAAACCACGAAGTTATGACATGATACTGTAAGATAAAAAATCATGAAGCTTTCTTTTAACGGTATAATATCCTAAGGCCTAATGTAGCGAAGCCGCGGGCAATACGAGTACTATATCAATAATTGCATCATTTCCATAAACAAATATTGAATAAAACATGTCCCTTAAAAATTGGCAATTTATTTCAAATTAAAGACACCCCCTAGCGCCTGTTAAGGTCAATTAATATATGACTCTACCGCCCTTGTATTAGGGTTTAGTTTATAATGAAATAAGAACCAACATCTCATTGTGCGAAGTGTACTCACCCTAAACTAGACTAATTCAATCGTTAAATTGAATAAATGAGAAAAACTGTCGTTTGTAACTTTTTCTATAAAGTTTTCAAATATTTGGTCAAGTAGTTGGACTGCCTCTGTGGTTTAGTGGTTACAACCGTAGGATTAAGACGCGGTGGTACCGGGTTCGATACCTGATCGCCACAGATGTTATTTTTCAATTATCCGTGATATTTCTTGTGTCTAGTGTGCAAGAGACATCGACGAGCTTGCCACTTGATGGCTGGCAGTTAGATAAATGTGAATCTGATTTTTTTTTCTTTTTCGCTTACGCTTTTCAAAGCGTAGTTTCTGACCACCCCGAAAAATGGATTCCGTGTCGAACTTGTGGAATTGTTAAGAAAATGATAACGTAAGAACCATACAGCGCTTGCAGAGGCGCGGGTTGATGGATTCCATGTATTATGAGGAAACGCTGAGCCGCGTGAGGGGCAGCCCCAGCAGCATCCTGGCCGTGTGGGCTGATAGGTGGGACTCTCCGTACTTGGGGCACTGGATACGCCTGCATGTCAGCAGTGACCTGGGCCCCAGAAAAGGAAAAAAAATAAAATAATTGTATTATAATTTTGTATTTTTACTAACACTAGATATTATAAGATTTCTTTAAAAACTGTTACTAACACATATGGAATTTATTCTGAAATAAAGTTTTATTATTATTATTATATTAATAATAGTCTGACTAACCCGTATGGCTAGTGTGGCAAGTTTTTCAGGAGTGCTTATTTTCAGGAGTTTCTAGGTCTCTGTTTTTAGTTAAAGTTTAATGAGTAAGTTGCCAGCGTCTGGCCAGCGTGGCGAGTGTAGGCCAAATTCTCCAGATATATGTTCTGGAAGGCCCATCTCCAGCAGTGGATGTCTAGGACGCTGTGTTCTAGGGGCTCTAATGATGATGATGATTGGGGCTTTTATTTATAAACTCTTTAGAAGTAATGTGCAAGGGGGAACTTAAAGACTAACCTTTGGGGGTATGGTAGAGGATTTGCGGGGGATGTATTAATATTACATAAAAATAAATTACAAGTTATTATGTACGAATACATAAACATATATTACTAAGAGATACCTTTATTTATTTATTATTAGGTGTGCAAACAGATTCCAGTCGGTTACACATTTGAGTTCAGTTAATTTATACATGGACTAGAGTGGAATCCAGAGCAGCACACACAACATGCTAATTATAATTATTATACAAATTACATAAATTAACTTTTAAAAAATCAAATTCAATAATATTAATACATATTTCCTTACATAAATAAAATATTCAACTAAATATACATGGACAACATAGACACAGGTAACATAACAATGATTTAAGTTAATATGAGTCAAATAAGGCAGAGGAGATCTGTGCAATTAACTTTTTATATGCTGCAAAACCACTGTCAAAAGATAGATAAGATAACATTAAAATTCTTTATTTGCATAAATATTAGTCTAAATTTACAGGTCTTGTAGTAAACTAACAAATATATAATAATAATAATAAAGTTTATTGAAACAATTACATATTTTTTCTTCCTTATAAATATGGACTTAACTTAGGGAACAGTTATGTAACAAACAGTTAAAACCCTATCTCCAAGACTAGTTGGGCTGCGTCCTAGTAGTCAGTGCTCTTCCTAGGAACTACAAAAATAAATTCACAACATTGGTAAGTACAATATACAAAATAAAAAATAAAAAAACAGAAAAATAGAATCGGTTAATGGTGAAAAAATAAAAACAGTAGCAAAATTACTTATAAAAAAGTAAGGTTAAGTAAGGCAAAATTGTATATTAAAAAGTAAAATAAAGAAAACACCTAAGTACCTGTGTAGAATGGGACTCTTAAATTACTTAACGAAAAGATTTTCAGTTTCCTGGTAAGTTAACTGTTGTAACCAGTCATTCACTCGCATCTTGACTTCTTTCTTAATTAAGGAGAAAATATCAAACGTTTTGCTGATCTTGTTGTACAGTACAGAACTAAGTACATAGAAATGACGCCTAGCCGTAACTGTTCTATGGCTAGGAATATTGCACACTATGTCGATTCTACGTGTTTTGTTATAAAAAGAGGGATCATATATTAAGCTACCATGTTTGCGAAGAACGGTATTTAATATGTACAACTGCCTGAGAGTAAGGACTTTGCAACTGGAATATAGTTCAGTAGTAGGGAACTGGAATGGCTTCCTTGACATCACCTTCAGAATTGCCCGCTGAGCCCTTTCAAGTTGCAAAGTAGTTTTATCTGCACCTCCCCAAGCAGTTATACCATAAGAGAGCAACGATTGAGCTGAAGCAAAGTAAACATTATTATAAATTTTAAAATTTTAAATAAAATATGTCCAAAAACTTACAATGTTATTCATAGAATATTGTCAGCTTAAACTTTAAGTATTACAATTGTCTAAATATTCTTTTAAATTATAAAACATATTTTCTTTTAACCAAATTATTAATTGATTTTTAAAAACATTTTTTCCCAACAATTTTAATTTATTATAAGTCCGTATACACATAATAATGCAATTTTTATTATTTTTCACAAACATCAATATCAGGCCGCAAGCTAACCACGCTATTACGACACATTCTCATTAACGGGTTAAACAAAGATGTGTTGTTAAAGACATAGAGAGAATTACACACAATACTCTAATAAAAATGGCATCTGATGAAATTTAGACAAACGTAGATTACCACAGCTATGTAGATTGTAGAGCAGAAAAATCCTCATACTGTATGAAAAAATAATCACAAGCAAAAACAGTTTGGTACCCACCTAATTTGATCAAACGGGGTACATTTTAAATAAGATTTTTTTGTGCCCCTCCCGGATTTGAAGGCCGCCCGCTGGGTTAACCATACGTGTCAGTATGCCATAAATTGAGACCAACTGTAATCGTTCAGAAACTATCGCATACAATTGTTTCCGAACGGTATCAGATGGCAACCACGTTTCCTGTTGTTATTGTGTGCCCATGCTTTAAACTTAATAACACATTACATACACAGAAATACATACTCGTTAATGGCTATAATTATTATTATTCTTCTTAGTCCCCACATTCTTGGCAGAGTGGTCGTGGTGGCCGCTAGAGTGCTAGTGGCTAGCCGTCGCCACTCATGCACTTTTGATGCACTCATCACTCTGGACTACCAAATTCGGTGGATGTTTCTCCACGTCGCGTCGTGATACGTGTCCGAAGTGCGATCAAGGAAAGGCGTTGTCTGATCCCCAGTTCCAGTATGTATCTGTCCGCCAACACGACATCTCTAAACCATTAATTTGTATTTTTTTCTGTTTTGCTATTAGTCCACGCCCCTGCAGAATACAGAAAAATAGGGATCACAAGAGCTCTAATCAGCCGGATTTTGTCACTGCAATTTGACGCTTGATTTCATGTTCGTATCCGCTGTTATTTGATATTAGTGCTCAGAGATTAATGTATAATAATAAATGTTTTTTATACATGATCAACCATAACTGTACACTACTAGTAAGGACATTAAGACAGTATCAATAGGAAGTGGATATTGTCTTCATCACAGCCCAGAACACAAAGACCAAGACCCCCCCCGTTGGGCCTTCCAGAAATTTCTGGAGAATTTGACCTATACTCGCCACGCGCTGGCCAGGCGGGTTGGCGAGGGATTCATGCACAAAAAAAATATGTGTTAGTTGGTTTTCGCTTTAACCCGGCGATATATTCAACTGCATACCATAGTTCTGCTACATGTGGTTCCTGCATTCTGAATTCTCGTTGCATTTTTCAGAGTAGAGGTGTAGAAAGAGCCAGTTATGTCCGTCCCCCTCGCACGGTAAGTCTGTCTCGCTCGCTCTAATAGTATTATGCATCCATTTTTGTGAACGGTGCTCGCCCGATCCAATTTCAAAGTCATTTGTTAAAAGTAAAACAATTATTAAAAAACGCCAGCGAAATCACTGGCGAGGAAATTTTTACTGTTTTATATCATTTAGCGTCGGACATGGGAAGGTTGGAGTGTAGAATACTATTTATTAAATTTAAATCTTAACAATAATAGAGAATGGTCTGTCTACGAGTACCTCTCTGTGAGGACATATTTATTTATTAATCTACCTATTTTGTAATCTAACGTAACTTTGGGACTCTGACGTCTTAGATAGAATTTTGAAATTCCTTCTATATAACGAACGTCAAATTCTGATCTTCATTTAGGTTAATCAATAATTAAAAGAATATATTTTTTTGGAATTAGTTGAACGTAAATATATTATTCGCTTCATATTTAAGCTCTACTTTAGTTTGATAATTTTAACATCGCAGGCATCATTTCATTACAATACATCTCCACAGTAAAGTAGGAAACATCTGCGCAGAACCGACATACGATGGGGCAAACGGAATCTAGAGTGGAGACTGCGTACGGGAAGACGCAGAATGGGGCGACCTTTGCATTCAAGATTGAGTGTTAGTGTCTAGGTAATTTTGGCCATATTGGGTACCTTTGTGCACTGTGCGATATTGTTTGTATATATAACGTCATGTTATCTAGTATTTAACATAACTTACACAATGTATAAAACATACATAACTACATAATAACAAGTGCACAGTCTCTAAATGTCATGATAACTTTTCTTTTATTTACAGAATTGAGAAGGGTCCGCTCTATGGTCGCCGTTGTTCCGTGTCGCTGATATTTTTCTTCGTAATGGAATAAAGAGGCATTTTGCTCGCAGCTAGTTGAGAGGAGGGGCCGATCTATTGTTAAACAAATACCAAATCTCATTGCGAAACACATTATGAGTATCTAACAACACAAGTTGGTAAAACTTTGTTCGTGCACACCCGTTATCCGACTTTAATGATTATATTCTGAGACGCACATCAATAATCTATTTATTATGATATTTAAAAACATTCAAGCTGTTACAGTTCTTGAGCTCGGCTTAAAGCTAGGAGCATCCGGCAAATAATTACGAGTGTACTAACTAGATTAACGTTAAACTGCGATGAAATGTCTCAGATAATTTATTAATAAAAAAATGTACAAATTATTTTTAACCGAAACAATATATATTTAAAACTTCCACCAACGAAAACGTCATGATTAAAAGTAGGTAGCAAGAACACTGTACATTCCTACGTTGGTCTGGTATATAGTATTTTTTGTTTAAATTCTGTGACTGACTATCTCCAGATTGTACGAAGTTATTTTTCCAGTTTCTCAATAAAACGTTTTGATTCTAAACACCAAGGACCTAATGTTTATATAATAAAATAATAACTTGCTTTACGAACATGAAAAAAGATACATTATTTTTCAATATCATCACAGGCCCTCCTAGACCTTCACTGTTGGAGATGGGCCTTCCAGATCATACTCGTATCTGGAAAATTTGGCCTACACTCGCCACGTGTTGGCCAGACGGCTTGGTTGATGTCAATTTTTAATGACAATTTATTAACGATTCCACAAGTTAGTATTGGTGGAACCGGGACCGACGGCTTAACGTGCTCTCCGAGGCACGGGAACGGTGGTGTTGTAAATTTATGACAAATATACGTAAGAAAAGTGTATTGGTACATGCCGGGTGGATTTGAACCGACCTTTGTAGGATTTAAGGATCACGTTCTTACAACCGAGCCGGCACCGCGCCTACCCAATAATATTAAAATCATAATAAGTACCTAATAATCATAATTTATTTTTATATATTTATTAACATTATTACTTTTGTATATTATTTCCTATTCGATAAGATAAAAAAGATTTCAAAATAAAAGGAGTTAAAATATATATATATATATAAATAAAATCAAGCACCACTGTGCACGCTGGAGACATCGTCGAGCTTGCCACTTGTCATGATTGGCTTATAGTAAAGTTGGCTAAATGTGAATCCGCTTATTTATAATAATGATGATACTTTACTGTGCCAAGAACACTTGCAGCATTCCCCCGCTGTACAGCACAGCATTTGCTGCGCGGGAATACAACCAGTTCTAAACATAAATGTCGGTCACGAGCCCGAGACACCGTTCTTCTAAACATAAATGTCGGTCGCGAGCCCGAGACACCGTTCTTCTAAAAAAAAACTATAAACCTTTTCATTATTTCATTCTAGTTTTCTCTGAAGGCATACAGTTCGATGGAGCGGTAATATGGTTGAACAAATCTAAGAATTAACGCACTTATATACATAGCCGCTGCTCTTTTGAAAGGTAGTTTATATTTGGTCAAAGGATTAAACTCGAATGAAAGGATTACGATCTCTTTCTGTAGCATTACTTCATTGACACTCGTAGTCTACTGGAACCACCTGGTATTCCGGACGCCCAACTGGAGAAAGGCTGATATTTGTAACAATTATACTTTGTAATTGAGAGATTAGGTTGACAGTAGAAACGGCATTCCGGACGCCCAACTGGAGAAAGGCTGATATTTGTAACAATTATACTTTGTAATTGAGAGATTAGATTGACAGTAGAAAAGGCATTCCGGACGCCCAACTGGAGAAAGGCTGATATTTGTAACAATTATACTTTGTAATTGAGAGATTAGATTGACAGTAGAGAAGGCATTCCGGACGCCCAACTGGAGAAAGGCTGATATTTGTAACAATTATACTTTGTAATTGAGAGATTAGATTGACAGTAGAGAAGGCATTCCGGACGCCCAACTGGAGAAAGGCTGATATTTGTAACAATTATACTTTGTAATTGAGAGATTAGGTTGACAGTAGAAACGGCATTCCGGACGCCCAACTGGAGAAAGGCTGATATTTGTAACAATTATACTTTGTAATTGAGAGATTAGATTGACAGTAGAAAAGGCATTCCGGACGCCCAACTGGAGAAAGGCTGATATTTGTAACAATTATACTTTGTAATTGAGAGATTAGATTGACAGTAGAGAAGGCATTCCGGACGCCCAACTGGAGAAAGGCTGATATTTGTAACAATTATACTTTGTAATTGAGAGATTAGATTGACAGTAGAGAAGGCATTCCGGTCGCCCAACTGGAGAAAGGCTGATATTTGTAACAATTATACTTTGTAATTGAGAGATTAGATTGACAGTAGAGAAGGCATTCCGGTCGCCCAACTGGAGAAAGGCTGATATTTGTAACAATTATACTTTGTAATTGAGAGATTAGATTGACAGTAGAGAAGGCATTCCGGTCGCCCAACTGGAGAAAGGCTGATATTTGTAACAATTATACTTTGTAATTGAGAGATTAGATTGACAGTAGAGAAGGCATTCCGGTCGCCCAACTGGAGAAAGGCTGATATTTGTAACAATTATACTTTGTAATTGAGAGATTAGATTGACAGTAGAGAAGGCATTCCGGACGCCCAACTGGAGAAAGGCTGATATTTGTAACAATTATACTTTGTAATTGAGAGATTAGATTGACAGTAGAGAAGGCATTCCGGACGCCCAACTGGAGAAAGGCTGATATTTGTAACAATTATACTTTGTAATTGAGAGATTAGATTGACAGTAGAGAAGGCATTCCGGACGCCCAACTGGAGAAAGGCTGATATTTGTAACAATTATACTTTGTAATTGAGAGATTAGATTGACAGTAGAGAAGGCATTCCGGACGCCCAACTGGAGAAAGGCTGATATTTGTAACAATTATACTTTGTAATTGAGAGATTAGATTGACAGTAGAGAAGGCATTCCGGACGCCCAACTGGAGAAAGGCTGATATTTGTAACAATTATACTTTGTAATTGAGAGATTAGATTGACAGTAGAGAAGGCATTCCGGACGCCCAACTGGAGAAAGGCTGATATTTGTAACAATTATACTTTGTAATTGAGAGATTAGATTGACAGTAGAGAAGGCATTCCGGTCGCCCAACTGGAGAAAGGCTGATATTTGTAACAATTATACTTTGTAATTGAGAGATTAGGTTGACAGTAGAAAAGGCATTCCGGACGCCCAACTGGAGAAAGGCTGATATTTGTAACAATTATACTTTGTAATTGAGAGATTAGGTTGACAGTAGAAAAGGCATTCCGGACGCCCAACTGGAGAAAGGCTGATATTTGTAACAATTATACTTTGTAATTGAGAGATTAGATTGACAGTAGAGAAGGCATTCCGGACGCCCAACTGGAGAAAGGCTGATATTTGTAACAATTATACTTTGTAATTGAGAGATTAGATTGACAGTAGAGAAGGCATTCCGGACGCCCAACTGGAGAAAGGCTGATATTTGTAACAATTATACTTTGTAATTGAGAGATTAGGTTGACAGTAGAAAAGGCATTCCGGACGCCCAACTGGAGAAAGGCTGATATTTGTAACAATTATACTTTGTAATTGAGAGATTAGATTGACAGTAGAGAAGGCATTCCGGACGCCCAACTGGAGAAAGGCTGATATTTGTAACAATTATACTTTGTAATTGAGAGATTAGATTGACAGTAGAGAAGGCATTCCGGACGCCCAACTGGAGAAAGGCTGATATTTGTAACAATTATACTTTGTAATTGAGAGATTAGATTGACAGTAGAGAAGGCATTCCGGACGCCCAACTGGAGAAAGGCTGATATTTGTAACAATTATACTTTGTAATTGAGAGATTAGATTGACAGTAGAGAAGGCATTCCGGACGCCCAACTGGAGAAAGGCTGATATTTGTAACAATTATACTTTGTAATTGAGAGATTAGATTGACAGTAGAGAAGGCATTCCGGACGCCCAACTGGAGAAAGGCTGATATTTGTAACAATTATACTTTGTAATTGAGAGATTAGATTGACAGTAGAAACGGCATTCCGGACGCCCAACTGGAGAAAGGCTGATATTTGTAACAATTATACTTTGTAATTGAGAGATTAGGTTGACAGTAGAAACGGCATTCCGGACGCCCAACTGGAGAAAGGCTGATATTTGTAACAATTATACTTTGTAATTGAGAGATTAGATTGACAGTAGAGAAGGCATTCCGGTCGCCCAACAGGAGAAAGGCTGATATTTGTAACAATTATACTTTGTAATTGAGAGATTAGATTGACAGTAGAGAAGGCATTCCGGACGCCCAACTGGAGAAAGGCTGATATTTGTAACAATTATACTTTGTAATTGAGAGATTAGATTGACAGTAGAGAAGGCATTCCGGACGCCCAACTGGAGAAAGGCTGATATTTGTAACAATTATACTTTGTAATTGAGAGATTAGATTGACAGTAGAGAAGGCATTCCGGACGCCCAACTGGAGAAAGGCTGATATTTGTAACAATTATACTTTGTAATTGAGAGATTAGATTGACAGTAGAGAAGGCATTCCGGTCGCCCAACTGGAGAAAGGCTGATATTTGTAACAATTATACTTTGTAATTGAGAGATTAGATTGACAGTAGAGAAGGCATTCCGGACGCCCAACTGGAGAAAGGCTGATATTTGTAACAATTATACTTTGTAATTGAGAGATTAGATTGACAGTAGAGAAGGCATTCCGGACGCCCAACTGGAGAAAGGCTGATATTTGTAACAATTATACTTTGTAATTGAGAGATTAGATTGACAGTAGAAACGGCATTCCGGACGCCCAACTGGAGAAAGGCTGATATTTGTAACAATTATACTTTGTAATTGAGAGATTAGGTTGACAGTAGAAACGGCATTCCGGACGCCCAACTGGAGAAAGGCTGATATTTGTAACAATTATACTTTGTAATTGAGAGATTAGATTGACAGTAGAGAAGGCATTCCGGTCGCCCAACTGGAGAAAGGCTGATATTTGTAACAATTATACTTTGTAATTGAGAGATTAGATTGACAGTAGAGAAGGCATTCCGGTCGCCCAACTGGAGAAAGGCTGATATTTGTAACAATTATACTTTGTAATTGAGAGATTAGATTGACAGTAGAGAAGGCATTCCGGACGCCCAACTGGAGAAAGGCTGATATTTGTAACAATTATACTTTGTAATTGAGAGATTAGATTGACAGTAGAGAAGGCATTCCGGACGCCCAACTGGAGAAAGGCTGATATTTGTAACAATTATACTTTGTAATTGAGAGATTAGATTGACAGTAGAAACGGCATTCCGGACGTCCAACTGGAGAAAGGCTGATATTTGTAACAATTATACTTTGTAATTGAGAGATTAGATTGACAGTAGAGAAGGCATTCCGGACGCCCAACTGGAGAAAGGCTGATATTTGTAACAATTATACTTTGTAATTGAGAGATTAGATTGACAGTAGAGAAGGCATTCCGGACGCCCAACTGGAGAAAGGCTGATATTTGTAACAATTATACTTTGTAATTGAGAGATTAGATTGACAGTAGAAACGGCATTCCGGACGCCCAACTGGAGAAAGGCTGATATTTGTAACAATTATACTTTGTAATTGAGAGATTAGGTTGACAGTAGAAACGGCATTCCGGACGCCCAACTGGAGAAAGGCTGATATTTGTTACAATTATACTTTGTAATTGAGAGATTAGATTGACAGTAGAGAAGGCATTCCGGACGCCCAACTGGAGAAAGGCTGATATTTGTACCAATTATACTTTGTAATTGAGAGATTAGATTGACAGTAGAAACGGCATTCCGGACGCCCAACTGGAGAAAGGCTGATATTTGTAACAATTATACTTTGTAATTGAGAGATTAGGTTGACAGTAGAAACGGCATTCCGGACGCCCAACTGGAGAAAGGCTGATATTTGTAACAATTATACTTTGTAATTGAGAGATTAGATTGACAGTAGAGAAGGCATTCCGGTCGCCCAACTGGAGAAAGGCTGATATTTGTAACAATTATACTTTGTAATTGAGAGATTAGATTGACAGTAGAGAAGGCATTCCGGTCGCCCAACTGGAGAAAGGCTGATATTTGTAACAATTATACTTTGTAATTGAGAGATTAGATTGACAGTAGAGAAGGCATTCCGGACGCCCAACTGGAGAAAGGCTGATATTTGTAACAATTATACTTTGTAATTGAGAGATTAGATTGACAGTAGAGAAGGCATTCCGGACGCCCAACTGGAGAAAGGCTGATATTTGTAACAATTATACTTTGTAATTGAGAGATTAGATTGACAGTAGAAACGGCATTCCGGACGCCCAACTGGAGAAAGGCTGATATTTGTAACAATTATACTTTGTAATTGAGAGATTAGGTTGACAGTAGAAACGGCATTCCGGTCGCCCAACTGGAGAAAGGCTGATATTTTTTGACATGTTTAACGTATGACTATTAAATCATAAATAATGGAACAAAATTACGGGCATTTTGGATATATGTATGAATCATAATATTTGTGTTAGTAAAATCGCTTTATTGTTTTTGCTATTTTTCTCTGACTATTATTTGGTGTATGAACGTAAAAATATGACAAAAATGTCTGTAATTTTATTATTCACAAGAAAGTTGATGTTGTCCATTTCACAAAAGTACAGTTTGATTTAAAAATATTGGATTGTGCGAGCGAGAGGGTTGCAGAAGCCTTGAACTTAAAAAGTTTTTTTTTTTAATCTTAATATTTAATTTTATTTACGTTCTTTTTTTAAAAAAAATAACTATTTGCCTGTATAATGCCGGCAGAAGTACCTACAATAGACCATAGGGTCTTGTGTTTATCATATGTCAACTTTATATTACCTACCCCAGGGTTTACATATATCTTGAGAATTTGGCCTACACTCGCCATGCTGGCCAGACGGGTCGACGAGGATCTGATGTCAATTTACAATTTACGACTCCACAAATTGGTATTAGTGGAACCGGGACCGACGAGATGGCTTATCGTGCTTTCGGAGTTATTACAATGAGCCGTGCATGCAGACAGATAGAGCTTCTTTAACTTTTATAATATTAGGATTATGGACAATAAAGTGTGGTAAACGCGGCCGTCATGTACATCCTCTGTTTTGGTATGAGGTAGACCTTATCACGATTAAACTTAATTATATTACAGAAAAGTCAAATAAGAGTCCATCTGAGAGAGGGAGCTCTCGGAGTTCATGTAATATATCAATAAAACTACACTACAGAGCAATGTGAACGGGATATTTTTATTAGACTGAAAGCTGACACGGCCTTTTTACAGCCACGAATTTAATATTAAGTACCTAGTTGTAAGTAAAAACAAGATTCCACAATAAAGATAGCTAACCCCTCCAAATTATTTTTATTTTGATAGCTTGACATGTTTCTCCCTCCTTGCAACGTTCTCCTTACTGCTGAGGGTCGTGACCCCCTCCACGGATCACTTTGTCTTGGACGATGCTGCGCCATCCGGGTCTGTTTACGGCTGCATGTAGGGCATCGTGAACTTGGGTATTTAGGGCGGTACGGATCCGGTCAGACCAGCGTATGGGGCTTCGGCCACGCGGTCTTTTGCCTTCGATCGCTGTGATAACAAAACTTTCCAGATTACCAGATAGAAATACTCAAGGACTCGTTTTAAGACAGCCTAGTAGAGAGTTTGAGAGCTCATTTCTCATCGCGCGTGTAATGGTTATCTACCTGCTGTCATTAAACATCTCTACATGTATGTTCAGGTAATTAAAGAAGTGTTTATTGAAGTTTTTTATTATAAAAATACCTTATTATGATTTCGCGCTAAAGTTTAAATAAAATATATGTTAGTGACTGATTTTCATTGTTTCCGAGTGTATTTGAAAGAAGCAAAATGGCTCGCAGATGAAGATAATGCGTATGATTGTAAAGCCACACAGCTAGTGAATCTTGATGGGTCAACTTGGTCCGTATTCCGATGGAATAAGGTCGTGTCGTGATGGATTGGGGGTGTGGCCATGACTTGCCGATGTTTGTGGCCATTAGCAGTGTTCACTACAGGCTGATACAAACTTTAAGAAAAATATGGATTTACATATATATCTTCACGCCCGGATCCTTTGCGGGATAGGCACAGACAATAGGTTACTTGACTATTGTAAACATTTTTATTTTTTCACGAAATTATTTAATAAGAATAAAAATAAAGAGACAATATTTAAAAAATCTATCTACGCACCATTATGTAAGTGTATGTATATGTGAATGTGTATTGTCAGTGTAGGTGTGTGAAGGTGTAAATTGTAAGTGTGAATGAGTGAAAATGGGTAGACTTTTGTTTGGCAAACTCTTTTCTTCTGCGAGTGTTTTATTTATTTGATCGTGATAGGTGAGTCATGGTCTGCCAGGGCCTCTTTTGCATTCAAAGTTTGCATTATAGTATATGTTTTACCCATCACCTATCGTATATTTTAATTTTTGGTTTAAACACTTTATGTTTACAATTTTGTTTAAATAGTTGCTTTATTGAAGTAATATACAAACAGTATAAAATAATTACAATATAAATTAAAACTACTTAAAAGTAAAAATTAAAATAAATATAAACTAAACCTAATAAAAAATAAACTATAAGTAAAAAATGTCCTCTAGAGACGACCCTTCAGTGATAGTCCCCAGAAGACTGGCAACATTTCCCCTCTGTATAGCTAAGCTAATACGTTGGCAGAAATAATTGCCAGCCTTCCTGTCTCCAGACTTTTCCGTTAGCCGTTTGGACAACTCCTTGGCCAGACGCTTGGCTGAGTGTCCCCATGGGCCCATCGTCTCGACCCCAAACGGCGCAAATTCGTAACCTGTACTGAGGTTGGCGTATTTGCGCAGCTTGAGGTTGTAAAAAATTAAAAAAAAATTATGTTTTAAAATTTCGTGTTTTAATAGTTTTTAATTTTGACTGAATTTAGTTTTATTGTTTTGTTTAATATTGACGCTATTAGTTTTTGTCTTGGCTTAATTTAATTAACATATTAAGTCACATAATAAATACATAAATTAGGCTTAAGTTCTGTTCTTTGCTCGAATATATCACTTTCCAGGCCACGATAGATATATGTATGTAGTAAATTTAATAAAATAATACTCGTATCAAATAAATTTATGCATTTATAGACTTCCGGTGACAAAATGAAGAAATAAGAATGCCGCTGGACATATATTTTCTATCCTAACCAACCATTGGGTCAAATTCGAGCGCATTAAAAGGGTGATGTTGTTTTGTTGAATAAATACAAATTTAAAAATATATATATTACGTCGAACTTATTCACTCATCCTTTCAACATGCCCGATCCATCGGAGCATGCCTTTACCTATTTTTGTCCCTATACTTTCTTTCATACCTACCCATTTGCGTATTTCGTCATTACGTATGCAGTCGGTCAGTAAGTGATGATACATATCCGATATAACGACCTCATTTCTACTGCATTACACATTTATTTCAACGACGTGATAGATTTTGCTGAGACACATTAATTAGTTATATATAAAACAAAAGTTCAACCTGTATATTATATTATATTCCATTCGTTGAGCTGTGAAACAAGAACAATTTGTCTTTAAACAAACTTTTTTTGTAGTAAGTGGCCACAAATAGTGCGCCTGCTCGCTGGTGCTCGCTGCTGTCCGGTTTGTTTAATTTAATTTCTTCCCCAATTACCTATTTGTAAATCTCAAAAATATGTCTGCCTTCTGGAGCCCAGAATTTATTTTCCAGAAGGCAGTGTTCACTAACTCAAATTATTTGATTATGACCCAATAAACGTTATTTTATTTTATTGTGGAACCATAAATAAATTATCATGAAAAATTCATATCAGATGCTCGCCAACCCGTCTGGCCAGAGTAATGGCCAAATTCTCCAGATATATGTTCTGGAAGGCCCATCTCCAACAGTGGAGGTCTAGAACTATGTGTTTTAGGGGCTAGGATGATGACATGAAAGTATTTTTTTAAACTTGTAGTTAACTAATAAAATATATTTATACAGTTATACCTTTGCAGAACAAGCCTCTCTCTCTCTCTCTCTTCTCTTAGCTTCTCTTCCTTTTGAAACCGCCTCCGGGAAGCTGGAGCAAACTCAAACCACTTTATGGTCCTTAATCCAAGTGAAGCCCGTGCTGAGGTGCTGAGGTCGCAGATGTATGCCAAGTGTATGCCAAGTGTATGCCATCTACTCGTATAGCTATTTTAAAAAGCCCAAACTAAAGTTATTAATGATTAGCATAACTAAATAAGGGCTATATCACACTTACCCGTTAATTAAGCCATACTTAACCGCAACTTAACTCGCTGATGGATGAAAGTGATTTGGCATTTTTCTAAAGAGATTTGGATCTGAGTGGGCCCTTTTAAAACATACTTCGGTTTGATTTCACTTTTGCCAAGGTATTTCGTCACAAAGGTGGCACGTGTGTCGGGTCCCGGTCCGCACCCTAAGGGCCTGGTCGAGCGGATGGCTGGCACATGCGTGACGTCCGTGATCGGGTGCTGCTGTGGGGGCCTGGGACCGAGGCCGAACACGTTAAATTTATTGTTCTTAAACTACGAGGTTTTGCGTTTCGTCGGCTTTCGGGTTGCACACGGCCAAGTAGCCTATCTTAATTAATTCTGACATACCACTGTACCAGGTATTGTGATCTCATAGGTACTCATAGGTAAATTTGAAATATTTATTTATTGTTGTGTAATTTAGTATTTGTTTCATTTGTAAATCTGCTATAGCTGAGTTTTCCTTGCAGATTCCTTTTTCAGTCAGATTAAACATTCACAGGTCACTGGAATTTGCTAAGCTGTTAGTCTTCTGCTAACAGCTTACTCTTTGGACCACTTCGCTGCGTAGTTTTCGTATTCAAAATAATTTAAATAATGACGTGTCACAAATGCCTGTAATAGGTTTACGTGAGTAAAGATATTTTGATGACAAATAAAACAATTCCCTATAAACATACAAAAATGCCTAAATAATTTACAATAACCATATAATATATGGTTGGTGGAAACAACGGCTTCTTGATTTCAAAGTAAGATGGTGGGCCAAATTAATAACACTATAATTAATACACTGTTTTAATATTTTTCTCCTTTTCCTATTGGATACGTTGTTCCAAAATCATTATTTTAATTCAGATATAATAATAACACTAAGTCTGCTTTTAGTTTATTCTCCAGTGTTCCACATAAATATAAAATAATAAACTCTTTAATGGAACGACTTAATGATAGAACGTCCAGCCAGCAGGTTTTCAGATCGCAAGTTTTATATTGCTTTCTAAATTTGCTTAGAAATTTTGTTTGTATGAATTTCTTCCTCTTTTTTCGTGTTTTTAATTCACGACGATGCAATGCGACTAGTCCGTCGCTTGTTTAAGATGTGAGGAGCGCGTGTGCGCTAAAGCTACCAATTTCGACAAACAAAAGGGACGAAACATGTGGAGCCGTTAACATTTGGAGAGCTTTATAATTTAGTGGGTGTAATGGTGAGTACTTAAAACAAGACAAATTAATAGCCTTAAAGGATATTTGTCTACATTTACGTTCATATTATCCTTATTAACACAGCATAGTGGGTAGATCCCCCTACTATAGATAAAAAGCCGTACTCTTATAAAAAAATAGTAGCTTGGATAATGTCTTCCAACCCTGTCCTTCGGCCGTCCTTATTAAGAACCGGTAGTAATATTTCCTTAATATTTAATTATGTATTAAATGCAGAAATGTATGGGCAAAGTTAAGATAGGGATTCTCTAACTAGCTGTCGTAAATCTTGAAACTAAGTGTGACGATGTAGGACTGTGACCAATTCATACTGTGTTAAAAAGGGACTGACCTAGTAAATTATAGCCAATTTTGATAGTTCTATAGGAATGCTTTTTGATGTTTTTTTAAAGAAGGTATTAACATTAGGCCGTGTTTGTCTAGTTTCGATGTTTTTGTAATATAGATAATTGGTTGCTATTAATGTGCAAATAATTTTAAGTGTTTTTCGGCTCGAGATTGTTATCTTCAAAAATAACAATTATGGAGATTGTAAAAAAATTTGATTGATAAATCAGCCATCTGCTTTTAATGGTGATAGGCGGACTGATGGTGGTAATTTCCCCAGTCTGCTGAGGCGGGGAAGTATCCACCGTTCGTGCCGATAAACCTAATAAGGTGTATCCACACATTTCGGGATCAGGCTCGGATTGCCGTCATGCCCAGTCAAGCCGGCATAGTGCTAGGGACTGATTTCAGTCATGAGTGTCTAATTCCAGTTCCTAACATTCATGAACCTCGCGCGCCACTTACCATCAGGAGGGCGCAAAGTCACCAGTTTTTTATTTCTTTTCGCTGGAATCATAAAAAAAAATAGTAACTATATATATAATGGTTTTTTTTCTAAAGAATGTTTAAATCAAAATTAAAAATGTTTGTTTGCCTGAATACACATGTCACATCATGTTAGATGTGGTACACACTCGTAAAGGTAAGTTGTGTATAATCTAGTTGCGAAAACTATTTTATATTAATTATTCTTGCTATTTAAATTTTAAGATTTTCAATTTAAGATTTTCTTTCATAATAAATAAATAAATAATTTAAATAAATAAATAAATAGTCGTGTATAGTGTCGTCATGTATTAGCTGCAGTAGTTAGAAAGACATTAAGAAGTTGTATTGGACAAGTTGTGAACTCCATCAGCTCCAGGATCGGGTTACGAACTTCCGGAAACTTGAGATGAGCCCATCTTCTCACTAACTCGTTTACGAGTACGTCCAACTAAATATGATTTGACCCACAAACAACCAACAAGGTATACCTACATAAAACCATTTGCACAATACAAAGGCCTAATGCCGCTCCACATTGTTACGAGGTCAGATAAAGTAACGTATCATCACGACCGTATCCCTTTCCGGTTCACATTTAGCCAACATAGTAGGCCCGTCATGACTAGTGGCAAGCCTGTCGATGTCTTTACGTACCAAAGTCCAAATATATATACGCAACATATTTAAGTTATTTTCTTAAACGAATTTCTCTGTAATTTAATAATAATAATAATAATCGTTTATTTCCAATAAAATCCTATGTACATGTTTTTCTATTGGAGACCCACACTAGGGAGGCCGGTATTGTGGGGTCTCAATTACACTAAATCTAAAATTTACATAAATTCAAATTAAATTAAAATCAAATTCTAAATACAACTCAAACGATTAACGTTAAAAATGGCGTTTGGCGTTCAAAATATAATTGATACACTCGACGCCATTATTCGTTACATTTACAGATAATTTTATTTGGTGCAACTCAGTCTAAGTTAGATATAAGTACAATAATATAGGGAGTTTTGTTATCAAATTATTTCAAGAGTAGAATCGATTAATTCATCAAAAACGGTTAAATTAAACAAAATAATTAAAAATCCGGTGAGCGAAGCCGCGGGCCGAGCTCTTTGATCCGGTAATGATGTCAAAACATTCATTAACGTAACGAGTTTAAAATAATTAATTTCCACATCAAACAGATTTGATTGGTTGTTTATATTTGACGGCCATTAAAGGGCTCAGCTATTTAGTGGAATAATATAATCGGAAATAATAACTTTATCATTTCAGCCTCTTATAGAAGACGAAGTCCTCGATCCACACTGCTGGTCGTGAGCTTTCCAGAACTGGTGCCACAGGTCAGACACAACAAGTTGCCCCTCGCAACTTACCTAATCTATATGTGCACCATTAAACGTTTCCAGAAGTCCCAACTATCTGGTTTCTTATCTTTTTGATCATCTCTGTTGCTCTCAACGTTAAACATTCATTAGTCGATATCGTTTCGTTAATTTTCCCAGCATCTCTCTGGTAGCTAACCAGCTCTCGTCCGGAACAATACAGAAAACAGTAATTAGTCAAAAGTTAACTTGATAATACGTTTAACTTCGTGGATCCCCATACAAAGTCTTGTTCAACCCATCAAGTACAGGTAACGCACAAATCCAGTTCCACACAAAACAAAATTTAGTAAACAAAATTGACCCCTAAAACTATCACAATAAGACACAACTATAAACATATGTGTAATTTGGTAATAACAAAGATTAAGCTCAAATGATTCGGGAACAAAATTAATTTGGCCATTTTGAGAGGTCAAATGGGAGAGTTTGGAAGTTTGGGGGAGTTGGGGGAGTTCGGGAAGTTAGGGGAGTTGGGGCAAAACCAATCAATGTTCGTTAATTGTCGCTTTAGTGTAGTTCATTCACTAATTATGTACATTCCGCTGTCAAACGCCGATTAGGCGAGGGTTGCTCGCCCGTCACTACATGTCGATAAAAGTTGGAAACTATTTCAAAATATTTCCCCAAACTTATTTAGGCGCTTGCGACTATAGAAGTGAACAAGTAAGCTGCTAGCAGAAGGCAACCTCGGTCCAAGTGAACTATTAATGTTCCGACTGAGAGAGGAACCAGCAACACTGTAGTAGATTTACAAACTGGAAACTAAATTAAATTAGTCCTTGAAACACGTATTGAAGGTCAAATTTCCGGGCGGAATTTGTTCAGAGAAAAAGCATCTTAATTTGAGACTATTATTGGGATTAAAATATTTGAACTTTTAATAATTAAATTTTAGTTGGTTGATATTTTAAATATTTTTTTACTATTTTGTACTATTTTTTATTAATAAATGATTTTATATAATTAGTAAAGTATCATTATTATTATCTCTAGTCAATAGAAAGAGGCAGCACCGACAATAAGCTTAAGGTCATATCGGATAAAGTGGACTGTCAAATACAGTGTCACTTTATTAAGCTTTACTGTAACTGACAAATTGACACGTGCACAAATAAGTATAAATGAGGCACTAACAATAAATTTCAGTTTACTAACTTTAAAGTAAGCCATACTTACTAACATAGTGATACCTAGGTATATTAACAAAAATGGATTGTAATTATCTTATAAATTAAATATATAATTATTTGCCGGACAAGAAATCAAACCCGATCCAAACTTGACCCCTATACCACGGAGGATATACTCGTAGTTAAAAAAAATTATAAAACCACTTCTTTTCAGTGAACTATCTATGTTTATTATTATATATATATAGTATATATATTATTTCGTGGTCTAGCGGTTAAGTCCGTGGATTTAGATTTGAAGGTACCGACCGGGTTCGATTCCTGGTCGGGACACAAAAATATTAATGTAAATAAATACATTTAATTAATATTTAATTTATTAGTGGTCTAAGTTATATAATTTTAAAAATATATTTAAACATCTCTTAAAAAATCGATAACACTGGAAAACCTATTAAGTGTCAGTCAATATTACCTTCGTAAACTATTATAAAGAAGTCAGTACTAGTTTCATGACAAGGCCAGTCAAGTCATAAAGTCAGACTTAACGTAATTTTAGTGAGCTGACGACGGATTCTGGATGCTTCTTCAGAATATCACTACATCTTTGTAAGCTCACTCGAGATATCTAGTTTACTAGGTCCGCGTATGACACGGGTGTTAGGAACAACCTCCAGCACACTGGTAGTGTATCAGCCGTTACGGTCCTGAAGGAAATAAACCGAGGGTTTGTCCTTATCAAACCTAAACCGACAAAGCATCTTGATCTAAATTGAAGTTAGAATTTTAAATAAATGTCGATATAATCGTATTGGGTACGTCACTGGTCGCAGATTGGATATGGTCGAGGCAGATTAGTGTGGGCTCGATGTTTGTTCGCGTACCCTTTAATAAATGTCGATATGATCGTATTGGGTACGTCACTGGTCGCAGATTGGATATGGTCGAGGCAGATTAGTGTGGGCTCGATGTTTGTTCGCGTACCCTATAATAAATGTCGATATGATCGTATTGGGTACGTCACTGGTCGCAGATTGGATATGGTCGAGGCAGATTAGTGTGGGCTCGATGTTTGTTCGCGTACCCTTTAATAAATGTCGATATGATCGTATTGGGTACGTCACTGGTCGCAGATTGGATATGGTCGAGGCAGATTAGTGTGGGCTCGATGTTTGTTCGCGTACCCTTTAATAAATGTCGATATGATCGTATTGGGTACGTCACTGGTCGCAGATTGGATATGGTCGAGGCAGATTAGTGTGGGCTCGATGTTTGTTCGCGTACCCTTTAATAAATGTCGATATGATCGTATTGGGTACGTCACTGGTCGCAGATTGGATATGGTCGAGGCAGATTAGTGTGGGCTCGATGTTTGTTCGCGTACCCTTTAATAAATGTCGATATGATCGTATTGGGTACGTCACTGGTCGCAGATTGGATATGGTCGAGGCAGATTAGTGTGGGCTCGATGTTTGTTCGCGTACCCTTTAATAAATGTCGATATGATCGTATTGGGTACGTCACTGGTCGCAGATTGGATATGGTCGAGGCAGATTAGTGTGGGCTCGATGTTTGTTCGCGTACCCTTTAATAAATGTCGATATGATCGTATTGGGTACGTCACTGGTCGCAGATTGGATATGGTCGAGGCAGATTAGTGTGGGCTCGATGTTTGTTCGCGTACCCTTTAATAAATGTCGATATGATCGTATTGGGTACGTCACTGGTCGCAGATTGGATATGGTCGAGGCAGATTAGTGTGGGCTCGATGTTTGTTCGCGTACCCTTTAATAAATGTCGATATGATCGTATTGGGTACGTCACTGGTCGCAGATTGGATATGGTCGAGGCAGATTAGTGTGGGCTCGATGTTTGTTCGCGTACCCTTTAATAAATATCTACTCATTTAATTTACTCTACTATTTACTTACTCGCAAAAATATTACGTCACCAAAATATTGTTCCCAAATGTATTTAGCTTTCGAGGTCTGGTGATAACATTTTCTATGTCTAATATTTAATAATTCCTTCCGTCCAGGGATATTTGTACTTCTTGTCATTATTATTACTTGATATTTAAGTTGTTGTCTCCATTAATTTCACTTATTTACTTATTGATACTGTTTTTCTTTTAAATCTGTTTTTATAGTTTATAGTTTATAATAATAATAATAATAATAATAAATATTTCCAGACAGGTCACACAGCGCCATCTAGTTTCCGTGGTAAGCTACGAGGCTTGTGTTACGGAAACTAGATGGTTGATAAACTACATATTATACTTTTTTTTGTAAATATATACATATAAACACCCAGACCGAGACAAATTATACAATGTACAACTTGCCCCCGGTGGGAATCGAACCCACGACCTCCCGAGTTCACGGCAACGTTTGTTACCACTAGACCACGGAGGCGATCTATTATACCGCTTTAGTATCTTCTCCATCCTTATTATCATTATTGTTCTTGATTTATATATATAATTTTTCTAATGGTTTGGCAGAGATATAAATATTATAAATACTAAAAAGAAGTCTGTCTTTTTGTTTGTCTCCTCCCCTCCCCTCGTGCTTGTATTACTGGACCGATTTGGTTTACTATTATTAATAGAGCAAGGCGTCTAAAGACTGGGGATACTGAACAAGGTGAAACGGTTTCCCGCCCTCACTCAGATTTATGCTTTATAAAGCACAAAAAACCCGGACTGCGTATAAAATGAACTTTAATTAAAAACTGAAATGAAATAAAAAAAAATATATAATAATCACAGGTGTTCCGTCGCCAAAAAGTTTTAATACCGCTGAACTACACAATTGAAATAATTTTATGATTGATACACACATTAAAACAAATAATAAATTCTAATGCGAAATAAATTGGCTTTAAAAGTCGGGACCCAGAATTTAGAATTTATTATTTGTTTTAATGTGTGTATCAATCATAAAATTATTTCAATTGTGTAGTTCAGCGGTTCTCAAACTTTCAAGCGAATGTATGTGAACGAGGTTATTTAAGTGAAGAAGGAAGGACTAAGGAAGGATTTGGTTACCGGCCCTAAATCTTCAAATATTGATGGTTCTATTTTTTGCGGGGTGGGGTGGTCAGAAACCACGTTTTTTTAAGTTACGGATTCACATTTAGCTAACTTTACTATCGACAAGTGGAAAGATCGTCGATGTTTCTAGCGTACCAAACTCAAGGAATATCACAAATAAATTATTGTGTCCCGACCAGGAATCGAACCCGTTACCTCCGCGTCTTAATCCAAGGCCCTAACCACTAGACCATGGAGGCAGTTTATTATTGGACAGTGTTTAGGTAGTTGAGTGTCGCGACAATCTCCGTAATAAATAGTGATTCCCTAATAGCCGGTAATTTACCGCGGTAAAAAGTTTTTACTGCAGTCCTCCTAATTGAATTGGACGACAAAAAGTATACTTAGCTAGTCATGGTTCCGTAGAATAATCTATCAGTCCGAGGTTTTATTTTATTTGTATGGTTTTATACTCAAAATGGTTCCTATTTGTCATTGCAGATACGTCATAGTAATTTGTCCATAGCACTTTGATCACTGTACTTTTGTTACAGTATTTTGGTCATAGTATATGCGACATAGCATTTTGGTCATAGTATAGCTACACAGTATTTTGGTCATAGTAGGTATATGCGACATAGTATTTTGGTCATAGTATATGCGACATAGCATTTTGGTCATAGTATATGCTACACAGTATTTTGGTCATAGTACATGCGACATAACATTTTGGTCATAGTATAGCTACACAGTATTTTGGTCATAGTATATGCGACATAGTACTTTGGTTATAATATTTAGGTTACACACACACACAAAATTGTCACAACTAGTCACAATTATTACAAACAATAAATATAAATTAAAAGCTACCTAAATAATAAAATTAAAAATAAACTAAACAAAACCTTAAATTAAATAAACTAAAAGATAAACCTAATTAATATAAAAACTAAATACGTACAAATATCTATAATATATAATATAGTATCAATTTAAATCTCAGGACCTATATTATATATCTATAATATATAATATAGTATCAATTTAAATCTCAGGACCTATATTTTCTAGTATGAACTGCTTATTTATTTAATAATTTATTTAACTCATTTGTGATATTTCTCGTGTTTGGGACGCTAGATACCCCGATAGATAAGCGGTTTCTCGTTTAGCCAACTTTACTATGGCCCATCATGGCTGCATACTCTCTCTGCATCTCTAGCGTACCAAACTCGAGAAATATCATAAATAAATTATTGTTTAGACCAGCAATCGAACCCGGTACCTCCACGTCTAAATCCACGAACATAACCGCTTGACCACGGAGGCAGTTAAACTATGTTAAAATCTTTGACAAGTGTAAATTACTTCAAATCGTTTAACCGAATTATATTTGAAACTGAGAAAACTTATTAAATTATATGAGAGAGAAAGACTAGCTTTTAAAATAAATGAGAATTAGTTGGCTTAAAAATATATTTTTAAAAACAACTTTAGGCCGGAATAGTGGTAGAGACTGATGTCGGTCGTTAGGGCTGCCGTCAGATGCTCCCTCGCGTACCGCTTACCTAAAGCATTACAGTTTCAAAAAATAATGAACCTACTTAGTATATAGACATTGCTAAAACTCAAAGCATGTGGTATATCAGCCATGTTTATAAACAATCACGTAAAAAGTGTGTTTTATTTTGTACCAAATAAGTGGTAACAAATAAAAGAGAATTCAACTATAAAAAAAAGAAAGGAAAATCTATAAATATCAATATAAAAATCAAACAGATGTTACATGATGACAATACATGACATCCATCTAGTTTCCGTAACACAAGCCTAGTAGCTTACCACGGAAATTAGATGGCGCTGTGTGACCTGTCTGGAAATATTATTATGATATCCTTCATACTGGACTTCAAGAGTCGAGTCTTCTGTCAAATATGTAAATAGTTAATGAAAAGTAAAATAAATGTGTTAGTAAAATGTACCGGAGGTACCGGGTTCGATTCCTGGTCGGGACACAAACACATTTACGCATGTAAATAAACACATTTAATTAATATTTAATTTATTTGTGATATTTCTCGAGTTTGGTACACTGGAGACATCGACGAGGTTGCCACTTGTCATGATTGGCCTATAGTAAAGTTGGTTAAACTTGAATCATAAGCGTGGTTTCTGACCACCCCGCACGGAAAACGGTCGTGATGATACTGATACTAGTAAACTGTAACGAATAATAAAGGAAAGGCGGCAACTAAAATATTAGCGGAACCCTGAAATAGTGCATACTGCATGTGTCGTGCATTCAATCACTTTAAGTGACATTAAATATTGATGGCTGATAGCAATCTGCTAACCCTTTATTTCATTTCCATAACATACAGCTTATTATTGTCTAAGGATTATTTTAACAAATATAAATCATAATAATAATTAATGTAATTACTAATTTTCATTCGTTTATCATAGCTCTAGAACACAGCTTCCTAGACCTGCACTGTTGGAGATGGGCCTTCCAGAACATATATATGGAGAATTTGGCCTACACTCGCCACGCTTGGCCAGACGGGTTGGCAAGGATCTAATGTCAATTTTGAATGACAATTAATTAACAATTTCAGAAGTTGGTATTAATGGAACCGAGACCGACGGCTTAACGTGCTTTCGGTGTTGTTGTAAATCTATGGCAAATGTACGAAGTGTATTTCTCATGGTTGCATGCCGGGGAGGGTTTGAATCGACCTTTGTAGGATTTTACATCCGAGCCACCACGGCGACAAATTATTTAATGGTAATTGTGTCTGTCTTGCGGCCAGTTACAAAACCCCGATTATATTTAATGGTAATTGTGTCTGTCTTGCGGCCAGTTACAAAACCCCGATTATATTTAATGGTAATTGTGTCTGTCTTGCGGCCAGTTACAAAACCCCGATTATATTTAATGGTAATTGTGTCTGTCTTGCGGCCAGTTACAAAACCCCGATTATATTTAATGGTAATTGTGTCTGTCTTGCGGCCAGTTACAAAACCCCGATTATATTTAATGGTAATTGTGTCTGTCTTGCGGCCAGTTACAAAACCCCGATTATATTTAATGGTAATTGTGTCTGTCTTGCGGCCAGTTACAAAACCCCGATTATATTTTGACATGTTCAACGTATGCTTATGAGGCTCGTGATTGGCCAAAATAACCAAAGTGACAAGCTATATCAAAATATTGATGAGATATTATTCTATTCATCCTTTCTGCAAGTGTGACAATGCCTATATACAGCAGGTTAATTATAGTGTGACAATGCCTATTTACAGCAGCTATAATTATAGTATGACAATGCCTATTTACAGCAGCTTTAATTATAGTGTGACAATGCCTATTTACAGCAGCTTTATTTAAAGTGTGACAATGCCTATTTACAGCAGCTATAATTATAAGCCACATTTAAAATTAAAAATAATAATTTGTATTTTTTATTTTTTCTTATTCCAAAGGATGGTTATCATGTATTGCAATTGTAACAAATGGCAAACTCGTCGACGTTTCTAGCGTACCAGACTCTAGTCTGACAAAAAAATGACACACTTTATTATTTTGTGTTCCCGACCATAAATTGAACCCTGTACCTCCGCGTCTTAATCTACGGCCTTAACAGACAACAATTACTAAGTAACGTTATTATTGCAATTATTACTGAAATTTTAACCTTTTTTAGGTTTTAACCTCAAATATAACAATAACAACACATAATGAATGAAATCGTTATGTTTAACTAAGCGGAGGAGAACGGTAGCCGAGGTAACTAAATAATAACAAAAAAATCTAAGACAATTAACTACACCTCAGGAGCATCACCTTCCCTCTAAACAACTTACAAAACAAACCAGAACAAAAACCTTCTCCTATCCCATTGGTCCGACAACATTGTGACGTCACCGCGACCCGCCTCTATCCTCTCTCTCTCGCACACACGAGAAGAAAAGAGACAAAAGTAACCCTCATAGAGATGTTAGCTTTTATCATTTTGTGAGCTTAACACAAAACGCCTTATCCGAGATAACATTACACATAATTATCACCTTTAAAGAAAGTACACATAAAGTCTATATTTGTGTAATAAGCCATCTTAAATACGTGTTTAAAGTGAAAAATAAACTGGTGGTGAGATGTGAGCAGGTATTGTTTGGTTTCAGGCAAACAGATTTGGTTTTACTGTTTACTGGACTAACGAGACTCGCTCTACTGTTTTTATTGCACAAATAACACTTATTACATTCAAATGTATTCCTAGTTACAATAATATATCACCATTTATAGTTATATGCAAACTATTTCTTATTAGATTTGATCATTTCGATTGTGATTAATAATTGTGTTTAATTAGTTTTACTACATGATAAATATAGTTAATGTTAAGTTTACCATCCCAGAACTATTGCTCAAGTTATAACAATAACATTGTGTATGTGAAGTATAACTCCGCCCTCGTTCGTCCGCCCGCCCGTCAGCTCCAGTCAGTAGTGGTGGAGCCGGCGCGCGTCATGGACGTCCCGGACGAGTGCGGCAGTCCGGAGCGACCCGAATCGCCTACTGACAACTCAATCTCACTCCACCGTCACAATCTCGACACACTCAACCGAATGGGAATGTTCTTCCACGCGCACCAAATGCAACTAAACTCGAGCTTCGACGCTGTAAAGAATAGGTTAGGGTTCGGACAGTTGACGCAAGTGAATCCGGGGCCAAGGCATACTATAGACGCGATCCTGGGACTTAGTGGCCGGCATAGTGAGGAACGGGAGACGGAGAGCGAACCCGCGCCCTCGCCGGGTCCGCCAGACAGTGCGGGTAAGTTTTGGACATTGCAAACATTTTAGCCTATCGCGTAATTGTTAATAAATATGTTAATACAGGGGAACCAGTAGGTTTAAGTTTACAAACATTTTAGCCTATCGCGTAATTGTTAATAAATATGTTAATACAGGGGAACCAGTAGGTTTAAGTTTACAAATATTTACATACACTGAAAAATCTTAAATTTAATAAAGCTCAATTAGCTGCCGCCGGCTAAATATATAATAATTATTATTATTATATTTCGGTACAGAAACATATCGTGTTAGTAACAATAATAACTTACAGAAAACTATGTTAGTAATTAATCTAAAATGTACATACTAATTTATTTGTCCATAATTTTTGGAGCATAAAGCAATGCTCATGGATATGTACATTTACAATATACTGAGTATTGTAGAGGTTAAAGTTAAAAAGTTTGTTAAGTTAAGGATAATGCACAGAATTACAAACTGAATACTCAATATCACAGTCCCTAGAGAACAGAGTCCTAGAACTCTACTGTTGGAGATATGGCTTCCAGAAAATTGTGGAGAATTTGGCCTACACTCGCCACGCTGGGCAGACGGGTTCGTAATGATAATAACCATGATTAAATGTTGAATGACAAACAAAATGTCGATTGAAATGTAACGGAATCGCGTGATTTAAACAAGCCACGCGCTCTTGTGGACCAATCAGAAGTGGTTTATGTACCTATTTAACTTTTAATCATATTTATTAATTAAATTATAATTATATCAGTTATGGGCACTCTCTACTCTCAAAATGGTTTTTGTAGATATTGTTCTTTCGCAAGTAAATAAAACATTATCCGAGAGGAAATACCTAAGCTTCTACATAGCTTACTTTTTGAACAATTAAACAATTACAATTAGACTTCTCACAATTGCCTGTTATAGGTTTATGTGAGTGAATACATTTAGGCTATGAATTGGCTTCGAAGATTTATCTTATTCCTTAAGAAGAGGTATCCGCGGCGACATCCTGATCCCGTCGGCCGACATCCTGATCCCGTCGGCCGACACTGCGCTTAATCGTGTTAGGCCGTTACCGATTCTTGCTTCTCCAGAATCAATACCTTTATTATGGGTACATTGTATTTTATTATTTACAAGAAATGGATCATCCATTTTGGGTATTGATGTTCTGCATGAGCTGTGTACAATGATGAAAAAAATTAAAGTAGATTCGATAGTTTTTTTTTTAAACACTAGCACGACATGTGTCCTTACCCCTACCTGACGGTAAGTGGTGCACTAGGTCCATTAATGTTAGCAACTGGAATCAGACACTCATGACTGACACGAGCCCCTAACACTATGCCGGCTTGACTGGGCATGACGGCAATACGAGCCTGATCTCGAAACGTATGAATACACTTTCCTGGGTTTGTCGGCACGAACCGTGGACACTTCCTCGCTCCGGCATACTAGGAAATTTACCACCATCAGTTCGCCTACAAAAATGCATATATAAAAAACTGTGAATACAATTGAGCCCAAATTAGCTTCTTTCACGTTCTTGGAACGAAAAAAACTATAACAAGTTAAAATCGGAAACATGATAAATCTACGAATAGGATTCTAAAATCTTTAAAAAATAAATTGGGTGAATTAACAATTACGTAATTTAATATAAAATAAGATACATTTAAAATTTGTTTGCACCAGAGACAATTTTAATAATGTTTATGAAATAGGTTTCATGCTTCAAGCCTAAAGTGTTTATTATAAAACATGAAAATGTTTAAGCTCATGTACTTTATTATATTTAGTCAAATTTGAATAACCAAGCAAGTTCACTTTTAAAGCTTTGTTACATTATGTTACAGGTTTAACTTTAAATAAATTCCGCGATATTTTGAAAGTTAGCAAAATATTCTTGATACTTTAGCAATTTTTGGGTACCCCTGTGACCACCTTAGGGTACCTCTGTGACCACCTTAGGGTATCCCTGTGACCACCTTAGGGTACCCCTGTGACCACCTTAGGGTACCCCTGTGACCACCTTAGGGTACCCCTGTGACCACCTTAGCTTTCTACCTAAAGAGTTTTAGTTAGTGAGTGTAGTTAGTTTCAACATACCTATAAAAATAAAAACAATGTCGTGAGTCTGTCTAGCAGCCAGTTTCCCGACTTAGGGTACCCCTGTGACCACCTTAGCTTTCTACCTAAAGAGTTTTAGTTAGTGAGTGTAGTTAGTTTCAACATACCTATAAAAATAAAAACAATGTCGTGAGTCTGTCTAGCAGCCAGTTTCCCGACTTAGGGTACCCCTGTGACCACCTTAGGGTACCCCTGTGACCACCTTAGGGTACCCCTGTGACCACCTTAGCTTTCTACCTAAAGAGTTTTAGTTAGTGAGTGTAGTTAGTTTCAACATACCTATAAAAATAAAAACAATGTCGTGAGTCTGTCTAGCAGCCAGTTTCCCGACTTAGGGTACCCCTGTGACCACCTTAGCTTTCTACCTAAAGAGTTTTAGTTAGTGAGTGTAGTTAGTTTCAACATACCTATAAAAATAAAAACAATGTCGTGAGTCTGTCTAGCAGCCAGTTTCCCGACTTAGGGTACCCCTGTGACCACCTTAGCTTTCTACCTAAAGAGTTTTAGTTAGTGAGTGTAGTTAGTTTCAACATACCTATAAAAATAAAAACAATGTCGTGAGTCTGTCTAGCAGCCAGTTTCCCGACTTAGGGTACCCCTGTGACCACCTTAGCTTTCTACCGAAAGAGTTTTAGTTAGTGAGTGTAGTTAGTTTCAACATACCTATAAAAATAAAAACAATGTCGTGAGTCTGTCTAGCAGCCAGTTTCCCGACTTAGGGTACCCCTGTGACCACCTTAGGGTACCCCTGTGACCACCTTAGGGTACCCCTGTGACCACCTTAGCTTTCTACCTAAAGAGTTTTAGTTAGTGAGTGTAGTTAGTTTCAACATACCTATAAAAATAAAAACAATGTCGTGAGTCTGTCTAGCAGCCAGTTTCCCGACTTAGGGTACCCCTGTGACCACCTTAGCTTTCTACCTAAAGAGTTTTAGTTAGTGAGTGTAGTTAGTTTCAACATACCTATAAAAATAAAAACAATGTCGTGAGTCTGTCTAGCAGCCAGTTTCCCGACTTAGGGTACCCCTGTGACCACCTTAGCTTTCTACCTAAAGAGTTTTAGTTAGTGAGTGTAGTTAGTTTCAACATACCTATAAAAATAAAAACAATGTCGTGAGTCTGTCTAGCAGCCAGTTTCCCGACTTAGGGTACCCCTGTGACCACCTTAGCTTTCTACCTAAAGAGTTTTAGTTAGTGAGTGTAGTTAGTTTCAACATACCTATAAAAATAAAAACAATGTCGTGAGTCTGTCTAGCAGCCAGTTTCCCGACTTAGGGTACCCCTGTGACCACCTTAGCTTTCTACCTAAAGAGTTTTAGTTAGTGAGTGTAGTTAGTTTCAACATACCTATAAAAATAAAAACAATGTCGTGAGTCTGTCTAGCAGCCAGTTTCCCGACTTAGGGTACCCCTGTGACCACCTTAGGGTACCCCTGTGACCACCTTAGGGTACCCCTGTGACCACCTTAGCTTTCTACCTAAAGAGTTTTAGTTAGTGAGTGTAGTTAGTATCAACATACCTATAAAAATAAAAACAATGTCGTGAGTCTGTCTAGCAGCCAGTTTCCCGACTTAGGGTACCCCTGTGACCACCTTAGGGTACCCCTGTGACCACCTTAGGGTACCCCTGTGACCACCTTAGCTTTCTACCTAAAGAGTTTTAGTTAGTGAGTGTAGTTAGTATCAACATACCTATAAAAATAAAAACAATGTCGTGAGTCTGTCTAGCAGCCAGTTTCCCGACTTAGGGTACCCCTGTGACCACCTTAGGGTACCCCTGTGACCACCTTAGGGTACCCCTGTGACCACCTTAGCTTTCTACCTAAAGAGTTTTAGTTAGTGAGTGTAGTTAGTATCAACATACCTATAAAAATAAAAACAATGTCGTGAGTCTGTCTAGCAGCCAGTTTCCCGACTTAGGGTACCCCTGTGACCACCTTAGCTTTCTACCTAAAGAGTTTTAGTTAGTGAGTGTAGTTAGTATCAACATACCTATAAAAATAAAAACAATGTCGTGAGTCTGTCTAGCAGCCAGTTTCCCACCTTAGGGTACCCCTGTGACCACCTTAGCTTTCTACCTAAAGACTTTTAGTTAGTGAGTGTAGTTAGTTTCAACATACCTATAAAAATAAAAACAATGTCGTGAGTCTGTCTAGCAGCCAGTTTCCCGACTTAGGGTACCCCTGTGACCACCTTAGCTTTCTACCTAAAGACTTTTAGTTAGTGAGTGTAGTTAGTTTCAACATACCTATAAAAACAATGTCGTGAGTCTGTCTAGCAGCCAGTTTCCCGACTTAGGGTACCCCTGTGACCACCTTAGCTTTCTACCTAAAGACTTTTAGTTAGTGAGTGTAGTTAGTTTCAACATACCTATAAAAACAATGTCGTGAGTCTGTCTAGCAGCCAGTTTCCCGACTTAGGGTACCCCTGTGACCACCTTAGCTTTCTACCTAAAGACTTTTAGTTAGTGAGTGTAGTTAGTTTCAACATACCTATAAAAATAAAAACAATGTCGTGAGTCTGTCTAGCAGCCAGTTTCCCGACTTAGGGTACCCCTGTGACCACCTTAGCTTTCTACCTAAAGACTTTTAGTTAGTGAGTGTAGTTAGTTTCAACATACCTATAAAAACAATGTCGTGAGTCTGTCTAGCAGCCAGTTTCCCGACTTAGGGTACCCCTGTGACCACCTTAGCTTTCTACCTAAAGACTTTTAGTTAGTGAGTGTAGTTAGTTTCAACATACCTATAAAAATAAAAACAATGTCGTGAGTCTGTCTAGCAGCCAGTTTCCCGACTTAGGGTACCCCTGTGACCACCTTAGCTTTCTACCTAAAGAGTTTTAGTTAGTGAGTGTAGTTAGTTTCAACATACCTATAAAAATAAAAACAATGTCGTGAGTCTGTCTAGCAGCCAGTTTCCCGACTTAGGGTACCCCTGTGACCACCTTAGCTTTCTACCTAAAGACTTTTAGTTAGTGAGTGTAGTTAGTTTCAACATACCTATAAAAACAATGTCGTGAGTCTGTCTAGCAGCCAGTTTCCCGATCGTTTAAGTTTATTACTTAAGTAAAAATTAACAGATTTTGCAAGAAACGCGTTTCACAAACATATCTTAAGCTCGGGGTGTTTTTTTAATTTTTAAAGTAAAAAATATACAATAATACCATCGACTGACATTCGTTTCGTCCGTTTGTTTGAATACTATTGAATATAACGTGACCAGTTAAAAGTGGTACAACAAAGATACAAGAACCGAATTCTGCGCAAATATTACTTTGTAATAATATTAATTGTTTAAAAATCTCAAAGCACTAATCTCTACACGTTTATATTTAAAAAAATATTTTTTTCCTATAATATTTCCATTTTTGTCACCAAAAACCGTGGATTTAGATGGGGAGGTACCGAGTTCGATCCCTGGTATTTCCCGAGTTTCGTACTCTAGAGACACCGACAACCTCGCCAATTGTTATGATGACCTATAGTAAAATTGGCTAAATGTGAATCCGCTTATTAAAAAAGAACGGTTATTAAGGAGAGGGATACGGTCATGATGATCATTTTTTACTGCCAGAAACACGAAAAATACGAATTTACTAGTTTTGTATGGGAATTGCCACTATGTCTCACATATTTTGTCAGTACCTACTTTTTCTATTCGGCTTGTCATTACGTTTACTGGACCGATTTAGATAAAAATTAATATGTTACTTCGATCGCAGGAGTTCACACAGGCTAGGTCATCATTTGAGTACGACATGTGACTCTACGGCCACCTGAATATATTTTTGCTGATTACTAAATAATAAATGTCAGGTCAATAATGAATATGACATCGGCGGTATGATTAGCCCACTCCTCCAGTGGAGTAAAGAGGCCAAACTATGAGACTTATGTTTGTCCACGCACTCACCGGACGCCATTACAACACCTCAAGTTATCTCGATAATCTATCTCAACAAAATAACTACATACTCGTACCTACCTCATTAAAGTATTGGTAAAACTACTTTGGGTTCTAAGCATGCACGCACGATATCTAATGATACAATATCACTTTTCAAATTGATAATATATATATTTATTGGTTTTACAAAATCAGAGCGTTAAATTAAAATTATATTTTGTGATAAGAATTTAGTTATACATTAGCCAGAATTATTTTTTATTTTTATATTATAATATAATTTAAATAATAATATTTATTTATTTAGACTTTTATTAAATTACCAATAGGTGGGTTTAAAGCTTATACGGCTTTTTGCCAGACTAATTTTGCATTCAATGACATAATCGAATAGTTAATAATAGTTAGTTGTTGTGAATAAGGAAACGCCATGCTATCTTTGGAATAAGTTAGTCCGGTATCCCCGGGATAAAAGATACCTTCCGAGAATTTGTGCACCAGGACCAATTTTCATTACCCAGCATCACAGATGTGTAGCCTTTCGCGGCAGTTTTCGTTATCAGGCAACGAAGTGTTGGAATAATATTCCTCCACCACTTCGTCTTCTAACATCAAAATATGCTTTTAAAAACAAACTCAGGCAATATTTGTTAGCGATTCAAAAGTCGTTGCCCTAACGAATAAAGAAACATAGGTGTGTTTGCTTTGATTGTGGTCATATTCAACAAATTGAGTATCTTATTTTATTTATTTATCTTCCTTGTTTTATATAATTTAAATGCATTTTTGGGTGAAATGTACTAATTTTACTGTGTGTATTGTATATTTCAATTTGTATATTTGTATTTATGTTTTATGTAGATAAGTATTCGTATGGTTATATGTAAGTATATATTTGTTATTTATTATTTATTTAAAAATATATATTTTATTTTATTGGGTACTAGCGGAAGAACAGCGTCGCGGATACAACTATTGTGACTCGCGACACATGCTGAGCTTAGGGCCCGTTCATCGCTGCAGGAATTACGGTGTGAATTGTAGTGCAGCGCGCCTCGATGGTTGCCTGGTGGTGCTCGGGATGTGGCAGTGGATGTGGGGGCGGCCAATTCCATATTTTAATATTAATTCATGGTCCGTGCCACCCCATATCCTATGCGTGGCTATATCCTGGAGTACTGTTGGGTGCCTGTCGGGGCGCGTTGTGCTGCATATCCTAATCTTAATTGTGTAAATTGTATCTGTATTGCGATGAATAAACGTATTTCTTTCTTTCTTTCTTTCTAATAGTATAATTACACAATAATATATATATTTGATTAAAATAAATGTATATATAATACTACTTAGGATATACATTAAAATATTATATAAATTGATAATAATGTTTGAAACATATTTATATGATTTATATCAGAAAGAGGAGAGGCATATAGAATTTTTAAAAAACTTTTTTAAAATTTTATTCTGTGAATTAATTGTATTACAGAAAATACTATGAAGGAAATGCTTTGGATTGCGGCAATACCTTAAAATGTATTCACATTTTTTGAAACTGCAACGCCAAAATTCTATTTTATGTGTTAAATAAACCCTAGATAAATAAAAAGAGAGAATAAGACACAGGAAAATTAAACATTATTGTCAAATCAAAATATTAAATACAGAATGTCCATGCTCGAGGTCAACGATAATATCTTAAGATTTAACAGTTAGTGGTTTCATGTGTACGATTGTGTAATCAATTTTAATAATATCAATTAAAATCGGGGCTTAACTTGTTAAAAAAACGCCAACCGTTCGTGACGAAATAGTATTAACAGTATGTGACGAAACCGAACGGGACGAACCTGGACTTCAAATTGGAAAATATGTATTTAGATTTAGACACAGATTTCTAATATATATTATTATATATAAATATTATTATTATTACATTCTATAAAAATAATATGGCGCAAGAAGCCAAACAGTATGAGAATTAAAGCTAGGACAATCGTCTCAGAATTGATTAGTCTATGAAATTGTAATGCCGGTCTTGTCTTGTCTTGCGATAGATTTGTTTCTTAAAGTAGTAATAACACAAATAGTAAGTTTTAATAACACAAATAGTAAGTTTTAATAACAAAAATAGTAAGTTTTAACAACACAAATATTAATTTATCTCGGAATACCTATACACAGAATATTTCCTTTGATACAGTTTAATAGATGACTTCTTTTTATAATTAAATGATAATTCGCTACCCTTGGGGTCCAAATGTCGTACAACCTATAACCCCTATACAGGACTAACAAAAACAAATTTAATTAATAATAACTTGGTTAATACTTATATGTATTTTGACCGTATTAAGTGAGATTTGATATAAATAGACATTTGATGGAAAACCTTAGTTTATTGTACAAAGATCAATCAATAGAGCGGAAAATTCTGAACAAGACTGCATTCATAACTCATTTTGGGTAAAATGGTTTACACGACCTTTCTACCCCTTTCTACTTATATCAATTTAAAAAAATTATGAATCTTCCATTTTCGGCTATTTTTGTACAATGATAAAAATGTAAATTCGTCGTTCGATACTTTTATTAATCAGACTAATGTTATTTTCACTATATATTACTGTTCAATCAGATTATTTGGAAGATAAAATATGAAGCAAGTCCTTTAGTAGGCAAGTGCTCGAGCTGTCAAGGTGATATTTTATTTCGCACACCTAAATACTACCTTTACCTATAAAATAATACCATACAGGAGTTATAAAAAAACTAAATGTAACAAAGAGAAAAATACGAGGTTAAATTGTAAATAATTATGAGATCCGACATGACTCGTATGTACACGAGTCATTCCGGGTCAGACTGCTATACTTGTCCTGCTGCTGCTGCGAGCAGTCGCTACGAACTTGATAGAATATATGTACCGATTGGATTGGTGATTGGATCTGCAATGGCCCCACTCAAAATAGATTATAAGCAGAATGAAGCCGTCAGACATTAGCAAAAACAAAACGTATTTAATCACTACCAATTAGGCCCAAAGTGAGACACTTGAAAAAAAAACAATCCATTTAAACATACGCCTTGCGTTTTAATGTGGCAACACCGACAAATCTGACGTATGATTAGGGATACCAGAAAAAACGACAGCCCATTATAGGGTAATGCAGCAGTGTTGCTAGATTATCGATAATTTGTGACGAGCAATATAAAAAGCCGATGTTATCAGTCCGACACATTGGTTTGTCACTTGTCATGAGAATGATGTCATAATATTAGGAGATTAATGGTTTGTTGGATTTCTATTCTCTTTAACTTTCGTTTTGTTTCGTGTTGTTGTTACTCGTACACTTCTTTCTATGTCAACTGTTAAGATGTTATTGTAATGCATCAAGTTGTTTGGAAACCAAGATTAAATTAAAAGGAGAAAACGAAATAGGTTTGATTTAATTCCCATCTTATTAGCAATTCTTAAAAACTACAATTTCCCACCGCGCCTACCTGGTCTATACTCGTAGTAGTGGAGCCATTAGATACCAGATCGCTAAGCGATGAAACGCAAAACGGTTGATTGTCAGTCACCATCCTCACACATCCTAGAACACTCAGGTCTCAGACCTTCACCTTGGAGACGGGCCCTCCACATTTTTTTGGAGAATTTGGCCTACACTCGCCACGCTGGCCAGGTTTGGCGAGGGTCTGATACAATTTTTAAGGACTGTTTATTAACTATTCCACAAGTTGGTATTAGTGGAACCGGGATCGACGGCTTAACGTGCTCTCCGAGGCACAACGGTGATATTAAAAATTTATGACATCTGTACGTAAGAAACGTCTATTTCTCATTGGTACATGCCGGGGTTCGAATCCACCTTTTTTAGGTTGTCAAGGAAAGCGTTGTTCACCATTAATAAAATTGATAGTCGTATAATATTTTGTGTTTTAATTTTATATATATATATTTAATTATTACTTAGTACATATTTTTTTATATATATATTTAATTATTACTTAGTACATATTTTTTTATATATATATTTAATTATTACTTAGTACATATTTTTTTATTTTATTCATTGCACCTACAGTTGTTCAAATTAGTTTCGAAGGTTTGGCTCAGATAATTTCGACTAGCAATAAATTGCCTTATGTGCAATCAATAAAACAAATATGAAATATTTTTGATGTCAATACTTGCGAATAGTTAAACGTAAAACTTTATATAAAGCGCTATTTTTGTCGAACCTAATAAGAATTACAGTCGTAATAATACTATTTTTTTACCTAATAATGTCCAGTTATATAACCCTGTCAGTTATATAACCACGATTGTAGATGTTAACATAGACCTATAAGTAGGTACTGCAGAGCGCGTGGGCTCGCACTGTGGGCCACTCCATCACGCGGCGCAGACAAAATAATGGAATTGATAAACGCCGCTGTTCCGCAAACAATTACACCCACGAACACAACGTTACCCCCCACTCTCTCCCCCTAGTACCTAACAACCGGAGGGGCCGCTAGCGTTTTAGTCAGATCAAAAGATTATCTAGATTCGGTTTAAAGTTGTAAATTGATTGGAAAATTGAAAAGTTATGTTTTTAGGGTTATTAAGTTTTTAATTTATTGATTAGAATTACACCCCACATATTTATACTGCCTCACTCTCCCAAAGGTTAGCTGACAGAAATAACCGGCTTTAAATTTTGCGCCTTTGTATATACTTTTAAGTAAAATGCAATAAACTATTTTAATTTAAAAAAAAACTAATTTTTACTTTAATGTAACGTCGTTTACCTAATACATAATTGGCCTGATGATTTCTTTAATGAAAAGTGAGAAGAAGAAGTTGAATATTTTTCGTTTTATTGGACATTCTGTAGTTTGTTAATGTCTTTTAAAATTTAATATATCAAACAAATATGTGTAATTATTGCTGTGATTTCGTAAAACCTTAATTATTGGTTTTACAAAATCAAAGCAATAATTAGACATTTTATCATCATTACAGCCCCTAGAACACAGCGTACTAGACCTCCACTGCTGGAGATGGGCCTTCCAGAACATATATCTGGAGAATTTGGCCTACACTCGCCACGCTGGCCAGACGGGTTGGCGAGGAGATTAGACATTTAATTTTGATATATTAAATTTTAAAAGACATTAACAAACTACAAAACAATACTTCAAGCGTTAAAGAAGGGAGAGCGCTGTCTATACAGACATGGATTCAAGTATCAACAAGTGTGCGTGCATCTAATTGTTAGTCAAAAGCGTATTTCAACAGTACGAACGGGAGAGTACCTACAAATATTTATAAAATACGTTATTAAGTAGATGCATCGATAAAACTCGCGGAGACAGGTTGCTATCAGCGAGGGCAGAAGCGATCCAACACAACCCCAGTTTTATCGCTTTAATTTACCAATTACATATTCATAAACATAGCTCCACTATGCAGTCGGCTAAAAACAAGACTTATGATTAAGGAAATCCGTTCCAAACAACCTCGGTTTGTTTTCATAATTGTCCGAATCGTTCAAATCAAATTGCTGATTTTGATAGCATTTTAGTTCTTAAAGCTATTGTTTTAAAGTTATACTTACTTTTACAAACTACACGATATGCAATGATATATGATTCAAATTAAAGTATAATTTACTGTTCCGCTAAAGTCGCGAGTAGGCCCACTGTTCGGGTCTTATCTTGGAGCTTAGTCAAAAGCTCAAAAGTATTGAAAAACCTTTTTTTTTGTATCTCAATGATGATATCTGTATTTTGCTTGTCTATTTATGATGTTCAACATAAAAACGTCTTCAGTAGTATCAGGGCGGGTATAATTGCATTTTTTATGGAAACTTTTTATAATTTTGTTGATTTACAAAGTATTGAAAATGAAACATAAATCGAACCCACAACTTGTTAAAAATTACGTGACTAGATCTTTAAATCCATATATGAATTTGACTTCTGTTCGCACTTAAATGTAGAATGTAGCGAATAAATAAACTTAAACATGTATTAATCATAAAATCTATCATAAATTCTATTTTTTTAGCTAAAAATTTACACAAAAATAAAAAGAGAGCTTTATGCGAGCCCCCGTGCTGACTCGCATTCTTATATCTTATATCTTAATTATTCGAGACACAAACTTATACCGGTTCAAAATAACACGCAATACAACTGGGATACACAAATCTTAGGAGTGGTGGCTCGGTTGTAAAAACCAATCCAAAAAAGTTCTGTTTGATTCCCGGCATGTAAGTAAGAAACACTTTTCATACGTTTATTTGTCATAGATTTACAACAAACTCCCGGTTTTACTAATACCAACTTGTAGAATGGTTAATCAATTTTCATTAATAATATACATCTCCTTGTCTGATCAGCGCGGGTAGTGAGAGGTAAAATTGTCCAAAAACACTTGGAAGAGCCAACAGTAGAGGTTTAGGACTTAGTGTTCTAGTAGCTGTCATAGTGACATAAAGTTTAACCAGCTTAGCTAAGCAACCAGGTGACAAAACGCATAAAAAAATAATTTGTTCTGTAGAAGTGGAGTGTGTTGACCAGTGTGCGTCGAGTATCTCACGATAGTCGGTTTGAATGTAATTACAGGCGGGTTGTACTGTTTGTGGATCATTTGCATGGACACTACATAAATCACTAACTAATTCTATTATCCATTAGCGGTGTAAATATCTACCGTCATCATGGGTTATTTTATGTTATATTATATTTTATGGGTTTATGAGGTTATCATCAAATTCCAGATGTTGCAGCATTCGATGCTTTTCTTGGCACTATAGCCCGAACACGTCGGGTAAAATATGAGAGTTGACAGCGCGGGAAAATCGCAAAAAATTAACTGCACTTGTGCCTCATATTTAAAGTTCATATTATCGTTTTCCATAATTATTCACACTGTAGCACATTATTAAACAAAACAACACCACCTTTGACTAACAATATCCACAGTAAATTAATTTACAAAACATAAACTTGCACTTGACAAAAATGGCGCGAAGAACTATCCAGTTGCTGTTTTTTTTTTTAATTAATTCGATTGGTTATTTGTCATTTATTCTATATTATATAAATAAAATAATATATGTGACAATCAACATGGTTTGACAGGTACGGAAACCCACGAACATTTTGTATGAGAAAAACATATTTTTCTTTTATCTTATTTTTTCGGAGACAAATCCAACAAATTAAAAACTATGATAATCTGTCCAGCCGTTCTGGAGTTATAAGTGTTCTAACAAACCCGACTTTGTTTTATATTATTTATATATTACAATAACTTTTCCAGTACCTAAACACGGTAATTCACAGAACACAAATTAAAATAATTACGAGGCAACCTTCTCTGTTAATCAATCTCGACAAACAAGCACATAGTGGTGAGAACTGGAAACAATCAAGTTATAACTGAATGATTGTGTCAAATGGAGAAATTAATGACATGAGACCACCAATCAGAGACGCCGGTTTGCGCGGGAAATTGTTGTCATAATGGAGCGGTCAGGCCGAGCCAAAGTAATCAAATGCCAGTATCGAATCATACACACCATTACTGGACTTCCATTACTTGGCTACTGGCTGTGTATGGTTCACTATTAGTTATTTACAGATGTTTCGTTTGTGGCGTTATTTAACAAAACACCTCTTTTCGATAATATTCGAGAAACCGCCTACTTGGTGTAAAAAGTCAAGTATTATCACGACCCGATTATAAAGAAGCGAAATCACATTTAGCCAACTTTACTATAGGCCAATCATGGCAAGTGGCAGCGCGAATCGAAGAAATCGAAAAAATCGAAGAAAATCACTAATATATTAAATATTAATTAAAAATTAAAGAATCGAATCCGAATCAAAGGAATCTAAATTCACGGACTTAGCCGTTAGACCACGTTAGACCAAGGAGGTGTAGCGATCAATATTTAGACACGGAGAGGTCTGATTTTTATAAAATAAAAAATGATTCTATTAATAAACAAGTTTTAAATATAACAAACCTAGAAGCGTTATGATATAGTTTGACACTAACTTTTAACGGATATTATTTTAAATATAACAAACCTAGAAGCGTTATGATATAGTTTGACACTAACTTTTAACGGATATTATTTTAAATATAACAAACCTAGAAGCGTTATGATATAGTTTGACACTAACTTTTAACGGATATTATTTTAAATATAACAAACCTAGAAGCGTTATGATATAGTTTGACACTAACTTTTAACGGATATTATTTTAAATATAACAAACCTAGAAGCGTTATGATATAGTTTGACACTAACTTTTAACGGATATTATTTTAAATATAACAAACCTAGAAGCGTTATGATATAGTTTGACACTAACTTTTAACGGATATTATTTTAAATATAACAAACCTAGAAGCGTTATGATATAGTTTGACACTAACTTTTAACGGATATTATTTTAAATATAACAAACCTAGAAGCGTTATGATATAGTTTGACACTAACTTTTAACGGATATTATTTTAAATATAACAAACCTAGAAGCGTTATGATATAGTTTGACACTAACTTTTAACGGATATTATTTTAAATATAACAAACCTAGAAGCGTTATGATATAGTTTGACACTAACTTTTAACGGATATTATTTTAAATATAACAAACCTAGAAGCGTTATGATATAGTTTGACACTAACTTTTAACGGATATTATTTTAACCATATTTATTTTTATTATTATTTACAGTATTGATTTATATAAATATTTAATTTTAATATAATATTAATATAAATAATTATTAATCTTACAATTATTTTAAATAAATGGTTTAATCTATGATAATTTTAATTTTTGATGTTGTAATTTATTTTAATTTTGTTAGGTAAGTTATTTTTAGTTAGATTCTACTGTTATAATGGCTTGTATATTTAAGTTGTCTTTTATAATAAGATTATATATATAAGTTAGAAATTTGAAATTGATCATGTTATGTAAGAACATTTGAATTATATTATTATTGTATTGTCTTGTAGTGTACACTGCTGTGGATTGCAATCCAGAACTGCTGTCAAATAGTGTGTATATTAAATAAATAATCTGTTTGTTGTACCTTGAATAATAAATAAATAAATAATTTATAATCTTTCTCTCTTCTTTAAGCATACTGTTACAAGCCAGGAACGTAGGCACGTGGACACTTTGTTAAAACAACGTGTTCTTCCTTTGTAGATTGTTTATTTTTCTTAGATGTGCCCGTGACGAAGCCTGATTCTGAACTAACTTGAAAACGCATGGAAACTCGTAATTATAGAAATGATTGCATCATCCACTGTACTTTAGCTGACGCCTTGTTTACGCGAAACGTAGCAACAATGCATCGCCAGCTACTTACTGTACAATGGATTAGCGGAGGGTGCATATTATAACAGTGCGGTCTATAGCATTGTTTATCATTATATCGAACTAGGATAGCAACATTTTTATATGAGCGTTTGCCTTAACTTAAATAAAATTTGTGTGTTTCAGGCGAAGGCTCATGTAACAGTAACGATGGATACCCGCGAACATCAGACAAGTCTCCGGCCAATAGTGATGACGAGTCCCGACCTGGTAGCGATGGACCTGGCACTGACAACAAAAAGAAACACAGGTACCACACTTGTTACGTTAATATAACACTAACGCACACCTCGGACAAGCTCCCACTTCCAATGACGATAAGTCTCATCCAAGGAGTGACGATACCTGCCAAAGAAGAATCACAGGTACCTTCAGACATTTTCACTCTTACACATGATAACGTCAATGACAAACAGACTCGAACAATTCTGACCGGAGATAGTGACGAACCGCAATGGTTCTGGCACTAACAACAAGAAACACTGTACCTACAGGCAAATATACTTTTATAGGTGGCGGAAGGACTTAGGTGCTTATTAATACCGACAAAGCGAAAGAGCGCTCAATTTTCTCTGCTTACTTCGCAAGGAACATCAGTGAAGATATGTATTTAAGCAGCCATGACTTACCAGTAAAGCGCGACAACAACGCCACGATCGGTGGAGTGTACAGACAAGGACTTTCCTGTTAAATCTGGAAAGCATTAATTGTAATCTGATCTAAGTCACTTTACAGGTTTAATCATAATCAACGTCACACACAGCCCCTAGAACATAAGAGTCCTAGACCTCCTTTGTTGGAGATAAGCCTTCAACATTTTTCGTGAGTATTTGGCCTAAAATCGCCACTCTAGCCAGACAGGTTGGCGAGGGTCTGATGTCATTTTTTTACGACAAATAATTAACGATTCCACAAGTTGGTATTAGCGGAACCGACGGCTAACGTGCACTCTTCCTTATTGGAGGCGCTGCGTTGTAAATCTATGACATTGTACTTAAGAAAAGTGTATTTTTCATTGGTACGTGCCGGGCTTCGAACAGCCCTTTTTAGGGTTTTAAGTAATGCGTTCTTAAAACCAAGGCAACACCGCAATACGGTTCCAATACGAACAGTAAATACCTTACGAGCCTCGGCTGACTGTACATGCTTCACCTAATTCGAATTCAGTTGACCCTTGTCGTGTAGGTTAAGCCTTCTCACCATAACCATCCATTTCTCTATATTTTTGTCAAATTATCTATTTAATCCGTCTGGTCAGCGGAGTGCCGTATTTAGTATCTTCAGAAGAGATCTAGTACTCTGTATTGTAGAACCTGTAATGGTGTATGAACCTTGTCGTTCCCAGGAGAAACCGCACCACCTTCACGACGTACCAGCTGCACGAGTTGGAGCGCGCCTTTGAGAAGAGTCACTACCCCGATGTGTACTCGCGGGAGGAGCTCGCCATGAAGGTCAACCTGCCGGAGGTCAGGGTACAGGTCAGTAACTTGACAATTCCAGTTCTCTTACCCTAACCTAGTCTAAGTGTAGATGATCTAGGACCGAGCAAGATCTAAGCACATGACCTCTTGCGCCGATTGGCGTGAGATTTTTGCAAGAGAGAGCAATTTATTCTTACACTTAAACAAGCATTTAGGTACGATCCAGTGCTCTTTGGATTAAAGATTATTAGACCACGATCGCACTTACATAATCCACTCACTTATACTTCCTATTGAACACCGTTCCGTGGAAATCAAATAAATTTAAAAGACCACAACAGCAAATCGAGCAAATATTACGATCTTACAGAAGAACAGATCAGGAACGGATTCAAAACTTAGCTTTACGCAGTGGAAGTTGGTTCGAAAGGAATTCTTAAAAATCTTTGCACCACTTACTCAAAGATTTGGGCAATTTATTGAACGAGCTTCCAAGACGGCATTTCCAGAATCATACAGTATTTGGTTGGGGAGGGAGAGGAGTAGAATGGTGAATGGTGAACGTCTTGTTGCGCAATCAAAAAAGCCCTAAACAGTATTATTTCTCTCTTTACCACACACGATGGTTCCGGCACATGCACAGTGAATCCATGAAGTGCTTAGATATTTGTCTTCTCTTCCAGTATCTATACAAGTTAGGTTTAGTATCGTTTTGGCCAGCGTAGCGTAGCGTAGAGCAGCGTATACGTCCTGGAAAGCCTCCAGCAGTAGAATTCTATGACTATGTCTTAGAGGCTGTGATACTGAAGGCTTAACAAAACGTAACTACTCGGATATTAAAACTAATGAAATAACCAAAATGTTTTGAATTCCTAACCTAACCTAAACGATGGAACCAAACAAAAAAGCTGTCACTAATAGTACCTACTTAGTTGAATAGGGAACGTGTAATAAAAGTGTAGTTAATCGGTGCAACCGACCCTAAAGCCTTTTAAGTAACATTTAAACAAACACAGTCCCCTCGCCGGCGCCGGGGGGAACTCCACACAAATAGCATTTGGAAAAAGTTGGGGAGAGATTTTATAGTGATCTCTCGAGGCCCGGGGCGAGACACGTGGGCTCACCGCCGCTTACCGGAGGACAGTTTGACCCGTATCATCTGGTAGGTCACAGCTCCTTTAACAAATACCAGAAATTGTTATAAAATTTATATTATACTAGCTGAACAAAATATATTATGCGAACTTCCTACCGCCTAACAGTAAATGAATGTCGTGTAACTTATTAGCTGAACTAAATTTATGATTGTATGGAAGTAATACGCAACATTTATCACCTCACCATCCCCCATTCTACTCCTCTCCTTACCCAACTAAATACAATTCCGTTAATGGCGTCTTGGAAGCTCGTTCCTTAAATCTATCTCCGTCAGACTGGTAAGGACCAATAAGTGTAAGTCCTGTAAAGATTTTGCTGGAATTCCTCCCACATCAACTTCCACTGCGCAAAGAAAAGTGTATTTTTCATTATGCCGATGTATGTCGATTGCCGATTGCCGTGGTTCGAACCGCGACCTTTTGTATTAAAGGAAAGGTTTCTTACAACCGAACCACCACCCCGGCTGATGGTGCTTGAAAATAAATATTATACAATAATTGATAGAAGTAAATTAGAGGTCAAAACATGGCGGTCCAACAGGTCTCGAACCTCTGTGGGGTAGACGAGGGTGAGTGGTAGTTAATTGCTTTCTTATTGACGATTAAGTTATGAGTCCCAGTAAATTAATATTACTGTTTGTTTGTCTGTGTGTTTGATTTCGGAACTTTGACTCGAGGGCACAGTTCACTAGTTCATCTTGGAGACTGTAATATGGTTGTGGGGTGGCGAGGAGCGAACAGATCCAATTACTAGCTTTAAATCAACTCGAATACCTTGTAATATAACAAAATATTATTTGAGTAGAAACAGACAAGCGAACATGTCAAATTGTAATCTGATAGATGTCGATTTTAATTTAATAGCACGACATGTAACCCCACCCCCACCTGATAGTAAACGGCGCGTGAGATCCTCCGGAATGTTAGTAATAATCTAAAATAATGTATGCTAAAGAAAGCGGCGGTGATGGGTTGCTAACTAAACATGTTTTTATTAGCGTATTTCCTGGATTCAGTTGGATACTCGATCGATGAAGTCGCTTTTAGATTTATTACAATCCGATACCGACCTGATATCCACTATGCCGGCGTTGTTTAACTCCCCTTGAGTGAGAAAAATTATAATTTGTAATTTTGTATTCCACAATATTTTGAATTATACACATCATTTTAAACCTAATAAAAATAAAACTTAATAACATTCGTCTTTTAATTTAAATTAAACTATTTAACTAAAAAACATATTTATATAAAAATAAATTAGACAGTATACAAGTATATCTCATTCAATCATTCATACAAGTCACCAATTAAGAGACTAATGATAGGTAGCATACCTTTGTACAGTCAAAATTTATTATTATCAGAAAGCAAAGTAAAGTATCATTATGACCCTATCCCTTGCGGGGTGGTCAGAAACCACGCTTTTAATATAGCGGATTCACTTTTAGCTAACTTTACTATAGGCCCATCATGACAAATGGCAAGCTCGTCGATGTCTCTAGCGTACCAGAATCAAGAAAAATCGCAAATAAATTATTGTGACCAGGAATCGAACCATGTACCTCAGCGTCTAAATCTTTGGTCTTAACCGCTAGACCATGAGGGCAGTCATTAAACATTATTATCAGTGGCCAGAAATCGAACCATGTACCTCAGCGTCTAAATCTTTGGTCTTAACCGCTAGACCATGAGGGCAGTCATTAAACATTATTATCAGTGGCCAGAAATTCCCAAAGACTTTAAATTATTATGAATAAGACTTTTTATTTATTAAACGAGTGAAAATATTGGTATTCCGAATTCCGAATTCCGAATACTAAATGAAGACAATTCTTGGCCTCAGTTTGCTAATAAGTTACAGATATCGTTAGAGATTTTATTTCAACCCCTATGATGAACCAAGTCGCGAGTTCGATCCTTGACAATGCAATTTATCAGACACAAAGCAATTGTTAAGTGAACTAACGTTTAACAAGTACCTAATGGATCTGCGATACCATCTCTATAGCAACTTACTCGATCGTGAATCTTAAATACTCCAATACAAAAATTAAATCATTCCATTTTGGCCCTAAATATTCGCCCGAAAAAATACTGCATTTAAAACCATTTAAAGGAAATAAATGTTCAGAACGGTCGGTGGTGGCTCGGTTGTAACAAAGACTTTCTTTAAATCCTAAAGAGGTTTGTTCGAGTCCCGACACATGCCGATAGGAAAAACACTTTATTACGTAAGTACATTTGTCATTATTTACAAAAACACTGTTTTTGTGCATCGGTCCCGGTTTGACTAATACCAACTTGTGGAATCGTAAAAAGTTAAACTTTTTCAATTTTCGCTCCCAATCATACTCGTAATATTAGTTTTATAATTTTAACGTGTGTTTACGCGATAAACGGAGTTGACCCGTGACCACGGCCAATGAAACTTGACTGAAACGTCGGGAGAAGTAGGTATGTCTTTAAGGTAAATCGCGTAAAGACCCGTTAAAATTCCCTCTCCTGTTGTGTTGTATGTTGGGCATGTAAAAATACTATTAAATAAAATTACATGAGATTCACACTAACCCGTCTGGCCAGCGTGGCGAGTGTTCTGTTCTGGAAGGCCCATCTCTAACAGTGGAGGTCCAGGACTTTGTGTTTTAGGGACTGTAATGAATGAATTTATAATACTTAAGTATTAGTATGTAAAAATTATTATGTATTGTATGTAATTGTATATTTATAACAATGCACCTCGCAATCCTCTACCACACTCCCAAAGGTTAGATGTTATAAAATGCCGAACGGCATTAAGTTCGCCCTTGTTGGTAAGGTTTATGTAAGGGCAATAGATAATTTATAAATGATATGTTCTGTCATTAAGTACTATCAACTGTAATCCTTCTCTAATAAAGAAACACGTTCTTACGAAATGCCAAAACACTGGCAGCATTCCCCCGCAGCAATTATTAATTTAATTGAATTTTCAATATAATCAATCTGACTTGTTTATATATCTCATTGTAGATACCAAATAACAAAATAATTTTCGGGCGAAAACAGAATCGATAGTAGGTAAAGTTTGCCCGGGCCAAAACGGAATGATTAAAAAAAAAACCTAATCATCTACTCTGCGACACACCACTTCAAACGACACAATAACACAATCGATGTTTATCTTTGACTACCCCTTGGTCGTGTATTTGGGCGTGATAATACGGTCTAATGCGATTTTTTTATTCTTTCACATCTCACCCCCTGCGGAGTGCAGAATGAAATACGCCGTAACTGGCTTCGGTATAAGGTTTAATTTTGATTGAATTTTGCAGTTTAATTGTTAATTGCAAAGGTTTAGGTAATCCGTTACTCACATTAACAAACCATTCTTAAGAGCCGGTACCATGGGTCGTGTTTAATTGTGACAAATTATAATTATGGTGCGCGTCTTGTTGCGCAATGTAATAAATAAAACAAGACAAAAAAAAAGGCCAATGCCCGTTATAAATACATGTGACATAGTAACTCCAAGTCTCTAACTCATCGAAACGTTAATTTAAAATCAATCACAAAATTCCCCTCGGACAGAAATATACAAAAATGCAAGTTTGAATAATATTTTAAAAAGGAATCCTTCTTTGTAAACCAGCCTATAGTAGCCCGATACACGATTGACCGACGGTGAATCCATAGAATACTTTTTATAATTTAAGTTATTTTAATATTTATCATCAACCTGCCCATCAGCTTTCGTGATCCCCAAAGTTAGCTGGTGAAGAATGGCTTATGTAGTGATTAAAAAAAAAAAAACTTCAATAATTTATTTACTTTCCAATACATATAACTTATGAAATAGCCCGCCAAACTGCAACCACAGTTTGTTGGCGGAGACAATTACTCTCGAAGCTTAATAATAAATATTTATAGTACTCGTACATAAAAAAGATGCGCGGGCGCGAACCACTCTCCCCCCGCGCGAACCACTCTCCCCCCGCGCGAACCACTCTCCCCCCGCGCGAACCGCTCTCCCCCCGCGCGACCACCCCGTCCGCCTACAGAACTACTTCATTTAAGTCTATGTACTAGATTTTAAGTGCAATAAAGTATTTAAATAAATATATATTTATTACTTAGAAACATGTCTTCTTTTTGGTTTGAGTTAACATTACGAGTATGAGTATGAATATATTAACTATGAAGTTGCAACATTTGTTTGTTGTTGTCCTTACTGTGCCGATTGGACATTACGAGTATGTCCCAGTCATCATAGGTAACTCCTCCACTCTTAGCGGTCGAAGAATCATTAATAGGCGTAAAAGTATTGTTGTAACATAACGGAAAGCGATTCAAAGGAAAATGTAATCACTTTTACTGGTCGTTATTTAATATTTTAAGCAATTATTTTTACCAAAGTAAAGCAAAGTATCATCACGACCGTTTCCCTTTCGGGGTGGTCAGAAACCACGCTTATAAATAAGCGGATTCACATTTAGCCAACTTTACTATAGGCCAATCATGACAAGTGGCAGGCTCGTCGATGTCTCCATTAATTTACATTAATAAACATTAATAAATATTTTGTTGTGTCCCGACCAGGAATCGAACCCGGTACCTCCGAGTCTAAATCCACCGACTTAACCGCTAGACCACGGAGTCAGCCTTGTTTTTACCGATGATATTATAATGAAATTTTTTAAGCTTTTCTTGTCATTTTTGCACAAATCAATGTTTAAAATGATGACAAATCTGTCGATGAAATTTTAAGGGCATCCTGATAATTCCTGATAATTTCATCAGCATTGGAAAGTCGTTTCATCGAGAAGTCGGGCATCAGCCTCGAGTAGTTCTAATAGCATCAAATAACCGACTAATATAATAATTTATTGTTCACCAAATTACGTAGACATTGAATATGATAAACAATAACCTTAAATGATATAATGCCCCGCAATATTGTGGATTAATTCCGCTAAATAACGGATCTGCCACATTACACGTCAAGCGGAACGGAAAATTGTGCCCAGCTGCGATCTCCCACGGGGTATTCCTCTCTTTTTCCCACTACAGTCTCTCTTTCTCATTCACTTTATTTGCTGTATTATATGCTCTTTATTTCCCAAACAAGTCGTAAAAGGAAACGATATTATTATCGTCTTTCAGCAACTAAAATATTATATTATTTGCAAACATGTTTTTGTTTGGATAAAATTTATATCACACCACACTTAGTAATATCGTCGTCATTTGTCACGGTTTCAAGTAACTCCTAACTTTTTTTAAGTCCGAGTGTACTTCTGAGGAATATAGTATATCCACTAGGGAAGAAAATTACGGACATTTAGACTTGCGCCGTCTTGTTATATCCTACTACTGCAGCTTTGGTGACCAAAGGTCGAGTGGACTCCGACCGTCAAATACGCCGTCAACCAGGCGAAGGCGGCCCGAAGCCAAGTTACCTCCTGTTATAAATTCCAGCTTGCCGCTCAGATTGAAGGTCCGAATCTACAAGTTGTTTATCCGTTTCCGTTTCACCTATGCTGCACCAGCCTGGTACCACCTTCTGGCCAAGACCAACAGGGAAAAGATACAAAGTCACCAGAAAATATCGCTCAGAGTGGTTTCCCGAGCGCCATGGTTCGTGCGTAATTCCGTCATAGTCGAGATCAGGAGATGCCTACTATTGAAGAGTTTGTCGTCGGTCTGACTAGACGTATGTTCTATCGGGCCGACAACGGACACTTCAAGCATCTCCAGAATATCGCTCCGCTAACGCACGGCTCCACATCGGGAGACCACTTCCAAGAGAAGTGCTCCAGGAGGAGAGTTGAATTAGTCGGATTCGTGAGCCACAAGCCACCGCACCAAAAGTGCATGAATTACCCGCTGAGTTCCTTTTGGGGAAAAGTCCCCATCCTCAACCCAGGCCCTGGACGACCCCACTGTCTGTCCTGTTATATAATATTTATTAATTTATCAAGAACAGGAACCCATAATTGCGTCATTATCTCAGAAAAATTGTATTGCTCATTGTACTACATTTTATATCATCCATAAGTCGGCAAATTAACTAAATTCATAATCACAATTGAAATACTTTAAACTTATTAAAAGTTCGACTAATCTCAGTTCCAACTTCAATGGCCTATAACTCAAAATGTATTAAAAGTTCGACTAATCTCAGTTCCAACTTCAATGGCCTATAACTCAAAATGTATTAAAAGTTCGACTAATCTCAGTTCCAACTTCAATGGCCTATAACTCAAAATGTATTAAAAGTTCGACTAATCTCAGTTCCAACTTCAATGGCCTATAACTCAAAATGAACTCAATGTGGATTAGAGCCTTTTTGCGTAACTACGTCCATATTATGTTTTGCTCACATCCCACTGGTGACAAATTTTATCTCTTAGTTAACCACATCGGTGATGTAACTGCGAGTGTGATTTTGCGTGTAGTAGTTTATCCGTTCCGCGTTTTTGTAGTCAATAGTTTAGTGCGCGTTGTATAAATTGGCTGTAACAATTATAGATACAATGTATGCGCTTGTCACTGTGTGGTCCACTGAATGTATGCGCTTGGCACTGTGTGGCCCACTGAATGTATGCGCTTGGCACTGTGTGGTCCACTGAATGTATGCGCTTGGCACTGTGTGGCCCACTGAATGTATGCGCTTGGCACTGTGTGACCCACTGAATGTATGCGCTTGGCACTGTGTGGTCCACTGAATGTATGCGCTTGTCAGTGTGTGGTCCACTGAATGTATGCGCTTGGCACTGTGTGGCCCACTGAATGTATGCGCTTGGCACTGTGTGGTCCACTGAATGTATGCGCTTGGCACTGTGTGGCCCACTGAATGCATTAAAGTAAAGTCATCATTTCTTTGCGTTTTTGTTGTATTTTGTAAATTTCCTTAATTTTATGCACTATTTGTTTTTGTTGATTTCTTAATCTGTCTTCACAGTGGATTTATATTTTTGTGTATAATTTGTGAACCCATTAATGGCCTTATTTATTGTGTAAAATTTTATAATATTGTATTTTTGGTTATGCTGTTGGAGTTCCAGATAAATAAATAAATAAATAAGTTTTAGAAAAACTGCACAAATGGACAAGTCAATTAGCAACCCTTTTTCCAATTTAGGGTAAAGCGACTCATTTAGCCGGTAAATTTGTTTTCACCCTCTCCGGTCTCCGCCCTTACATTGTCCGTAATACGTTTTACTCTTTACACCATTGAAGGTGCGCCCTTTAAGATAAGTGGCGTTCTCACAACCCAGCCATCTGGAACTCATCATCCATTTGGTGATAATACAACACTTTTGTAGGAAATTTAAAAAGTGATTGTTTATACGACAGACAAGGCCATGTTGGTGCCGACACTCATGTATGGATACATCAGAACACTGATGAGGGTTCGTCGTCATCATCGTCACAGAAAATCTAATGCAGTTTTAGTTTTAATAAAATAGGCCCCGAGCTTTGCTTTGAGCATTTATGGCTTGTCTTGTAGTTTAAAATTTTAAAAATTGCCTCCGTGATATAGTATAGTGGTTACCACTGCAGATTTACACATTTACATACATCGGATTCAATACCAGGTCGGGTCACTTTAATTTGTAATATTTATTTAGTCTGTTGCGCGAAAGAGATCGACGAGCTTGCCACTTGTCAACATGGGCAAAGTTCAGACAGACAGTGAGGGCGTCCAGGTAATTCATGTACTTTTAGTAACCCAGAGGGCTCGGTTCGACTACTTTAGCTATCCTCCAGGAGAACTTTTCTAGGAAATTGTCTTCCGTTGGGGAGCCGTACGCAAGATGGAGCGTTATTCTGGAGGTACACGAAGTGTCCTCAAAATCAAAATCCGCTTGTCACTAAAAAAAAGTAAATGTGGTTTTTGACCACCCCGCAAGGCATACAGTCGTGATAATACTTCCTTTTCAAAGTCAAAGTCAAAATGTCTTTATTCACGTAAACCTATTACAGACATTTATGAAACGTCATTAATTTAATTATTTTAAATGATTCTACTCCTGCTAGTAGAAGACTAAGCAGCAAAGTGGTCTAATAAGTAAGCCGTTAGCAGAAGACCAGCAGCTTAGCAGTAACTTTGGTTAGTAGTATAAGGGAGGTCGCGATCGGAACTCAGCTATAATTGGTTCAATCTGGGAGCATCCACACTCTCGGCGGAAGGACATACCAGTATACCTCTGCTCGTACATTATTTTAGTAGGTACAGGTCGCGTGATGAAAGATCAGCATAACAACACAATGTCTCATTATTTATGTAAGAGTCTTGCAAACACTCTTTGTTGTTATCAATAAAACTTCCATACATTATTTCCACGACATCTCTAACTAGCAAAACTTCTGACTTTAATAGATAACAGTTTAAAAAAACCATATTTAATGAGCAAATAGGCAGTGTTTTTAAGAATTGCTAGTAATTTATGCACTTTTGGAGCTTTGTTATATAGATTGTAATTGTGTGCAACTATTATAAATAGTTACTATTTATAATACTTACAATTAATTGCACACAATTGCAATCTGATCGACTAGAGGAACTTGTTTGTCTAATTGTCGGAAGATCAATAATTGGAGACAATGTCAACCGTATGAATAGTGTTTTTAAGGCTATAATTGTGTGAATCCGCCGCCATCTGTGAGCAAATAGCGGAACTATTATTTAAAAACTGGCCGTGTTGATTATATTTATAGCTATATCTGTTAATTTTTATTAAACATAAAACACCCAAATAATTTTGATTGCTTGGAAAGTTTTTCGGTTACCCCAGAGCAGCTTATAGCCTAATCAACCTAAAATGCGATCGGTCAATTTTGAACTTTAGTCGGATCGGATCGGGTTCATCGTTTAGGAAAGAGAGGTGAAGAATGATGTCTCAGGATTGCGACAACAACGGTCTGGTATAAAAAGGAAGGTCTATTTATAGCGCAATAATACGCTCACCATCAACCATTCTGCTCCTCTCCCAACCCAACCGAATACTGTATGATTCTGCTAATGCCGTCTTGAAAACTCGTTCCATAAATGTATTCACGAGGCATACGGCCTCACCATTGCAGTTCGTATAAAACCTACCCTTTATATTGAGGGTGATAATATTTTCACGGTGTTTATCTGAAATGTGGTGCTGAGAGGTCACGGCCATTTAGGTCGAGCGGGGGCGCCAGAGAAAACACACACTTGTTCGTCATACTTATTGATATTCATTAGGAATATTATCCGGGGATCAAGAGGGGACTAATGGATACGTTTATAGATCCAATGTTTTATGTTGCTCGTACGAGACTGCTTTTCTATCTTTGAATGTTACTAATATTAACGCACAGTTACTTTTTCTTGGTTTAAAATATTTTCTAAGCATTCATATTACTGGGTTCCCTATTCGGCCTTTACTTTTTAAGGCTAAAAACTGACGGAGCAGTTTTCATCACCACAGCTTCTTAATATAATGTAACCTGGAAATTCTGAAGACCAAACACCAACTGCGCTGACTATTTTTCTCAACTAACATGAATATATGAATTAAGATAGTATTTTTTCCGTTGTGACTGTTATCTCAAACGCTTACCTACTATGGGTCGCGGTGAGAGCGGATCAATATAGCAATTTCCCCCGCGATGTCGCGACTTCCGATCCCGGTGTCGACCTGACGAAACATCCCATTGAGTTAGCTACTGGGAGTTGTAGTACATAAGATTTATGGTCCAGTGCCTCCGTGGTCTAGCGGTTAAGTCCGTGGATTTAGACTCGGAGGTACCGGGTTCGATTCCTGGCCGGGACACAAAAATATTTATTAATGTAAATAAATACATTTAATTAATATTTAATTTATTTGTGATATTTCCCGAGTTTGGTACGCTGGAGACATCGACGAGCTTGCCACTTGTCATGATTGGCCTATAGTAAAGTTGGCTAAATGTGAATCCGCTTATCCGTTATGTGGTTTCTGACCACCCCGAAAGGGAAACGGTCGTGATGTTACTTTACAGGAAACATGGTAACAAACAATATTGGGTCTTATTAACATTCACATATTTTGCCATAAGCATGCACAATTTTACAATAACTGGTATAGAAGTAAAGTTACTAAAGAAAACTTAGAAAAGAAAGCTTTTGTATTGCTTAGAATGTGTCAGAAGAAAATCTGTGTCACTTACGAATCTTTATACTTAATAAAATTATCTTTACTGTAGTTAACAAACAGTAACACATAAATATATATCTATAATACCAACTACGCTAAGATATACAAACAGGTAACTTCAGATTATGGAGTACACTCTTATTACAACCGTTTCATAGGAATCAAATATTCCAAAAGACCACAAGAAGTCGTACAAATATTATAATCTCAAAGAAGAAATAACAGAGCTTTACGCATTGGAAGTTGGTGCGAGAGGAATTCCAGCAAAGTTTTTGCACCACTTACTGAAAGAATTAAACCTAAGTAAGTCTGCATGAGCTTCCATACATACAGACGGCATCAACGGAATCATACTGGATTTGATTAGGTACGGAGAGGAGCAGAATGGTGGATGGTGCGCAATGGTGATTGTCGCACCAACTTCCATTGCGTAAAGCTCTGAACTAAAAGCTAAAGAATCCGTTCCTGATCATTTGTCAGTGCAGTTCCGTTTCGGGTGGTTTTTTTACAAATACTTATTGTATATAATATATAATAAATTACAATTTTAGTTTATTTAAGTTTTATTAAGTATAATTTTGCTTTTAGATTGGTAAATCTAGTAATTATCTAGTAACATAAACAGTAAATTCCAGACAGATACTTCCGATAGATAGATCCCATATGCATAACTTAACGCAAAACTTAAAAAAAACCTGTTAATGTGACACTAATATTTGTGTAGCATCATGGTAATAATATTTAGCTCGTAACTTAGTTACTAATAATAGTGAGGGTGCAAGCCCATTTATACCTCACCGTAGTTAGGGCACTAACTTTTGGTCATTATGCCTGAACTAAATAGGTTTTAAATTTGTAAAGCTCCAGAAAAAACAATACATCTTAAGCGGTCTTTTCAGCTTTTATTTGGTGTGTCAACAATATTTACGATTTTTACAAGTTCCACCTGATCAGGAACGGATTCAAAATATTTGCGCCACTTGCTGAAAGAAATGGGCCTTAGCAGGTCTGCAGGAAATACATTTCTCAAACGAACTTTTAGGATGGCATTAACGGAATCATACAGTATTTGGTTGGGTAGGGAGAGAAGTAGAATGGTGGATGGTGAGCGTCTTGTTGCGTAATAAAAAGAGGAGGCTTCCTTTGTAAACTATCCTATAATCGGTCGCAAGGCCGACACACCATTCTACTTCTCTCTCTTTATCATACACATATTAAATAAACGGTGAATGATGGAATGCTAAGAAATTTATTTTCTTCTACAATTAATAATGTTTTCTTGGTAACGTTTTGATTTAAAATAATCTATTGAATTTCTTTAAAATATCAATTTAAAACGCACCCAATGAGATTTACTGCATACTTGAACCAAAAAATATTTGTTACTATAATAAACAACGGCGCGGTGGTGGCACGGTTGTAAGAACGCGTACCTTAAATCCTACAAAGGTCGGTTCAAACCCACCCGGCATGTACCAATGAGAAATACACTTCTCTTGCGTACATTTGTCATAGATTTACAACACCACCGTTTCTGTGCCTCGGACGGTCCCGGTTCCACTAATGCCAACTTGTGGAATCGTTAGTAAATTGTCATAAAAAAATTACATCATATCCTCGCCAAGCCGTCTGGCCAGCGTGGCGAGTGTAGGCCAAATTCTCCAGTTTTGGAACGCCCATCACCAGCAGTGAAGGTCTAGGACGCTGTGTTCTAGGGGCTGTAATGAAAGAAATGAATGAATATTAAACAAGAATGCAATAAGGAAAATAGTGTACATAGGAACCAGCTCATCAGTAGTTGAATTTATTATTAACCCACTTCTCTTGTGATTGAGCGATGCGTGTTGACGATGAACCTGCATTTAGTGCACTAAATGGTGCGTGTTGTAAAGTGGCACGTGTTAGTGTGTGTAATGTGTTTAGCGGAGAGCGGAGAGAAGCGTAAGATTAAGTTATAATAGTTATTAATTGCGAGATAACTCGATCAGGAGGTGTCTGCTCGCCTCCGCCTCGCTTCGCTACGCCAGTCGAGCGAAACTTGTTTTGGCACAAACTTTGGACGGGAAATTGTGGTTTCTTATTTGACGCTCGTTAACTGCTATTATTTTGGTATTATGTACATCATATTTACTGTTAATTAACTATAGTAAATAACGGAATCCACAGTGTTTGGTTGGGTAAGGAGAGGTGCAGAGTAGGGGATGATGAGCATCTTATTGCACGACAAAAAAGGAGGCCACCTATTTAGACCAGCCTATAGTTGGTTGCAAGGATCTCGAAGGATTCACAGACCTTTAGTAGTGTCATATGCCGACACCAACTACCGTCAAAACTCATTTCTATTGAGAGCATCAAGGGAACTTAAATCATTTAAATTTAGTATAAGCACACATAGATGTATTATTAAATCTATAAGCAAATCAATAGTACACATTATTAGGCTTCATAAAACATTATTATTTGGTCCCCGTCAGACTTCAACGATCAATCATAATCCGACAAAACATCCTTCAAACTAAGGAATATAAAAAAATTACTTCCTCTCGATATAATAGCTTATAATTCAATTATATAGCACAATGAGGCTGGCTATTGTATGTGTGTATGCGTGTCTGTGTGTATGCGTGTCTGTGTGCTTGGTGTGGGTTACAGGAGTTATGATATTTCCTTTGCACACAAAGGGCTTGTAAACCTACACTCCGACATTAGCCGACATTATTCTATAGCGATGACGGCATAATTGCATTATGTTTTTTATAATTGAGCTTTCGAGTCCGTGCGAGCTCGTTAAAGGGACAACTCTTGTACCGTCTCATACCCGGTATGGCAGTTTAACAACGCATTCGATGTACTCCACTCCACGTCTTATTACCATTTTTTCCTAAATCTAAAAACGGCAAATAAAATAACATTTATTTTGATATTTTTTTTGTATATATGTATCATGATTGTGTCGAATGTATTTATATACTTGCACTTTTTGTTCTTATGTTTATTGTTTTGTATTAATTCTATACTTAATTGATTTTATTATTGTTGAATTTTTAGTTTATCATCACTGTATTTCCTTTATTTTCTTTTAATTTAAGGTTCAGCTGTGTAAATATTGTTATAGATAATAACAATTTATTTAAATAGACAATCCATTTTTAATGAAAATGTATTAATTATTAATATTAATTATACCCACATGCTAAATTGGGCTTTACTGAAGCCATGTAATGTTCTATAAATTATTTTTGAATGAAATTGTAAATAGGTAGGAAACATAAAGCTGTGTGTCAGGCTATTTCTTTATGTTGTCAGTTTTAACGGTAGAAACGGCTGACACTGACAGAGCCAGTTAGTTGTTCGATTCCTTCATATAACAGTTGAGCTGAAACATAGATGATGATGGCTGCCGTTTTATTTTGATTTTTAATGTGACGTTTGTCCAAAGTGATAAAGCGATTACCGGTCCGAGAACTAAGCAAAAAGTAATATACCAGATAAAGGCACTCTGAGAGCGGCGCGAGCGCGGTGCAGGCTGCACGCGGCTTCATTGTCGGCTGTTGGACTCCGGTTCCAGTTACATATACAGGGGTCGGTTTTTTTTTACCAACACTAGCGACTATAATGCTATGCATGTCGCCGAAGACAGAAAAAGGTGGCGTGCTATCATCAGACGCACACCAATTCTTTGGGAGGCTACGACCCTCAGCAATGAGGAAACACGATGCAAGAAGGAAAATGGACTTAAATAAAAAAAATGTTTGTATAAACTGGGTGCCTCGTGGTGCTGTCCGCGAGTGCGAGTAACTGGATGCCTCGTGGTGCTGTCCGCGAGTGCGAGTAACTGGATGCCTCGTGGTGCTGTCCGCGAGTGCGAGAAACTGGATGCCTCGTGGTGCTGTCCGCGAGTGCGAGTAACTGGATGCCTCGTGGTGCTGTCCGCGAGTGCGAGCAACTGGATGCCTCGTGGTGCTGTCCGCGAGTGCGAGTAACTGGATGCCTCGTGGTGCTGTCCGCGAGTGCGAGCAACTGGATGCCTCGTGGTGCTGTCCGCGAGTGCGAGTAACTGGATGCCTCGTGGTGCTGTCCGCGAGTGCGAGAAACTGGATGCCTCGTGGTGCTGTCCGCGAGTGCGAGTAACTGGATGCCTCGTGGTGCTGTCCGCGAGTGCGAGTAACTAGATGCCTCGTGGTGCTGTCCGCGAGTGCGAGTAACTGGATGCCTCGTGGTGCTGTCCGCGAGTGCGAGTAACTGGATGCCTCGTGGTGCTGTCCGCGAGTGCGAGTAACTGGATGCCTCGTGGTGCTGTCCGCGAGTGCGAGAAACTGGATGCCTCGTGGTGCTGTCCGCGAGTGCGAGAAACTGGATGCCTCGTGGCGCTGTCCGCGAGTGCGAGTAACTGGATGCCTCGTGTTGCTGTCCGCGAGTGCGAGAAACCGCTTATAAAGTTGGGATAATCCTAATGTTTTGTTCCATTGTGTAATTCTCAATGGCGGAGCGGAGAGATCATTACATTTTGTATAGATTGTATATTATGTCTACAAAATTAGTCTCCGAATAATTTTAATAAGTTACTTATTTGAACTGCCTCCGTGGTCTAGCGGTTGAGTCCGTGGATTAAGACTCGGAAATACCGGGTTCGATTCCAGGTAGGGACAAAAAAATATTTTATAATGTAAATAAATACATTTAATTAATATTTATTTTCTTTGTGATATTTCTCGAGTTTGGTGCGCTGGCTGGAGACATCGACGAGCTTGCCAATTGTCATGATTGGCCGGCAGTAAAGTTAGCTAAATGTGAATCCGCTTGTTTATAAGCGTGGTTTCTGACCACCCCGAAAGGAAAACGGTCGTGATGATACTTTACTTTACTTTGAATTATTTTTCTGCATCAATAAGTTCTAGTTTTGCTAATATTGATTCCGCAAAAGTTTTTGAAAGAAATTAATTAGGCAAAAAAATAACTTTAATTGCCTCCTGAAAAGTTGCACTCGCATAGTGTCGCAACACTTTTTATCTTTCCACTGACAATATGAAAATACCAAATAAAGACGCGAAGACAAAACAAAAAACACACAGACAAAGCTTCTTTTTACGTTTATATGGATTTAGCATATTAGTATGGCCTTTTGTCACATTCGCGGACAAAAACCTGGAAACAAGGTACCGGTAATTATATATTAGACAAGTTCTCCATTATATCACTTACCATTTGGAAAGGTCCTGTATCTCCACTTGTAAGGGATCTCTACCATATTGAATCTCCTTTCAGAATGCCGACAGAAGATTCAATTACACTATTTGATTTTGTTAAATCGTCCTTGATAACTTTAAACATAATTAATCTATAATTGAGTTTGGGTATCCCAATTGTCTGCTGCAGACTCAGGTGCCTATAACATTTGCATTCCTTTTCATTTATCAATTATAACTAAGCATTATTAAGTATTATTTGTATACATTTATACAGCTTTTTACCAACTTAATATATTGTATATATATATAATCTACTGAGCAACGCATGGAGCTAATGTTAATCTAGTGTTTGTAAGATCATTATTACAGCCGCTACAAATTTCAGGAGAAGTTGAAGCGAGATCCAAGAGTGGGAGCCAACAACAACAACATAATGCACGTCAGACACGATCATAACCGGCAATGACTGTCATACACAGATTTTGTATGACATTAATTGTATGTATTATTAATGTACCGATTGTCTAGCTTTGTTTCTCATGCCGTTCGGTTTCTTGCCTTGTGCATTTAACATAGTTTCAATAAAAGAAAATGCTCTAAAGAGAACGATACAATAAAAAAGTAATTAATAAATTACAAAGCGTGAATAAAAGTGTCCGTCGAAGCCGCCGACGCCGACGCCGACGCCGACGACGACGTTAATTACGCTTAATTATATTCTATTAAATAATTATCTGCAAACGATTTGCTCAAACACGGGCCTTTACTTCATTAAGTGTGGGGCCACCACACGCGCCACCTCCTCTGGGACTAGTCCCCTTTTCATCTCCACTTTTTTCATCTCCACTTTTTTCATTTCCACTTTTGTTGAGGTTGGTGCTGTTATTAATTTAGTCTTAATGATGAAGAAACTCCATACTTCCTATTCACCATTCACCACGTCGATTAATCTGTTAAGCTGTTTAACTCGGCTCAGTTCGTCGATCAATCTTTAGATACATGTACGTATTATAATTTTATATTTAATTCTAGGTTCCTATTTTTTCTTTATAGACAGAAGTCGCAAAACCATATAATGTAGAGCCCAACCCGGGTTGTTCATTTGCCCGACTTAACTTGGGGCCTCGTAAGGAGATCCCAAACTTAATCCTATAACTGACTCACTTCCCTGTTAGCGCTGTGTGGCTTTACAGTTAAGTCTGAGATGTGGCTATAAGTGAAGGCACTAGTTCGCCGCGTGGTCCTAGGTTCACTGCAAAATTTTATTAGTATCGCTCCAGTAATATAGACGTGGATCTAAAAGAAACAAGGTGATAGTAACTAAGGACTAATAACAAAATAGGAAAAAGTATACAGAAACATATAGGGTCAATTAGAAGTTACTGCAAATTTCAATTTTATTTGACCCCATACATTCCTAGTTTCATTTCGTTTAAGTCGTAGTTTACAAATATACCTTTGTATACAGATTAATAATTTTAGATAGAGCAGAGGCAAAGAACAGAACTGAAGGTTTACAACAAATATTTCGAAGTAATACTGTCTTAGGCTTAAGTAAAAATGAAAGTGTGTATAGTTGCTAGCACGGCTCGGTACTTTAATTATGAAATAAATATATGTGTCCATCTATATTTGCAATGACCAAAGCGGCGCCAGTTATAAACACGAATCTGACACATTTTGTTTTACAAACAACGTTGTTTTTCTCATTTTCAGTCTGTCGAAACAATTGTACTCGTGTATACATTAATCAGTGTCAAATTGGTTTATTTAAATGTGTAGAATGAGTCCGTACTACGAGTATTACCATGTGAAGCTCTTAAGTAAATGGGAATAGTAGAAGAAGAACCGTAAATCATGGTCACCGTATAGTTAAAAGGTCTTTGAGTGTAATTAGTAAATAAAGCTCTCTCTTGCTGTTTAATGACTTAACGAATATACATAGACCTAAGTATCTCGGGGTAGGCAGAGGCACAGGGCAACAATATAATATACATAGACCTAAGTATCTCGGGGTAGGCAGGGGCACAGGGCAACAATATAATATACATAGACCTAAGTATCTCGGGGTAGGCAGGGGCACAGGGCAACAATATAATATACATAGACCTAAGTATCTCGGGGTAGGCAGGGGCACAGGGCAACAATATAATATACATAGACCTAAGTATCTCGGGGTAGGCAGAGGCACAGGGCAACAATATAATATACATAGACCTAAGTATCTCGGGGTAGGCAGGGGCACAGGGCAACAATATAATATACATAGACCTAAGTATCTCGGGGTAGGCAGGGGCACAGGGCAACAATATAATATACATAGACCTAAGTATCTCGGGGTAGGCAGGGGCACAGGGCAACAATATAATATACATAGACCTAAGTATCTCGGGGTAGGCAGGGGCACAGGGCAACAATATAATATACATAGACCTAAGTATCTCGGGGTAGGCAGGGGCACAGGGCAACAATATAATATACATAGACCTAAGTATCTCGGGGTAGGCAGGGGCACAGGGCAACAATATAATATACATAGATCTAAGTATCTCGGGGTAGGCAGAGGCACAGGGCAACAATATAATATACATAGACCTAAGTATCTCGGGGTAGGCAGGGGCACAGGGCAACAATATAATATACATAGACCTAAGTATCTCGGGGTAGGCAGGGGCACAGGGCAACAATATAATATACATAGACCTAAGTATCTCGGGGTAGGCAGGGGCACAGGGCAACAATATAATATACATAGACCTAAGTATCTCGGATTAGGCAGGGGCACAGGGCAACAATATAATATACATAGACCTAAGTATCTCGGATTAGGCAGGGGCACAGGGCAACAATATAATATACATAGACCTAAGTATCTCGGGGTAGGCAGGGGCACAGGGCAACAATATAATATACATAGACCTAAGTATCTCGGGGTAGGCAGGGGCACAGGGCAACAATATAATATACATAGACCTAAGTATCTCGGGGTAGGCAGGGGCACAGGGCAACAATATAATCTTACTTGTTCTACCATTAAGAACCCTGTAGCTTATAGCTAACAATTAAGTATCATCACATCCCTTCCGGGGTGGTCAGAAACCACGCGTTCAAAGAAGCGATTTCACATTTAGCCAACTTTACTATAGGCCAATCATGACAAGTGGCAAGCCCGACGATGTCTCTAGCCTACCAAACTCGAGAAATATCACAAATAAATTATTGTGTGCCGACCAGAAATCGAACCCGGTACTTCACACGCAATTAACCGCTGGCAGTTATTACATGGTCTATGCTGCCTCCGTGGTCCGCTCGGAGCTACCGGGTTCGATTCCTGGTCGGGACACAAAAATATTTATTGATGTAAATAAATACATTTAAAGAATATTTAATTTATTTGTGATATTTCTCTCCTTTGGTACGCTGGAGACATCGACGAGCTTGCCACTTGTCATGATTGGCCGGCAGTAAAGTTGTCTAAATGTGAATCCGCTTATTTATAGGCGTGGTTTCTGACCACCTCGAAAGGGAAACTGTCGTGATGATACTTTACAGTTATAACATATTATAGGATAAGATGTAATAAAGAATTTTGAAACTAAATAAACTGGCGCTAAATGTGAAAATTAATTTCGGAATCCATTTTGACAAAATATAAAATATAAAATAGTCTGATCACCTATACTCGTAAATTAATTATCGACCCTCAAGAGTTTAAATATTTTTGCGTCTCATGGGAAGAGTTTTTTTTCGTCACAAAGGGACACAAGCTGAGAAATGTCAACCATATGCTTGGAGTAAAAGTGAATTAGTTAGAGGGAGCGAGCCTCCCTCTAATTAGGTGACGTCACGCGCCGCCACGTGACGTCACGTGCCCGACAAACTTATCCTAACTTGACACTGTTTGTGTTTACCGCTATTGTGCACAACATTAAATATAGGTTAAGCCCTCGCTCCCAACCAGAACTGCACATTGGCATAACTAACTTTTGGCAAATCTCAGATCAAAATATCATTTTAATTTTAAAAAATCAATCACTAAAAACTTATATACTTGAAGGTGTACTTTATTAAGTAGATAAATATTTTTTTAAATTAAAAATACTATAATAAACTTTCACGTGGTCACAACATTATTGCGCAATAAAAAAAAGCTTCCTTTTTAAACCAGTTTAGTGTCGCAAGCCTCAAACACCATTGTTCTCCTTTCGCCATACATGATGTACCCGGCACCCGCACGGTGATACCATGGAATACTTCTTGAATGTTCAGTCTGCAACGCCAGCGACACGTCTGTACATGTAGATATTACCTATCTAATGTTTTTAGTATAATATTTTTTTTTATTTTACCCACGTGCGAAAATTATTAAATACTGTGAGAACAGAAACAGGTTGAAGAACAGGTGTAGGTACCGTAGTTATCTGGTCAAGCCGGCATAGTGTTAGGGACTGATGTCAGTCATAAGTGTCTGATTCAGTTAGTGTGTCCATTTTTCTTAATCACTTGTTGGCTCTTGAATATCCTTGACATTTGCATTAGTGACTAATTTTGTAGACAGTAGCCTGACCTATGGCTAGACTCGTGGCACCCAGTGCGGGGTAAAAGAACCAAAGAGGTTGCGTCCAGATCAGTTATAACTGCGATGATACTTGTAGTGTAATGTGTATATACATATATATATATCAGAATGTGCCTACATGAAGATCACACGCGTTCACTTTCCTCTAATCTCAATATTTTTCAAACATAAACAGCAAATTCAATTTCGTTTCATATCGCGAATATATTAAATTTTGGAACGAAACAAATGGGAACTTCAAAAGAAACGCCGACCCGTGACGTCATCGGTTTTGGCGGGAAACGGGGACCACTCCTATGTACTTACAGCACCCCTTACATGTACATACTTACTCGTACATATACCTATTTCTAAAAAGCTTTTATTTGTTTTTGATTCCATAGTAAGTATCAGTACAGTCAGCTATAAACTAAAAGAACGATTTAAGTTATTAATGTTTAACTTATGTATATAATTAACCTAGTGGTAAGCAGAAAAAACGAAGTATTTTTACGAACCTTTTTTGTTTTGTGACGATAGAACTGTTTTTAGATTTGGACTAAAACAGTATTCGTTGAGCAAACTATACCTTATTCAGTACTACTTGTTGCATCTGTTTCCCTTTTCGTTTCCAAAATAGTTCTGTTCTTGAGTAAAGTATGTAACCTCTTTTGTAAATGAAAAGTTTTTATTATATTATTTACTATAAACTAAATATATTTTCTCGTATTCTAATAAATAACGTGTATTTTGTAACCGTTTCGATCTGGTAAGTGTTTAGTTTGATAACCTACGTTATTTTATTACTGCCGCCGCCTCACCGTCTCCAATCCACCTCCAACGAGAACCGTTTCGATCTGGTATGTGTTTAGTTTGATAACCTACGTTATTTTATTACTGCCGCCGCCTCACCGTCTCCAATCCACCTCCAACGAGAACCGTTTCGATCTGGTAAGTGTTTAGTTTGATAACCTACGTTATTTTATTACTGCCGCCGCCTCACCGTCTCCAATCCACCTCCAACGAGAACCGTTTCGATCTGGTATGTGTTTAGTTTGATAACCTACGTTATTTTATTACTGCCGCCGCCTCACCGTCTCCAATCCACCTCCAACGAGAACCGTTTCGATCTGGTATGTGTTTAGTTTGATAACCTACGTTATTTAATTACTGCCGCCGCCTCACCGTCTCCAATCCACCTCCAACGAGAACCGTTTCGATCTGGTATGTGTTTAGTTTGATAACCTACGTTATTTTATTACTGCCGCCGCCTCACCGTCTCCAATCCACCTCCAACGAGAACCGTTTCGATCTGGTATGTGTTTAGTTTGATAACCTACGTTATTTTATTACTGCCGCCGCCTCACCGTCTCCAATCCACCTCCAACGAGAACCGTTTCGATCTGGTATGTGTTTAGTTTGATAACCTACGTTATTTTATTACTGCCGCCGCCTCACCGTCTCCAATCCACCTCCAACGAGAACCGTTTCGATCTGGTATGTGTTTAGTTTGATAACCTACGTTATTTTATTACTGCCGCCGCCTCACCGTCTCCAATCCACCTCCAACGAGAACCGTTTCGATCTGGTATGTGTTTAGTTTGATAACCTACGTTATTTTATTACTGCCGCCGCCTCACCGTCTCCAATCCACCTCCAACGAGAACCGTTTCGATCTGGTATGTGTTTAGTTTGATAACCTACGTTATTTTATTACTGCCGCCGCCTCACCGTCTCCAATCCACCTCCAACGAGAACCGTTTCGATCTGGTATGTGTTTAGTTTGATAACCTACGTTATTTTATTACTGCCGCCGCCTCACCGTCTCCAATCCACCTCCAACGAGAACCGTTTCGATCTGGTATGTGTTTAGTTTGATAACCTACGTTATTTTATTACTGCCGCCGCCTCACCGTCTCCAATCCACCTCCAACGAGAACCGTTTCGATCTGGTATGTGTTTAGTTTGATAACCTACGTTATTTTATTACTGCCGCCGCCTCACCGTCTCCAATCCACCTCCAACGAGAACCGTTTCGATCTGGTATGTGTTTAGTTTGATAACCTACGTTATTTTATTACTGCCGCCGCCTCACCGTCTCCAATCCACCTCCAACGAGAACCGTTTCGATCTGGTATGTGTTTAGTTTGATAACCTACGTTATTTTATTACTGCCGCCGCCTCACCGTCTCCAATCCACCTCCAACGAGAACCGTTTCGATCTGGTATGTGTTTAGTTTGATAACCTACGTTATTTTATTACTGCCGCCGCCTCACCGTCTCCAATCCACCTCCAACGAGAACCGTTTCGATCTGGTATGTGTTTAGTTTGATAACCTACGTTATTTTATTACTGCCGCCGCCTCACCGTCTCCAATCCACCTCCAACGAGAACCGTTTCGATCTGGTATGTGTTTAGTTTGATAACCTACGTTATTTTATTACTGCCGCCGCCTCACCGTCTCCAATCCACCTCCAACGAGAACCGTTTCGATCTGGTATGTGTTTAGTTTGATAACCTACGTTATTTTATTACTGCCGCCGCCTCACCGTCTCCAATCCACCTCCAACGAGAACCGTTTCGATCTGGTAAGTGTTTAGTTTGATAACCTACGTTATTTTATTACTGCCGCCGCCTCACCGTCTCCAATCCACCTCCAACGAGAACCGTTTCGATCTGGTATGTGTTTAGTTTGATAACCTACGTTATTTTATTACTGCCGCCGCCTCACCGTCTCCAATCCACCTCCAACGAGAACCGTTTCGATCTGGTATGTGTTTAGTTTGATAACCTACGTTATTTTATTACTGCCGCCGCCTCACCGTCTCCAATCCACCTCCAACGAGAACCGTTTCGATCTGGTATGTGTTTAGTTTGATAACCTACGTTATTTTATTACTGCCGCCGCCTCACCGTCTCCAATCCACCTCCAACGAGAACCGTTTCGATCTGGTATGTGTTTAGTTTGATAACCTACGTTATTTTATTACTGCCGCCGCCTCACCGTCTCCAATCCACCTCCAACGAGAACCGTTTCGATCTGGTATGTGTTTAGTTTGATAACCTACGTTATTTTATTACTGCCGCCGCCTCACCGTCTCCAATCCACCTCCAACGAGAACCGTTTCGATCTGGTAAGTGTTTAGTTTGATAACCTACGTTATTTTATTACTGCCGCCGCCTCACCGTCTCCAATCCACCTCCAACGAGAACCGTTTCGATCTGGTATGTGTTTAGTTTGATAACCTACGTTATTTTATTACTGCCGCCGCCTCACCGTCTCCAATCCACCTCCAACGAGAACCGTTTCGATCTGGTATGTGTTTAGTTTGATAACCTACGTTATTTTATTACTGCCGCCGCCTCACCGTCTCCAATCCACCTCCAACGAGAACCGTTTCGATCTGGTATGTGTTTAGTTTGATAACCTACGTTATTTTATTACTGCCGCCGCCTCACCGTCTCCAATCCACCTCCAACGAGAACCGTTTCGATCTGGTATGTGTTTAGTTTGATAACCTACGTTATTTTATTACTGCCGCCGCCTCACCGTCTCCAATCCACCTCCAACGAGAACCGTTTCGATCTGGTATGTGTTTAGTTTGATAACCTACGTTATTTTATTACTGCCGCCGCCTCACCGTCTCCAATCCACCTCCAACGAGAACCGTTTCGATCTGGTAAGTGTTTAGTTTGATAACCTACGTTATTTTATTACTGCCGCCGCCTCACCGTCTCCAATCCACCTCCAACGAGAACCGTTTCGATCTGGTATGTGTTTAGTTTGATAACCTACGTTATTTTATTACTGCCGCCGCCTCACCGTCTCCAATCCACCTCCAACGAGAACCGTTTCGATCTGGTATGTGTTTAGTTTGATAACCTACGTTATTTTATTACTGCCGCCGCCTCACCGTCTCCAATCCACCTCCAACGAGAACCGTTTCGATCTGGTATGTGTTTAGTTTGATAACCTACGTTATTTTATTACTGCCGCCGCCTCACCGTCTCCAATCCACCTCCAACGAGAACCGTTTCGATCTGGTATGTGTTTAGTTTGATAACCTACGTTATTTTATTACTGCCGCCGCCTCACCGTCTCCAATCCACCTCCAACGAGAACCGTTTCGATCTGGTATGTGTTTAGTTTGATAACCTACGTTATTTTATTACTGCCGCCGCCTCACCGTCTCCAATCCACCTCCAACGAGAACCGTTTCGATCTGGTATGTGTTTAGTTTGATAACCTACGTTATTTTATTACTGCCGCCGCCTCACCGTCTCCAATCCACCTCCAACGAGAACCGTTTCGATCTGGTATGTGTTTAGTTTGATAACCTACGTTATTTTATTACTGCCGCCGCCTCACCGTCTCCAATCCACCTCCAACGAGAACCGTTTTCGCAACTTTCGTTTTCAAACACAATAATAATAAGATGATATGCCCAACACACTTCGCCAACACCAAATCTCTAGAGTTCTGAATTACTATTTCTTTAAAAAAAAAACTTTATGCTAAAGTGGAGTTTTGATTACGATTCGGTTCCTCCATATTTTCTTCAGTCCTTTTTGTCATTTGTCACGACGCTTGAGTTCATCCTCGCATCCACCATTAGTGCTTCCAGATAAATGTAAGATTGGACCAGCATTTCTGGCCAGTCATTGTTATTCGATCTTCACCTTTGGTTTGCTGCGATTGACTTCAAATCAAATCAAATCATCACTTTAAGGCCGAAGTTAGACGGTCTCTATTTTTTCCATATGACCAATGCTGTTTGCAAACCAACACTGTTACTTACAACATGACTGTTAATGATTGCTTTAGAGTTTACTTACAACATGACTGTTAATGATTGCTTTAGAGTTTACTTACAACATGACTGTTAATGATTGCTTTAGAGTTTACTTACAACATGACTGTTAATGATTGCTTTAGAGTTTACTTACAACATGACTGTTAATGATTGCTTTAGAGTTTACTGTTAATGATTGCTTTAGAGTTTACTTACAACATGACTGTTAATGATTGCTTTAGAGTTTACTTACAACATGACTGTTAATGATTGCTTTAGAGTTTACTTACAACATGACTGTTAATGATTGCTTTAGAGTTTACTTACAACATGACTGTTAATGATTGCTTTAGAGTTTACTTACAACATGACTGTTAATGATTGCTTTAGAGTTTACATACAACATGACTGTTAATGATTGCTTAAGAGTTTACTTACAACATGACTGTTAATAATTGCTTTAGAGTTTACTTACAACATTACTGTTAATGATTGCTTTAGAGTTTACTGTTAATGATTGGTTTAGAGTTTGCTTACAACATGACTGTTAATGATTGCTTTAGAGTTTACTTACAACATGACTGTTAATGATCGCTTTAGAGTTTACTTACAACATGACTGTTAATGATTGCTTTAGAGTTTGCTTACAACATAACTGTTAATGATTGCTTTAGAGTTTACTTACAACATGACTGTTAATGATTGCTTTAGAGTTTACTTACAACATGACTGTTAATGATTGCTTAAGAGTTTAGTTACAACATGACTGTTAATGATTGCTTTAGAGTTTGCTTACAACATGACTGTTAATGATTGCTTTAGAGTTTAGTTACAACATGACTGTTAATGATCGCTTTAGAGTTTACTTACAACATGACTGTTAATGATTGCTTTAGAGTTTAGTTACAACATGACTGTTAATGATTGCTTTAGAGTTTAGTTACAACATGACTGTTAATGATTGCTTTAGAGTTTACTGTTAATGATTGGTTTAGAGTTTGCTTACAACATGACTGTTAATGATTGCTTTAGAGTTTAGTTACAACATGACTGTTAATGATTGCTTTAGAGTTTAGTTACAACATGACTGTTAATGATTGCTTTAGAGTTTAGTTACAACATGACTGTTAATGATTGCTTTAGAGTTTGCTTACAACATGACTGTTAATGATTGCTTTAGAGTTTACTGTTAATGATTGCTTTAGAGTTTAGTTACAACATGACTGTTAATGATTGCTTTAGAGTTTAGTTACAACATGACTGTTAATGATTGCTTTAGAGTTTAGTTACAACATGACTGTTAATGATTGCTTTAGAGTTTGCTTACAACATGACTGTTAATGATTGCTTTAGAGTTTAGTTACAACATGACTGTTAATGATCGCTTTAGAGTTTACTTACAACATGACTGTTAATGATTGCTTTAGAGTTTAGTTACAACATGACTGTTAATGATTGCTTTAGAGTTTAGTTACAACATGACTGTTAATGATTGCTTTAGAGTTTGCTTACAACATGACTGTTAATGATTGCTTTAGAGTTTAGTTACAACATGACTGTTAATGATTGCTTTAGAGTTTAGTTACAACATGACTGTTAATGATTGCTTTAGAGTTTAGTTACAACATGACTGTTAATGATTGCTTTAGAGTTTGCTTACAACATGACTGTTAATGATTGCTTTAGAGTTTAGTTACAACATGACTGTTAATGATTGCTTTAGAGTTTACTGTTAATGATTGCTTTAGAGTTTACTTTATACTCGTATATGTTTTTCTTTATTATTATTTTTCTTTACTATTTCTGTGGTCTAGTGGAACAACCGCAGATTTAGACACCCGTTCTATTCCTGGTCGGGATACAATAATTTATTTAATTTATTTGTGATATTTCCCGAGTTTGGTAGGCTAGAGACATCGACGAGCTTGCCACTTGTCATGACGGGCCGGCAGTAAAGTTGATTAAATGTGAATCCGCTTCCTTAAAGCGTGGTTTCTGACCCCTCCCGCTTCTATATATTTATTTTTAAAAACAAAGGTCTACTAAAAATAACTAACCATAACCAACTAATAAAGTAAAATAAATAAATGCAAGTTGTGTATAATACCCGAAACTATCTAATGGATAACAAAAACACATATTAACATAATTGAAACATTAAATTGAATAATCATCGCGGTGCTCTCACAGATTACCTGGTTTGTGTTGATTTGGTGACCAAACTCTTCCAAATAGAACCTTATCGTGTTGGTCCTAGAGTCGGGGGTGCATGGCGTCACCCCTTCATAAAGTTGATGACATTATCGTGGGCACAAAGTACTGTCGGCACAATTTATTTCGCCAATTTGTTTTCAATTTTCCCCCTTTTTGTCCAAACTGCTGACGTTACGCTTTCGTTTTGACAATAATTTCATTTGCTTAATCGATTTGTTTAAAAAACATCCATTATGTTACGAACTCATTCTCCGACGACGACACAATCCAATACAAAACGTTTTGCGTTGTGGCCTTATTTAGTTAGGTTATTAATATGCTGTCAAAATTAAGTAATTACCAATTTAATAATTAAAGCAGTGATTAAAATCTATATAGATGCTCACCTACCTGCCTTCGTGATCTAGCGGTTAAGTCCGTGGATTTAATTTTATAATAACGTGGATTAAATTGTGGGTTCTGCCCACCCCGGATGGGATACAGTCGTGATGAGACTCCACTTTTTCTTCCACTTCTAATAAACCGTAGTTTTCGCCGGCAAGATAATACTGTCGTGATGATACTTTTAATTTGATGATATGATCGTAACGTAACGTAATGTAATTTTTTATAATTTTAACGGGTCTTTACGCGATTCAACTGGGCTGAAACGTCGCCGGGAGAAATATGTCTCTAAGGTATTCCTGCGTAAAGACCCGTTAAAATTATAAAAACTATTATGAATGTTCGCGAAAGTTTAAAAAAATGTATTACTTATCTGATTTATATATTAATATTTTTTTTTTTTTATTTTTTTTTTAAGTGCTTATAATCGTAAGAAGAATTAGAATTATATTAGTGACATGGTGTAGTTGGTATAATGGCTGTAACAGGGTGTCCCGTGTAATTATTATTAATGCATTAATAAATAACGTATTTTATTATAGATATTGCTTCGACTTGGCGTAAAATCTATTATTTTACTCCATAAATTATTACCGATTTGTCTACTATTTTTAAATTATAATTTTGGATATAATTTACATTTGATTTACGTTATATTACAAAAGAAAGAAAGGGGCATTTTTTGCTTTATCGAACACAATCTTATTTAAAAAAATAAAACACCGAACTTTTTACGTCTTTATTATTTTAAATAAGTTGGTGTCGCAAGAGTAACCCGTGGAGCTGGGAATTGTACAAGTTGTGAGGGGCAAGAGGCAATCATTGTGGCGATCCTTTGTGCACACTCCGAGCTGGTGCTGGAGCTGTCGGCCGCCGACAAACAGAGGGGGCGGAACTCTTCACAGCTCCAACCGATACATTCCATCCTAATTATTGATTGCAAACAAACATCTTAGGTTCTTATTAATTGATTGCTTTAACTAACTTAAAACTGTGATAAAGAATGGACTTCTTTATTAGAACCTATGTCTGTATGTTTGTCAGTTATACACGCCAATATTACTGAACCGATTTGGATGAAATTTAACAGAAATATTCATTGGAACCCATGAACATCAACGTCGTCATCTGAACGTAATTCGCCTTCACGCCTATATTATTTGAAAAAAGTTGGCAAAAAACAACCTTGAAATACAGGAATAGATATAGGGATGTCAAGATCTTAATACAATACGACTATATGACACTATGGCCTCCCAAACGGTTTGCTGCAGACCACATTACACAGGCAACGCTGTGACATATAGCTAGTCCTTTATAAAAATATAGTCAAAAAATGGGTAAATTAATGATAAAATTTTACGTTTTTCATAAAGATGGGTGCTTATTTTGGTCTTGAAAGTGTAACATGAAATGACCCAGAAGTAGATAATATAATTAATAGAGTGCCGAACAATTCCAAAGAGACACATACCTAGTTACCAACAATTCCAAAGAGACACATACCTAGTTACCAACAATTCCAAAGAGACACATACCTAGTTACCAACAATTCCAAAGAGACACATACCTAGTTACCAACAATTCCAAAGAGACACATACCTAGTTACCAACCATAACAGAAGGAACAATAAACAGAAAGTAGTGAGAGGTTTTTCAGTTAACGATTAAATCCAATTACGGCAAAATGTTATCATACAAAAAGTTTAGACAATAATTAGGCGAATAGAATAATTATTTATGAGCTGTAAGAGTTGTGCAATCTAAGGGTATTGATCAAGAATCGCTTGGCGGCCGAGTCTCCCGCCTTAATGGAATATAAACTCCGGCCAGTTTCCCGACGAGGCTAATAACCTAATCCCCTCCAATAACCACCACTAACGACGTAATTATAAGACTCACATTTCGACGTTACCGACACGTCGGTGCGCCCCTTTTCCCCGCCAACGACGACGTGAAGAGAGAATTAAATGAACAGATGAATTTCTTGTAACATCACATTCTGCCGTCTAAATCTTGAGCAATAAAGTTCTTTATTGAAAAATAACTTTGTTTGTGTTTGGTTCGTTCGTGATCGAGCTGGGGACATGATATCGAAAAGTAACAGTTACGGAAGGAAAAGTACTCTATATGAGAAGTATCGATAGTTAACCCGAGACCCGAATACATTAAAAGTAATTGTAACGTCTGCTGAAACAATTCACAGTCGTATAGTCGACACGAGCTGTGTGTGAGTCTTCAAAACATATGAAGTAATACCGAACACCGCATATTGTCACGTGACGATTTAAACACGTAGGTACTCGCTTGCGCACAGTTCGTGATGACCAATTCGAGTGCGAGCTCGTGCGGTTTAGATACGTAGGTAAACGCTTGTGCTAAGTTCGTGATGACCAATTCGATTGCGAGCTCGTGCGGTTTATACACGTAGGTAAACGCTTGTGCTAAGTTCGTGATGACCAATTCGAGTGCGAGCTCGTGCAGTTTAGATACGTAGGTAAACGCTTGTGCTAAGTTCGTGATGACCAATTCGAGTGCGAGCTCGTGCAGTTTAGATACGTAGGTAAACGCTTGTGCTAAGTTCGTGATGACCAATTCGAGTGCGAGCTCGTGCGGTTTATACACGTAGGTAAACGCTTGTGCACAGTTCGTGATGACCAATTCGAGTGCGAGCTCGTGCAGTTTAGATACGTAGGTAAACGCTTGTGCTAAGTTCGTGATGACCAATTCGAGTGCGAGCTCGTGCAGTTTAGATACGTAGGTAAACGCTTGTGCTAAGTTCGTGATGACCAATTCGAGTGCGAGCTCGTGCGGTTTAGACACGTAGGTAAACGCTTGTGCACAGTTCGTGATGGCCAATTCGAGTGCGAGCTCGTGCGGTTTAGACACGTAGGTAAACGCTTGTGCACAGTTCGTGATGACCAATTCGAGTGCGAGCTCGTGCGGTTTAGATACGTAGGTAAACGCTTGTGCTAAGTTCGTGATGACCAATTCGATTGCGAGCTCGTGCGGTTTATACACGTAGGTAAACGCTTGTGCACAGTTCGTGATGACCAATTCGAGTGCGAGCTCGTGCAGTTTAGATACGTAGGTAAACGCTTGTGCTAAGTTCGTGATGACCAATTCGAGTGCGAGCTCGTGCAGTTTAGATACGTAGGTAAACGCTTGTGCTAAGTTCGTGATGACCAATTCGAGTGCGAGCTCGTGCGGTTTAGACACGTAGGTAAACGCTTGTGCACAGTTCGTGATGACCAATTCGAGTGCGAGCTCGTGCGGTTTAGACACGTAGGTAAACGCTTGTGCACAGTTCGTGATGACCAATTCGAGTGCGAGCTCGTGCAGTTTAGATACGTAGGTAAACGCTTGTGCTAAGTTCGTGATGACCAATTCGAGTGCGAGCTCGTGCAGTTTAGATACGTAGGTAAACGCTTGTGCTAAGTTCGTGATGACCAATTCGAGTGCGAGCTCGTGCGGTTTAGACACGTAGGTAAACGCTTGTGCACAGTTCGTGATGACCAATTCGAGTGCGAGCTCGTGCGGTTTAGACACGTAGGTAAACGCTTGTGCACAGTTCGTGATGACCAATTCGAGTGCGAGCTCGTGCGGTTTAGACACCTAGGTAATCGCTTGTGCACAGTTCGTGATGACCAGTTCGAATGCGGTTTATTCACCAAAGTATCGATACTGTACTTAAATACATGTATTTATTTGTAGTCCGTATCAAATAAAAATATCAAATATAACTGAACTCGATCCCTTTTCCGTGTCTAGATAGAGGCGGGATTCATGTTTGATAAAATAAAGGGTACTTTGTCTCGCAGTTAATTTGGTTACGAGTTAATACCGCAGCCGCCGCCCGCCCTGCGCTCCAATCATCATGCTGGATGATATCCTTAATTACAATACTATATAAATTATTATCATCATCAGCCTGTGTCTCCACTGCTGGATGTAGTCCTCCCCCAAAGGGAGCCACAGCACGTGAACTTTTCCAACTCTCATCCACCCTCCGCCAGCGACCTTCGTTAGGTCATCCATCCGTCTGGCGGGGGGTCGTCCCCGTATGCCGCATCGGTCATCTCTTTTGCTGCAGATGAGTCCGGCCCATTACCACTTCAGCTTAAAATCTGCATCCTATCTGAATGCGTCTGTCCCAGGTATACGTATATGCACAACGTGGAGAGTGGCATTTCCCACGCTACCTGATGATAACGCGAAACGAGAAGCAACTGATAGAAGTAGTTTCATGTGAGACCGCGCCCATCTGATGGTGAGCGGTACACAAGGTCCATTGACTGACGATCTCAGTCTCTTCTACCACTATGCCGGCCCGCCAGTAGCTGATGTTTGCTTTTTAATTTAGTTTATTACTGAAAGGTGCATTTTTAATCGGTCTTAATGAATAGGTTTGTCATCACAGAATGCCGAGTTTCCACTTTGCTTCACCTGTAAAGTATGTAATTATAAACTTGTCGTCCCACATCTAAACTTTGGCATCGCATTGATTTACTGATTAAAGTATCGAGGCTTTTAGTCAACAAACTATCATTATTATTATTAGCTTTTTCAGTTCGGCGTAAATACAAATTGATTCTTTACTGTGTATTTATTATCTCCGGTTTGGATGTGTTGTCGGTTTGTCACCGTTATTGGTGGATGTTCTGCTTGTACATTTAAAATAACAGACTCGCAATGTATTACTATTCACAGCGACCAGTTTTTTAATATCGGACTGAATAAATAGCTTTCGGCTATTTGTAACTTTCGTTCCAGATAGTTTATTTATTACAAGTTTATTAGTTTTTTTTTTAACAAAATTAAGTCTATGGATTTAGACGCGGAGGTGCCTGGTTCGATACCTTGTCAGGACACAAAAATATATTTAATTTATTGCGAGCTTGGCACTCGTCATGATGGGCCGGCAGTAATGTTGGCTAAATGTGAACTCGCTTCTAACCACCCCGCAAAGGAAATGGTCGTGATGATACATTACTTTTTGATATTTATATACTATATTTATGTACTGCGGATAGAGTTTCCCCTCACATATCCCATGGTACACCTCCATGTGAATTCAACCAGGAGTCCATGACCATCAGGACACGTCTAAGCATCCCGACCATAAAAGAAACCACCTGGAAGGTTCACGACGGAAATCTGGCTGTCATGCTGGATTGTCCTGGTACAAAACAGGATCTTGATAGCCAAGTTTGTGCCTTCCAAAATACTGTCTATGACTACTTCAGTGAGCACTATCCACCAACGACCACTCATGCTCACACCAATAAGGAAAACACTTTTAAGCTGAAATTGAGGCGAAAGAAGAGGGAGCTAAGAAAGAGACTTAGATGCGCCAAAAACATTGGAGATAAACAGCAGTGCCATCAAGTGGCTAGAGCACTTAGATCAATTCTCAAATTGATTCAAGGAATATCGCTCCAAATTAAAGATCACTCCAATCAATACAATAGAGCCAGACACGAAGTCCTCTTTGACAAAAACCCCTTCGTCTATGCCAGAAAGATATTCAGCGAAAAAAGTGGTGTACTATCGCTGACCAGAGATCAAATATATAAATATTACAAAGAGACATACACAGAAATACAAAAAGAGGAACAATATCTGGACCCACCCTCGCCTCGACCCGTCAGACCTTTAGAGGACTTCCGATGCCTTCCACCAAGCATGGAAGAAATGGAGGAACAAATCAAAAGAAAAAGTTCCAAATCGGCACCAGGCCCAGATGGCATTCCGTACATTGTATATAAAAAATGTCCTCACACCCGTAAGCATTTATATAATATATATCGAAAAATCTGGTCTACTAATCAAGTTCCAAAGGCATTTGGCGAGGCAGTCTTCGTTCTCATACCAAAGAAAACTGAGGTAAATGATCCCAAAGATGCAAGACCGATCGCTTTGACGAATACAATGTCCAAAATCTTCTTCTCCATAGTACAAGCAAGAATGTCCCGATTTATGATCAAGAACGAGTACTTCTCACGCCAGCACCAGAAAGGTTTTTTGCCGGGAGTTTCTGGCTGCTTAGAACACAACACCTTACTCGCTGAGTGTTTGAAGGATGCCAGGAAACAGGAGCGGCAACTAAGCGTCTGTTGGATCGACTTGGAAAACGCATTTGGGTCGGTGCAACATGAATTGCTGCAAACTGCGCTAAAATGGTATAACTTTCCAACACTAATCAGAGATATAATTGCCAATTATTACAAGAACTTGAGATTTGTCGTAACAAACAAGGACGGCTACACAGACACACTAAAATACAATGTGGGCCTGTTCCAAGGCTGCTGCCTATCACCTGTAGCTTTTAATATAATTATCAATATCCTAATCGACAAACTTAAATCTCGTGAGAAGAAGTGGGGATATAGATTCAAACAAAACAACATCTATACGGAATCCGTCTTAGCTTTTGCAGACGACTTGGCGGTGATAACAAGAAATCCCAAGCAATGCCAGGGCTTGCTGAAAATAGTGGATGATTTCTGCTCATGGACAAAGGGAATGAGAACGAAACCATCAAAATGCTTCAGCCTATGTCTGGCTAGGCGCAACACTACATTTACGTCTTATGATCCTGGACTGAGTATAGCAGGGCAGAGAATAGCTCCGGTAAATGAAACCATGCCCTTTAAATTTCTTGGCAGAAGGATAAATTTTCAGGGAAAAACACCATCCCTAGAAGTAGTTGTAAAACAATTCACTGACGACATGAATAGGGTTACTCAACAGCCTATAAGCAATGTCAAAAAAGCTTGGATATATGACAACTACTTAGCATCTCGCCTCACTTGGCCTTTCCTAGTATATGATTTCAACAAAAGTCTACTATCAAGTCTGGACGCGGACGTCATAAGAACATTGAAGTCTTGGCTTGGATTAGCCCAGGGTGCTGATTCCTCAACATTCTTTAGAGGACGGAGAAACTTCGGAATGGATCTGAAAAGACCATCTGAATTATACAAACATCTACGTATAAGCAAATATCAAATTCTAACCAGCTCCCAGGATAATACAATTTCATCCCTTCCAAGAGACCCTCTGGTCTCAGATATGGAACCGAGACTACTATTCTTCAAGAAATTCATGACAGGTGCCCAGACTGACAAAAGAGGCATTGGCTGGAAGAAAAAAGAAAGTGACAAAGAGGTTATAAAATCCTTCCTCAGGAAAGATGAAGAGCATGGATACAGAGTGCACGCGATGACTCTAGAAGTTCAAAATGACTGGCTAACTTTGGGCGATTTTTGCATCCCTCCAGCCCTAAAGTGGCGCACACTAATGTACGATTGGTCTCCGGCATTGCTAAAGTTCTACCTAAACGCTTTTCAAATGTCCCTCCCGGACCAGAGTAATCTGGTAAGGTGGGGAAAAGCTACGGAAAAGAACTGTACGTTGTGTAGTGCTGCCATAGGAACTGCTAGACACACACTTGTAGGGTGCGTTACTCTCCTAGAAAAGGGCTATTACTCACGCCGACATGACAAAGTCCTAGGTGTTATCCGTGAAGCAGTAAGTCTTTCTATTGCAAGAGCCAGAAAGGGACTGACTACAAATAAAACTTTGACCACATTTGTAAAGGAAGGGCAAAGCACGAAAACTAAATGCAAGCCCACCTCGATCCTTGGCGCCGCATCAGACTGGAAAATTCTCATGGATACATTTGAACACCATTATAGGATCCCAGATGAACTAGCTGTATCAGCCTATAGGCCAGACATCTTAGTGTTTTCTCGGAACTTGAAAAAAGTTATCCTTATTGAACTTACCGTTCCGTGGGAATCAAATATTCCAAAAGACCACAACATGAAGTCGAATAAATATTATGATCTCACAGAAGAAATGATCAGGAACGGGTTCAAGACTCAGCTTTACGCAGTGGAAGTTGGTGCAAGAGGAGTTCCAGCAAAATCTTTGCATCACTTACTGAAAGAATTGGGCCTAAGCAGGTCTGCCGTCAATACATTTATGGAACGAGCTTCCAAGACGGCATTAACGGAATCATACAGTATTTGGTTGGGTAGGGAGAGAAGTAGAATGGTGGATGGTGAGCGTATTATCGCGCAATAGAAAAAAAAAGGAGGCCTCCTTTTCTTAAACCAGCCAATTGTCGGTCGCAAGCCCGAGACACCATTCTTCTCATCTCTTACCCACACACGATGGACCCGGCACCCGCACGGTGAATCCATGGAATGCTTAGAAATTTGTCTTCTTCTTCTAGTGTACTAACAATACTGATGTAATTTATTTCCCCAAATAGGACAGCATTATGTTGAGTACTTCTCGAACAGTATCAAGTTTAGAAGCGCCATCATTACATTGTATCGTTACAATAACAACAGCATTTGCACGTAAAGACATGTAACGAGCCGGCATTGAATGGAAACTGTTAGCAAACAATCACAAGTCACAAACAGACCAGTCGGTAATAGAGTATTGTGCGACCCTCCACTCTGCCGGCTTATTCTCTCCCCTGCGTCTTGACATCTCCGCTCGAGACGGCCCCTTCGCACCCTTCTCTTGACGAAACATACTACTATTTTTACAACTATTAGGTTCAAATTATATAATCAATTGGCGGAGCTTACGTCTGTTGGGTCCCGCGGAGCTCCAGTCATCGGTCCGCACGCTTCAGCCAAGATGGCGCGGCGTCTGTCTCGCTCGCACTCGCAGGGAGCCGGGCCCGCACCTTTTCTTGCGTAATAGGAAGAATGTCAAGTATTTTCTTATGTTTGTGTTGTGTGTGCGAGCGAGACGGAGAGAGGTCGGTGCGTTTGGCAGCCCGCATGGGGTCTACTCAAACTTTATCAGTGCAATTTAGGCGAATTTTTTTGGTGATAAATCATTGACCAAGAAAATCAGCATTAAAAACTTTCGAAGGTACCTGTATAGCACAAACAAACAAAAATTGTAGTTAATCTCAAGGTGCTGTCTAAATCCTCAAACCTACTTCATGTTCTCAATTCGATAAAGAAGTTTGTTCGCGCTAATGGTGTAAAATTTGTTAAGAATGTAGATTTAAACGCGGAGGTAGCGGGTTCGATTCCTGGTCGGGACAGAAAAATATTTATTAATGTAAATAAATACATTTAATTAATATTTAATTTATTTGTGATATTTCCCGAGTTTGGTACGCTGGAGACATCGACGAGCTTGATTTGATCTCATGATTGGCCTATAGTAAAGTTGGCTAAATGTGAATCCGCTTATTTATAAGCGTGGTTTCTGACCACCCCGAAAGGGAAATGGTCGTGATGATACTTTACTTTAGGTAGCGGGTTCGATTCTGGGCCGGGGACACTAAATGTGCTTTATTTATTTGTGACGTTTCACTCTTCCGAATTGCTGGTAGCAATTTACATGGAGTCATCAATTCGCGAGTGTTAGACTTCCACTGTTGGAGATGGCAATTTAATAACGATTCCACAAGGTATTAGAGGAACCGGGACCGACGGCCTAACGTGCTCTCCTTCACACGAAACGGTATATAATGTATAATAAAAGTGTGTTGGAGTTCGAACAGACTTATTTAGGATGTTAGGGAAATGGTTCTTATATCCGAGTGAGCACCGCACCGCACCGCACCGCACCGCACCGCACCGCACCGCACCGCACCGCATGTCGGACTATGGAGTTGAGATGGCGAAATGTGAAAGCGCTTATTAAAAACAAGCGTGGTTTGTGGCCACCAGATTACGGTCGTCACACTAATGTTTCCACACACCATAGATGTCAGGCGTAAGTCAAGGTTCTACACTTGGACCTTTGCTCTTCCTAATAACGATACACGATTTGGCAAGGGTTAACAAGCATGCCCAATGTATATTATACGCTGACGACTTAAATCTGTTCCTCGGGTTACGAGACAAACCGATTGCAGACTCCAAATTGCAAATAATGGATGATTCCAAATGCTGTATGCAAATGGCCTATGGGCGGTTGCGGTAACCTACACACTACTGCTACATATTGGAGATCAGTGCTATCTCGCGCGTGTAATAAATAAAAAAATAAAATATGTTAGCGTGATTTCGACAGTGTTGGTACATCATTTGTAAAAGATATTATAATTTTGACAGTGTTGGTACATCATTTGTAAAAGATATTATAATTTTGACAGTGTTGGTACATCATTTGTAAAATATATTATAATTTTGACAGTGTTGGTACATCATTTGTAAAATATATTATAATTTTGACAGTGTTGGTACATCATTTGTAAAAGATATTATAATTTTGACAGTGTTGGTACATCATTTGTAAAAGATATTATAATTTTGACAGTGTTGGTACATCATTTGTAAAATATATTATAATTTAGACAGTGTTGGTACATCATTTGTAAAAGATATTATAATTTTGACAGTGTTGGTACATCATTTGTAAAATATATTATAATTTTGACAGTGTTGGTACATCATTTGTAAAAGATATTATAATTTTGACAGTGTTGGTACATCATTTGTAAAAGATATTATAATTTTGACAGTGTTGGTACATCATTTGTAAAATATATTATAATTTTGACAGTGTTGGTACATCATTTGTAAAAGATATTATAATTTTGACAGTGTTGGTACATCATTTGTAAAAGATATTATAATTTTGACAGTGTTGGTACATCATTTGTAAAATATATTATAATTTTGACAGTGTTGGTACATCATTTGTAAAAGATATTATAATTTTGACAGTGTTGGTACATCATTTGTAAAAGATATTATAATTTTGACAGTGTTGGTACATCATTTGTAAAATATATTATAATTTTGACAGTGTTGGTACATCATTTGTAAAAGATATTATAATTTTGACAGTGTTGGTACATCATTTGTAAAAGATATTATAATTTTTACTTTTTAATACTTTTTAATTTTTTACTTCTTTTTATTAATTATATAGTTTTTCCTTTAAAATTATATTTATTACATCAAACTTATATTTTCAATTAATTTTGTATTTTAAGGTATGATTTTAAAGTTGTATACTCATGATTTATTTATTTTATTGGAGATCTACGAGAAAATATATTTTGATTTCGGATTTAAATTGTACTCGTACCTAAATGGTATTTGTTAAGAGTGGGTCGCAGGCTCGGCGGAAGGAATCGATTCGGAAACATCTGCGGAGAGGGAAATTGACGATTCCTTTTGGAGTTTGAACCGACACACCATCTCCGGGATAATGTCGGAGCACACCGGGCGCGTCCGTGTTGACGTGACGTAGTACCCGACTGCGCGACGCTAAGAAGGTATTTTTGCCTAATTTTATTCAAATCCGTCAACTAGTTTAGGTGTTGAGGAGAATCTAACAGACGGACAGATGTATGGACTTGTGATCGTGGTCAGGTGATGTAGCCTATCTCTGCCAAGAAACAATTTAGCAAATTTTCATCGTTAAAGTAAAACATCGAAAAAGACCTCCCTAGAAATGCAAGTAGGACAAGGTCAAATAATCAAATCAAATACCCCAAAGCTCGTCTGACGAAATCGACAAAGAGTTTTCTATGCAATGGTATAAAGCTATATAATAAATTATCGGCAGATGTAACAAATTTAGAATATGAAAAATTGAAAACATCACTAAAACATATTCTCATAAACAAAAGTTATTATGAGCTACAAGATGCAATGAAAGATACCATTGCATAGAAGTACTCGGACAAATTGTATATATTAATGATAAATTAATAATAAATCCTAATATTTAAATTTAAATTATTTAATTTTATATTTATTTTTAATTAACACGGCCCTTTTACAGCCACGAATTTAAATTTAAGTTTACTTGACATAGAATGTTTTATTTAGATAGTAAGGTGACACGGCCTCTTTACAGCCACGATCTTATTTAAGTAGTTTCTAAGTTAGTTAGTTTTACTTGCTTGTAGCAATAATGTTGTGCATAGCATACATAAATATGGATTATTGCCTGTTTACGGTCCAACCATTATTACCACTTTGATTAGTACATATGTTGTGAAAAATGTATTGTTTTTATTAGTTCTGACTTTATCCAAGTTGTTTCGAGAGAACCAATGGAAATAAATTATTTTGATTTGATTTTGATTTGAACAGGCTTGAAGGACATGGATACATACATACAGACAAAGCTTCTTTCACATTCATAATATTAGTATGAATTCTAATAACAATCCGTCACGATATCTCGAACTAAAGTTAGTTTTGCTTGATAGTTTTCTAGTCTTTTAGAAAATCTGCGATTTTTCTTGTTTTTTTTTGTTTTAAGCATGTGATATTTTCGTCTAATTGGTAACGACACAACAAAATACACAGGTAACAAAAAAAAGTATAGATATTCTCAACTTCCTCCCCATCCTGGTGGAGCTATAACAAGTCTATTAATATAACACGTAGAGCTCATTGTAAAGTTATATAATGTGCTGACTGTACAGTCCGATCCGTACGGATCCTGTGTGTTCAAGCCTTAATTCCCTATCAAAAGTTGAGAGTCATAAAAGTGTGGTCCCTTTCAATATGGTGGCCTGTCGATAGCAGAGACCGCGCGCGCCGCCGGACATTCTTTTTGCTTTCTATGGAGATTGACAGGTGGATGAGGAAACTTGGCGCCGACAGGAGCTGACCAAATGTCAACGTTTTGGTGACCGCGACTTCGCTCTAACCAAAAACAAATCGGTAAAAAAGTAGAAGCGAAACAACAGTTACACTGTTAGGACTTAATAATGTTGCAAGAAAATGTAATTTCAATTGAAAAATCTCATACACTAATCTACCAATTTTTAAAGCTGTGTGTTTTATTAAATGTATAAATTACAGTAAATAATTATAGACTGTCTCCGCGGTGAAGCGGATTCGATTCTAAACGGGACAAAAAAAAATGCGTGATATTTTTATTATTTTTTTAATCATGTTTTATTAGGGGCATGTCAGCCCCATCGTAACACCTAAATAAACAAACAATTATCAGTTTTCCATCTGCCTATTCTTATTATAAATATTTAAAAAAATAAATACTAACCTAGCCGATTGGGAAAAGATAATAATATAAAGTCAATTACAATACGCAATTTATCCGCCATTCTTGCTTTTTTTATGCTAAATCCAATAAAAAGTTATTATTGTTTTTGACAGTTTTTCATTTTTTTTTTTAAGCGTCTTACATTAATATCGTTTATTTGAATCATAAGTTCCCAAACTTAAGCTACGTATTTTAACAAACAAAGTTTGAAATGCAATTTTGTGAAAAGATTAGGGTTTAAGTTTGTGACCCGATCAGTACGAGCCCGATAAAGTTTGTGACCCGATCAGTACGAGCCCGATAAAGTTTGTGACCCGATCAGTACGAGCCCGATAAAGTTTGTGACCCGATCAGTACGAGCCCGATAAAGTTTGTGACCCGACCAGTACAAGCCCGATAGTGTTTGCGATTGCTCGAGCATGGGGTAGTTAATCACACAAATTATAATGAATCCAAACAACTCGGCTGCACCTTCACAGTTCTACAAATTTAATTTTTATTACACGGGTCTTTCTTATCAACCGTAAAGCTGCCATTACTAACTAATATCGATGTTCAAGATTTTATATTCATTTATGTATTCAACAAATGGCGCATTCATAGCTGAGAGCCGACACTCCCCGTGCATGTGCATGGTGGCATGCATGGAGTGGATCCTAGATACGTGGCAATGCCGCCAGTATCCTTGACACTTTTCCCATTGCAGCGATTTGGAGCAAATATTTTATTTATAATAATTTTATTATATATATATATATATATATATATTTTTTAATCATTGTACCTTACTTCTTTCGAATATCCTAGATATTAAAACCATATAGATACTGTTACCCCACTGTTGATTTATTTTACGATTGCCAGGTTTTGACTGTAAGATAACTTTTCACCTTTACACCTGATTTAGTTTACACCTGATTACGATAATTACGATTTGCGCAGATGAAATGAAATATTTATTTGTGATTGTGGTTACAATTGAAGATGATAACAGAGTGTGCAGAGTGATACCATTCAAATCCGTATTTGTGATTGTGGTTACAATTGAAGATGATAACAGAGTGTGCAGAGTGATACCATTCAAATCCGTATTTGTGATTGTGGTTACAATTGAAGATGATAACAGAGTGTGCAGAGTAATACCATTCAAATCCGTATTTGTGATTGTGGTTACAATTGAAGATGATAACAGAGTGTGCAGAGTGATACCATTCAAATCCGTATTTGTGATTGTGGTTACAATTGAAGATGATAACAGAGTGTGCAGAGTGATACCATTCAAATCCGTATTTGTGATTGTGGTTACAATTGAAGATGATAACAGAGTGTGCAGAGTGATACCATTCAAATCCGTATTTGTGATTGTGGTTACAATTGAAGATGATAACAGAGTGTGCAGAGTGATACCATTCAAATCCGTATTTGTGATTGTGGTTACAATTGAAGATGATAACAGAGTGTGCAGAGTGATACCATTCAAATCCGTATTTGTGATTGTGGTTACAATTGAAGATGATAACAGAGTGTGCAGAGTGATACCATTCAAATCCGTATTTGTGATTGTGGTTACAATTGAAGATGATAACAGAGTGTGCAGAGTGATACCATTCAAATCCGTATTTGTGATTGTGGTTACAATTGAAGATGATAACAGAGTGTGCAGAGTGATACCATTCAAATCCGTATTTGTGATTGTGGTTACAATTGAAGATGATAACAGAGTGTGCAGAGTGATACCATTCAAATCCGTATTTGTGATTGTGGTTACAATTGAAGATGATAACAGAGTGTGCAGAGTGATACCATTCAAATCCGTATTTGTGATTGTGGTTACAATTGAAGATGATAACAGAGTGTGCAGAGTGATACCATTCAAATCCGTATTTGTGATTGTGGTTACAATTGAAGATGATAACAGAGTGTGCAGAGTGATACCATTCAAATCCGTATTTGTGATTGTGGTTACAATTGAAGATGATAACAGAGTGTGCAGAGTGATACCATTCAAATCCGTATTTGTGATTGTGGTTACAATTGAAGATGATAACAGAGTGTGCAGAGTGATACCATTCAAATCCGTATTTGTGATTGTGGTTACAATTGAAGATGATAACAGAGTGTGCAGAGTGATACCATTCAAATCCGTATTTGTGATTGTGGTTACAATTGAAGATGATAACAGAGTGTGCAGAGTGATACCATTCAAATCCGTATTTGTGATTGTGGTTACAATTGAAGATGATAACAGAGTGTGCAGAGTGATACCATTCAAATCCGTATTTGTGATTGTGGTTACAATTGAAGATGATAACAGAGTGTGCAGAGTGATACCATTCAAATCCGTATTTGTGATTGTGGTTACAATTGAAGATGATAACAGAGTGTGCAGAGTGATACCATTCAAATCCGTATTTGTGATTGTGGTTACAATTGAAGATGATAACAGAGTGTGCAGAGTGATACCATTCAAATCCGTATTTGTGATTGTGGTTACAATTGAAGATGATAACAGAGTGTGCAGAGTGATACCATTCAAATCCGTATTTGTGATTGTGGTTACAATTGAAGATGATAACAGAGTGTGCAGAGTGATACCATTCAAATCCGTATTTGTGATTGTGGTTACAATTGAAGATGATAACAGAGTGTGCAGAGTGATACCATTCAAATCCGTATTTGTGATTGTGGTTACAATTGAAGATGATAACAGAGTGTGCAGAGTGATACCATTCAAATCCGTATTTGTGATTGTGGTTACAATTGAAGATGATAACAGAGTGTGCAGAGTGATACCATTCAAATCCGTATTTGTGATTGTGGTTACAATTGAAGATGATAACAGAGTGTGCAGAGTGATACCATTCAAATCCATCTTTGCTAGCAGATTTTATTACAACTTTGGCTCCCGAATATATTCATTTATTCGTTACAGACAAAATCCACTGTTGGAGATGGGCCTTCCAGAACATATATCTAGAAAACTTGGCCTACGCTAGCCACGCTGGCCAGACGGGTTGGCATGACGAGACCGAATGTCAAATCAAATAAATAAAATATTGACAGTGTACTATGATATTGTTGAAATCTAAATTAATATTAGTCATATTATAGCTTCGTTTTTTTTAATGAATAATTTTCAATTAGACAAATTGTTAGTTGCACACTAACATATATATTTTATAGTACATAGGCAAGCTTAATGTCCAAAAACATTAACTAACAGCTAACCTTTAAGAAAAGTGAGCAGGGATAGTAAGGTGTATGACCGAAACATAAAACTATAAATAAAAAAAATGACCTCTGGAGACGTCCCATTAGAGATAGTCCCAAGGACACACGATACAATCCATACAATTTTATTTCACTGAAAAGTCGGTTTAGTAGTAGTAACTAAAAAATAATTCATTTCCATAAATTCAAATTATTTTATTAAGATGTTACATGTATAAGATTTATTTTTTTAAGATTAAGATCCAACTTTCTGATACCTCACTTTCTCTCGTTCAGATTCAAACACATTAGTTTCTGGCTGCCAGTCTTTTAACTTGGCAGTTTTTGTCTACAAAAAATATAAAAAGAAATGTCATGTGTGAGTATGGCAGCCGTAGCAGTTAGTAGGTGGAATCAACGTTTGATTGGGGTGAAATGGCTACAAAGTTTCGTGAGGTCGGGAAATTGTTGCCTAATTGCTCCCACGACACACGCATTCTTTATTGCCGGACACAATCAGAGCTGCATACTGCCGACGGTACCATTTTAGGGTGACAGTTAGAGAAACTGACGTCACAAAATACTAATACCATGATAATAACCTACTACCACGTGTATCATTCTGAGGGGTAATTGAGAGGTATCACACTCTATCATACTCTTTGTGGGGACCCACTCGAGACAGCACGCGTACCGTCATCTAACTTAAATTCTAATTTGACAAAAAAATACACGCAACGTTTTGTTTCTGATCATATTATTAGAATTCACAATCATTGACAACATTAATAAACATGTCGCACGCCTAGATTAAATATCTGTGAGAACTCTTTTGTAACTAAAAATGTTCAAACAACCACCATTTACGAAAATAACATATAGCTATAGCATCATTTATTGTCACAGAAAGCATACAGATTTAAAATAGGTGAACAAGGATTATGTGGCTGTAATGAGGTTACCCTGTAGTCGGTGTTCTTATTATAATGTTACGTACAACAACATAACATATATAGTCATCTCTGTGTGTTTCTGATATGAGAGTATGTGTGACAGCATATGAGAATTTGTGTGGGAGATTTTTTTTTTAAATAACCATATTATTTTGATTTAAAAACGTATTTTAATATTTCAAAAAAAAAGTTATGTAAAGTTCTTACGACATCTTGTTTACGACGGCAGTTTGTGAAAACAGTTTTCTTGCCGTATAGGAATTAGGAATTAATGAGGCAATAATAATACAGCGATATTTTGAGTTGAAATAGTTTTGATGTAGACGTGCGATGTTGTACGAGTACTTACCTACATCTAGTTCAAATACTTTAAATTTAACGAAATGAATTATCAGCTCTGTAAAGATCCATTAAATTTTCTTTAAAAACGTAACAAGCGAGCGTGTTTAAGTCGTGGCGATACATCACCCCAAATTATATTTGAGAATGGAATAAACTAAGTTGACACGAAGCCGGCTCCTAACCTAGAACCTAACGCAAACATTTAGCATTCAGCTACACTAAACTAAAAGAACGTTAAGATCTAAGAGTCATTAAGTAAACATTAGTTGAAGATATGGTTGTAACAAAAACTAACAGGTTGTTTTAATAACTTCGGAATCAAGTAACAATAAAACAATCACACAAACGAACATTTGTTCCGAATCAAGAGTCACAAGTGATCACATCAAACCTAAACTCGATTACAGTAAAACGGTCCATTATTTTGGCATTTTATTCGAGTAATTGAATAAAACTACAATGTTACAGCACTACGGGCAAATGTTTAAAAAACAATAAGTCACCCTCTTCGGCGGGGAAATGTGACAGATGTCGGATTTACGCGGGAATGATTGACAATGGCGGACGACATTGTTTATGGCCAACTTCATTACGTGCCTGGAGAGAGCTTACAGTTATTATTCCGACAACCTCATTACACAATTTACTAAACTCTTATTATTCTACCAAGCTTTTATACTTGACTTTGTTTGTCCTGTACTGTGTTAACCTTTTTACAACAATATTGTGTTATGTTTATTGACCCTCCTAAAATATATTTAGGAACCTAATTAATCCAGAACTATATTAAGTTATGATCATATTTACCGAACATAAACGAAATTCAAAATTACAAAACAATTTCATAATAATTATAATAAAAGTTTGTGCGACTTTATCGAAGGCTCTCATTACTTTAAACTTTCTATTTGTCAAGTTAAACCTATTTTCAATATTAATTATTATTACCTTAAATAATATTACGAGTGTATTGACTTGAAAATTGTGATTGAGACTTGCAGCTAGTGTTGCTCATTATTTTAGGAGCTTATAGCTAGTGACATACTGTAACGGAATCTCAATAGCTGCTGGAAGTGAACGGCTCTGAGATTCACATAGGAATTGAAAACGATATTTTAGGTACGGATTGGGGTGCAATGCATAGGCGCGGTGGTGGCTCGGTTGTAAGAAAGCGTTCCTTGAATCCTACATAGGTCGGTTCAAACCCACCCGGCATGTACCTATGAGAAATACACTTTTCTTACGTACTGCAGTCATAGATTTACAACACCACCGTTCCCGTGCCTCGGAGAGCACGTTAAGACGTCGGTCCGGTTCCACTAATACCTGCTTGTGAAATCGTTAATAAATTGTCATAATAAATGTCATAATATCCTCGCCAACCAGTCTGGCCAGCGTGGCGAGTGTAGTCCAAATTCTCCATATATATGTTCTGGAAGGCCCATCTCCAGCAGTGGAGGTCTAGGACGCTGTGTTCTAGGGGCTGTAATGATGAAAATGAATGAATGAATGGGATTATAAAGAATGTTCTAAAGAAACGAAAGATTGCGAATATTGAGATGATACTTACGCAAACCAAATGTATAGCGAATACATACATTGAGAAGCCGATCGAGTTTATTCAGTAGCTCTTCGTGAGATCGGAGCGAGAACGATATGGTCTACAAAGTTGTATAATGCTGTGAGTTGATTCCTCAACTGCGAACAATCGACCAAACATGCCGGCGCCGACATACAACAAAATACAACCTTTTTACAAACTATGACAATTTGTATGATTCCTGAATTAATAAGTGTCACTCGAACACGCGAACCTTGGGGTCCTGCCACCTAACGCCCAGGGGAAACTCACCCTTATGAACTTGTTAACTAGGGTTAGGATTGTGTGTCACTCGTTAAATAACTGCATGATAATTTGTTAAATACCTAACATCCAGTTATACGTTTGCTAGATTATATTGTGAGTTTTAAAAGTGTTGCGATATAGTTCAGATTAAGTAGTGAGTTTGTTTGTCCAGCAATGTGGTGTCGGTTGTCAGGATTTCGTACAGTTTCTAACACTAATGTGCTTTTTATGAGTCTTGAATAATTTTATAATTTGCTTAACGAAATTACGGCGTCAAGTTTCCGTTGATTAACTATTTAATGAAATAAGTTTGTTTTAGTTCGTTATCTCGGAGCGACACGGCATCATTACTTTTATTGTTAAGGTACTTTATGGATGATATTAATCACGGAAAACATAACTAGAAACACGGACATGATATCTCTTTTTTCCCAGCATTGGCTCCGTGGTCTAGCGGTTAAGTCCGTAGATCTAGACTCTGAGGTTCCGGGTTCGATTCCTGGCCGAGACACAAAAATATTTATTAATGTAAATAAATACATTTCATTAATATTTAATTTATTACTCGAGTTTGGTACGCTGGAGACATCGACGAGCTTGCCACTTGTCACGATTGGCCTATAGTGAAGTTGGCTAAATGTGAATCCGCTTATTTATAAGCGTGGTTTCTGACCACCCCGAAAGGGAAACGGTCGTGATGATGATTGAAATAGAATTTAATTAAATAGTCAATTGGTTAAATTGATGTAAGAAATAGTTACAAGGCACTATTTATACGATTAGGCTTTTTATCATGATCAGGTACTTTATGATAGATAAAACACAGGATTTGGAAGTGTACATAATTCTCCAATTACATCGGCGGGATCTAACTATATACTCGTAATCATCAACGTAAATAAGTTTTTGCCAATAGTCGTTATGCTAGGGGGCAATTAAATTAATTAATTGCAGATTATTAAAATACAATATTTTAACTATTTAATAAAAAAGATCATTATGGCACGAGAACATTTTATTGGGCCCATTTCTCTAAGAAAAATCTCATTTATGAGTACGCGAAGCGATATTGGCTACGGTATATGGATGTATATTTTGGTCCGTGCGTGTAGTTCGGTTGCGGAATAGAGAATAAGGGATAAGGTTGTAAAGCTCCTCAGAACACTGACCGTGGTATAGCTTGTAAAGCTCCTCAGAACACTGACCGTGGTATAGCTTGTAGAGCTCCTCAGAACACTGACCGTGGTATAGCTTGTAGAGCTCCTCAGAACACTGACCGTGGTATAGCTTGTAAAGCTCCTCAGAACACTGACCGTGGTATAGCTTGTAAAGCTCCTCAGAACACTGACCGTGGTATAGCTTGTAGAGCTCCTCAGAACACTGACCGTGGTATAGCTTGTAGAGCTCCTCAGAACACTGACCGTGGTATAGCTTGTAAAGCTCCTCAGAACACTGACCGTGGTATAGCTTGTAGAGCTCCTCAGAACACTGACCGTGGTATAGCTTGTAGAGCACGCTGAGGGAGGCAACATCTCGGCGAAGCTGCAGCGATTCGAGAGTTTTAGACACTGTGGTGACGTCCGCTATCCGAATGGCCCGCCTCTGCAGGACATTGAGAGCATCTGTATGGTACTTAGCGGAACCATTCTAGAGGTGAGAACAGTGTTCCACGCATGACCTTATTTGTTCCTAATAAATCATAAGTCTGAGTGAGGGCGGAAAACACTGATTCACTTTATTTAGTATCTCGAGCCGTTTTCAATGTTGGTACGGTGGATTGAGATCTGAGTTATTGTCGATTATTAACATTTAGGTCCATTATAATAAATATTATTCTAAAAACATGTTTATTTTTTATAAAAATCTGATGTAATGCTAAAAGAGTATTATTCCTTAAACTTTAAATAGGATATAATTATTAATTATTTAAGTTTAAAATAATAATTATATAGAAACAAAAAGGGTATAAAAAATATAGTTTCCTAAACGTATTTTTGATGCAGAGTTTATGTCTGGACTACGAGTCCCTTTGCCCTTTTAACGTGGAGCGATTCATTTATGATTGCTTTGGATATTAAATCGTTTGTTGAAGTTGTCATTGACGAAGTGATATTCGTGTGTTTGTTAAAGCGATTTTCCGAAGTTGTGTGCGACACGTGTCGTGCGAGGCGTGTCGTGCGAGGCGCGGGGCTCTCACGTTATGGTCACGGTCACGACATCGCCGAGGAAAGAAGCGCCATCACACCAACATTGTTGACTCCACACTCAGCCCTATAACGTAGTCACATCACCTTTAACTCTTGTAAGATCAATAGTATTGCATTGTTCTCATCTAGGGGATGGTTGGCCTATAATAAAGTTGGCTAAATGTGAATCCGCTTCTTTATAAGCGTAGTTTCTGACCACCCCGTAAGGGAATCGGTCGTGATGATACTTTACTATGGGATGGTTCCGCCAAATACCTTGCACTCAATCCCTGCAGAGACGGGCAAAGAAGGTTACTTCGGGAGCTTTGCGGCTTATAGATACAGTCTGATGATAAATCATCTGAAAATAAGAACAGCCTGTTTTTTTTCTTTAATAGACAGAAAAACAGGCTAGAAAACTTAAGGGAAATTGTAATAAAACTAAAAGAGTATTCATAAAGGGAGGTATCTGTTACGATCAGGTGGGAGCTATCGTGATCGGTCTTCAAAAATCGTTAAATCGAACTTGCGGCGTTCAACTGACAGGGAATCGGAAATAAACGTAATCGGTAAAGTTGTGTTTGTCGCAGAGTTTTGAAAATTATCGAACTAAACTCTACTTTAATGTTTTCATATTGGTGTCGAAGATTATTGCAATTAAAGTGTCTATTTGTCGTGTCGTTTAGAATTTTGTGCAGCCATAGATAAAGGATATTTTTGCCTGTTTGGGAATTTGTTTATGGCTTTCTATCACGGGTGTGTTGAAAGTGTTTTCATGCGATTTTAAACTGTGTTTCGGTATATTTTAGGTGGTTTATGAATCTAGTGAGGCGAGTTTATTGGATTTGCTCATTTTTTGTAGTTTTTCACAAGTTGGTGTCGTTCGTGTGAGATAGTTTTGTTTTGTCTCGCCGCCCTGCCCCGCCCGCCCCGCCCGCCTCCCTCCGCCGCCCGCCCTGTCGATGTCACCAGAGTTAATGTATGAAGTACAGTTAACATCACGCCAAGAGTCACCCCTATTATTTTGGTTGACAAATTGATGCAGAGTGTTTAACTTTATGTTTTATTATAAATTTTATTTTTATGTTAAATATAGTTTTTAATAACGAAATGAATTCACTCCGCACTTATTTCTTTGTCTTAACTCTTGCAACTTAATCGCTGTAGTTTTTATATGTCAGCATAATGGTGTCACTTAGAAAAGGATGGTTGGTCAAGCCGGCATAGTGTTAGGGACTAATGTCAGTTGCTGACATTCATGGACCTCGCGCGCCACTTACCATCAGATGGGCGAAAGGTCACATGCCGTGCTAGTATAAATAAATATATAAAAAAATCTTAATTAAATTATTATTATAAGGTTGCTTATAAGCAGGCTTCGATATTATTATTATAAGGTTGCTTATAAGCAGGCTTCGATATTATTATTATAAGGTTGCTTATAAGCAGGCTTCGATATTATTATTATGAGGTTGCTTATAAGCAGGCTTCGATATTATTATTATAAGGTTGCTTATAAGCAGGCTTCGATATTATTATTATAAGGTTGCTTATAAGCAGGCTTCGACATTATTATTATAAGGTTGCTTATAAGCAGGCTTCGATATTATTATTATAAGGTTGCTTATAAGCAGGCTTCGATATTATTATTATAAGGTTGCTTATAAGCAGGCTTCGATATTATTATTATAAGGTTGCTTATAAGCAGGCTTCGATATTATTATTATAAGGTTGCTTATAAGCAGGCTTCGATATTATTATTATAAGGTTGCTTATAAGCAGGCTTCGATATTATTATTATAAGGTTGCTTATAAGCAGGCTTCGATATTATTATTATAAGGTTGCTTATAAGCAGGCTTCGATATTATTATTATAAGGTTGCTTATAAGCAGGCTTCGATATTATTATTATGAGGTTGCTTATAAGCAGGCTTCGATATTATTATTATGAGGTTGCTTATAAGCAGGCTTCGATATTATTATTACATTTACTATTATTATTATTTTACATTTGTGGTTATTCTTGTATTCCCTTTACGTCGGTAAATTTAAATTAAGTTAATATTGTATTTAATAATGTGGCGTGTGCCGCCACGGCTTCTCTGTTCATAACAACCTACACCTAAGTACAATCTTAAACAATACACCGTTATATAATCGTCACAAAAACGTACGTGAAAACTGTATAAAGCTATCCGTTACCATGGTGACAGATATATCCTCCATCATTAGTAAAGATAATCTGAATAAGGTTCGAGATCAGATGAGAGACACGACAGATTGTAATAACGATACGAATAATATATCCAGCAGAAGCGACGATCTGATATGATATTATAGTAAATATTAGTTAATATTAGTTAATATTAGTTAATAATATAGTGTGTTTGTCTACAGGTGTGGTTCCAAAACCGACGAGCCAAGTGGAGACGTCAGGAGAAGATGGAAGCGGCGCGGTTAGGGTTGTCAGAATACGGCTGCGGAGGTCCTCTCTCTCGGCTCAACCCTGGTCAGTATCTAGGTACTACTTCTACTCACTTAACTCTTTGAATAGCTCATATCCAGGTGTTACGTGACCTCAATGTTACCACAACTAAGACTTCTTGTTCCGAAACGAAGGCAAAAAGCAAAATGGAAAATAAATACAATTATACAGCCACAGTAATTAGGAAATAATAATTGTGTAATGAAAACTGAATTTAGGTTCAGAATATTTACTTTAAGTTTAGATAGTTTCAGAAACAATCAAACAATCTTTTCTAAACCAATGATGTTCGGGCGCTCATTTTAATAGTGGCACAGTTAAAAAGTTCTAATTTCTGAAACTGAACCAGTTAGTTAACTCGGCAGCTAAGGGTCTTATTGGAACACATAAATCAAACCTGAATATGAGCTACGGAAAATCTATTTGAACCTACCTGAGCTATATTTTACCAGGCACGGTGCCGGCTTGGTTGTAAGAACGCTTTCCTTAAATCCTACAAAGGTCGGTTTGAGCCCCGGCATGTACCAATGAGAAATACACTTTTCTTACGTATATTTGTGATTTATTTCCACGGTTTCCTGTGCCCCAAAGATAACGTTAAGCCGTCGGTCCCGGTTCCACTAATACCAACTTATGGAATCGTTATAAAATTGTTAATAAAAAATGACATCATATCCTCGCCAACCCGTCTGGCCAGGCGTGGCGAGTGTAGGCCGAATTCTCCAGAATTTTCTGAAAGGCCCATCTCCAACAGAGGAGGTCTAGGACTCAATGTCCTAAGGATAGTGATGATATGTATCTCGATGGCTGATTAATATTTGACATGTTTAACGTATGCCTCATTAGGCAGGTTTTGGCTGAAAAGTGACAAGTTATCTACGAATCACGTGGCGTATATCAAAATGTTGATCATTTTGTTTCAGGCCTGGCGCTGCCCGTGGACCCGTGGCTGTCTCCGCCGCTGCTGTCGGCGCTGCCCGGCTTCCTGTCGCACCCGCCGTCCGGGTACCCGTCGTACCTGCCGGCGCCCGCCCCGCCGCCGCCCGACCCGCGCTCCTCCTCCATCGCCGCGCTCCGACTCAAGGCCAAGGAACACGTCGAGACGCTCAAGGGACTGCAGATGGTATAACTGGACAACGTCTCTAACCATACAACCGGACAGAACAAACTTTATACACCGATAACAATTAAACTGGATCCCGCAATCTTCGACAATCCAGGCCTCCGTCGAGATAGAACTTTATATCTAAAGCCCACAGAATTAACTATATTCGTAAATGAAACTAGAACTCGAAAATCATTTAAAAATAATAATATTATCTCGTCTGCCTGTAGGTAACAAGAACCGGAAATACAATAGAACCAGATTAACTGAAGACAACAATTACAGACATTTTGGTCTGACAGAAGTTGGAATGACAGAGGAAGATATATTACGAGTGGTAGCTGTAAAATTAAGACTAAAAGAAGAAGAAAATATATTTGAGAAAGAATAGCAGAAGTTCACGCACAATCTTAATAGTGTTTTATAATTTTAACAATTCTTTACGTTATTTACCTTAAAATTCCGTTAAAATTATAAAAAGCTGTTAAGATCAAAGTTGTTAGTTGACCGCTGTAAACTGTAAGGAAATCAAAGATACACATAATTTGGCCAAAACAAATACAAATCGCAATGTAATCGTTAAGTTCGTCAGTTTGAGACCTGACTTTATCTATAAGCAATATTGTACAGGATCTATGAGTTACGAGTAAGTTATATTTATTAATAATCTCTGGTTTCTCAAACAAACTATAAAATAACGAACGTTTAACTGTTTTCTATACGTCACATGATTGGTCGGCTTGTCAGTTTGCTAGTTGAGTCAATCACGCGGCTTATATCAAAAAAGTTAATCGTTTGTCACTTTATGAATGTCTACATAAACCGGGTTTCATTATTTCTCAGTTAGTGTGTAAATGTAAAGATAGAATGTTCTTATTAATTGATTATTTATATTTTGTTTAGTGACTGAATTCATTCCATTAATTTAACCATCGTTCCTTGCTCATTAATTTAATTAAATTTATTTGTAAATACAAAGTATTGATGTACTTGAATGTTGTGTCATATATAATACCTAATAGTCATAACTTTAATTATTATGGAATATTTTTGTAATTTATTTAATTTAGGAATTATAGAAGTCGTGATACTCGTGGGTACTTAGAAATTATATTTTAAAATGATTTATGATTATGAACGTTACAACTTAATCAGCCGTTCTCTTTGTCGCTGCCGAGATATAGTACAGGTAACTAGACTATTTCCTAAACACAGTAATTAGAAATTAAATCTTGTGTAAATATTAGCTTAGTGTATAATCATGTGGATCTGTATTGTATACGATGGTATTTATCTTGGACATATCTGCTCACTATCCGCCGGATATCTGTCTATTAATAAATCATTACGAGTTCTAATAAATAATTCTTACTTACTCAGACTCTGCATATAAATAGTTTCCCTATGATTTTTAAAAAATAAGAATTTTAGTAAATAAAAGTAACATGGTTTAAGGTTTTCGCATTGACTTTCATTTCACTGAGGGAAACTATATCGAGCTGATAGTGTGCAAATAAGATTGTACATAGCTATCTGATAGGACTTATGTATCTAATACTTTTCATTTATTTGAGAACGACTATTTAATCGATACATGCAACTCTGTAGTTGACTTATCCAAACATCAGAATAACTTGTCTAAAATCTATGTCAAAAAAGTGTAGCCACATTTTATTACAACATTCTTTAAATTGAGTCCGTTATCTTACGATGTAAGTTTAGTGCGTCAGTTGGACGTAGTTTGCTAGTTCCATGTAAATGTTTTCTTACTGTCTTACCCTTTTCTTTTAATCTAAGGCTTAAGACAGTGCGAGAAGACAGCAGTAACTTGCATGTTCAGAGTTTCGATTACATCCCATCGGCAAAGGTAATCTTATCGCTTGGAACTGTCACAAATGTTCAATAACAGTTTGCCAATTATAGTCACGGAAAACAAGTATCGATTGAATATAAGATGTCATTATTTGTGTGTGTATGACAAATGTACATAGAGTAACGAGTAGATGGTGTTGCTGTATCCAACACAACAACTATTTAATAAATGTGTTCTACTATAATCGTTCGTTATTTTCCCCTGATCCTTCAGTAAACTAACATCACGACAGTAACCTCAAATAGAGATGCACAGGCATGGCCTAAACCAGGTAAGAAATCTATTTTGTTTCACGTGACACTATGTCAGTACAAAAGTACAGACTTAACTAGTCTTGGTTTAGCCTAAACGTTTCTAACTAAAGATGTAGGTACGCTAAAGTTAGATGTAGCCAATTTTACCAAACCCAACGTTTAACTTAACTAAAACAAAGACCGCTCAACCCAACGTCACAACAACGACCGCTCAACCCAACGTCACAACAACGACCGCTCAACCCAACGTCACAACAACGACCGCTCAACCCAACGTCACAACAACGACCGCTCAACCCAACGACACAACAACGACCGCTCAACCCAACGTCACAACAACGACCGCTCAACCCAACGTCACAACAACGACCGCTCAACCCAACGTCACAAGCGGTCGTTGTTGTTTCGTTGGGTTAAGCCGTTCTCGTGTCCTGTAGAGCACATTAAGCCGTCGATCCCGGTTCCACTAATAAAAATGTGAAATCGTTAATAAATTATCATAGATGGCTCGCCAAACCGTCTGCCCAGCGTGGCGAGTGTAGGTATGAAAAAGCATACAAAAAGATCGAGATGACGCTATACTAACGCAGCAAACCGTACCTTAACCACACAACCCAAATGTCAACTGACGATGTCCAGCTTTTTGTGTTATTTGTTTTAACCATTTAAAAATTATATTTTTCCGCCTGATATAGTCTCCGACATTAATTAACTGTTTTAAATTAAAAATTACTGCCTTCAATAAGTACAGTTTTAACAATAGGTGCAATATTTATTGTAATTTTTTTTTACTTATATGCTACTTTGCTGGCCCAATTTGTAGTGCAAGATCGGTCTCCACCACTATTCTGACATGCAGATATGCTTTATTACATTATGCTAGATGGTTTAATAGGTAATACAATTATTGTACTGTACTGTTCGGAAGTACAACGTGAGACGAAATGAGAAGTACTGGTCTACTGTCGGAGCACTACTGTTGTTATTTCTAATAATTTGTGTGACAGTCAAATGCATTGATACAAATAAGGGGTGTCTTTTCCGAGGGGCTTATTTATACCAGTTATAAAATTAAAAAAAATGCGAATTAGGCAATTTTCAAATGTCACTTCTCAATTATACCATGCATACATTCTAATGGCGTTGTTCCTAAACCGACATGCAATACAATAAGAGTACCTACAGAAAGTAGCGTACTAGTTGGTCGTGCAGCTCATACGACGTCAAATAAAGCAAACTCCTTAATTAATAATCAAATTATCGGCGGCTGGCGCAGGGACGGAGCGAGCGCAAAACAAAATAATATATTTAAACTTATTTTTTTATTATATATTAATTTAAGAAAAAAACACCCGTAGCTTGTTAAAGAAAATAATCGCTTTTACCGTGAAAGGAAACATGGTGAGGTAACCACCGAGCAGTTCAGAAAGTTCTAAGTCTGTAATCTAAGTGGATGGTCGTTAAGATATGAGGTTGTATATTAAAACTATTTATAACTGTAAAAATATTTTTATGCTCTAATATTGATTTATTTTATCATTATTAATGTTATTATTAATAAATAAATTAAATAAAAAAATATTACAAATTATTTATAAATGTAGAAAAACCTACTTATTAATTTATACCTATTGTTCTCTAGGTGGAAATCTACTGTACACTGCTACACATAAATTTCTCAAGTTTTTTTGTACAAGGCGAAGCATTGTCAACGTGCGTAGCGTATCCGAGCGCAACAATGAATTTGCTGATCTCAGTAATGGGTTTAGTTCGAAAAAAGTTTACAAACTAAACATTCATAAATTCTGTTATCAAATGTAAGTTTCGAAAAACGAATTTACTCTCATTATATAGAATTTATATTATTTTCAAAAACTTTTACTCCTGTTTCGTATTTCCGTCACTTCAGTTCCACATCGGAGGCACCGCTTATTGTTTAGGTAAATATTAAGTACAATAATCTCAATATCTATCGGAGAGTCCGTCAGAGTCCGTCCCTGCCGTCTTCGCTCATTGCTCGTGGATAAAGTTGTAACCCCATGTACTATAAGTGGCCACACCCTACTTCACTCTGTCCTTTCTAGCACCTACGTACTTATCTAATGCTTTTTTACTCAAAATATAGGTGTCTCGAAGAGGGAAATGCAATTTCAGTGTTAGTAATATTTCCTATTTCTGGGAAAATTTAATGAACCTACGTATAATATGTATTGATGCATTATATTTTTTAAATAAAATAAACAATTTCATAAGTGACATGATATTTATTACTTTATTTAAATATTTTATTTTATTCGTGTTATACTTAGAGTCCGCCGAGTATAGTCACCAGATAAGTGGGATGGTGCGGTCACGTCACCGCATCCGCCCTGGCTAAAAAGTATCATCACGACCCTTTCGGGGTGGTCAGAAACCACGCTTATAAATAAGCGGATTCACATTTAGCCAACTTTACTATAGGCCAATCATGACAAGTGGCAAGCTCGTCGATGTCTCCAGCGTACCAAACTCGAGAAATATCACAAATAAATTAAATATTAATTAAATGTATTTATTTACATTAATAAATATTTTGTGTCCCGACCAGGAATCGAAACCGGTACCTCCGAGTCTAAATCCACGGATTTAACTGCTAGACCACGGACCACGATCAAGTGTCAATCAAATAAATAAAGTGGAGAGACACGGGCTGATGATGATATGAGTTAAACCAACAATGCAAATATGTCGTGCTCCAGAAGTTTGACAACAATGTGCGATAAGTATGACGAATGTGGTTCGCGACCTGTTCATCATAAAGTCCCACCAAACAGAAACCTAACTTTAACGAATTACCATAACCGTGATTAAACTAAACAACAGGTTCACTTCCTCCGCACCTCACACACTGTGTCATACACCTATTCAAATACTTAAGAACAACATTACATTCACAGCAATCCAATTATATCCATCAATTTTATTGTACAGTCAGAAAAGTACCGCGCTGGACCATCTTACCATCGTAAGAGAAGTAAGCGTTAAGTGTTACTAAAGTGAACGCAAAATAAGGAGGCATTACAATAAATTTTAATGATAAACGAATGGACTAATTTAATTTGTTAACTAACTACGACGTACTTGGATCACAGGACTTCATATAATTCTAGAATACTATTAAAATTAGTTCAAATCGACGAAGCTGCCCTCTACCACATGCAACAAAAAAAACCTTGAGTCTATTTGCAAACGCCAACAGCAATTCGCAGAAAAGGTGTCCACAAAAACGGAAATAAATTAACTTAGTCCAAAGTAAACCACTCGGCAATCACCTATAATCGAATGCTACACTGTAGTGCGGGAGGGGAGGGGGGGTGGAGGGGGGGGGGGAGAAAAGTTGGCGCCAATAACATGGTAATGTTCTGTTTGTGGAAGGTAACGGAGCGCAAACTCCCCGACAATTCATTTTGTTACATCCATCGCGGACGGATCACATGCCGACCGGCGACCTACGATTAATATTAACTTTTTTATATTAGCTTATGGAATGGGGTGTATCAGGCAAAGCTTTTGTAGATGTCGCTAGCGGCACTGGTACCTTGTTTACACCTATGACGGATCATCTTTTAAATGTTTTCGTAGTTTTTTATTTTTATAGCAGAAAAATGAATTTAAAATTAACGTGACCTACCTTAAAAGACGAATTAGGAAAGCGCACACCGTCTTTAAAAAGAAAAAAAGGTTTAATTAAAAGAACGGCAATTTTGAGATCACCATATCTTTGATTTCGCTTGAAATCTTTGAAATCTCGATATGTACACTTAAAAGCTGCTATATATCCAGAAAATAATAAATTTCGTAATAAAAATACAAGTTTTCTACGCAACTGACAGTACTATTAGGTACCATCTATCATGCGCCATCTATCGTGATAAAAAGTTAGTGATACACCCCATTACTGGATAACTTATAGTAGTCGCGATGACTGCAACACCCGCGCTGCATCGTTGGCCAGCGCTTCGAGCGGTGATCCTCAGAGGTGATCCTCAGAGTACCTATGACTCAATCTCGGTGGCCGAAAACAAGATTTTTATTATGAAACTTATTTTTTTCATTTCGTTAGAATCCCATTTCCTCCCCGCCCGCGCCGTCAATACACGTCAACATTGCAGTTCCGCTGATGACTGTCTATTTCCATAACGCAAATGGACTACACTATTGATATAATGTCGACTGTGGGCCTCCTCCATGTGAGCCGGACTTACATTTTGCGGGGCAAATACGGTGCCGGGAGAAAAACACAATAATTGAGCTGGGTTGAGTTTATTAAACGCCTGTGAAGTACTGCGAGGGGGAGGGGGAGGGACTGGCGGGCACACAAGTGTCCTAAGGAATTGTGTAACCAAATTTGGAACTTATTATTATTACCGAATCATATTATTATGAGAATCATTTGGGAGTTTATTATGACTACAAATTAATAAATAATTATTAAAGTTGATAAAAAAGATTAAATATATTTTGGAAAGCTTCATAATTAAATAATTTCAGTTATTGAGCTCTGGAAAATGTATTCTGTAAAATCTCTAAAACTTTGTATATACTATGTGGACATCAAAGACATTGTTTTAGCAGATGTATCTTTGAATATTAAAACAGTGATGGTTTTGTTAAAAGTTACTGAAAAAATTTATCTTGTTTTTTTTTCAATTTTTTTACAAAGCCAAACCAGTACGATTTACGAAGAAGTGTTTGTATTACAATTCCGACCTATAAATTGCTTGAAATGTAATTGGAACCTATAAATTATAAATAAATACTAATCTGTATTTATCTGAATATAAAAATTAAATAAAAATAGCCCGACATTTTAAAAAATAAGAGGAAATAAAAATGTAGACGGAAAATTGAATACTTTCTATTTAGTGTGCGATAAATTGGCTTGTAAAGTAATGACATTGTGTGCGCGAGTGTCCGCCAGATGTCGGCGACTTTGATCTCTATTATTAGTACCGCGAGGAACCGATGTCACTTGTCTCTCTCAAAGCCGACATAACTTCGTCGCCACATTGTAACTCTACCAACTTGGAGCTCTACAAAAGCGGACTTTCCAGATTATTTTAAAGTTTTAAGTTGAAGACACCTCTTAGAAGACAAATACCAATAGTAGAGGGAACGTTTTAGGCTTTTTTGACAATTTTCGCCGATAAATTAGCTGTTACATAATTTTTATTATTTCCGAATTAATTAAATTCTGATATCCATGCTGCCTCCGTGGTCTAGCGGTTAAGTCCGTGGGTTTCGATTAGGAGGCATCGGGTTCGATTCCTGGTCGGGACACAAAAATATTTATTAATGTAAATAAATACTAAAACAATACTAAAATTTAATTTATTTGTGATATTTCTCGAGTTCGCTGGAGACACCGACGAGCTCGCCACTTGCCTTGATTGCCCTATAGTGAAGTTGGCTAAATGTGAATCCGTTTATTTATAAGCGTGGTTTCTGACCACCCCGAAAGGAAACGGTCGTGGTGATACTTTACTATACTTTACATGTGACCTTGTACCCACCTGATGGTAAGTAGCGCGCAAGGTCCATGAATGTTAGCAACTGGAATCGAGTTACATTAGTCCCCACACTATGCCGGCTTGACTGGGCATCACGGCAATTCGAGCCAGATCCCGCAACCTGTGGTAGGTACACTTACTGGGTTTATTGTCACGAACGGTGGATACCTCCCCGCCCCGGCAGACTGGGGAAATGACCACCATCAGTCCGCCTGCCACCTACTTGTTGTTCTCGTTGAAAATATGTGCCATTTGCAATGATGTCATAATAATGCCAATTTTTACATTCAAGGAGAACTAATATTAATATCACCACTCGAAACAAGACTTACTCAAATAAGAATGAAATAAATAAAAAAAGTAATATCACGACCGTTTCCCTTTCGGGGTGGTCAGTAGACCACGGAGACCGTCAGTAGACCACGGAGGCCGTCAGTAGACCACGGAGGCCGTCAAGTCAAGAATGAAATAGCTCTACATAAAAATAAATGGAATAAAAAATATATAAACCGCACCGTTAAGTTGTCATATTAGTGAATTACAGATATAGTGCATAATGTATTTCCATCGGGAAAACTCGGCTCTCAATAGGAAGACGACGACGCCCGAAGTGTTAATTAATTATTGTATTAAATGAATTCCATTTTCATATCCATTAATATTGAACTTTAATATTTAGTATTAAATGGTACTGAATCTAGTTGAGAGAGCATAAATACGAACCATTATGCACTACATCTGTACTTTATTTACCATCAATTTGCGAGAGCTTATTCAAATTTAAAAAATCTTTAGTGCACTAAAGAATTGTACATAGCCGAGCTCCATGACTAAGCATTTTCTAACTACCAACCTTTCATCTAAATCACAATACATTATAAATATAAATGTCCACAATGTAATAGCGGTTGACATTGAAATGATTTCTTCTCAAAAGGCTCGCTTAACATTCTAAAATAGTAGGTTCAAGCCCCGGCACGTACCAATGAGAAATGCACATTTCTTACGTACATTTCCAACATCAACGTTCCCCGTGACTCGGAGAGCACGTTAAGCCGTCGGTCCCGGTTACACTAACACCAACTTGTGGAATCGTTAATAAATTGTCATAAAAAATGACATCAGATCCTCGCCAACCCGCCTGGCCAGCGTGGCGAGTGTAGGCCAAATTCTCCAGAAATTTCTGGGCCATCTCTAAGATTTTGTGTTCTACGGGCTGTGATCTACATCACGGTGACGATTCCCCGAGATCTATATTGTTTGTCAGTTTTGATGAAGTATCGTCAGGTAAGTCGTAAAGTACGGTCTCGGCAGCTCGCCTGGCAGTCTGGCAGCCAGATCCAGTTGTCGTGCACAATAATTGCGTGAAGCAAACTAATTACCAAACATAATTAGTCGAACTAACTCCTACACGAGTTTGGATAATTTAATTTAAGCGACTTTAAGCGCTAAGTTGGAAATCACGTGAAGTTGTAATGTGATCGTTAGACGGTCACACGCGAGCCTCCCCCCTCTCCCCCTCCCCTCTCTCCCCTCCCCACCCCGTCCGGGGGATGAGAGTGAATAATTGTCGAGGATTTATATGATGGATGACGGCTGTGCGGAGGGAACTCATCACCTGCGGTCCGAGCATCGCTTACTGCGGTATCGTAGCTAACACAGTACAGAATTAGATATACGAGAAGTGGTGGTTAGCACTAAGACGATACTTTAACGCTCTAAGCAATGTTTATTTTGTGAATTTAAAAAGTAAACAAATCCGAATGAAACGTAAAGAGAGAAGATACTATAAAATAGCCTTCCTTTTGTCATACGAGTGAGTGTGATGGCTTCATTTATTTGTTGGAACTTTCTTTTGTTTATTTTTCGTTTTAATGAAGTTAGCCTGAGGAGAGAGGAACTCATTTGCAAGTCAAATGTAAAAAAATATATTTATCCTTTGACGTCACAACTCTCCTCGCAATCACGGACAACCCACTCTCCTCTACGAGTATAATATATATATATATATACTAGGTGACGGTGAACTCCGTACCGCCTGACAGGTGAACTCCGTACCGCCTGACAGGTGAACTCCGTACCGCCTGACAGGTGAACTCCGTACCGCCTGACAGGTGAACTCCGTACCGCCTGACAGGTGAACTCCGTACCGCCTGACGGTGAACTCCGTACCGCCTGACAGGTGAACTCCGTACCGCCTGACGGTGAACTCCGTACCGCCTGACGGTGAACTCCGTACCGCCTGACAGGTGAACTCCGTACCGCCTGACGGTGAACTCCGTACCGCCTGACGGTGAACTCCGTACCGCCTGACAGGTGAACTCCGTACCGCCTGACGGTGAACTCCGTACCGCCTGACGGTGAACTCCGTACCGCCTGACGGTGAACTCCGTACCGCCTGACGGTGAACTCCGTACCGCCTGACAGGTGAACTCCGTACCGCCTGACGGTGAACTCCGTACCGCCTGACGGTGAACTCCGTACCGCCTGACGGTGAACTCCGTACCGCCTGACGGTGAACTCCGTACCGCCTGACAGGTGAACTCCGTACCGCCTGACAGGTGAACTCCGTACCGCCTGACAGGTGAACTCCGTACCGCCTGACGGTGAACTCCGTACCGCCTGACGGTGAACTCCGTACCGCCTGACGGTGAACTCCGTACCGCCTGACAGGTGAACTCCGTACCGCCTGACAAACAATGAATGTCATTATTTTTATTACTCACACAAAACAATTTTCAATACAAATGACAGACAATTTCGCGACGCAAAAGTAAACCCATCGATTTGACAGTTTGTTGTTTTTCATTTTTTATTATTTCATTTGACTATTTGTCATTTATTCTATATTATATAAATAAGCTAATTGTCTAATCTAAAATAAATTGTCTAATAAAATTTTAGTAACCATAAGTTTTCCAAATACAATAAAATAAAATAAATAAATATAAATTTCTGACTGCACGCATGAACATTTGACAACCAACATTGTTTGACAGGTACGAAACATTGTTTGTATAGGAAAAAGTTTTTTCTCTTACTTTATTTTTTCGTCAATATTCCAATACTATTAATATTCCAATATTATAATTCGGCTATTGGGAGAGGACGGAGAGAAATCAAACAAATCAATAACCATGAAAATCTGTCCAGCCGTTCTCGAGTTATAAGTGTTCTAACAATCCCGACTTTTTTTATATAATAAAATATGTAGATATCTTTCCGAAGCTGTCAACAGCTGCTGTCGTCGAAATTTTGTAATGGTGACCTGCACAGACATTTATATTTTGAAGTTCATAGTTTTTGGGTACCATTACCTGACGTACACACTATTTGTTCAATAAGTTCACTTGGAATGTTCTCTCAACGAAAGAAACATTCTTCCGGAAGCACCTCAGGGTAATTAATGCATGGTGCTGGGCGCCGCGCCTGGTATAACGGCGCCCCGTGTGTTTATAAGGGTGACAGACACTGATAATCGTATTGACAGAATAGTATTTATATTTTTACTAAAGTTCATAAACCATATGAGCATACCTAATCTAATAAAGATGACTCACAAGGCTAGAGTGGCGGGTGTAGACCAAATTCTCCAGATAATTCCAACAGTGAAGGTCTAGGACACGGTGATCTAGGAGCTGTGATGATGAGCCCAGTAATGTCATTCACAAATGATTCATTCTGTATATTGTATCACGACTTGAATGACACTGGAAAGAAATGAAATACCTAAGTATAATATTTGTCGTATAAGTTCTGATTACATAACAACTCAAAGTTAAATCAATTCTGGAGTCACATGACCCAATTAGTATTTCAGTTGTCCGTGATTGAACAACACAAAACAGCCATTCGGGCCTGGACGGCCCCATCATCTGTCTGTCTTTCAATAATTGAAACAAGTGCTGCCGTCTAGTATCGAGTAGTAGAACTACTAACCAACCTTACACTGCCATCTTTTGGTGAGTAGCGAAAGTACGACGTTATTATAAGTGGTTTATTTATTTCCACTAGATGGCAGCACTCGTCTCAATTTAAGAAGTAAACTACCACTGTTACTAAATACTGGTAAGTACTAAAATCGCTTGAACAGGTGTAATTCTTTTCGACGACAAGGCGACTTATCTGTTAAAATTAGTATTCTCAAGGCCGCTGACAGTGGCATTTCTTCACTTAAATATCCGCGTTCCCATACTTTTTTTTGTAATATATTTTTTTTAAACTAAAGAATAAATTAAATATTTTTTTTATAATAAATAAATTTGTTTTACTTAAAATAAAAAACCTTACAAAACCTAATTTAAATATAAATCGTATCCGCGCGGCATGGTGGCAAGAACGCTGGCCGCATTTCCTCGCTGAATCGCTATGCTGATTCCCTGGGCGAGGAAAGAACCAGCCCTCTTGCCACCAGAGCAGACAATTAGACGAAGGCCTAAAGTCTCTACAGCAAACTAAAGAATCATATGATAGTGAGGTTTAAAATTTATCAGTCACATATCCGTCATTCTGAATGACGTCAGTTTTATTTATTTTTAGACATGGTTGACTTATCATATCTACTTCTCGGCATGAAAAATATTAAAATCAGACCAAACCCATTCCGGGAGTTAGTATTATCAGAAAGAAGGATACCGAGGAGGTACGAGTATGTACATATTAATAATTTTTCACAACCGACTAACGGTTGGTCTGGGTACTCGTAGAGGTGTACTGGTAGAGGTGTCAACGGATGAGATAATTAGAGTTTGGAAATGTTGCGAGCTCAATGTTCGAGTTCAATGAACATCGCTCTACATTTGGGTAATTAAAAAAGTTGCCAAGTGTAATACAGAGGAGAGAGAGAGAGAGAGAGAGAGAGGTGTGAGGGAGACCTCCTCATCTTTTTAATTACTAAATAGGTAAGAGCCGTCTTCATTGTTTAACAATTTGAGTTCCCTTTTTCGGTAAAATTCAAAAAGTTCTGTTAATATTATCCGAGTAGGGAGAGAGAGAGAGAGGAGAGAGAGAGAGAGGAGAGAGAGAGAGACCAATCGTTCAGTAGCTATGTCTCACCAATATAATGATAAAAAGTAAAGTATCATCACGACCGTGGTAGGTATATTATTGTATAAAGATGCGAATTCGCATGACCCAACTTTGTATAGGCATCATGACAAGTGGCAATCTCGTCGATGTACGTACCAAACTCAAGAAATATCACAAATAAATTAATGTATCCCGACCAGGCATCGAATCCTGTACCATTTATTTACACAGTACACATATTATCACACACATAACAAGATGTCATTGTAATATATGTACCAATTAGGTGTCACCCATAAAAAAAAAAACAAATTAAAAACTTACCAAAAAATGCTCGCAATGTTAGGGTCCAGTGAGCACTGCACGGTCTCGAACAGATCTGCTCGCAATGTTAGGGTCCAGTGAGCACTGCACGGTCTCGAACAGATCTGCTCGCAATGTTAGGGTCCAGTGAGCACTGCACGGTCTCGAACAGATCTGCTCGCAATGTTAGGGTCCAGTGAGCACAGCACGGTCTCGAACAGATCTGCTCGCAATGTTAGGGTCCAGTGAGCACAGCACGGTCTCGAACAGATCTGCTCGCAATGTTAGGGTCCAGTGAGCACTGCACGGTCTCGAACAGATCTGCTCGCAATGTTAGGGTCCAGTGAGCGCAGCACGGTCTCGAACAGATCTGCTCGCAATGTTAGGGTCCAGTGAGCACAGCACGGTCTCGAACAGATCTGCTCGCAATGTTAGGGTCCAGTGAGCACTGCACGGTCTCGAACAGATCTGCTCGCAATGTTAGGGTCCAGTGAGCACAGCACGGTCTCGAACAGATCTGCTCGCAATGTTAGGGTCCAGTGAGCACAGCACGGTCTCGAACAGATCTGCTCGCAATGTTAGGGTCCAGTGAGCACAGCACGGTCTCGAACAGATCTGCTCGCAATGTTAGGGTCCAGTGAGCACAGCACGGTCTCGAACAGATCTGCTCGCAATGTTAGGGTCCAGTGAGCACAGCACGGTCTCGAACAGATCTGCTCGCAATGTTAGGGTCCAGTGAGCACAGCACGGTCTCGAACAGATCTGCTCGCAATGTTAGGGTCCAGTGAGCACAGCACGGTCTCGAACAGATCTGCTCGCAATGTTAGGGTCCAGTGAGCACAGCACGGTCTCGAACAGATCTGCTCGCAATGTTAGGGTCCAGTGAGCACAGCACGGTCTCGAACAGATCTGCTCGCAATCTTTACAAACTTATTGATTGGTCAAACATCAGCGATGATATTTTGATCACGTAGCACCACCCTTCCCAGCGGTCCCCACTCACAATATCTATACTTCCGAACTAACGGCCAGCAAATCATCGCTCACTTAAGTCTGTATGTTGTATAGATACAAAGGTTAACGAAGTCATTTAAGAGAGTAATAAAATACGGGCACCACCACAGGGCACCACCCTTCGTTAAGTCGTCATCTTTACAAAAATTATAGGTACTTATATATTTATTTTTTCCTAAAATCGTTCCTGATTTTTAAACTATTTTATGTCAAAACAATTGTTTATTAACTAAGCAGCACTCTTCGGCAGCAGTACCTCCGTGGTCTAGTGGTAACTAACGATGCCGTGAACTCGGGAGGTCGTGGGTTCGATTCCCACCGGGGGAAAGTTGTACAATGTATAATTTGTCTCGGTCTGGGTGTTTATATGTATAATATGTATATATTTACAAAAAAAAAAAAAGTATAATATATAGTTTATCAACCATCTACTTTCCGTAACACAAGCCTCGTAGCTTACCACGGAAACTAGATGGCGCTGTGTGACCTGTCTGGAAATATTTATTTATTATTATTATTATTTATTATAAACCCAAAGCCCCCGCCACCCCAGGGGGGGCGTCCGGGGGGGGGGCGTCACTGTAACAACACTAAATATTATTTATCAAACATTTGCCACAGAATGAAAAATATTTTTTTGGTCTGATTTTTAATAAATTGTAATATATAATTAAAAGGGTTTCGTAGGAAAGAAAATATTGGAAAAACAAACTCCCCATTTGTACGGCACTCGTACGGCACTCGTACGGCACTCGTACGGTACTCGTCCAACCGTCAGGAGGATAAGTATATTGAAAAGTAAAAACGATCCAAGTAAAAAATCCTTATTTGTCATCTTCTAAATGTACATATATGTACACACATCAAAAGTGTCTAGGGATCAACATATATTTTTGCAATAACTTTTCTCCTGATTGATATTCATTAAAATTTTCTTTAAGGATTGATCAAATAAAATGTTTTCGTTTGTCTACAGTAACGATAAACCAAGTCACCTTTGCATTAGTAAAAAAAAATGCCATTTTCCTAATAAAGGGATTTTTGACATTTGAACCACTAACATTAAAGTTCGAAAAAAAGACTGAAATAACAGTTTTTTTTTTTAATTTTATTGGGTAACTTAAACAATTAATAATCCGTGTTTCTACCGCGAACACTAACAACACAAGAACATCGGTTTGGCATACTCAAAATGAGTTCATCCAAATCACGCTGTGGAATGGCCGCCCATGTTCGTTGCAACAACAAAAAAAGGTCTTCTTGCGACTGGATACCCTCCATATTCGGCAGAGCTCTTCTCTGAAGAATATCCCATGCATGCTCAATCGGGTTCAAGTCTGGCGACTGAGCAGGCCAGGGCAGGACATTGATGTTAGCTGCGGCGAGAGTCTGTCTTACAACTCTTGCGGTGTGCGGTCGTGCATTATCATGCATTAACTGAAATAAGGGACCGATATGCACTTGTAGAGGAACGATGACGTCTGATACAACCGTCTCAGCATAAATTTGAGCGTTGAGGTTGCCTCTGATCCAAATCAACTCAGTTCTTCCGCCGATCGAAATACCCGCCCATACCATGATGGTTCCACCACTATAAGGATGGACTTCCTGGCAGGATTTTAATCGCTGTTGGCGTCCAGGGGTTCTCCAGTGTCGTATACGTCTTGTATCCGGCCTCATACCAAAACGAGACTCATCAGAAAAGCACACGAAACGCCATTGTTCTTCTGTCCAATTTCTGTGTTCAAGAGCCCATTGATATCGAGTCCTACGATTGTGCATTGCTATAGGTGGTACCCGTAGCGGTCTTCGGGAATGAAGGTTCACTTCATGCAAGCGGTTTCTGACTGTTTGGTCGCTAATTAAGTTCCCTGAAGAGCGATGAAGGCTCACGGCTAACATCATGGCGGTTATTGTTGGAGTTCTTCGAGCTGTGATTTGAATGTATCGGTCTTGTCTCCGTGTGGTGCAGCGATACCGTCCTCCATGGCGCTCAGCCACGGTACCAGTGGTTCGGTAACGTGTCCAAAGTCGACTGATAACACTCTGACTTGTATTCAGAGCTAAAGCCACAGTACGTTGCCGGGAACCAGCTTCTATCATTCCCACGGCTCTGATCATTTCTTCCCTGCTTAAATGACGTCGCCGCTCCATAATAACGTTGGTTTTAATCAGTAGTAGGGAAACAGTAGCACTAATAATGTCTTCAATGCGTCTTATGTTTTTATAGGGAAAATATTGACAGCTGATTTTCATCTTTTACTCGAATTTGATTGACAGTTCCTGTTTTAAATTATGAAATGCACCAAAAAGGATCCATATAAATTTATAAAATCATAAATTTATTACAAAGCCACATCTCAATCACAAGAAATCCGCATAAACATGCTTGATCCCTAGACTTTTTTGATGTGTGTATAAATGTGAATTTATTATGTATCATATTTTATATTTCCTAGATATTAATATTATAGTTTTTAGGTTATTAATAAATGTGTGTATAGTTTAGTTAATTAATAAATGTGTGTATAGTTTAGTTAATTTTAATAATTTAAAAAAAAATACTTCTATTAAATCTAACGATATATTACAATTTATTAAATGTATGACTGATGAAGTTTAATGGCCTACAATTTAAAACTAACACAATGTGGATTAGACTCTTTTTGCGTAATCTTATTTAGTCAAAAATTATTTAGTCAATAAAATGGCGCCACTGCACTGCTGCACTGTGAAGACCTTTCCAAGGGATAACCTGCGACTTTGATTAAAGGTAGCAGCCGTGGAGGTGACGAGACCGTAATAAACGAAGAGGGGCGGTCAGGACAAACATTGAGCGAACAAAAATGACTCAATAAATCTAGCACACAGTACCTCCGGGAGGGATTCAGTATTAATGAAACCTACTTACAACAAACAAAATTACAACAAACGAAAACAATAAATTTAAATTAATTGAGTTTTAAACAAAATAATTAGGTTTTAATAATAAGTAATTAGTGAAGCTCATCGGCCTGTCGGTAATCGAACCCGGTACTTGCTACGTTGTATACTTTCGATAGTGTAATCTGTCGCGATATATTTAAGTTTCGGTAGAGATCTGCGAAGGTTATCTGAGAATAGTTTTCCTGTGATCGCAAACCGTCTGTCATACCCGTACCAGTGCCAGATAGCCACAGAGAGAGAACGATCGCGGCTTACTTTCCTGTGATCGCAAACCGTCTGTCATACCCGTACCAGTACCAGATAGCCACAGAGAGAGAACGATCGCGGCTTACTTTCCTGTGATCGCAAACCGTCTGTCATACCCGTACCAGTACCAGATAGCCACAGAGAGAGAACGATCGCGGCTTACTTTCCTGTGATCGCAAACCGTCTGTCATACCCGTACCAGTACCAGATAGCCACAGAGAGAGAACGATCGCGGCTTACTTTCCTGTGATCGCAAACCGTCTGTCATACCCGTACCAGTACCAGATAGCCACAGAGAGAGAAACATCGCGGCTTACTTTCCTGTGATCGCAAACCGTCTGTCATACCCGTACCAGTACCAGATAGCCACAGAGAGAGAAACATCGCGGCTTACTGTTCTAGTATAAGATACCAGTTCCAACCTAATCCTGACTAATCTAAACTGGAGGTGAACGTTATTGACTATTTATGACATCGACGAGCGGCGCAGCGAAATCATTATTTTCGGAATCGATGCGAAGAAAACTTTGCGACGCGCGATGGATGCCAGATTTAGGTCGTCGCTGTGTTTTTAAAATAAATTTCAGTAATTATTAATTGACAAGAATGTCACTTCTAATGAAATGTTCGTAATTAATCGCACTTAGATTCAAACAGATGAATACGGTACGAAGACATTACGCGTACATCTAGCAAACTACATTTAACTGACGCACTCGGACCAGCAGCAAGTCAGTAGTAAGCTAACTATTCTGTCTGTCCGTCTCTCTCTCTCTCTCTCTCTCTCTCTCTCTCTCTCTCTCTCTCTCTCTCTCTCTCTCTCTCTCTCTCTCTGAGTGACACAATAGAAAGTTGATAAACCACATTTATTTATTATTATTATTTTAATATTGGATTGTGCGAGCGAGAGGGATGCAAAACCGTTAAACCGTGATCCACATTTTTAAGTAAACAAAATAGCGCGTGTCGTATCTTCTCCTTTTTTTACCCAAAGAGATGGTATTCCTTATTGTGATTGCGGCGGCATCATTCCTGGGATCCGATGCCTTGGTATTCTATTAATGCCCACCTACTCCAAGGCCTAGTTTCTCAGATATACTGCCTCCGTAGTCTAGCGGTTAAGTTCGTGGATTTATACGCGGAGGCACCGGGATCGATTCCTAGTCGAGACACAATAATTTGTTTGTGATATATGATAGGACTATAGTAAAGTTGGCTAAATGTGAATCCGCGTATTAAAAAAAGACAAGAAAATAAAATAACGACCCCGCAAGGAATACGGTCGTGATGATTCTCAAATATAAACGTCCTATAGTGGATTAAAATGTAATCTAAAGTCTGAATCAAATCAAATGCAAAGAAGTAAACACGTAGTTACAGATCACGATATAACTTTTTCCCTTCAATGTTTAGTGTGTAGTCGTGTAGACGGCCCGGAGCGATAATGAATGCCGAGCAGAAAGTATGAGTTGACATTACGTGCAGATACACAGAGTTAACTTTCAAATTGCTTTCAAATCGCTAACCCAAACACTGCGGTCGTCGGCAACCTGTTTTAATAACACCCCTCTATGCCGGCCTAACGTAATAAATCTTGGCTAAATTCGCACAATCCCAGTTCACCCGGTCGCGCCGGTCCGGGCCGAAATATTATAAGCTCTTTTTTTATTTCGATTGTGAATAATAAGCAAAGAAATCATCAAGGTTTCCGTACAGTCACACAGATTTAGGAAATGTGAGCTTGTTTGTAAAGATCGATACGAGGTACAGTAACAAATAAGACATTGGAAAAACTACATGTATTTTTTTTTTACTGCAGCGAATAGGAGAGTAGGAACAACGTACGTAACTATCAAACTTATCCAGGAAATTGTTTAAGAGAGTAGGAACAACGTACGTAACTACCAAACTTATTCAGAAAATTGTTTTAGAGAGTAGGAACAACGTACGTAACTACCAAACTTATTCAGAAAATTGTTTTAGAGAGTAGGAACAACGTACGTAACTACCAAACTTATTTAGGAAATTGTTTTAGAGAGTAGGAACAACGTACGTAACTACCAAACTTATTTAGGAAATTGTTTTAGAGAGTAGGAACAACGTACGTAACTACCAAACTTATTTAGGAAATTGTTTTAGAGAGTAGGAACAACGTACGTAACTACCAAACTTATTTAGGAAATTGTTTTAGAGAGTAGGAACAACGTACGTAACTACCAAACTTATTTAGGAAATTGTTTTAGAGAGTAGGAACAACGTACGTAACTACCAAACTTATTTAGGAAATTGTTTTAGAGAGTAGGAACAACGTACGTAACTACCAAACTTATTTAGGAAATTGTTTTAGAGAGTAGGAACAACGTACGTAACTACCAAACTTATTTAGGAAATTGTTTTAGAGAGTAGGAACAACGTACGTAACTACCAAACTTATTTAGGAAATTGTTTTAGAGAGTAGGAACAACGTACGTAACTACCAAATTTATTCAGGAAATTGTATTTTGTATTATTAGTTCTTATTGACATTTTATAAAGAAAAGTAAGATATATACTATATAATAACAATCAGCTATATATAATAGTATCAGCTGGAATGTTTCCCTTCCGGGGTGGTCAGAAACCACGCTTTTACACATTACTATAGTAGGCCCATCATGACATGTGCCAAACTCGAGAAATGCCACAAATAAATTTAATAAATGATTGTATCCCGACTAGGAATCGAAGCCGATACCTTTATGAAGGGACTTAACCGCTAAACCACAGAGGCAGTTAAGTTAAGTTAGGATGTGTAAATAGGATGTCAGCTCAGCATTGAGTTTTAAGTAATAAGTTTACGTTGTCACATAATGCCGACTGGTCCGGCGGGATCGGGAACAAACTTGTAAAAATACCCGCGGAGTAGTCGAGATTCAATTCTGGCTGGATTTATTTGCTTTTGGTCTTAAACGGTGCGGGGGCGGTGCGGGGGCGGTGCGGGCCGGGATAGGGGGAGGTGCATATTAAATTGTGAGCCTCTCTCGGCGCACCAATAACGAACAATATTCTAAGACATGTCATAATTACAACACTCGACAAAAATGTCGACAAATACTTCTGGAGCTTATTAAGTTTGTGGTTAATCATCACCTTCACTTAAGTGGTCGCACGTTTATATACATACACATTTATTAATATTATTATAATTACACAAAACTCAAAAGCTCAATGCGGAGCTGACATCCTATTCGCCATCACACATCCTAACTAACTGCCTCCGTGGTCCAGCGGTTACATCCGTGAACGTGAAAACAAACGCAAAAAATAAGTAAAGTTATACAAAAACAAACAACTGACTGACTGATGACGCCGCTCCAAAGAGAGGCGAAATATTTGGCAATAAAATTTTATAGCTTCAATTTATATATTTTACCAAGTAAGAAACACAAAAACAAACAATGCATTTACAAATTGTCCTTCGAGTGTCAGATCTAAAGAGGAGATCAGATATGTGTCTCTCTTGCGAACCTGCAGATACTGCCAATACGAGTATGTCTACTTCATTAAAGTGACTATTGTATGCCGACATGAGTCTATGTAAAGGCGCTGGTGAGCCGGGCTGCTGGCGAGCCGGGCTGCTGGCGAGCCGGGCTGCTGGCGAGCCGGGCTGCTGGCGAGCCGGGCTGCTGGCCACGACTTATTCGGTGCAAACAGCTGACGAGAGTATGCGTGTCTGATCCTAAGAGTTAGTGTTGATGAGATGCGACGTCTGAGCAAAGTATAAGTGAGAACTTTGTCTTTAATATAACAACATAAATTAAATTAGGAAACAACTAAATGGATTCCAAGTTGTTATTATAAAAAATTGAACAATACAAGTATGTGAAACATCCATTACCCTTAAGTAATGCAACATTAGGAGCCGACTGCAACCATTGTACTTGATTGTTTGTGGCACTCCGTCCTTTCTCTCGACGTAAGTACTCGATACACAATGGGGAACAAAAAGCTCAGAACAAAACCTTAAGAAGTGATTAAAAAAGGGTTCGGCGAAGTATCGAACACCGTGACGTCATCAGTCGTCACTCGCGTCACGTCACTCGCGTCACGTCACGTCACGTCACTCGTCATTACACCTTCACACACCCACACTGTCAATACACACAATACACTTAACATAATGATGTGTAAATAATAAATTTTAATATTGTCTCTTTATTTTTATGTTTTTTAAGTAGTTGAAATTGTTTATAATCCGTTCGTGCTCGAGTAGGTATATGTTTAGTGAAAATAATACATACATACATATCTTCACGCCAGATCCCTTGCGGGGTAGGCAGAGACAATTGAGCGCCATTTGACACGATCACGACATACTTCTTTCGCTTCGTCGACATTCATTAACCTCTTCATACATGCCCTTTGATTACGAAGACTTTTTAATGCACCTTCAGTCAGTGTTTTATTTATTTGATCGTGATATGTGAGTCTCGGTCTGCCAGGGCCTCTTTTACCTACAACTTTCGCATTATATATCTGGTTCGTCAATCTTTCATCGCTCATCCTTTCAACATGCCCGAACCATCGTAGCATGCCTTTCCTTATTTTTGTCCCTATGCTTTCCTTCATACCAACCCTTTTCCGTATTTCGACGTTACGTATGCGGTCCGCCAAAGTGACGCCACATATCCGCCGCAACGACTGCATTTCTACATTGTTTACATTTCTACTGCATTATTCCGTAATTGGCTAGATTATTTTAATGTAAATATTTATTTGTAAAAGACAGCTGTGGAATATATAAATGAATAAATTATTCATTAAAATATGTTTTGGGAGAAAACTATAATTTTTACATATTTTTTTTCGCTTTACAGATCTCAAGCTTTATCTAAAGTGACTATTATTGGGACCGCTCTTAGGAATTAATTGTGCAATATAAATATTTTTATATTTTTTCCCAAATTATATTGGGAGGTTTTTCAAATGCAACATGGTCTATTGCCCAGATACACCTGTATCTGTATCCTACCATAATAGTATGCAAATAATAACACATACTCGTAAGTCAAAATTGCTAATAAAATTATATATATATATATGTGGACACTTATGTATATTGTAAAAATTCCTGTATGATATTAAAACAATGTTACATACATACATACATACATATCTTCACGCCAGGTCCCTTGCGGGGTAGGCAGAGACAATTGAGCGCCATTTGTCACGATCTCGACATACCTCTTTCGCTTCTTCGACATTCATCAACCTCTTCATACATGCCCTTTTGTTTCGATGGCTTTTTATTGCACCGGCAGCTATTGTTTTATTTATTTGATCGTGATAAGTGAGTCTTGGTCTGCCAGGGCCTCTTTCACCCACAACTTTCGCATTATATATCTGGTTCGTCAATCTCTCTTCAGTCATCCTTTCAACATGCCCGAACCATCGGAGCATGCCTTTCCTTATTTTTGTCCCTATGCTTTCTTTCATACCCACCTTTTTGCGTATTTCGTCATTACGTATGCGGTCCGTTAAAGTAACACCGCATATCCGACGCAACGACCTCATTTCCACTGCATTAACTCTACTCTCATGCGTGCTCTGACATATCCACGTCTCACTTCCATACATAAGTGTTGGTACCAGCATGGCAATGTTCTTTAAAAAAAATATACCAGGTTCTATATTTATTTTTATTCTATATTAGATTATATATTTTTTAGCTTATTTTTTTTTAAATATTTGTCAAACAAAAGTTGGGAAAATGAAAGCTGTCTAACTAATTGTAACAGGTTCTTAAATTAGATTATTGTTGTCAATTGTTTTAGTTCCATAGGCAAACCGTTACATATACGTATACATTTGATTACTACTTTTAGAAACAATAGCTAGTTTTTTTTAAGTAAAGTTAGGCGCAAAAAGTATGTTCACGATCACTTCCCTTCCCTTCCGGGGTGGTCAGAAACCACGCTTTAGCCATCTTTACTGCTGGCCCATCATAACATAACAGTTCGGATCAGTTCCGGCAGTGACCCGGTCTGTTAGTCATCAGAACACAAATCTCATATTAATATTAATTAAATTGTGAACTAACTGATAGTAAAGCAATAACGACGCCCCCTCGGTGAAGTGATGAGCTGAGCGACAGCTCCGAGTTCCCGCACTCAATATCAAATTAATAATGTTCCAACAACATTCTTAAACCCTTCCACAAACTGGCCGCTTAATATTGTCAGTCGGGGGCGAGCGAACCTCCTCCGTCAGTGGCCGGCATAGGGGTGCTAGTGGCTCGGCTCCGCGCTCCGATATCGTAGCCTCCAATAATAGCTGGAGGGATTACATGTGACCGCGCTCCCGGCTACACACTGGGCTACCGGAACTGTGACCGGAGATTCCATTATAATTGGTGGCTTCTCTTTGCATTTCGGTTCAAATTATTAAGTTTAATATTCAATTCTAAGCTTATGATGTCGGCAGTTTTAGTTACATCTCCATTGTAATTACACATTGTTACTGATGGAAGCCCAGGTAGATCATTTATATTATTTATAAGGTACATCGTGACACAACAAAAAAGGTATTTCTGTATTTTAAAACTTTATTGCCGTTTAAATCCCCGTAAACATTCTCTCATATATATATATGTATATTGTGGTATAAATTGTCATTAAAAATTGACATCAGACCCTCGTCAACCCATCTGACCAGGCAGCGTGGCGAGTGTCAACCAAATTGACATCAGACCCTCGTCCACCCATCTGACCAGGCAGCGTGGCGAGTGTCAACCAAATTGACATCAGACCCTCGTCCACCCATCTGACCAGGCAGCGTGGCGAGTGTCAACCAAATTGACATCAGACCCTCGTCCACCCATCTGACCAGGCAGCGTGGCGAGTGTCAACCAAATTGACATCAGACCCTCGTCCACCCATCTGACCAGGCAGCGTGGCGAGTGTCAACCAAATTGACATCAGACCCTCGTCCACCCATCTGACCAGGCAGCGTGGCGAGTGTCAACCAAATTGACATCAGACCCTCGTCCACCCATCTGACCAGGCAGCGTGGCGAGTGTCAACCAAATTGACATCAGACCCTCGTCCACCCATCTGACCAGGCAGCGTGGCGAGTGTCAACCAAATTGACATCAGACCCTCGTCCACCCATCTGACCAGGCAGCGTGGCGAGTGTCAACCAAATTGACATCAGACCCTCGTCCACCCATCTGACCAGGCAGCGTGGCGAGTGTCAACCAAATTGACATCAGACCCTCGTCCACCCATCTGACCAGGCAGCGTGGCGAGTGTCAACCAAATTGACATCAGACCCTCGTCCACCCATCTGACCAGGCAGCGTGGCGAGTGTCAACCAAATTGACATCAGACCCTCGTCCACCCATCTGACCAGGCAGCGTGGCGAGTGTCAACCAAATTGACATCAGACCCTCGTCCACCCATCTGACCAGGCAGCGTGGCGAGTGTCAACCAAATTGACATCAGACCCTCGTCCACCCATCTGACCAGGCAGCGTGGCGAGTGTCAACCAAATTGACATCAGACCCTCGTCCACCCATCTGACCAGGCAGCGTGGCGAGTGTCAACCAAATTGACATCAGACCCTCGTCCACCCATCTGACCAGGCAGCGTGGCGAGTGTCAACCAAATTGACATCAGACCCTCGTCCACCCATCTGACCAGGCAGCGTGGCGAGTGTCAACCAAATTGACATCAGACCCTCGTCCACCCATCTGACCAGGCAGCGTGGCGAGTATCAACCAAATTCTCCAAATTTTATTGGGTAGCACATCTCTAACAGTGGAAGTCAAAAACACCAATATATATATATATATGACAATTTATTAACGATTCCACAAGTTGGTATTAGTCGAACCGGGACCGACTGCTAACGTGCTCTCCTCCTCACCGTTGCTATAAATCTATGACAAATGTACGCAAGAAAAGAGTACTTCTCATTGGTACATGCCGGGCTTCGAACCGACTACCTTTGTAATATTTTAAGGACAACGTTTTCACAACCGCCTCACGACTGGTATGATTTTGAAATTATAATTGTTATCTTGTTCATATTTTAATAAACAATATTTTTACAATTACCTATGAAAATGTCGATTGCAACCCTGAAGCGGTGACCAGGTGATTGCAACCCTGAAGCGGTAACCAGGTGATTGCAACCCTGAAGCTGTAACCAGGTGATTGCAACCCTGAAGCGGTGACCAGGTGATTGCAACCCTGAAGCGGTGACCAGGTGATTGCAACCCTGAAGCGGTGACCAGGTGATTGCAACCCTGAAGCTGTAACCAGGTGATTGCAACCCTGAAGCGGTGACCAGGTGATTGCAACCCTGAAGCGGTAACCAGGTGATTGCAACCCTGAGCGGTGACCAGGTGATTGCAAACCTGAAGCGGTGACCGGGTGATTGCAACCCTGAAGCGGTAACCAGGTGATTGCAACCCTGAAGCGGTGACCGGGTGATTGCAACCCTGAAGCGGTGACCGGGTGATTGCAACCCTGAAGCGGTGACCAGGTGATTGCAACCCTGAAGCTGTAACCAGGTGATTGCAACCCTGAAGCGGTGACCAGGTGATTGCAACCCTGAAGCGGTAACCAGGTGATTGCAACCCTGAGCGGTGACCAGGTGATTGCAACCCTGAAGCGGTGACCGGGTGATTGCAACCCTGAAGCGGTGCCCAGATCTATACTCATCCCACCTCTGTTGAAGCGCATTATTTCGTGATAAGTAAATCAACCATTATACTATTAAGTAAGCTTGTGTTTAAGTTTGGTGACAATATTAAGTAAGCTTGTGTTTAAGTTTGGTGACAATATTAAGTAAGCTTGTGTTTAAGTTTGGTGACAATATTAAGTAAGCTTGTGTTTAAGTTTGGTGACAATATTTCTGAGAAGCGAGGTACCTACTATTTCACTAATCTGCTTTGTGTTTGGTTAAGTTTGGTATAATGTACAGACAATGGTCGGGTGAAGTCGGGCGCACTGACTAGCTCGCTCCCGTCTTACACCACCAGCCAATGTCTGTTTCTTTAAACGATAATAATAAAAATGTTGAATGAATATTAATAAATATATTTCGTAATATTAAATTGATGATTTTTCTCATAAGATACATTAAACATATGAACAGTTACAATATGGTACATTACATACCTATTAGATATTGTACCCAAAAACATTATAATATATAACTTAATAATACTTATCAACTTGTCGAACTTGAGAGCTGGTGCCTGAACGGGGTGTCTAGAAGATACCTGTATCACCAGTGACGCTCGGACCTGTAGCCGAGATTTCATCAAAATTACAAATATTGTTACTACAGTAGACAGTCAGTCCTCGTGGACTCATAATGTAGCTGCAGGTTGTTCTTAAGCAGATTGAGGTTGTCACGATGTACCGTGGGTACAGCAGCGCCTCATAATGTAGCTGCAGGTTGTTCTTAAGCAGATTGAGGTTGTCACGATGTACCGTGGGTACAGCAGCGCCTCATAATGTAGCTGCAGGTTGTTCTTAAGCAGATTGAGGTTGTCACGATGTACCGTGGGTACAGCAGCGCCTCATAATGTAGCTGCAGGTTGTTCTTAAGCAGATTGAGGTTGTCACGATGTACCGTGGGTACAGCAGCGCCTCATAATGTAGCTGCAGGTTGTTCTTAAGCAGATTGAGGTTGTCACGATGTACCGTGGGTACAGCAGTGCCTCATAATGTAGCTGCAGGTTGTTCTTAAGCAGATTGAGGTTGTCACGATGTACCGTGGGTACAGCAGCGCCTCATAATGTAGCTGCAGGTTGTTCTTAAGCAGATTGAGGTTGTCACGATGTACCGTGGGTACAGCAGCGCCTCATAATGTAGCTGCAGGTTGTTCTTAAGCAGATTGAGGTTGTCACGATGTACCGTGGGTACAGCAGCGCCTCTTAATGTAGCAGCCAATTGAAAGCCTTGTTCTGTGGTAGTCCAGCGGTTGTTACTCGCGATTATAGATGACATATAGTCTTCGAACGGACGCCGTCACGACATCTTATAAAGTCGTTTTGATGTTTTTCTCAGCAGTCGTGAGCATCAGAAGAGGTTGTCTGTCCTCGACCGGGTTTCATTTATTATTATTATTAGTTTTAGTACCTATAAGGTAGTTTAAGTTATTTCTACTTACGAGTACATCTTCTTTCAGAGTGTTAACATTTACAAATATACGCTGCATCACCATATTCAGTCTATGATTGTCGGCAGAAACCTTCCGGTCCATGCTTGACCGAGTTCTGAAGATAGTCGCGTTCGCCAGCTGACAGATTCTCCGTGGACTCTTCCCGCTGGCATAACGGCAATGTTAACTTGTTCACCTTCTTACTTCTTACCTGATTTGTTGTTATTTTTCGTCTGTCTATTTTTGAGTCAAGTCATTTCTATCTTTGACAATCTTATAGGAATCTATAATCTCTGATAGCGGTTGATATTGTCAGTGTCCGTTCGTTACAGAACTTAACTTTGCCGCAGCGTCCACCAGTTATCGCCGTCGATGAGTGGAGCATCCACTAATAGTCTGTTTAAGACTCCATACTAAGAATGTTTTAATCCCAAAATGACATTAAACTTTGTGAGGTGTAACGAAGATGTTTATTTGTCGGATAATTTAGTAAGTAATCCCGTGAGGGGTGGTCACTTGGTCACTTGGTCACTTGGTCAGGGAACTCTATTCAACTATAGTAATGCTACATTATACAGATATTAATTATGTATTTTTAATGAATATTTATTACACACAAAATCAAATACAGATCTATTGTTCTTATTTTTATTAGGTTTAAAAACAACACAAATAATGCATATTATAATTATAATTAGGTATAATTATTTATTAACCTGTAGACTAAATTTTTACAGCACCAAACATTGGGAATACCCACGTCAATAGACGCGATGTGACAAGTGAGTATTTGGCATAAATAAAGCTATAAAACTGGCATAATTTTATTATTGTTTTAAGTGTAAACATCATGGGGTATCACTGCCTTTTTAACGCGATAGATGGCGCTTGATACATGGTACCTAATATAATGGGGTGTATCACTAACTTATTATTTGCGCAATATTGCCGGAGATAGATTTTATACTTTACATTATTAGAGATTAGCTCAACTAAGTAACTGACAAGCTGACTACCTATCACCTGATAACAAAAAAGTACATTTTCGACATGTTACTGCCTCTGTCTAGCCGTTAAAAACATATGTAGGTTTAAACGCAGGGGCACCAGGTACTAAACTAAACTACTGAACCAATTTAAATGAAACTTGGTACATAGATAATCTAGAGCCTGAGAAAGGACAAAGGCTTTTTAATGCGCGAAAAAAGGGCTGTCAGGGGTTGAAATAGGTCATGAAAGTTGAAATATGTCATGAAAGTTGAAATAGGTCATGAAAGTTGAAATAGGTCATGAAAGTTGAAATAGGTCATGAAAGTTGAAATAGGTCATGAAAGTTTGTATGAAAATTACGTTATTTTAAATGTACGAGTAGAAGCTTGAACATTTTTGTTTAGGGTTTTGCTTAGATCGAAATAAATACGACATTCAAAGTTTGTAAAAAAATACGAATTAGCAAATTTTTCTCTGAAAGCTGCATCTGCAATTACAATAAATAAAGCTCACTGACAGAAGTTGCAGGTGGTCATTTAGAAAAAAATGTTTTTCTCATTGTCAACTCTATGTGGCATGCTCACGTGTTTCATACCCGCAAAATGTTTACGTTTTTGCAAAAGATGGAAAAACTAAAAACGTCGTGTATAAAAATGTACTTAAATAAGCTGTTTGCAGTAAAATACTGTAAATAGCTCATTTTAATGTATGTATGTGTTTAATGTATGTATGTGTTTAATGTATGTATGTGTTTTATTCGCAAAATAATTAGCCTCTGTAACTGCCTCCGTGGTCTAGCGGTTAAGTCCGTGGATTAAGACTCGGAGGTACCGGGTTCGATTCCTGGTCGGGTCACAAAAACATTTATTAATGTAAATAAATACATTTAATTAATATTTAATTTATTTGTGATATTTCTCGAGTTTGGTACGCTGGAGACATCGACGAGCTTGCCACTTGTCATGATTGGCCGGCAGTAAAGTTGGCTAAATGTGAATCCGCTTATTTATAAGCGTGGTTTCTGACCACCCCGAAAGGGAAACGGTCGTGATGATATTTTTTTTTTCTTTCTATAATAAGCCTAAGGTCTAACATCTCCAACTTGCGATCACCACATGGAAGAACTAGGATTATAGCAACGCCATTTCTCAATTGTACGATCACGTATTCTACGTAGCCTTGGACACGTGTCAACCTTATCCAAACTTATCCAAAATAATTCCGTTAACGAAGTAGTTACAAGAAATAAATGTGTATGTGCTGATCGTCACAAATTACGCCAGATTGTCTCCACCTTCGAAGCAAACTTCAAAATAAAAACATTATTTTCTTTTTTTTTATAAGTAGGTATTTATTCTATGTTGTTGTTGTATGTATGTAAGAATAAAAAATATCATTTTAAATTGATTTTCGTCGAACGATATATTTGTGCAGACAAACCCGCGCGAACCGACTAGTCTCGACCAACATAATGAAGTTAATAACATTCATTGAGAGGAATTACCCGCTCCCTCCCTGCAGCCGGGTGGGGGGGTCTACCACGGAATACTAAAGTTCAGTTGGCGTGAACGTGTCACTGATAGATCCTGTATCTAACGATTTTAAGTCACTGACTATATATATATATATACACTGACGTCCCGCAGGGGGGCATCCTTTCACCGCTGCTGTTCTCGTTATTTATAAATGGCATAATACATTCACTTCATTGCAGCTACCACCTGTATGCAGATGATTTGCAACTCTATGTGCAGACAGATATCACCACTATAAATAGTGCAATAGCTTGGCTTAATTCAGATTTAACTAATATACACATGAGTGTCCATGACCATGAGGTCGACACGCTTCGGGGTAACAATACTAGTCGAAAAATATTTGCTTCTCTGCACTCTCTCAATAAACTTAAAAAATTTCTGCCATTAAAAGCTAAAATAACCCTTGCCCAAAGTCTTCTCCTTCCTCTTCTCGACTATGGTGATGTGTGTAGCGTCGATCTTTCGGAGATGTTGCTCAATAAGATGGACCGGTTACTCAACGCATGTATTCGGTTCATCTTTTGTCTGCGCAAATATGATCACATCTCGGACTATCGCGCCAAGTTAAGGTGGCTACCTATTCGTTGTCGCAGGAATCTAAGAATCCTCTGTTTACTCTTTTCTATTCTCAATGAACCTGCGACACCGAAATACCTCAAGGACAAATTTAGCTATCTTTCCTCATTTCATAACAGATCTCTCCGTTCGTCCCATAATTCTGTTCTATCTATCCCTTCTCATCACTCTGGCTTTCAGTCTAACTTTTTTGCAGTAGTGGCCGCAAATCAGTGGAACAATTTGCCGGTAGAAATTCGTCAAGTGCCGAACAGATCACTTTTCAAAAAGATGGTATACTCTCATTATTTAAACAGTTCCTCACAGTGTAAGTAGGTATTATATATATATATAGTATGTAGTATATGTAGTATTGTGTACATATTAGTATGTATCTGTCTATATAGATATAATACTTAGATTTAACTTGAATTACCTTTTAATCTATTTAATGGTTGCACCTACCTCACAACACAAATCGTTTCATTGTCCCAAAGGTTGGTTGCTAGAGAATGCCTAGCGGCATTACATTCTTGTACATAGTGCAATAAACTTTTTAAATAAAAAACAAAAATATTGACATCAGACCTGACAACTATCGATTTGACGATATTAATATGTAAGTAATTGAAAATAAACTTATATTTACTAGTAAAGTAAAGTATGATCACGAACGTCTCCCTCCGTGGTGGCCCCTGACAGGTGCCGTGGACGTCTTCAGCGGTAGGTAACCAAACTAGACAAATAACGGAAATCCTTTTGTTATTTTCAATTAATAAATATTATTGTGTCTCGACCAGGAATCGAACCCGGCACCTCCGAGTCTTAATCCATTATTTAGGGATATAGACAACATACAAATCAAATGGAACTAAAAAAATAATTTTCAATTTCACAACCGAACCGCGCGCACGTCACAAGATACACAGATACACCCACACACCGTAGTCACTATCTTTCGCGTGATAAAGATATAAAATGCTCTTCCAGCGTTTGTGTGAGTTTCCACTTTCCTATAATCTGGAGTCCTGTAAACAAAGTGTAAAAATATCTAGTCAAGCCGGCACAATGTTAGTTACTATTGGCAGTCATAAGTGTCTGATTCAAGTTGTTAACATCCATGGACCTTATGCGTCTTGCTTACCATCAGGTAACTATCACATGCGGTCTTATCGACGACTATCGGTGAAATACCTCTCTGGGCCTAAAGAAACCCAACTGTATATCACTGTAATGTTAAAATATCTAGTCAAGCCGGCACAATGTTAGTTACTATTGGCAGTCATAAGTGTCTGATTCAAGTTGTTAACATCCATGGACCTTATGCGTCTTGCTTACCATCAGGTAACTATCACATGCGGTCTTATCGACGACTATCGGTGAAATACCTCTCTGGGCCTAAAGAAACCCAACTGTATATCACTGTAATGTTAAAATATCTAGTCAAGCCGGCACAATGTTAGTTACTATTGGCAGTCATAAGTGTCTGATTCAAGTTGTTAACATCCATGGACCTTATGCGTCTTGCTTACCATCAGGTAACTATCACATGCGGTCTTATCGACGACTATCGGTGAAATACCTCTCTGGGCCTAAAGAAACCCAACTGTATATCACTGTAATGTTAAAATATCTAGTCAAGCCGGCACAATGTTAGTTACTATTGGCAGTCATAAGTGTCTGATTCAAGTTGTTAACATCCATGGACCTTATGCGTCTTGCTTACCATCAGGTAACTATCACATGCGGTCTTATCGACGACTATCGGTGAAATACCTCTCTGGGCCTAAAGAAACCCAACTGTATATCACTGTAATGTTAAAATATCTAGTCAAGCCGGCACAATGTTAGTTACTATTGGCAGTCATAAGTGTCTGATTCAAGTTGTTAACATCCATGGACCTTATGCGTCTTGCTTACCATCAGGTAACTATCACATGCGGTCTTATCGACGACTATCGGTGAAATACCTCTCTGGGCCTAAAGAAACCCAACTGTATATCACTGTAATGTTAAAATATCTAGTCAAGCCGGCACAATGTTAGTTACTATTGGCAGTCATAAGTGTCTGATTCAAGTTGTTAACATCCATGGACCTTATGCGTCTTGCTTACCATCAGGTAACTATCACATGCGGTCTTATCGACGACTATCGGTGAAATACCTCTCTGGGCCTAAAGAAACCCAACTGTATATCACTGTAATGTTAAAATATCTAGTCAAGCCGGCACAATGTTAGTTACTATTGGCAGTCATAAGTGTCTGATTCAAGTTGTTAACATCCATGGACCTTATGCGTCTTGCTTACCATCAGGTAACTATCACATGCGGTCTTATCGACGACTATCGGTGAAATACCTCTCTGGGCCTAAAGAAACCCAACTGTATATCACTGTAATGTTAAAATATCTAGTCAAGCCGGCACAATGTTAGTTACTATTGGCAGTCATAAGTGTCTGATTCAAGTTGTTAACATCCATGGACCTTATGCGTCTTGCTTACCATCAGGTAACTATCACATGCGGTCTTATCGACGACTATCGGTGAAATACCTCTCTGGGCCTAAAGAAACCCAACTGTATATCACTGTAATGTTAAAATATCTAGTCAAGCCGGCACAATGTTAGTTACTATTGGCAGTCATAAGTGTCTGATTCAAGTTGTTAACATCCATGGACCTTATGCGTCTTGCTTACCATCAGGTAACTATCACATGCGGTCTTATCGACGACTATCGGTGAAATACCTCTCTGGGCCTAAAGAAACCCAACTGTATATCACTGTAATGTTAAAATATCACAATTCAGTTACCAACTTAAATCCGAAATATTCCTTCGCATAGTTCTGCGAAGTCATTTATGCTGAATACGGTTGATGTTACAATAAAAAATAAAATAGAAAATTCAATCATTTATTTACTTTCCAATACATATAACTCATTAAATAGCCCGCCAAACTGTAACCACAATTACTCTCGAAGCTTAATAATAAATATTTATAGTAGGTACATAAAAAAGTTGCGCGGGCGCGAACCGCTCTCCCCCCGCGCGAACCACTCTCCCCCCGCGCGACCACACCGTCCGCCTACAGGTACCATTCATTTAAGTCTATCTCTTTCTTAGGATTAACACTCATTTCTTCCGAAGATTATTTTAAATTTTGTAACTAAAACTCAATATTCAATAAACGAACGACTGCAGGCAGGAGGCGAGGTGAGCTAAAATGTTGACGTACAGTTGAAGACATGATTGCTAGCAGCTAGCTCGGGGCATCTCGTGTCATAGTTACTGTGCGGATGATGTGCAGCGACCGTGGTAGGCGTCCGCAGTAATGTACAACTAATTACATAAAGTCACACAGATAGTCCCGGAGCTCGTAACTAAATATCTAGTTATTATTTCATTTAGACCAGGAGCCCAACACAGAGAATTAGTTTTCATCTGTAAATAATAATAATAATAAAATTCTTTATTGCACATTAAAATATACAAAATAAAATGTAGTACATAGGCGAGCTTAATACCTTGTAGGTATTCTCTAACAGCTAACCTTTAGGAGAACGACATAAGAAATTGTGGAGGAGAGAATAAATATTAAACTAAATGCTATACCTTTTACTGGGTATATCGTACGAGAATGTCATATTAAAATGTAATGAAAATAAATAAATTAACATGCCAGTGCATACATTAAATATACATTTATAAACATACATAAATAATATTCTAAATATAAATTCATACACTTATAATAATAATAATCCATGTCATGTGAATAAATTAATATCATTTTGCTTTTTAAGAAAGTAAGAAGATAGACCATGTTTAAATATGTTTGAAGTAGGTGCCTGTCTGATAAACAATGGCAGTCTGTTCCATTGGCGAGCTGCGGAAACTGTGAGAGAATCCGAATATCTGCTAGTAGAGTAGAGAGGAATTGAAAGTTGATTGTTGTGCGAAGAACGAAGAGAACGAGTATGGGAGTCACGAAGGAATTGAAAACGATCACGCAGGTAAAGGGGTGTATTCGGGCTATTAAGGATACCATATAGAAAGGTGAGGATGTGTACAGATCTACGAAAACGGATATTGAGCCACTTTAATTGAATACGAAAATGAGAGACATAATCATACTTACGCAGGCCAAAGACATAGCGTATGCATAAGTTGAGAAGACGATCAAGTTTATTTAGTAGCTCTTCAGTAATATCAGGATAGCAGATATCTGCGTAGTCTATAATGGGAAGCAGTAAGGAAGTAACTAGTGTAAGCTTTGCCGAGGTTGGAATGAAATTCTGGTAACGTTTCAATGAATGCATGGCTCCAAAAAATTTCTTACTTATTTCAGAGACATGATGGTTCCAGGACAGATCGTTGCTAATGTGGAGACCGAGATTCTTTACATTATGACAAAGGGTTAGCTGAACATGATTAAAGCATAATGATGGGATAATCCCAGAGTCCAACCTGCCTACTGCATTTTAGTATCAACAAGTAGTATCTGAGTTTTTAATGGATTAACTATAAGCCCCAAACACTGTGAGCGAACTCGAATCGCCTCCAAGTCCGCATTCATTTTGGAAAACGCATCATGGGTGCCATTTCCCTCAAAGGTAATATAAAGCTGCAAGTCATCTACAAATGGTAAACCTTCTACAAGAAATAACACTTCCAATATCATGCATGCAGTAGCTATTGGACAATCTTGACACTTGTGTGACAGTAAGATATTTAAAACTACGTAAATAAACAAAATAAATACGTATATATATATATTCGTTATATATATATAGCGTTCTACGGCAGTTCCAATTTTTTCAATACGCTAACCGGTTGACATTGAAAAGTTTATTGACTTAGTGCGAGATAAACGTTTTTTCCTTATAATTTAAGCGACGAAGACATAAGAATAAGTGAAGAATTCTCTATCGCGTTCAAATTAAAACAAAATATTTATTGTGTTTGACAATAAAAAAAATTGGCTCAGAACATTTAGCATGAACAATCATTGGTCAGACTTATATTACAATATATATTATAATGTATGTATTATAGGTACTTAGATATATACTAGTATATCATATTCATTATTTATTATTATTAATTATTATTATTTATCCAACATACTTTTAAACTCCAAATAAAAACATTTTACACTCAGATTATTTAAAATCCTTAATTTAAATATATTCGTAGGCAGTTCCCTCACACTTAGTGGAAGCTATGCCAGTTCCCTCACACTTAGTGGAAGCTATGCCAGTTCCCTCACACTTAGTGGAAGCTATGCCAGTTCCCTCACACTTAGTGGAAGCTATGCCAGTTCCCTCATACTTAGTGGAAGCTATGCCAGTTCCCTCACACTTAGTGGAAGCTATGCCAGTTCCCTCACACTTAGTGGAAGCTATGCCAGTTCCCTCAAACTTAGTGGAAGCTATGCCAGTTCCCTCACACTTAGTGGAAGCTATGCCAGTTCCCTCATACTTAGTGGAAGCTATGCCAGTTCCCTCACACTTAGTGGAAGCTATGCCAGTTCCCTCACACTTAGTGGAAGCTATGCCAGTTCCCTCACACTTAGTGGAAGCTATGCCAGTTCCCTCATACTTAGTGGAAGCTATGCCAGTTCCCTCACACTTAGTGGAAGCTATGCCAGTTCCCTCACACTTAGTGTAAGCTATGCCAGTTCCCTCAAACTTAGTGGAAGCTATGCCAATTACTTGTAGTATAAGGCGGAACTAACCTACTTGTATAAAGATTACTTTTAGCGCATGAAATAGATGTGGATGACATTTTACAAAAATACATCATTCTAGTATATATGTACGAGTATATGCAAGGAACAATCAATAATCTTAATATCTTGAACTATGGTCTACAAGAGGTTAGTGGAGGTACATTACATATGAAATCTATGAAAATTTTATTGATTATTTTATTGGGGTACCATATTAAAATACCATATCTTATATTTGATGCTACATAACCATGGTGGGCTTGAAGAGCTGCATCTGGGTTTGTAATTCTTGATAACCGCCGTAAAGCGTACACGAAAAGATTAATTTTATTAGCTATTTTTTCGACATAAAGCTTCCATGAGCATCTATTGTCAATTTCTATACTGGTACCTAGAAATTGAAGGTCGGGAGTTTCTTAAATGATTTAATTATTATGTCATCGCTTTAAAACGCGAGCTGTTAGTGTTACCCAAACCTGAGTGGCACTCCAGTGCGGAAGATATTTGGATAGCACTCTCACCTTGTCTATCACGTGGAGGCGGTGTACTCATCGCTTTAAAACGCGAGCTGTTAGTGTTACCCAAACCTGAGTGGCACTCCAGTGCGGAACATATTTGGATAGCACTCTCACCTTGTCTATCACGTGGAGGCGGTGTACTCATCGCTTTAAAACGCGAGCTGTTAGTGTTACCCAAACCTGAGTGGCACTCCAGTGCGGAAGATATTTGGATAGCACTCTCACCTTGTCTATCACGTGGAGGCGGTGTACTCATCGCTTTAAAACGCGAGCTGTTAGTGTTACCCAAACCTGAGTGGCACTCCAGTGCGGAACATATTTGGATAGCACTCTCACCTTGTCTATCACGTGGAGGCGGTGTACTCATCGCTTTAAAACGCGAGCTGTTAGTGTTACCCAAACCTGAGTGGCACTCCAGTGCGGAACATATTTGGATAGCACTCTCACCTTGTCTATCACGTGGAGGCGGTGTACTCATCGCTTTAAAACGCGAGCTGTTAGTGTTACCCAAACCTGAGTGGCACTCCAGTGCGGAACATATTTGGATAGCACTCTCACCTTGTCTATCACGTGGAGGCGGTGTACTCATCGCTTTAAAACGCGAGCTGTTAGTGTTACCCAAACCTGAGTGGCACTCCAGTGCGGAACATATTTGGATAGCACTCTCACCTTGTCTATCACGTGGAGGCGGTGTACTCATCGCTTTAAAACGCGAGCTGTTAGTGTTACCCAAACCTGAGTGGCACTCCAGTGCGGAACATATTTGGATAGCACTCTCACCTTGTCTATCACGTGGAGGCGGTGTACTCATCGCTTTAAAACGCGAGCTGTTAGTGTTACCCAAACCTGAGTGGCACTCCAGTGCGGAACATATTTGGATAGCACTCTCACCTTGTCTATCACGTGGAGGCGGTGTACTCATCGCTTTAAAACGCGAGCTGTTAGTGTTACCCAAACCTGAGTGGCACTCCAGTGCGGAACATATTTGGATAGCACTCTCACCTTGTCTATCACGTGGAGGCGGTGTACTCATCGCTTTAAAACGCGAGCTGTTAGTGTTACCCAAACCTGAGTGGCACTCCAGTGCGGAACATATTTGGATAGCACTCTCACCTTGTCTATCACGTGGAGGCGGTGTACTCATCGCTTTAAAACGCGAGCTGTTAGTGTTACCCAAACCTGAGTGGCACTCCAGTGCGGAACATATTTGGATAGCACTCTCACCTTGTCTATCACGTGGAGGCGGTGTACTCATCGCTTTAAAACGCGAGCTGTTAGTGTTACCCAAACCTGAGTGGCACTCCAGTGCGGAAGATATTTGGATAGCACTCTCACCTTGTCTATCACGTGGAGGCGGTGTACTCATCGCTTTAAAACGCGAGCTGTTAGTGTTACCCAAACCTGAGTGGCACTCCAGTGCGGAACATATTTGGATAGCACTCTCACCTTGTCTATCACGTGGAGGCGGTGTACTCATCGCTTTAAAACGCGAGCTGTTAGTGTTACCCAAACCTGAGTGGCACTCCAGTGCGGAAGATATTTGGATAGCACTCTCACCTTGTCTATCACGTGGAGGCGGTGTACTCATCGCTTTAAAACGCGAGCTGTTAGTGTTACCCAAACCTGAGTGGCACTCCAGTGCGGAACATATTTGGATAGCACTCTCACCTTGTCTATCACGTGGAGGCGGTGTACTCATCGCTTTAAAACGCGAGCTGTTAGTGTTACCCAAACCTGAGTGGCACTCCAGTGCGGAACATATTTGGATAGCACTCTCACCTTGTCTATCACGTGGAGGCGGTGTACTCATCGCTTTAAAACGCGAGCTGTTAGTGTTACCCAAACCTGAGTGGCACTCCAGTGCGGAACATATTTGGATAGCACTCTCACCTTGTCTATCACGTGGAGGCGGTGTACTCATCGCTTTAAAACGCGAGCTGTTAGTGTTACCCAAACCTGAGTGGCACTCCAGTGCGGAACATATTTGGATAGCACTCTCACCTTGTCTATCACGTGGAGGCGGTGTACTCATCGCTTTAAAACGCGAGCTGTTAGTGTTACCCAAACCTGAGTGGCACTCCAGTGCGGAACATATTTGGATAGCACTCTCACCTTGTCTATCACGTGGAGGCGGTGTACTCATCGCTTTAAAACGCGAGCTGTTAGTGTTACCCAAACCTGAGTGGCACTCCAGTGCGGAAGATATTTGGATAGCACTCTCACCTTGTCTATCACGTGGAGGCGGTGTACTCATCGCTTTAAAACGCGAGCTGTTAGTGTTACCCAAACCTGAGTGGCACTCCAGTGCGGAACATATTTGGATAGCACTCTCACCTTGTCTATCACGTGGAGGCGGTGTACTCATCGCTTTAAAACGCGAGCTGTTAGTGTTACCCAAACCTGAGTGGCACTCCAGTGCGGAACATATTTGGATAGCACTCTCACCTTGTCTATCACGTGGAGGCGGTGTACTCATCGCTTTAAAACGCGAGCTGTTAGTGTTACCCAAACCTGAGTGGCACTCCAGTGCGGAACATATTTGGATAGCACTCTCACCTTGTCTATCACGTGGAGGCGGTGTACTCATCGCTTTAAAACGCGAGCTGTTAGTGTTACCCAAACCTGAGTGGCACTCCAGTGCGGAACATATTTGGATAGCACTCTCACCTTGTCTATCACGTGGAGGCGGTGTACTCATCGCTTTAAAACGCGAGCTGTTAGTGTTACCCAAACCTAAGTGGCACTCCAGTGCGGAAGATATTTGGATAGCACTCTCACCTTGTCTATCACGTGGAGGCGGTGTACTCATCGCTTTAAAACGCGAGCTGTTAGTGTTACCCAAACCTGAGTGGCACTCCAGTGCGGAAGATATTTGGATAGCACTCTCACCTTGTCTATCACGTGGAGGCGGTGTACTCATCGCTTTAAAACGCGAGCTGTTAGTGTTACCCAAACCTGAGTGGCACTCCAGTGCGGAAGATATTTGGATAGCACTCTCACCTTGTCTATCACGTGGAGGCGGTGTACTCATCGCTTTAAAACGCGAGCTGTTAGTGTTACCCAAACCTGAGTGGCACTCCAGTGCGGAAGATATTTGGATAGCACTCTCACCTTGTCTATCACGTGGAGGCGGTGTACTCATCGCTTTAAAACGCGAGCTGTTAGTGTTACCCAAACCTGAGTGGCACTCCAGTGCGGAAGATATTTGGATAGCACTCTCACCTTGTCTATCACGTGGAGGCGGTGTACTCATCGCTTTAAAACGCGAGCTGTTAGTGTTACCCAAACCTGAGTGGCACTCCAGTGCGGAAGATATTTGGATAGCACTCTCACCTTGTCTATCACGTGGAGGCGGTGTACTCATCGCTTTAAAACGCGAGCTGTTAGTGTTACCCAAACCTGAGTGGCACTCCAGTGCGGAAGATATTTGGATAGCACTCTCACCTTGTCTATCACGTGGAGGCGGTGTACTCATCGCTTTAAAACGCGAGCTGTTAGTGTTACCCAAACCTGAGTGGCACTCCAGTGCGGAAGATATTTGGATAGCACTCTCACCTTGTCTATCACGTGGTGGTCACTCCAAACATAATAGTTCACCCAAATTAAACATTTGTACAGTATATCTTTGTACCGAAAGCCAGGGTAATAGTTTCAACACTCAATTACTAAATTTTATGAACAATTTATCTACAATAATTAACGACCATCCATCCGATATATTTCTCTTGTTGGGTGATTTTAATATGAGTTCAATCGTGTGGCCCAGTTCAAGTTGCATGTTGAATGCCTCGAATTATCTGAACGATAATAAAGTATCTGATTTTATAAATACTCTCAATCTATGTAATCTCGAGCAGTATAATAATATCAACAATAATTATGGTCGATTACTGGATCTTGTCTTGTGCAATAATACCGTCTCAGTCGAAGCCTGTAGCGATCCCTTAGTTCCTGAGGACCCCTACCATAAAGCCCTATTTATAAATGTACCGTTTTTTGAATTGAACTCACTTGCAGCCAATAAACGATCCGTATATCTATATCGTCGAGGCGATTATGACCTATTACGTTCCAATCTTGTCAACACAGAGTGGGGAAGCATTCTTAGTTGTGGTTCAGTTGATGATGCAGTCGAGTCTTTTTATAAGATATTGTTGGACCTTAGAAATAAATATATCCCTGTCCGTCAAATTTATCCTGACAAATATCCACCCTGGTTCTCGCCAGCGTTGATAAAAATGTTACGTGAAAAACTCAAGTTCCGGAAAAAGTTCAAGACTTATGGAAATCTTTCGGATGAACATAGTTTCAAAATATTACGTGACAGGGCGAGAAGGGTTGAGAGCGATTGTTACCAGGCCTATATGTTAAGGATAGAAAATTCAATTAAAGATAACCCTAAAATGTTTTGGTCGTTTATTAAAAGGAATCGAAGCAACATGTCGTATCCGGCTAGTATGTCCTACGAGGGGCGTCACTGTCAGGATGGTCCTGGTATCAGCGATTTATTTTCAACATACTTTCGCTCAACCTTTCTTGACTGTGATCCCAACCAAACTGATCCAGAGAATCTTCTTGACGACCCTGGTTCTGTGCCATTATGCGACATTTCCTCAATTAGCATTACGTCAGATTCTGTACTCAAATTAATTAGAAAATTGGATCCCTCTAAGTCTAAGGCCCGACCAGCTTCCAGCTGTGTTTTTAATCAATTGTGCTTTAGAATTGTCTGTTCCGGTGTCCATCTTATTCGAAAGATCACTTCGCGAAGGAGTTATGCCTGTCAGATGGAAAATGGCCTTTATAACACCTATTCACAAAAAAGGCCCCAAAGACTGTGTCTCTAATTATCGGCCAATTTCTAAATTGTGTCTGCTTGCCAAAGTTTTGGAGCGCTTGGTCTATATTCAACTGTATGATAGCCTTAGGCTATATTTCAGCCCTTGTCAACATGGCTTCCTTAGAAATCGCTCCACAGTAACCAACCTCACTGTCTTTAATGATTATGTAACTGATCAGATGCATATGGGCAACCAAATTGACACAATATACACCGACTATACGAAAGCATTTGACCGCATTGATCACATGTTATTGCTCCGGAAACTTCTGGCAGTTGGCATTAGGGGTGGCTTATTTAGATGGTTTTCGTCTTATGTCAAAAATAGATCGCAGGCAGTTGTCCTGAACGGCTATACATCAGCATGGGCGGTAATCCCTTCTGGCGTTCCACAAGGGTCTTTATTAGGCCCATTATTATTCATTCTCTTCATTCATGACATCGATTCATGTTTTGTTAATTCCAGGTTTCTTATTTTTGCAGATGATATAAAAATTTTTAGAGTCTGTAACGATTCAACTGATGAAGCCAAACTTCAGGATGATCTCTCTAGGTTGAGTGATTATTGTCTCTCCAACAAATTAAATTTAAATCCTTCAAAATGCTTCTCAATCAGTTTCTCTCGCAAAATTAATGGGTACAATTCTACATATAAAATCAATGGAGAAATTATTTCAACAGTCGTGGAGACTAAAGACCTAGGCGTAGTACATGACAGTAAATTAAATTTTGATAGTCATGTATATTCCATAATTATGAAAGCTAACAAAGCCCTAGGCTTTATTATGCGTATGTCTAAGTCATTTACGCAAATGAAAACTGTCAAGGTATTGTACTGCGCGTATGTCCGAAGCCACCTGGAGTATGCTTGTCAGGTATGGAACCCACGCTATAATATTTACATAAGTAAGATTGAACAAATCCAGAGAAAATTTACTCGATTTCTCAGTTATAAATTTAAATTACCTGGTCTTACTTATGAACAGCGTTGTATAAAATATCACGTCCTCCCTCTTTCGATCAGACGCGATGTAGCTGACCTGACTTTTCTCATTAAGATTGCCAGAGGTATCATTGACTGTCCAGAATTATTAGATATGATTGGTCTTAGGACATCAGTCCGTTGCTTGCGTGCTTCAGACCTACTATGTGTACCTCATGCTCATAGCAATTATAGGCAAAATAGTTATATACCTAGAGCTGTATCGTTGTTTAACTTACTAAGTCACAATTTAGACATTGACTTATTTTGTGACAGCATTTATTCCGTGAGGAGCAAAATAATTTCCAATTTCGTAACTCTAAATGAATGAGTAACTATTTTTGGTTTAGTTTTTATTACTTTTGGTTTTCTTTTTTGCTTGTATTTTTGTTATGTGTGGTAACTCTTAATTAGCTTGTAGTCATTATCATAGTATTTAATCTATTGTATTAGCTGTGAGTTACCCAAATAAAATAAAATAAATAAATAAAATGTCACATTAATGTCAGTCTTATTTATATTATGTCTATTTATAAATTGAATATATTTTGTTTTAATAATATTAACTTTTAAATTATTCGCGGTTATCCAATTGATGATATCGCTTACAGTCTTATTTATTACCTCATTGTAGGTTCTGACAGAGTGCAATTACACGTTGTAGCATCAGGTAAGTCATTAATATATATCAGACACAATAAAGGGCCAAGGATACTACCCTGTGGGACACCAACCTAATTGTATTTGGTCAAAGAGCTATAGGTGGCTTTAACTTTATTTATGTCTAATCCCGTTATTGTACATATTGTGATCTCAATAAAAGATAGCTAAGAAGTCATTTTCCTGGTAACCCACGGAGACCATAAGCTTCACATTTTTTTAGTAGCAGACCATGAAAAACAAAATCTAATACTTTGCTCAGATCAAAAAATAAAACTGATGTAGCTTTAAGGCTATTAATACTATTTACTTTATTACTAATTAAGTTAAATGCCGCAAGTGAAGTAGATTTGTTTTTTTGAACTCGTTTGTTCTGGATTAGTAATGTTATATTTATTAAGGAACTGAGAATGCCCATTTTTCTTAGAGAAATGAGCCCAATAAAATGTACTCGTGCCACAATGATTTCTTTTTTATTTGATAGTTAATATATTGTGTTTTCATAATCTCTAATTAATTTTATTTATTTTACCCTAGCATAACGACAATTGACAAAATATTTGTTTTTACGTTAATAAATACATAGTTTCGATCCGCCGATTTGGAATTCAGTGTTTTATCTATAATAAAGTACCTGATCATAATAAAGTACCTGATCATAATAAAGTACCTGATCATAATAAAGAACCTAATCGAATAAACCAATTTAATTTAACCAATTGACTATTTAATTAAATTATATTTTAATGCTAAGCAAGCTGATGGTAAGCAAGACGCATAAGGTCCATGGATGTTAGCAACTTGAATCAGACACTTATGACTGACATTAGTAACTAACATTATGCCGGCTTGACTAGATTTTTTACACTTTATTTACAGGACTCCAGATTATAGGAAATAAATGTTGTAATCAAATTTTAAAAAATCACAATTAATTGTTATGATTATTGAATTGTATTTAGTTGAGGCACGCTGCATAAAAGTTGGGGCCTGATTTTGGGCAATCTCTTGCATAAGTCTGTTGTACATTATTCGTTCAATCAGCTTTGAAAGCACCGGTATCAGTGCAATGGGCCATCTCAGTTTCTACACCTTTTTTGTAAATAGGTTTAATATTTGTTTTTTAGTTTTTTTTTTAGAAATATCAGGAAAAGTTCCCTGCGTAAAGGATAGGTGTATCAAGTGACTTAATATTGGCGCAATAATAGTTGAAGCAAATATTAGTAGGAATTTCATAGTAACTTTACTAACCTACTGATTTTGTATTTTTTAGAGACGTTAATACTTTATTTTCTTCAGGCATAATATACATACTTCTGAATAGACTTTTAATATTTGTTTATTATTATTGTTATTGTAATTAGTTAGGTTTATAAAATAGTCATTGGATTTATTTGTAACTAGCGGCCCGTCCCGGCTTCGCTCGGGGGGACTTAACATTTTTTACATAGTTTTACGTTTTATTTATATTTATTCTCAGTTTTTTTTTTATTTAGGAAGTATTTACCTTTTGAAAATATTTTTCCGGACTTCATTTACTTATTTTATTTATTTAATTAATTATTTTCTTCTTAAATAGGAACCTACCTATTTTGTTGTTGTTTGTTACCTATCTCACTGATCTGACCTCCCCTCCCCCGCACCGCTGCGTTGCCCGGCTGGCTAGTCACTTCACGCCGCGCGCCGCCCCGCGCCTTTTTTATGTATTTTTGAAATAGTAGGTAAGTACTTACCTAATAGGTATCTTTTGGATGAATTAATAGTCTTAAGGTAACCGATTGAACAATTCAAAAGTTATCTAGAGCAAACTTTTATAAGGATTGAACCATTCATTAAAACGATTGTTATGGGTAAACTATAAAAGGTAGACATATGCTCTCGCGGACTTTTTTAAAAATAATGTTAAGATGAACAATTCATCCATAGAGCATTTTTGTATAACTTTAACTATATGCTCAGCGCACGCCACGGAAGGCCTCAGAAACGATACTTTTCCCCCGTTTTTAAAACATTTTTGGTTACTGCTCCACAACTATAGGACCTAGCGTGATATTATATAGCCTATGTTACTTCTGAATAATGCAGCTTTCTAATGGTGAAAAAATTATTGCAATCGGTCCAGTAGTTTTTGAGTTTATTCATTACAAACATACAAAAATACAAATCTTTCCTCTTTATAATATTAGTATAGATGTCATTTAGATTAGTTATAATGTCGTTATTATATTTAATTTTAGATATATATTTCTTAGTATTATTATTCTGTATTTTATTCTTAATTAAGACAGTGACATGGTTTAAAATAAAAAGTGTAAGTGAGCTAACACAATTAGATCCCAATCCACATGTTCGCAATGCCCAACTTCTGTGTGTGTTGTGCTATCACTGTCTATATATATGTCGCTATCAATTTATAAGTAAGTGTGCGTCTATACTATACTGAGGTAAGGTTAACAGTCTGCTTTCCATCGTGTCAGTCAAAACGAAGCCACTTTAGTACAGCGGGCTCCGGTACTAGAGTGGCTTTGTGACCGCGTTTATTGGTAACGTGCCGGGTGGAGGGTGGCGGCCGGGGAGGGGGAGGGGGAGTATATTAGTCAAGTTCCTCGCCCGGCTTCGCTCGCAACTATATTAATAATCTTTATTAACCTATTCGTACCTTTACAGTAACTCCGGTGGAGCGGAACTCTCCGCGGGACAGCATACATTGCTGCTTACATTATATTTCCGACAAGTGGCCTTCAGGTTGTGTAAACTCCACTAAGTTAGTGTAGTGTCCACTAAGGTAGGCAAACAAACTGCCAAAAAATGAAAATCTCTTTAAACTTACGTATTCCATACATCTATATCCTACAAACAAATAATAATGAGTTAAAAAAGTTTTAAGAAACATGAGATTTATTTGAACAAATAAAATAAAATAAGGGACAAAACAATATAAAATAAAAATATTATGAATAAAAAACTTGCTCCAAATTGCTATCAATGGGCAAAGTACCAAGGATACTGGCAGCATTGCCACGTTGAATGGCAATGCTGATCCTTTGGCCCAAATATTGGCCAGCCCTCGTCTCCCGAGTGTTGACGAGCTGTTTTGAAGAATTCCATTACTTTAAGAGCAAACGTTATTGATTTTTGTTGACACATTTTGCGTTACGTAATAGTATTTTTCGTAGTGGTTCGGATACAATATATGAAAGTAATAGTAATTCTCAAATCTAAAGACTTGACAGTGCCCGTACATTAGTGCCATCAACTCTAAAGACTTGACAGTGCCGTACATTAGTGCCATCAACTCTAAAGACTTGACAGTGCCCGTACATTAGTGCCATCAACTCTAAAGACTTGACAGTGCCCGTACATTAGTGCCATCAACTCTAATAGCGACATTTACCTCCATATATATAGTTATCAGATTCCATTATATAGTCTACCTGTCGCGAGTTGTCAGTCACTAATATCAATTGATCCCGTTCTTGAACCTCCAGTCTCGTGAACAATGACCCTTGTCTCGCATCAACACAACTAAACCACTGACCAATACACGTATAAATAAATCAGAGGTCATTTTCAACATATCGAAATCGACACTTGACAGTAACAATTAATTGAATGCGTCTGCGAATGTATTCTGGAAATGCCAAACTGCGCATTACGTCGCATTGGATTCAAAGACTGTGTGTGAATAGAAAATATACTACCTGAAATGGTAGTGAGCTTAAATATCTTAGTTAACAAAATATGAGTGATGCAGCAATGTACGTCGTCCTCCCCGACTTCGGTCGGCGTCACTGATCAAAGACCCCCGCCCCGCCCCTCGGCGACCCCTCTCGCGGCATTGTTGGCGAATTTAATGAAATTGTTTGACTTATCTGTTTATTATTTGTGTATCAAAGTAAAATGTTATTAAAATTTGTCGCCATTGTGTCGGCGCGTGCCCTTTGGCAGGTGACGGGCTCATCCACACGAGATGGTCTTTTTGTAACGACACCTCCCCCTCCCTCCGCGTGCCAGGTAACAGCACTCTCTGCCACATTGTTCACTCTATATCTTTGTCTCTGTCACTCTAACTGGCAACAAATGTGACTAAGCAACTGACTAAATAAAACGAAATGATCTCTAAATTTATAAGGTAAAACACGAGAAAAAGTTTTGGATTGACAGGAGTATGTAACGTGGAGCGACTGACCGACGACGTAACGTACAGAATGTTGTAACTGTTACCATTTGTAAACACACTTTGATGCTTCACAACGTAAACACACTTATTTTGGACAAACTCTAAAAATACGACGGCGAGAGAGAGAGAGACGAGACCATACTCCGTCCCGCTCCCGAACACCTCCGCCCCACAGCTGATCCAGATAACACTTCCCGGAATGGACACGGAATACTCATTGCACTGAAATAGAATGCTGAAACATCAACAAAGAAGGCGGACAAACTATTTTACAGTGAAATCATTCGTACCGATAAAGACTCGGACATGCGAGCAGCAGGTGTCTGTCGCGGTGAACCCGAGCCGACTTGTGACTCAATTCTGAGCGACTCCGAAAAACGCGGGATTATTTCGTATCTCATCAACGATCGTATTTAGCGATCCTTTACATTTCGTCCATGACTATTTACAGAATTCATTCGCAAGATGAAAAATATTGTAGAAAATGTGCGACGGTCGTAGAGATACGCAATAGTAAAGCACATGGAATAATGGAGAGCTCCCCCGCGAGCCGCTGGAGTCCTTCTGCTATTAATACTCGGCGCTTGCGTTTTTTCTTCGCCTCCTCGTCGACTTATTTCGAGAATGCCGCTCGAGGCGGGAGTGCCGATAGTTCGGTAAATTTAGAAAACGACCGCAGGATGCCGTTTGACTATTTATGGTAGCGAGAGCTCCCGACCGCTGACCTACTGAGGGAGCAGGGAGGGGGGGGGGGGGATTGTAGACTAAAAGAAAATATTGTAATTACAATAAATAAATTAACAGTTTATTTATTAATTACAATGGCGAAAGATCCGTCAGGATCTCGAGTATAATAAAAATAAAAAAGAAATTAAATTTATAAATTTTACAATAAATTACATTAGAATAGATGTTCAGTTCTGTAAAGTTATTATTATCACTAGCGAGACGACGAGCGCCACGTTTAGAAGCACTTGCGGTGGACGATGCCGGGGCCGGACTCGTCGTACTCCTCCTTGGAGATCCACATCTGCTGGAAGGTGGACAGGGAGGCCAGGATGGATCCTCCGATCCAGACGGAGTACTTCCTCTCGGGGGGAGCGATGATCTTGATCTTGATGGTGGAGGGCGCCAGAGCGGTGATCTCCTTCTGCATGCGGTCGGCGATACCGGGGTACATGGTGGTGCCTCCGGACATGACGGTGTTGGCGTACAGGTCCTTGCGGATGTCCACGTCGCACTTCATGATGGAGTTGTACACGGTCTCATGGATGCCGCACGATTCCATACCCAGGAAGGAAGGCTGGAACAGAGCTTCGGGGCAACGGAAACGTTCGTTTCCGATGGTGATGACCTGTCCGTCGGGAAGCTCGTAGCTCTTCTCCAGGGAGGTGGAGGCAGCGGCGGTGGCCATCTCCTGCTCGAAGTCGAGGGCGACATAGCAAAGTTTCTCCTTGATGTCGCGGACGATTTCCCTCTCAGCGGTGGTGGTGAAGGAGTAACCTCTCTCGGTGAGGATCTTCATGAGGTAGTCGGTGAGGTCGCGGCCAGCCAAGTCCAGACGGAGGATGGCGTGGGGGAGGGCATAACCTTCGTAGATGGGCACGGTGTGGGACACGCCGTCTCCGGAGTCCAGCACGATACCGGTGGTACGACCGGAAGCATACAGGGAGAGCACAGCCTGGATGGCGACGTACATGGCGGGAGAGTTAAAGGTCTCAAACATGATCTGGGTCATCTTTTCCCTGTTGGCCTTGGGGTTGAGGGGAGCCTCGGTCAGGAGAACGGGGTGTTCCTCGGGGGCCACACGCAGCTCATTGTAGAAGGTGTGATGCCAGATCTTCTCCATATCGTCCCAGTTGGTGATGATGCCGTGCTCGATGGGGTACTTCAGGGTGAGGATACCTCTCTTGCTCTGGGCCTCGTCGCCGACGTAGGAATCCTTCTGTCCCATGCCGACCATGACTCCCTGATGACGGGGGCGACCCACGATGCTGGGGAAGACGGCGCGGGGCGCGTCGTCTCCGGCGAAACCGGCCTTGCACATGCCGGAGCCATTGTCTACTACGAGGGCGGCTACGTCGTCGTCGCACATGGTGGCTGAGGGAAGAGGTGGTACGCGTTGATGACTCTACGGCAGCGGGACTGCGAGTGCGTCTTCCTCCTCTCGCGCCCGCTATATATACCGGCGGCCGCCCGCGTGCCACACCCATACAAGGCGACACGCGCGGCCCGAGCTCGCCCGACCCGCGCCTGCCGAGCTGCGGACCTGGAGGAAGGCGGGGTGGCTCAGGGACCAGCACCTCGGCGACCAGCTCGGGGGTCCAGGGTCCTTCCTAAACAGGCGCGGCGTCCCCTCGCGCTCGCGACGCATGCGCATATATTTGTATCATTTGATTAGAAATTTTAGTAATAATTTCTAATCCAATTAGTATCTCGTCATCTGGACCTTTTAACCGGGCTACCATGGTCTTCGTGCTACTTAGCGCGGATAAACCTGGCTGTAGGTACATTCTAATCTGATTGTGTAGTTGCATTTACACACATAAAGTCAAACATGTCGACAAAAAGCGAAATTTCAAAAATTTAAAATGCTATCATTTATAACATTAAATAAAAACTAAGTCAGTAGGTAAGACGGAATTAGTAACAACACTCAAGAACCTTTAAAGGATCGCGAACACTGGCGGCTCCGAGACACAGCGATGGTCATCAGCTCAGCGACAGATCGCGAACACTGGCGGCTCCGAGACACAGCGATGGTCATCAGCTCAGCGACAGATCGCGAACACTGGCGGCTCCGAGACACAGCGATGGTCATCAGCTCAGCGACAGATCGCGAACACTGGCGGCTCCGAGACACAGCGATGGTCATCAGCTCAGCGACAGATCGCGAACACTGGCGGCTCCGAGACACAGCGATGGTCATCAGCTCAGCGACAGATCGCGAACACTGGCGGCTCCGAGACACAGCGATGGTCATCAGCTCAGCGATATTGCTCACACACTTTACATCTAAAACATACCGAAGTTCCAATTCTGCTGTTTGTGGTACTGTAGAACACAAAGTACCAGACCTTCACTGTTGGAGATAGGATTTCCTGAGCACTAGCCTAAAGAATTCGGTCTACACTCGCCACGCTGGATAGACGGGCTGGTGAGGATCTGAAGACAATTTAATATCGATTTCACAAGTTGGTATTAGTGGAACCGGGACCGACGGCTTAGCGTGCTCCCTAAGGCACGGGAACGGTGGTGGAAAAGTGTCGAGTTAGGTGTATTAAATCAGTACTCAGGTACCAGAATATCATGATGATTCGACAAAAGGTACATATTAATGATCGGCACTAGTTTATTAGCAGTTCCATCAGACGTGAGGATCGGTTGTATTCTCATTAACCAGATAATGAAAAGAACAATACTGCAATGCAGTTTCCTCACAAGAGTGGAGTAGAAATTTTCAAAACATCTAAGATAACGTGACTATTTATAATCCCTTCTATTAATAGAAAGTCGTCAATGCACATGCGATTCCTAACTACATGTTCAGCTCCAACATGTCCGATAACATATGGCATTTGGTGGTTTTGTTTGTTGTTGTACACATTAATATTTTAGCTAATTTTACAAAACAGGTGGGACACAACTATAATACTTTCCTGAAATTAAAAATTCGATCATAACCTTGCAATGTGTTCGTTTTTTAAAACCAACATGTGTTAACTGTAGCTTATTACCGTGGACAATAAAACATAAATAATAAATAAATAAATAAATATTTCCAGACAGGTCACACAGCGCCATCTAATTTCTGTGGTAAGCTACGAGGCTTGTGTTACGGAAACTAGATGGTTGATAAACTATATATTATACTTTTTTTTTGTAAAATATTATACATATAAACACCTAGACCGAGACAAATTATACAATGTACAACTTGCCCCCGGTGGGAATCGAACCCACGACATCCCGAGTTCACGGCAACGTTTGTTACCACTACACCACGGAGGCGGTCATTTGGTTAAAAGTGACATGAATCGGAGAAGAGTTCATTAATTTTAGCATCAATATTATTTGATCAAACTTTTGTGATGAATCATTTTACTAAAGCTTGTTCTTACCTAATTATAAAAAAAAACATAATATATTTGTACGCCTCATTGGTTCTGGCCACAGTTCTGGCAGTGGTGACATGACAGCTGCAGTACATTACAAGCGCATCTCGTCCGATCCAAACTGGACCGAGTCTCTGTGCGGTCACCAACACGACAGACGTCATCATAAACTGGACGTAGTTACGCAAAAATGATCCAATCCATATTAAGTTCATTTTAAGTTCTAGGCCATTAAAGTTGAAATTTAGATTAGTCCATCGATGTATCGATGGGTTTTTTCAACATTCAATACATTTAGAATATGTCAAAAACGGATTTTTTATATGGATCATTTTTGATATTCAATATATCATCCTAAGAACCTTATTTTTTTTTATTTTTTTTTTAAATTTTGTATTGGATCCTTTTTGCGTCACTGCGTCCAATTAGACTCGTCCCACTAAAGCCTAACTAACCAACATTCAGGACGCCCATACATAGGATGACTTGGAGAGCGAAAAAATTTGCGAGATACTAACATTGTAACTATCAAGCCGTGTCATAATAGAGCAACTATTTTTAGTCATGAAGTATATTTAGGAAGGAACGCTTTATTTAGTATCGTTGTGCATTACGGAAAAAATAACGTACAAGAAATTGGTAACAACTCGCAGCTAACATTAGCATTTTCAATTTCAGGAAGAAACTGGGTGATAAGAAAAGTTCTCCAAGTAATTTTATAGGCTCATACAGTGACATTGGAAATGTGATCTACTTTGCATCACGAACGTTACGTTTCTGTTCGATGGCTTAACGTACTAACGTACGAGGCAGTTTCCGTATCCGACTCATTAGAAGTTCACGAAACGAGCTGACCTCAGGAAGACAACAGTAGTACGTCGTCGGAGAAGTGTGCCAACTAGTGGTTTGTTTGTTTCCAATCAATGAATTGGATGCACCTGCTGATGTCAGCGGAGATCCGACCTTAAACCTATCGGAATGCGATTGAGGGACTAATTTAGACCGATCGCGATAGTGCATTCACCTGCACCGCGTTCGGTCGCCCATCTCAGTATACACTGCTGCCTCGGATGTCTTCTACTCTCAATCAGAAACATCAGACGAGTAGATGGTAGGTACACCGACAGTGCTACTTGTAACTTCACCACTTCCTCCCTCCTCCTCTAACTAACCTAACCTCCCTTTTGGGTTTCCACTTGAATTCCCACGTCAATATATTTGCAATAGTAGGGACTGGACGGAGTTGGTTACATTGGTATCATCAGATAAGCACGAGGAACTTCACGGTCACTCGACTTGGCGTCGGCTACTTTAGACTTCTGATCTTTAAGAATCAATTTTTGGGCTAACAGACAATAATACATACATACTATATACTCGGACATAGTTCAGTTAGGTGAGGACAATTAAGCGCCATACACCACATAGTATCGTCGAAGCGTATTTACATAATATACCTCATAATAACTGCCTCCGTGGTCTAGCGGTTAAGTGCATTGGTCGATTTAGACTGGGAGGTACCGGGTTCGATTCCTGGTCGGGAAACAATAATTTAAAATAAATTATTTTCATTATTATTTAATTAATTTATTATATTGTTCGAGTTTGGTTACTGTGCTAGAAACATTGACGAGCTCGCCACTTGTCATGATGGGACGAGAGTTTTTTAATTTGTTTTAACTTATTTTAATCAATTTTGTTTAATTATTTTTTATAACTTTTATTTATATTACTGTTCCACTAAATTTAAATGTCGGCTATGGTATAATAACAGAGGTTGTTGGAACCTGAACACCATTTCTGAACCATACCATTTTGTCATATATCAGTTTTATTTTATATTTTTTATATTTTTGTGACAAATAAAAACTGATTTTATTTTATTTTATATAAGCTCGACATGTGGCTTTGCGCCCACCTGGTGGTAAGTAAAGTGCAAGGTCCATGAATTTTAGCAACTGGAATCAGACAGCCACGACTGACTTCAGTCCCTAACACTATGCCGGCTTGACTAGGGATGGCGTCTATTCGAGCCTGATCCCAAAACCTGTGGATACACTTTACTAGGGTTATCGCCACAAACAGTGGATACTTCCCCGCCTCAGCGGACTGGGGAAATTACCACCATCAGTTCGCCTATCACCATCAGTCCGCCTATCACCATCAGTCCGCCTATCACCATCAGTCCGCCTATCACCATCAGTCCGCCTATCACCTATTAAATATTGACATAATGACGAGCTTGTTAACAATCTGTGGCTAGATGCTTGTTGCGGCCTTGAAAATGGTCCAGAAAATCCTTCAATTCGTAATTGGGTATATTTAGGTTAGGTATTATCCCAAGATGGATCGGGATGCTGTGTCCAGTAGAGGTACTTGCTTCACTCGTTTCTTTTACCAAAACTTTTAATAATAGCATGTTATTAACAATCAATATGACATCGTATACGAACTATATGTGTATAATCAGTGTACGTGAAGTGCGCGGAGAGAGTCGCTAAGTGGTGGCATTGTCTTCTGTTCTCGAGAGCACTTGGAATCGATACTATTCATAGGTTTGTTGTGATCGCAGAGAGACGAAAAAGGAAAGTTTGCTATTTGAAGCTCTCGGCAAACTGTATTGTTTCGTAGTCGACAGGATTGTATCATCACCACCAGTTAAAAACATGTTGTTTCAAATTTTATATTTCTGGTTAAGATTACAAATATCATCTGTGGGCACCCAAACTTCCGCAAAACATATTTTTTTCAAGTTAGTCTATTTAGTCTGAAGATTCAACATGACGGCCTCTAGAACTCCACTGTTGAAGATGGACCTTCCACAAAATTCTGGAATATTTATAGCCTCGCTTCAGACGGGTTCGCGAGGTTATTAATAATAAATAATTATTTAATTTATTTGTGATATTCTCGAGTTCGGTTCGCGTCGAGACATCGACGAGCCACTTGTTATGCGGCCTATAGTAAAGTTTTTTTTATTTTTTATTTTTTTCTATCTTTAATTCTTATTTGAAGCAAAACAGCAAAGTAAGTCAACGGTTTTATAATTAATTGCGTTTTTGCGCTAAGTTAAATTATTTAAAACATTTATACAAATATATCTCAATTATTTTACTATATACTTATATGTATAATAATAATAATAATAATAAAAATCGTTTATTTCTCTCTTAGTACATAAATTAGTTTACAAAAAAAATGAAATATAAAAATCTGGGCATGAGAGCTGGTGCCTGAAGTGGATATCCGAAGGATATCTGTATCTCAGATCACCAGATTGCATCCCTCAGACTAAATACAACTTACAATTTGTGTTTTTAAAAAAAGAAAAATAGCGTACATTAAAACCAAAAACTTAATAATAGGAACAATCCTTAAAAACTTAAAAGTTAGATAGTGCTCTCAGAAACAATACTAATTATACATCTACTTCACAACAATCAACATTTGCTCAGTTTCATCATAGCTTTGGCCCTGAAGCCATTCGGCTATATTATTTAGATGTATTTGTTCGGCTCCGACATGGCGGCGCTGCACGTGGGTCAACTCCGCCATGGCCGCGCTGCACGTGGGTCGGCTCCGCCATGGCCGCGCTGCACGTGGGTCGGCTCCGCCATGGCCGCGCTGCACGTGGGTCGGCTCCGCCATGGCCGCGCTGCACGTGGGTCGGCTCCGCCATGGCCGCGCTGCACGTGGGTCGGCTCCGATATGGCCGCGCTGCACGTGGGTCGGCTCCGACATGGCCGCCGCCCACTCTGCGCCGCACCTACTTAGGAGTCGCGGCCGCTCACTCTTTACATGGACTTATGCACATTTCATTATCATTTTCATTTCATTTTTCATGTAGCTCATATTATTATCAAATTAAGTCAATACCCCTAAACAATAAACCAAATTAGGGAAAATTAGATGTAAAATAAATGGCGTAGATAATTGGCACAATGTTCCAACAATAATCGCTAACAAGATGATATCTCAGAGGAGTCGGAGCGCGGCGCATCTAAGTGTTGGGGGAGTCGGAGCGCGGCACCGATATCAGCCACTCTGACAATGTATAACGAATTTATTAACAGTTTAGTTGTCGCATCTAACTTTACTGCCCCCATCAGGGACAAATCGTGTCGATGTCTGACCACCCACTAAATTAGTTGATGATTTGTGCAGTTGCTGTCAATTATAACATCACCCCTAAATCTTATAGATTTATTGCAACACATGCATCTGTATTAGCCGGCCCCCACTTTCAATCAATAAATCTAATAAAACTGTCATTTAATTAAACTAATAAAGTATATGTGCCGGCGGCGGTGCGGTCCGGTGCGGTCCGGCGCGGCCCGGCGCGGGGCGGGACAATGGTACTAATTAAATGATGATTTCCTTATAGGCGGCACACTCCGGCGACACAGAGCACCACACACAGACGCGACACGACCAGTGACAACCTTTTTTGATTATCTATTTCATATCCTATGCATGGCTGAAAACTGGTTCTGTAGCCTATTCCTAAGGTTCAGGTGACGCCTAGTTGATCGCCTTGTTGTCGCTGTACTTGTGCCGGTACGGACGCCTTGTTGTCGCTGTACTTGTGTCGGTACGGACGCCTTGTTGTCGCTGTACTTGTGCCGGTACGGACGCCTTGTTGTCGCTGTACTTGTTGTCGCTGTACTTGTTGTCGCTGTACTTGTGCCGGTACGGACGCCTTGTTGTCGCTGTACTTGTGCCGGTACGGACGCCTTGTTGTCGCTGTACTTGTTGTCGCTGTACTTGTTGTCGCTGTACTTGTTGTCGCTGTACTTGTGCCGGTACGCTAATTATTTAAATACATTTCCTTTTTGTTATTTAGTAGTTTGCCATTTTAATGTTTACCTTTGTACGTTTTATCGCGACAAATAAAGTTTTATTTCTATCTTTCTTTTTCTATAAAAACTAGTATTTATTTATTTATTGTAAGTTACTTTATTGTAACATTTAACATTGCGAGTATACAAAACATGTTACCAAAAGTCAGGCGCATAGTTACATTTAATATTTCAAATAATTAATCTTAATAAATAAGGTACTCGTATGTGCGGACAAGTTATTTAAAGATCTTCCAGAACACCTGCAGCAGTCGAAGACTATCAGCTACCCGACTTTAAACATATGTTACTATTTTATCTGCTTAAAAAAACAAATGGCAGGGATATTTATAAATATCTTTTTTACAATACTATGGAGCAACATAAGTACAGAAAACAGGCATATTATCTTTTGCTTAAAAGTACTGTAAAATGTAGTAAAATGTTATAGTTAAAAAATAAGTATTTTTGCGATCTTATGAGAAGTGAACGAGATGTCCTCTCTTTAAGGCTCTTTTCCGCTCTGTGTAGACGGGACACGCTCCGGCACGCGCGGCCCGCTCCGACACGCGCCGACACGCGCGCTCTCCGTCAACACAACTAATTGCTCATTTCTGGAGACACCGTGACTGTGTGGTGTCCTGGACAGGTGCTCCCTCGTCGAACCGGCTCACAACTAATACTATACGCTAAGCTGGTACAAGCTCACAAACGCCTGTAATAGATATTCAAAAATATTGACTGTGACTTATCCTACTAATATTAGCTATTTCAAAAGCTGGTGTACTTATAACGAGAATTATTTATTATAACCAATTATAACATTTAAAAAAATTATAGCATCATTTTTATTTTATTTTTTTTATTTATTAGTTTAAGTGAAGAGAATTACGAGCTGAGCTGTTACCTAGTAAGGGATTCCTGAATATGTTGGTAGGATAAAAATAATACCAGAGTACAAACAGAAAATTTGCGTTTATTTTACAAGTAAACAAGAAAAGTTATCTTATCTTAAAAAAAACAATCAAGGCTTATTCCTAAAAAGGTCAAATTCTCAAAACAGTTACATAACACTTGTGTACAACAATTATTAGGATTATTAAAACTATATTAAGCACAATTAAATACAATTTAGATATATCAAAAAAGGCAGTCCAATATGAATAAATTAAAAAAAAAACTAGGTAAGCAGAATTACAATTATAAAAAAAAAAAACCAACAGTTATTAATTTGTTCTGCACTCTTAAGGAGTGCAGCTTTCAACAGCTTAGGAGTGGAGTGTGCTTCCAGAGAGTACGTGAGAAGGTGTGGTGTGAGAAGAGGTGTGTATGTGTGTGTGTGTGTGTGAGTTGCACTGCCAGCGCTTCAGGTTTAACCATTGAAGGTCCCTTTCACGTTGGCAGGATCCTTTTCTGGCTCTTACAGAATCCCTGGATTAATCACCACACGGCGAGAAGCACAAACCAGACAGCAGGCTACTGCTGTGAGTAGGTAATCTGCAGAGGGCAGAGAGTACCGTTACCCAACCAGTAGTTTAAACAAGTTAAGTTAAGCTATACAATATATATTTAAGAGAGATTAGTTAAGTAAGTGGGTAGGTAGTTTTGGAAATCAGTCTTTCCGATTATAGGTTTTCTTAAATTTTTATAGTCGTGTGAGCACAAGCAGAGAGGGTTCGGTCGTGGATTGGTGCTTCTAATCCTCCACACAGCAGTCTCTCACAGCATAGTTCCGAGAACTATCACTCAGGTTAGATAGGTGGGCGCCATGCACTTTGTGGTTAACATTTAGCAGCGCAGATCGTTAAAATGCAAAACGCGATCTGGCCTTTAAAAAAAAACTAGTAGTTGTGTTTTAGGTATAAGATAGGATACACCTGGGATGTAGCGGCTGTGTTGAACGCGGCGGAACCGTGAGGGCAGCAGACCCTCGGCAGGGCTCCTGACGCTTCCCTGGCTCAGGATGTGTGACGTGTGTCGTACCTCTAACGGAGCAGTCTGTGCAAAAGAATTGCACATTAGGATTTTGTCCGAAAGCACACAAAAGGGTTGCACTAATTGTGATCTGATAAAAAAAACTCACCGATGAGGTCTAGTAGAAGTTCGCGGAGTACTTTTAGAAATTAGTAGCTTTGTGGAAGGTCACTCGCAACACGAGGTGTGGATGGTTCAGTCGCCGAGCAGCGCATCCGCGTGTCAGTTCTTCAGTTGAAGTTTTCGGAAAGGATCTTAAATTTCGCGTGTCACCTTTTATAGGCAACTTTCTATGTCGCTACCCACGAGTTAAAAAATTGAAAGAATTCAAAAAAAAAACACTACTTCCTTCCCGATGCAAAATCTTGTCTAATAACATCAAATGTCAGACTGACGTTTTGTATTTAATTAGAAGCTGAGACGTTGGGGATGACGTCCCTAAGTCCTAAGTAGCGCCACAGTTTTTGAGGCGTAACAATACCTCCTCACTGCTCTATCCCTATCCTATATTGAATATATTTAAGTAAAGTCGTGGTGGTTTAGTTAGTCTAGTCAACTGATCAAGCTTCCACTCCTAGGTAGTGGAGTCATAAGAGTATAAACCGCCTAGTCAGAATGAATAGTCTAAGTGTATGTTGATGCTGGAGCAATCACCCAGATCACAGTAAGACTAACAATCTATTGATTGTTGTGCATAGCACCCGTCCAGTCGTGTCTATGTGAATGCAATTGACATTACACAGTGTTACCGGCAGTAAATAATATGTGTGTAGCTGTGCTGTGAATATAGTGTAATAAATTAAAATATTATATATCTATGTGTTTTGTTCTTGTACTCTCTAGCATCTAAACCTTTCAATTCAGCGCGTATTATAAAGTCTTTCATAGTCTCATCATTCAGGTATCATCTTCCAAAGTCTCTGCCAATCTTTGTGAGTGATTTATCAAATAAGTACATAAATAAGTCTGCCACAGTGTTGTTCTATGTATATGATATACTAAATATAAATAGAAATAAATGCTAATACATGCTATAGATACTTGTGTGTGACTTACTAATACATGCTATAGATACTTGTGTGTGACTTACTAATACATGCTATAGATACTTGCGTGTGACTTACTAGATTGCTAGTGAAATACTAGTAGGTAGGGATATTAGCTGAGAAAACTTTAGAATAGTAGACCTCGAATGGTACCAAAGAGATTAGTAGTAGTATAGTAGTAGTTGTCTACCTGAGAGCTACCGCAAAGCTAAGAGAAAAAAAAAATTAAGCTAAGTAGAGACCTAAGTAGAAACCTAAGTAGAGAATTCAGAGAATTCAATGACAGAAGAGTGTCCATCAAAGGTCCCATTACCATAGTGGCTAATTTCATAAGCTTATTGTCTTAGATAGCAAAGTAGAAGGAGGATTGTCAAGTTGTCAGTAGTCGGAGAAGGAATATTCAAGGTCGGAAGTTTGATTTTTGTTGGTTTAGATTAGCAAAGTGAGCTTAGTGCAGATTGTGCCTTCGTGACGATATCGAGCCTATAATCTTGTAGAGTTGTAGAACTGGGGATATCTTTAAGCCTATCGAGTTGAGTTAATATAAAGCCTAGCCTTGCCCTACATTTCCGACTGCACGCGCTAGAGGTTGAATATTCCTGAGCCAGTAGAATGTCAAGCTTACATGATATAGTATTTAGATACTCCGCTAAGTCAAGCGTCTGGAGGTAGGCTGCTGCGTCCTCTGGGTTCCGCGTTGCTCCGGAAAACAACTTGCGCAGGATCAGCGTGGAGTCTGTCTCTGCGAAGCTTATTCCGCGGGCCAGCAACTCCATCCGAAGTTCATCCTTGGACAGGTATTCAGGTTCGAAGGAGGTGGGAGTAGCCATCCTGAAATTCGTCGAAGAGCACGTTTAAGTTTAAAGAAACACAAGAAGGTACAAGTTAGTAAGTAGGTTAATTAGTTTGTGTGATGCTGTGTAAGTGCTGTGTGTTATTCCTAGTATGGGAAAAATGAGATTAAAATTACGTTGGGCGCCAATTATAACGAGAATTATTAATTATTAACTCTCATATACGAAAAAGCTCCGTATATAAGTATGTATTATATGTAGTACATACATACATATCTTCACGCCAGATCCCTTGCGGGGTAGGCAGAGACAATTGAGCGCCATTTGACACGATCACGACATACCTCTTTCGCTTCGTCGACATTCATCATCCTCTTCATACATGCCCTTTTGTTACGAGAGCTTTTTAATGTACCTTCAGCCAGTGTTTTATTTATTTGATCGTGATATGTGAGTCTCGGTCTGCCAGGGCCTCTTTCACCTACAACTTTCGCATTATATATCTGGTTCGTCAATCTTTCATCGCTCATCCTTTCAACATGCCCGAACCATCGTAGCATGCCTTATTTTTGTCCCTATGCTTTCTTTTATACCCACCATTTTCCGTATTTCGACGTTACGTATGCGGTCCGCCAAAGTGACGCCGCATATGCGACGCAACGACCTCATTTCTACTGCATTAACCCTACTCTCATGCGTATTCTGACATATCCACGTCTCGCTTCCATACATCAGTGTTGGTACTAACATTGCATTGTGTATGGCGAGCCGAGCTTTGTCACTGACATTTCGACTGCCGATCAGTGACCCCAGGGCACCGTTAACACTATTTCCCGCGTTCACTCTTCTTTCAACATCCCTATCATACTTCCCATCCGCAGTGAAAACACTGCCCAGATATATAATTTAATTTACTTGTTCTAGAATTTCATCATCAATCTTTATCGTCAAGTTTGTCATCCTTCTTTTTTCAAACACTAGTACTCGTACCTTAGTTTTTCTCGCATTCAAACAGTCCTTTTTCTGCACATCCTTCTTTCATTTCTGTGACTAGTGATTGCAGTTGTTGTTCGGACGATGCCATAAGAACGGCATCATCTGCATAAAGCAGGCAGTTTACCACTAGATCACTCATATTCACCCCACAGTTACTCTCTCTCACTCTTTTTAGGCAATTGTCGAGATATATGAATAATCTGGCCGAAAGCACACAGCCCTGTTTAACGCCCATTTGGGATTCAAAGCAAGGCGACATACCTCCCTCCACCCGCACACAAGCTTTACAGCCCTTATACAGAGACTGTATAGCTTGCAGTAGTTTGTCATCCACTCCATACTCCGGCAATATGTCCCAAAGCTTCTTTCTTACAACTCTATCGAAAGCCTTCTCCAAATCCACAAAAGCACAGAAAACTTTCTGGTTTAAAGCCAAAAACTTCTCTGTGATATTGCGGAGCGAGAAGACTTGGTCAGTGCATCCTCTTCCAGGTCTAAAGCCTCCCTGAGCCTCCCATAAAAGACCTTCAGTCTTCTCTTGCAGGCGTTTCGTGTAGTATTCGGGCAATATAGAGCCCCGAGAGGACGCGCACACACTGCGCACCCCGAGAGGACGCTTAGGCTTAAAATCAATTTAGAATGTGCATTTGAATTGAATTGAAATGATAAAAAATAAAAATATCTTTCGCCACATGAATATAACTACATATGTATATATACTTCGACAAATCGGACGACGAATATTTATCAAATTAGAGACAACTACGCAAAATGTATGTTTTAGTAAGTGACTAGGATTAAACTGAATGTGAGCGTGTAAGTGGCATTCGAGTGTGGGCAACTCGATTAAACTGAATGTGAGTGTGTAAGTGACATTCGAGTGTGGGCAACTCGATTAAACTGAATGTGAGTGTATGAGTGACATTCGAGTGTGGGCAACTCGATTAAAATGAATGTGAGCGTGTAAGTGACATTCGAGTGTGGGCAACTCGACTAAACTGAATGTGTGTGTGTGAGTGACATTCAAGTGTGGGCAACTCGATTAAACTGAATGTAAGTGTGTGAGTGACATTCAAGTGTGGGCAACATGATTAAACTTTCGCATACACTCAATAGGTTTAATAATTTTAGCGGGTCTTTATGACATTTACCTTAGAAACATATGTCTCCCGACGCGACGTTTCGCCCAAGTTGTAATGATTGACCACGGTCAATGCAACTTGGTCGAAACATCGTCGTTGAATGCAACACTGTCGATATATACAAACCAATTAGCTACGTTATCTGTAAGTTACGTGCCGGGTTCTCGGCAACATGCGACCGCACTCCCGCTCTCCGGTCACGTCTGATAACGCTCCACTCATAACATTTACAAAATACACCGCGAACTAAATTACAGACAGACAGAGACAGTGAGTATCTCCATCGGTGAGACAGAGCGAGACGGAGGAGTGCAGCGCGCTTCCATTTCGGGAAAAACCTCTCGAGTAGTGACCCTGGGAACCGACGAAACCGCCATTGTACTGAGTGTTCAGGTTTGGAGCCGTAACGTTACCGCTATAGAGTCCAGTTTGCTGATAGTCGAACAAATTATTTTTAGTTCTCTTTAACGCCGCGGAGCAAATTTCATTTTAAATTTGGTAGAGTTTGGAGTGCAGTACACACAGAGTAGTAGACACACGGAAACGTATCTACCAATGATGATAAACGTATCGATACAAATACTTTTCTACCAATGATGATAAACGTATCGATACAAATACTTTTCTACCAATGATGATAAACGTATCGATACAAATACTTTTCTACCAATGATGATAAACGTATCGATACAAATACTTTTCTACCAATGATGATAAACGTATCGATACAAATTCTTTTCTACCAATGATGATAAACGTATCGATACAAATACTTTTCTACCAATGATGATAAACGTATCGATACAAATACTTTTCTACCAATGATGATAAACGTATCGATACAAATACTTTTCTACCAATGATGATAAACGTATCGATACAAATACTTTTCTACCAATGATGATAAACGTATCGATACAAATACTTTTCTACCAATGATGATAAACGTATCGATACAAATACTTTTCTACCAATGATGATAAACGTATCGATACAAATACTTTTCTACCAATGAAGATAAACGTATCGATACAAATACTTTTCTACCAATGATGATAAACGTATCGATACAAATACTTTTCTACCAATGATGATAAACGTATCGATACAAATACTTTTCTACCAATGATGATAAACGTATCGATACAAATACTTTTCTACCAATGATGATAAACGTATCGATACAAATACTTTTCTACCAATGATGATAAACGTATCGATACAAATACTTTTCTACCAATGATGATAAACGTATCGATACAAATACTTTTCTACCAATGATGATAAACGTATCGATACAAATACTTTTCTACCAATGATGATAAACGTATCGATACAAATACTTTTCTACCAATGATGATAAACGTATCGATACAAATACTTTTCTACCAATGATGATAAACGTATCGATACAAATACTTTTCTACCAATGATGATAAACGTATCGATACAAATACTTTTCTACCAATAATGATAAACGTATCGATACAAATACTTTTCTACCAATGATGATAAACGTATCGATACAAATACTTTTCTACCAATGATGATAAACGTATCGATACAAATACTTTTCCACCAATGATGATAAACGTATCGATACAAATACTTTTCTACCAATGATGATAAACGTATCGATACAAATACTTTTCTACCAATAATGATAAACGTATCGATACAAATACTTTTCTACCAATGATGATAAACCTCATTGTTTTCTACTCGATACATTTGCGATTGCAGTGTCGAGGCGTTTGGTAGGACACTGCGTCCCTCTTCAAGTCATCTATAGCAAGCTCACAATTACATCGGTCGTCACGATTCGTCACGTTTATAACGTATTAGAGTCGTAGATACAAAGTGTGTGACTCTCACGAGGCTCGTCAAGCACGGAGCAATTGGGTAATTGGTCGATTTCCAATCGGATATAGAGTGAGGTCGCGAACCTATAGCGTGGTATAGTCGTACAATAGTAAACCGGAATAAGTATCCATGCTTTTTGGAACAATAGTACCTAAAGTATCATCACGACCGTACCACTTGCGGGGTGGTTACAAAGCAACTTTACTGCCGGTCCATCATGACAAGTGGCAAGTTTGTCGATGTCTCTAGAGCGTACCAGTATCCAGAAATATCACAAATACATTAAATATACATAAATATTTTGTGTTCTCTACCAGGAATCGAACCCAGCACCTCCATCACTATAGAGGCACTTTTTGGTATCGAGTACTTTTATGAGCTTTTTATCCGATACTAGTGACGAGTACATATCGATACCGCATCCCTGTGCGTGGAACAGACGCAGACAGTCGGCACGGGACAGTGGTCTCTCCTGCGCAGGACACACGGCGCAGAGTGCAGTGCGCTTCGCAGACGACGACGCCCCGCGGTGTCGGTCCGCAGCCCCGATTTAAGTACCTAATTAATTCCATACAATCCAAAATGTTTGCGGTTTGAGATGAGTTCTGCTGGTGAGATAAGAAACTATATTTTTCATTTCATTTCACTTTAGATTTGAAAAACAACGTTTTGTTCTTAAATTAGTGCGAGCAAAGTAGGACTTTTCTATCTGAAGGTCTCTCTCTAACTGGTAGGTATAAAGAACGAGAGGGTCGCACCGACAGCACAGGACGCGAAGCTTGTTTGGGCGATAATGTCGCAAATCCACAGAAAAGCATCAAATTCTGCAACATCCAGATGTTTATTATAACCTCATACATAAAAAAAGAATATAAAAAAGTATAGTAAAGTATCATCACGACCGATTTCCTTGCGGGGTGGTCAGAAACCACGCTTATAAATAAGCGGATCCACATTAAGCCAACTTTATTATAGGCCAATCATGACAAGTGGCAAGCTCGTCGATGTCTCCAGCATACCAAACTCTAGAAATATCACAAATAAATTAAATGTATTCATTTACATTAATACATATTTTTGTGTCCCGACCATGAATCGAACTCGGTACATCCGAGTCTAAATCCACGGACTTAACGGAGGCAGTCAAAAATAATATATAAAATAATAATATATAGACATGACAACCATTCATCTCATTCATCATCCATTTGGATGAAGAGCAACAACAGAACAAAACAAGAGGAAGCCCCCAACGTAAAGGCATATGTTTTCTATTTAATATAATGTTAATAGATCCTTAGACCTTCGCGCACGTTCTGCCAACGTTTTTAAACAATTAGTCACTAACTTGTTTCTTGATAAGCAGGAGTTGACTGCAACCAGTACACATTACATATTTGGCACACAATATATTTATGTATGTTTATTTGTATATATATATATATGTTCATAATAGTTGCATGTAGTTTATGTAATTGCTGGTGTGTATTTATATAGGTAGTGTATTTATAAATAAGACTATTAGATTGTTGCACCCTAATAATCGAAATAATGTCTGACTATGCCCAAAGGTTAGTTGTCAGAAAATGCCTCAGCCATTAAACTCCTAACATGTACCTAATTTTAGGTTTTGATGCAATAAACAATTTAAAATAAAATAAAAATAAGAATGTTTCCATCGATTTGTTTTATAAAAATGTTTCCATCGATTTGTTTTATAAAAATGTTTCCATCGATTTGTTTTATAAGAATGTTTCCATCGATTTGTTTTATAAAAATGTTTCCATCGATTTGTTTTATAAAAATGTTTCCATCGATTTGTTTTATAAAAATGTTTCCATCGATTTGTTTTATAAAAATGTTTCCATCGATTTGTTTTATAAAAATGTTTCCATCGATTTGTTTTATAAAAATGTGGCGTTATTTTAACTTAATATCGTTATAATTGTAACAAAGTGCGAAATTACATAATTACGTGATTTCGCAAATGTTTCAAATATAAATTTTAAAAATAGTTGTTGAATAAATAAATTTGTTTAAGAGTGATGTTGTTTAATTTTGTCATAGATGAAAAGTATATGAGTGTGTCACAAAAATGTGATCACAATTTTTTTTTTCTTTGGGCAACAAATCTCGCTTTGAAAAATAATTTCATATTTTTTATCGAATACTTTGGTTAACCTTTGGAAGCAGTCGGGTTACTCTCTGCCCCCTATGCCTGCCCCCCGTGGACCGGCATTGTGTCTCCACTTCTCGTTCCATTATATTTGATAGTATTTACACAAAACATCGTCATAACAGTTGCTAGTTGAAGGGATTTGTTTTGAGAACAGCCAGCGATGCGTTCAATACTATACTTATTGATTCTATATTAACTAATTCGGCTTCCTTTGTGATCTCCTAACCTAACCTAACCGACTTCCCGAGAGCTTTTTCATTCATATTACACATTCTTTTAATGATACTTATTTCATAGTAAAGTAAAGTATCATCACGACCGTTTCCCTTTCGGGGTGGTCAGAAACCACGCTTATACATAAGCGGATTCACATTTAGCCAACTTTACTATGGGCCAATCATGACAAGTGGCAAGCTCGTCGATGTCTCCAGCGTACCAAACTCGAGAAATATCACAAATAAATTAAATTTTAATTAAATGTAATTATTTACATTAATAAATATTTTTGTGTCCCGACCAGGAATCGAACCCGGTACCTCCGAGTCTAAGTCCACGGACTTAACCGCTAGACCACTTTATAAACAAAATTCCTATCAGCGTGACTCGGTCTCGATTAGTAGAAGCCATCGTTTAGCAATTAGATGGGTCAACGATGATACCAACATCATGAGGTATTAAATAAAATTGATACCGAATTGAATGGTCTCGTGGTAGGTAATCACCTCGGTGTATTCTAATGCACTCTAGTACTGTGAACTGTAACTGCAAGCGGAATTAAAAAAAAAAACAAGTGTCTCCATGACGCCACCAGAGGTTCGTCCATTTCAGGAACGATGTCTAAAAAAGGCGCGCACATTCCTCTCCCACCCGCGCACGGCCCCGACGTGTCCGCCCCGTCCGGCTTGCCACCGCCACTTCCACTGCTGGCTCCTCACTACTGCTACATACAACCGTCAAACTATAACACGTAATGCATAGTGTTTATGTTAGTTATCGTCGGCTTCAGTATTCGTGGGTGGAGGCGCGGTGTGCGCGTGGGCATGTCTATGACACACACACGCGAGAAGCACGTGTCGGGGCTGCTAGCTTCGCGAGCAGCTTACCAGGGACCCAGAAAGGTACCCTTTAAGAGAACTCGATGCACCTGTAAGCTCCCATTACAAATACTGTATATTTTAAGGTAGGTATATAGTTTTCCATATTTCACTAAACATTGACGTGAAACATTACTATAATTCAAAATGATAATAATAAATATATGAGTTTGTTGAAGTTATTGAACAATGGATTCTTTCTTGTTAGCAACATTAGGCAGGCTATTCGATAAGCCGATCCGATCCTTATCTTGCACCCTCCAGATACACCAGTAGGCTACTGGGTCTGGGTTCGCGAACTAAATAGATTCAATTGAATCTAGTTCTGTTGTATGTGTTTGTGGTAATGAGGAGATAGATAAAGCTTCGTTACGTTCCTCTAAATATAAATATCAGAACAATCTTTTCTCTTTGCTTATTCATAGCAGTCAGACAATACGAGTACAACCTAGTTTCCAGCACGCTCGTAAAAGCAGACCTACATTGTCTAGTAGTTAAGACTCGGGGCTGCCGTGTTCGATGCCCGGTCGAGCACACAAAAAACATTTGTAAAAATATTTAGATAAATTAACAAGTTTGCCACTCGAAATGATGTGCCGGCAATAAAGTTAGCTAAATGTAAATCTGCTCTTAAGTGTGGTTTTTGACCACCCCGCAAGGGATTGCGGTCGATCCTTTAAAGTTTAACAGTTTATTGAGAGTTAACCTCGGGTTACTGAGATTGGTATCGCCGGCCCCGGCATGTGTTACCGAAGCCGCCAGAGCTGTGGCCTCGCCGGAGAGGAGCCACACGTCTCGCCGGGAGGACGGACCCAATCATGTATATTTATTGAATTTTCTTTTTAAGTTGTGTAAATTGATTGTTTGTTCGCTCTCTTCATCTAATATTGTGTAGAGAAATGTACGTCCAATGTGAAGTGTTGAAGGAAATTAATGACCCTCCTGTCCGGCGCAGGTGTGCTCGTATCACCGCCGTTGTATATATGGTTTTAATTTGTTTAGTGAACCAAAACTCGGTGTAACTAAGAGCTGGTGTCTTGACCCAAGTAACTAAGAGCTGGTGTCTTGACCCAAGTAACCAAGAGCTGGTGTCTTGACCCAAGTAACTAAGAGCTGGTGTCTTGACCCAAGTAATTAAGAGCTGGTGTCTTGACCCAAGTAACTAAGAGCTGGTGTCTTGACCCAAGTAACTAAGAGCTGGTGTCTTGACCCAAGTAACTAAGAGCTGGTGTCTTGACCCAAGTAACTAAGAGCTGGTGTCTTGACCCAAGTAACCAAGAGCTGGTGTCTTGACCCAAGTAACTAAGAGCTGGTGTCTTGACCCAAGTAACCAAGAGCTGGTGTCTTGACCCAAGTAACTAAGAGCTGGTGTCTTGACCCAAGTAACCAAGAGCTGGTGTCTTGACCCAAGTAACTAAGAGCTGGTGTCTTGACCCAAGTAACTAAGAGCTGGTGTCTTGACCCAAGTAACCAAGAGCTGGTGTCTTGACCCAAGTAACTAAGAGCTGGTGTCTTGACCCAAGTAACCAAGAGCTGGTGTCTTGACCCAAGTAACTAAGAGCTGGTGTCTTGACCCAAGTAACCAAGAGCTGGTGTCTTGACCCAAGTAACTAAGAGCTGGTGTCTTGACCCAAGTAATTAAGAGCTGGTGTCTTGACCCAAGTAACTAAGAGCTGGTGTCTTGACCCAAGTAACTAAGAGCTGGTGTCTTGACCCAAGTAACTAAGAGCTGGTGTCTTGACCCAAGTAACTAAGAGCTGGTGTCTTGACCCAAGTAACCAAGAGCTGGTGTCTTGACCCAAGTAACTAAGAGCTGGTGTCTTGACCCAAGTAACCAAGAGCTGGTGTCTTGACCCAAGTAACTAAGAGCTGGTGTCTTGACCCAAGTAATTAAGAGCTGGTGTCTTGACCCAAGTAACTAAGAGCTGGTGTCTTGACCCAAGTAACTAAGAGCTGGTGTCTTGACCCAAGTAACTAAGAGCTGGTGTCTTGACCCAAGTAACTAAGAGCTGGTGTCTTGACCCAAGTAACTAAGAGCTGGTGTCTTGACCCAAGTAACTAAGAGCTGGTGTCTTGACCCAAGTAACCAAGAGCTGGTGTCTTGACCCAAGTAACTAAGAGCTGGTGTCTTGACCCAAGTAACCAAGAGCTGGTGTCTTGACCCAAGTAACTAAGAGCTGGTGTCTTGACCCAAGTAATTAAGAACTGGTGTCTTGACCTAAGTAACTAAGAACTGGTGTCTTGACCCAAGTAACTAAGAGCTGGTGTCTTGACCCAAGTAACTAAGAACTGATGTCTTGACCCAAGTAACTAAGAGCTGGTGTCTTGACCCAAGTAACTAAGAACTGATGTCTTGACCCAAGTAACTAAGAGCTGGTGTCTTGACCCAAGTAACTAAGAACTGGTGTCTTGACCCAAGTAACCAAGAGCTGGTGTCTTGACCCAAGTAACTAAGAGCTGGTGTCTTGACCCAAGTAACCAAGAGCTGGTGTCTTGACCCAAGTAACTAAGAGCTGGTGTCTTGACCCAAGTAACCAAGAGCTGGTGTCTTGACCCAAGTAACTAAGAGCTGGTGTCTTGACCCAAGTAACCAAGAGCTGGTGTCTTGACCCAAGTAACTAAGAGCTGGTGTCTTGACCCAAGTAATTAAGAACTGGTGTCTTGACCTAAGTAACTAAGAACTGGTGTCTTGACCCAAGTAACTAAGAGCTGGTGTCTTGACCCAAGTAACTAAGAACTGATGTCTTGACCCAAGTAACTAAGAGCTGGTGTCTTGACCCAAGTAACTAAGAACTGATGTCTTGACCCAAGTAACTAAGAGCTGGTGTCTTGACCCAAGTAACTAAGAACTGGTGTCTTGACCCAAGTAACCAAGAGCTGGTGTCTTGACCCAAGTAACTAAGAGCTGGTGTCTTGACCCAAGTAACCAAGAGCTGGTGTCTTGACCCAAGTAACTAAGAGCTGGTGTCTTGACCCAAGTAATTAAGAACTGGTGTCTTGACCTAAGTAACTAAGAACTGGTGTCTTGACCCAAGTAACTAAGAGCTGGTGTCTTGACCCAAGTAACTAAGAACTGATGTCTTGACCCAAGTAACTAAGAGCTGGTGTCTTGACCCAAGTAACTAAGAACTGGTGTCTTGACCCAAGTTTATTTCTATTTTTTGTATTTTACTAATACTTATTTGCGGAGAAAGAAATTAATATTTAGTGTATATTTGTGGTTTTGATGTTATATAGATAATTCAGAATACATTTGATAGTATTTATTTTAAAACTTTATTGTAAAAATACAAAAGGCGAACGTAATGCCGCTAGGCATTCTCTGCCCGTTAACCTTTGGGACATTGAGATCATTTAATATTGAGTACGGTGCAAATAAATAGAACAATCAATCGTAATAATATTTAAAAACTGAAATATATATATATATGGCAATACACATAAGTACATATAATAATATAGATACATACACGTACATACTAATATTACATATATAATATATATACGTAATACATATATAGTAGAGTAGTAATAATATCTTAAAATCTTATTCATATTGATTAAATAAAATCCCATTCTACGAGTATAACTATATATTCTATGGTATAAATGGAGCTCAAATTGTAAAATGCTTAAATCTCACTCATATAGAATAATCATTATTTGTATAATTTAGGATATCGCCGGTTTGTTACCAACATTATGGTTATTGTTTGTAACCCGCCGCGGCGTGACCCGATATGGACATGCTCCGTTCACACCGGACCACATACTTCACCGCTGTAACCGAGGCGTAACGTAATGCGAATACATTCTTACAATCCCAATAACTTGCATATTCTTGTCTTACAATGTGCGTCGAGATAACTTCGCGATATTGTAAGGCACGAGAGTGTGCGTCGAGATAACTTCGCGATATTGTAAGGCACGAGAGTGTGCGTCGAGATAACTTCGCGATATTGTAAGGCACGAGAGTGTTCGTTAAGGTTACGTTTAACTTGTACGATTTATATTTTTAGAATCAATTTGAAATATATTTTGTAATATTTTTATATTACCTACAATAAATATCACCACAAATAAAATATGGACAAAGTAAAAAGTATTTAATCATATTTAAAAAATCACAACTGTTGTGCGATACGCGTTGCCCACTGCGATACGCGTTGCCCACTGCGATACGCGTTGCCCACTGCGATACGCGTTGCCCACTGCGATACGCGTTGCCCACTGCGATACCGGTGCGATGTCACGGCGCGACGCAACTTCTAACATTTCTATCTTATTTCACGTACAACAAGCACTTTGTGGTTTTGCAAAATGGAACAATTTACAGAGTTTAGTGATAATGAAATCCTGGGATCAAGGGAACATGACTACAAAACTAATAATAAATAAATTACCTAGTTAGGGTGTGATGAGATCGCTATGGGGTCACGTGTAGTAGTCATACGATCACGTTATATAGCCTATGTGTTATTCTGATGTATAGGATTTATTACTGTAAAGTTTCATAGAAATCAGTTCAGTAGTTGTTGCGTGAAAGAGGAACAAACATCCAGACATATGTACATCTTCACATCCTGTGGCGGTCGTCGTCGAATCAAATCTACCTTTTATCTTTTCTATCCAAATTCTATCAACAAACTGCATTTGAAAGGATCTATTGAATTCTCACAAATTATACTTTAAATAGATATTTAAAGTGTAGAAAGATATCATTTCGCGTCATTGTTGCGGTTTGTAATGGCGGCCGCATTGTCGAACCCATTTCACTGTTACCATATCGACTGTCAATACATTTTTTATACAACACTTTAGAAAAATAGTCCAACAAATGTGCAGCCGAGACATACAGAGTGTTCCCGAGACAACACCGCGACACGTCTCTGTCTACACAATATATAGACAGGTCTCTATCGGGAATCAAACCGAACTCGTAATTACCTATATCCTTAATTTATTGATTTTAAAAAAAGCCACAGCACATTTCACTCTATCGCTTTGCAAAAAAAAAATGTATTAGCCCCCGCATGTACCAACGAGAAATACCTTTATAACGTATATTTGATAAAGAGTTACAACACCACCGTTCCCGTGAGAAGGAGAGCACGTCAAGGCGTCGCGTCGGTCCCATCGTTATAGATTTACAACACCACCGTTCCCGTGAGAAGGAGAGCACGTCAAGGCGTCGCGTCGGTCCCATCGTTATAGATTTACAACCCCACCGTTCCCGTGAGAAGGAGAGCACGTCAAGGCGTCGCGTCGGTCCCATCGTTATAGATTTACAACACCACCGTTCCCGTGAGAAGGAGAGCACGTCAAGGCGTCGCGTCGTTCCCATCGTTATAGATTTACAACACCACCGTTCCCGTGAGAAGGAGAGCACGTCAAGGCGTCGCGTCGGTCCCATCGTTATAGATTTACAACACCACCGTTCCCGTGAGAAGGAGAGCACGTCAAGGCGTCGCGTCGGTCCCATCGTTATAGATTTACAACACCACCGTTCCCGTGAGAAGGAGAGCACGTCAAGGCGTCGCGTCGGTCCCATCGTTATAGATTTACAACACCACCGTTCCCGTGAGAAGGAGAGCACGTCAAGGCGTCGCGTCGGTCCCATCGTTATAGATTTACAACACCACCGTTCCCGTGAGAAGGAGAGCACGTCAAGGCGTCGCGTCGGTCCCATCGTTATAGATTTACAACACCACCGTTCCCGTGAGAAGGAGAGCACGTCAAGGCGTCGCGTCGGTCCCATCGTTATAGATTTACAACACCACCGTTCCCGTGAGAAGGAGAGCACGTCAAGGCGTCGCGTCGGTCCCATCGTTATAGATTTACAACCCCACCGTTCCCGTGAGAAGGAGAGCACGTCAAGGCGTCGCGTCGGTCCCATCGTTATAGATTTACAACCCCACCGTTCCCGTGAGAAGGAGAGCACGTCAAGGCGTCGCGTCGGTCCCATCGTTATAGATTTACAACCCCACCGTTCCCGTGAGAAGGAGAGCACGTCAAGGCGTCGCGTCGGTCCCATCGTTATAGATTTACAACCCCACCGTTCCCGTGAGAAAGAGAGCACGTCAAGGCGTCGCGTCGGTCCCATCGTTATAGATTTACAACACCACCGTTCCCGTGAGAAGGAGAGCACGTCAAGGCGTCGCGTCGGTCCCATCGTTATAGATTTACAACACCACCGTTCCCGTGAGAAGGAGAGCACGTCAAGGCGTCGCGTCGGTCCCATCGTTATAGATTTACAACCCCACCGTTCCCGTGAGAAGGAGAGCACGTCAAGGCGTCGCGTCGGTCCCATCGTTATAGATTTACAACACCACCGTTCCCGTGAGAAGGAGAGCACGTCAAGGCGTCGCGTCGGTCCCATCGTTATAGATTTACAACCCCACCGTTCCCGTGAGAAGGAGAGCACGTCAAGGCGTCGCGTCGGTCCCATCGTTATAGATTTACAACCCCACCGTTCCCGTGAGAAAGAGAGCACGTCAAGGCGTCGCGTCGGTCCCATCGTTATAGATTTACAACCCCACCGTTCCCGTGAGAAGGAGAGCACGTCAAGGCGTCGCGTCGGTCCCATCGTTATAGATTTCCAACACCACCGTTCCCGTGAGAAGGAGAGCACGTCAAGGCGTCGCGTCGGTCCCATCGTTATAGATTTACAACCCCACCGTTCCCGTGAGAAGGAGAGCACGTCAAGGCGTCGCGTCGGTCCCATCGTTATAGATTTACAACCCCACCGTTCCCGTGAGAAGGAGAGCACGTCAAGGCGTCGCGTCGGTCCCATCGTTATAGATTTACAACCCCACCGTTCCCGTGAGAAGGAGAGCACGTCAAGGCGTCGCGTCGGTCCCATCGTTATAGATTTACAACCCCACCGTTCCCGTGAGAAGGAGAGCACGTCAAGGCGTCGCGTCGTTCCCATCGTTATAGATTTACAACACCACCGTTCCCGTGAGAAGGAGAGCACGTCAAGGCGTCGCGTCGGTCCCATCGTTATAGATTTACAACACCACCGTTCCCGTGAGAAGGAGAGCACGTCAAGGCGTCGCGTCGGTCCCATCGTTATAGATTTACAACACCACCGTTCCCGTGAGAAGGAGAGCACGTCAAGGCGTCGCGTCGGTCCCATCGTTATAGATTTACAACACCACCGTTCCCGTGAGAAGGAGAGCACGTCAAGGCGTCGCGTCGGTCCCATCGTTATAGATTTACAACACCACCGTTCCCATGAGAAGGAGAGCACGTCAAGGCGTCGTTGGTCCCATCGTTAAATTTAAATTGTCATTAAGTTTGTTATCTCGTAAACCCGTCTGGCCAACGTGGTGAGTCTAGGCCCTCCCTCTCCTCCCTCTATAAGTTCTGGAAGGCCAATTATTTAGAATTAGTGGCGGTGTTTTAGGGTATGCGATGATGAAGAAAGGGAAGACAAATGAGAATGCCCATTTTTCTTAGAGAAATGTAATGATTTATTTTTTGTTTTCATAATCTGTTATGAATTTTAGTAAACCTAGCATTACGACAATGGACAAAACTTTTTTTTTGCGTTTATAGGTAATTTTATAGTTTGGATCTTGCCGATGTAATTGCAGAATTATGAACACTTTGAAATCTGTGTTTTACCTATCATAAAGTACCTGATCATAATAAAGAACCTAATCGTATAAATAGTGCTTTGTAATTATTTCATACATATATTTTAACCAATTGACTATTTAATTAAATACTAATGCTGGGCTAAAAGAGATGAAGTAATTTAATTAAAAAAAAAAAAAAAAATTGTTATGATTATTGAATTGTATTTAGTTGAGGCACGCTGCAAAAAATTTGGGGCCTGGTTTTGGGCAATCTCTTTTCTAAGCATTCCATTTATTCACCGTGCGGGTGCCGGGTCCATCGTGTGTGGGTAAGACATGAGAATAATGGTGTCTCGGGCTTGCGACCGGGCCTCCCTTTTTTTGTTTTATTGCGCGATGATACGCTCACCATCCACCAAATACTGTATGATTCCGTTAATGCCATCTTAGCTCTTTACCTCTTTCCATAAATGTATCTCCTGCTTAGGCCCAATTCTTTCAGTAAGTCGTGCAAAGATTTTGCTGGACAAAGTACCTATGTGATAACCGCGACATACACATCTCGAGACAGAGTTGTTACTCTCAACTTGTTTACTTATTAATATGTGAATAAAGACGTCACCCTGTAGACGGAGCGCGCCGGAATAATACAAGTCTCACATGTCGATAGTAACTAATCTACTTCTTAGAAACATTATTTTTATATTAAGACTACATAAAAACAAAAATACAATTTTTATATGTTTCAGCTTTTTCTAACAGCTTATAGCGCACAGTTAGTATACTATACTATAACATCTTAGTATACTATTGTAATGTCTATTACCGTTGCCCAGGGCAACCAGTCAATAAATAGTATTTGCAGAATATGTGTTGGCTCCTTATTATTTAAGTATATTACAACTATTACATATTATCTTCATCGATGCATTTATTCTTTTTATTTATTTCTTCTTACACACCCTCTCACAGACACTCATACACATTCACATAACACACAGAGAGGATACACGGAATTCCTAAAATACCCACCAACAGCCCTATAATACTATTTTTTATTATTTTATTATTATTTATTTGTTTGTACTTGGGTAAGCTTTACAATGTTTAAATAAATTGTATAAGCTTGTTATTGTGTGACCTGGGAGGGAACTGACTCCTGTCATTCAGAAATATCTACGACAGGGGTCAGGACATCCAATCTAAATTTAAAGTGTAGAAAACATATTTGTTATATACGAGTAGTGTCAATAAACGATTTTTATTAATTTATTATTATTTTTTTATTAGTATACTATAACAAGAGGAGACAAATTTATAAGCATTCCATGGATTCACCGTGCGGGTGCCGGGTCCATCGTGGGTAGGAGATGAGAACAATGGTGTCTCGGGCTTGCGACCGACCATAGGCTGGTTTAAGAAAAGGAGGCCTCCTTTTTTTTCTATTTCGCGATAATACGCTCACCATCCACCATTCTACTTCTCTCCCTACCCAACCAAATACTGTATGATTCCGTTAGTGCCGTCTTGGAAGCTCGTTCCATAAATGTATTGACGGCAGACCTGCTTAGGCCCAATTCTTTCAGTAAGTTATGCAAAGATTTTGCTGGAACTCCTCTCGTACCAACTTCCACTGCGTAAAGCTGAGTCTTGAACCCGTTCCTGATCATTTCTTCTGTGAGATCATAATATTTATTCGACTTCATGTTGTGGTCTTTTGGAATATTTGATTCCCACGGAACGGTAAGTTCAATAAGGATAACTTTTTTCAAGTTCCGAGAAAACACTAAGATGTCTGGCCTATAGGCTGATACAGCTAGTTCATCTGGGATCCTATAATGGTGTTCAAATGTATCCATGAGAATTTTCCAGTCTGATGCGGCGCCAAGGATCGAGGTGGGCTTGCATTTAGTTTTCGTTCCTTTACTAATGTGGTCAAAGTTTTATTTGTAGTCAGTCCCTTTCTGGCTCTTGCAATAGAAAGACTTACTGCTTCACGGATAACACCTAGGACTTTGTCATGTCGGCGTGAGTAATAGCCCTTTTCTAGAAGAGTAACGCACCCTACAAGTTTAAGTTACTTAAATCATCTGAATAACTCACGCTATTTTATTAGAATGTTTTTATGAACTCGCTTTCTTGTACGAGTCTGTCTGTCAGGTGGAGTCTTGTAATTGTTAGAGACATAAATTAGGACCATAGCTCTGAAGTAAATCTAATGCATTAAAATGTGTAAAAATAAAATAATAATAATAAAAAATATAATATGGCCAGCGTGGCGAGGGTAGGCCAAATTCTTCAGTTCTGTATGTATGTTCTGGAAGGCCCATCTCCAGCAGTGCAGGTCTAGGACACTGTGTCCTAGGGGCTTTAATGATGATACAATCATTTACCGTGTTTTTATAACGGACTAATCGTCAACTTCTTATTCACATAGGTAACCCAGAAAAGCAGAAAAATAAGTATGTACCTGCCATGTACCTACCATGTACCTACCATGTTCATACCATGTACCTACCATGTATATACCATGTACCTACCATGTACATACCGGGCTAAAAAGTACCTACAAGTGTGCCAACTAACGTGGAGTTGGCTGGTACCTACAAGTGTTGTAACGATTGTATTACATGCGGCCAAGGAATAAATATTGTTGGCTGCAATCGACATCCTTTGCCTTGCACATATTTAAGACGTCACCTGTCAGTGTAGATTTTGACACTTGAATTTCAAAACCAACTGCAATGTGCTGCTTTAATTTATAATAAATATTTTACCAGATTCATATACGTATTACTTAATAATTATAAATATAAATTCATCCTACTGGATATTGTCGCCCCCGTAGCTTGGGTAAGTATTGAATTGAAAATAGTACGGGTCACTTCATGACCACGTGCAGTAGATTCATTTTTATTTGTGCACCACCGCTGCGGTCTCACCAACTACATGGTATCTTGTCTTGGTGTGGACTGGAGTGGTGGTGGATCTAGAGATGGAACGTAACGTGTGCTCCCCGTGCGTTCCAGGGTTTTTCCAGTAGGACTATAAAGCTGGGACCCAGCTTGAGAAGACAACCCCGCTGCCCAGGATCCCCGTGACGCCACGTTGTCCGCTTGGGATCGGCAGCGCTCTCCGGGTCCCCACCTTCAGGCTCTCCGAGGGAAGGTACCCCTACGTACAGCCAACGGATGCATAGAGAGTGATAGGGCTAAGTCTTGGCTTACGACCCTCCCTTATATAATTGTAGATTCTCATTGCTCTCTGTTAACTTCATTTTTGTAATATATTAACTTTATTAGCTTAAAATCTCTTGTTTTATTTGAATGTCCCGCTTAACGTGGAGTTGGCTGGTACTTACAAGTGTGCCAACTAACGTGGAGTTGGCTGGTACTTACAAGTGTGCCAACTAACGTGGAGTTGGCTGGTACTTACAAGTGTGCCAACTAACGTGGAGTTGGCTGGTACTTACAAGTGTGCCAACTAACGTGGAGTTGGCTGGTACTTACAAGTGTGCCAACTAACGTGGAGTTGGCTGGTACTTACAAGTGTGCCAACTAACGTGGAGTTGGCTGGTACTTACAAGTGTGCCAACTAACGTGGAGTTGGCTGGTACTTACAAGTGTGCCAACTAACGTGGAGTTGGCTGGTACTTACAAGTGTGCCAACTAACGTGGCAAATATGTTTAAAATTAGGTAGAATACAATCAATCATTGATACAGCTTGAGTCGGTAAGTGAAGTCGGCAAGCTGCAGTCACAATGTCCCGCCCCCCACTGGGTACGCATTGTGTACGGCGCGGTCACAAGGGCACAAGGTTCGCAGCCCGATCAATCGGAACACGCATCTTTTACCAATCTTGAAATTTCAATCTTTAAATATACTTATATGTTAGAAGGTCAGTTCTTCTTTAAGTTAACCAATCACAATGAACGTCAGGTTCTTAGCATAATTATCAATTCAATACTGAATACTTACTTTAAAACATAATGATGACATTATTTAACATTTCCTCTTCCATTAAAGTTGTATCAGTAAATTCTGATTGTGAGACCTGTCCTTATCCTGTCGACAGAATCAATCAACAATACGACAGTAGTTGGAGCGAGGAAGTGCAATGGGAGACCACCCGCGACCCTTCCGGCAGTGCGGACACTAACCGGCGGCGCGGTCACAACATTGTGTCACCTATCCGCTCACTAATCCCCAAAAGGGTTTCGCTTTAATAAACTTTCTACAAAATAGGAAGTTATTTAGTTTTTATGTTTGTTCGTGAATCTACAGTTGTTAGGAATCATAAGAACTAAATATATCGATTTAAGAGATAAGATTTACGACTAAACCCGATCTATCTTTGGTATAGCTTACTGGAGATGTTGTAAGTATTGATATAGTTGTTGAAACTACATTCAGAGATCTCTTACTTCTGACAACAGAATGTTTTTATTTTAACGAAGGACCGAGAGAAAGCAGACTGCGGTGCATATAAATATGATGCGAATTATATGCTCGATTTAATATTAGAATTTATTTTTATTGTATTTATATTCAGACTTAATGCTATTGATAGATTCTTCTACAAGTGCCTGAAAGCACACTTCCGGTGGCGGTTTTAATCCGGACAAACGGAAGGATACCTTACGAGCACAATAGGATAATGATGAATTTAATTAGGTACTACAGTTGCGGTGATGTCAGTAGATGTCGCCGTCGGAGAGCTGCATCGCGTACAGCTCGAGTGCGTGGTGTCCGCCGTACCGTCGCGAGCACCGACCGCAGCGGCCCGCGTGTCCGTCCGCGCAGCGACACGACGCGCACTCCGCCATGTACCGCTCGCCCACCGCGCACGAGAAGAACGGGTTGTCGATCACTGGAAACATAACTCTGTCCCTGATTGCTCGTCATGCACCCACCGCTCTACTTCGGATCACCAACCTGAGCAGCGCACACAGGGCACGGTGTCGCAGAGCGCGGTGACGGTGCTCTCGCAGTGCAGACAGCGAGGCGCCGCGCGACACTGCCCGGAGTCCAGCGACTCGCACAGCAGACAGTTCCGGCGCTCGCCCCAGCCCGCCTCGCCGCCCCACCCGCTCGGGCTCGGCTGCTGCACCACCAGCCTGCACACAGTTTACTGTTCACTTCCTAGCCCCACGGTCCTGGTCTACCTCCTCGAGGTATTTGACTATACGAATTTGAACACCAAGATAATGCTCCGTTTGGGATCCGGTAGCAGTCGCAGAGGGAATGGACTGGCGTCTTCTTCCCCGAGCGATAGAATCTACACCAGCCTGTTTACTAAGCCCATGGTCTAATGTGGTTGTTAAGTTAGCGGTGACTGTCGGTACAAACGGATGAATACCTTTGTATTTGCTGTGATCCCTTTTGTTTTTTATAGAACACTCAGCAGTGTTATTGATGGCGGACTGGTGCAGTTTAAATTGATGGAATGACTACCAAAGATTGCAATGTACTAACGCCTGCGATCCGGGCCGGAACAGTGGCGGCGACCTCTCCTCGTCTCCCACCGAGCTGATAGCCCCGGGAGGGGGGATCCCCGGCGGGCTCTCTCCCAGGGACTCTGGAAACAAACCAAGTGAAAGCAGGTCGAGTAATCCTCATGCTGGCAGCTGTTCTCGTGCATCATTTATAAACAATTGTAGCAAATAAAATGAGTTCTTGGAAATCCATTCCTTTCGGCAGTAATGAACATCTGAATGTTGAGAAATATAAAATGAAATGGTGGTTACCGGCGGCGACATATGTGAGGGCGACCAGCAACACGCGGCCGAACGCCATCGCAGATTCGAAGCAATTACAGCGGACCGGCTCTCTCTACAGGGTGACACGTAACATTCTTCACACATATTATTTGATAAACATGCTTATAAATAAATAAGTATGCTGCAATAAATCATTTGAGGAAGCTCGTGGTAGTTCGTTGGGGACTCTATCTGAAGGAATCGTAAATGTGTCTTATAAATAAATAAGTATGCTGCAATAAATCATTTGAGGAAGCTCGTGGTAGTTCGTTGGGGACTCTATCTGAAGGAATCGTAAATGTGTCTTATAAATAAATAAGTATGCTGCAATAAATCATTTGAGGAAGCTCGTGGTAGTTCGTTGGGGACTCTATCTGAAGGAATCGTAAATGTGTCTTATAAATAAATAAGTATGCTGCAATAAATCATTTGAGGAAGCTCGTGGTAGTTAGTTGGGGACTCTATCTGAAGGAATCGTAAATGTGTCTTATAAATAAATAAGTATGCTGCAATAAATCATTTGAGGAAGCTCGTGGTAGTTCGTTGGGGACTCTATCTGAAGGAATCGTAAATGTGTCTTATAAATAAATAAGTATGCTGCAATAAATCATTTGAGGAAGCTCGTGGTAGTTCGTTGGGGACTCTATCTGAAGGAATCGTAAATGTGTCTTATAAATAAATAAGTATGCTGCAATAAATCATTTGAGGAAGCTCGTGGTAGTTCGTTGGGGACTCTATCTGAAGGAATCGTAAATGTGTCTTATAAATAAATAAGTATGCTGCAATAAATCATTTGAGGAAGCTCGTGGTAGTTCGTTGGGGACTCTATCTGAAGGAATCGTAAATGTGTCTTATAAATAAATAAGTATGCTGCAATAAATCATTTGAGGAAGCTCGTGGTAGTTCGGTGGGGACTCTATCTGAAGGAATCGTAAATGTGTCTTATAAATAAATAAGTATGCTGCAATAAATCATTTGAGGAAGCTCGTGGTAGTTCGTTGGGGACTCTATCTGAAGGAATCGTAAATGTGTCTTATAGTCGTAGTGCTCTCAAAGGTGCTCAGTTTAACATAATATCCCTATGTAAACTCTACACTCTTCTTAACGAAGCTTACTGTAGCTCTAGCATGCAAAGTTTTACTTCCGAGTTACTAATTTGTAGTTACATTTATCGAAATTCATATATTATCGAAAATACAATTCCCTATTATTGTTTCCTACGTCATTACTGGTGACAGCATTAGGCTCGGTAGTGTGATGTGAAGAGTGATCACAAATACAGGTGCGCAGTGTTCCGATAACAATATTTACTGTAGTCTCGATATGAACATGTTGTTTATAACGACGAGAATTAATGTCGCTATCAATAATGATAATGGTATCTGGTTTAATGTATTACCCTGGAGGGGTCACCCTGTGTGCGCGGCCGGACTCCTTATTGGCTACCAATTAAAATATATCGCAAATCTTTTCACAACGGATTTAATTATTTCACGGATACACACTAATACAAGTCGACACACACTAATACAAGTCGACACACACTAATACAAGTCGACACACAGTAACTCGCTAATTGGTATTAAAGCTACTGGTTGATTCCCAGTCGAGGTAGTCGCATTGCTCTTTTGTATGTATTATACTGAGCTCGAATGAGACTGCGTCTAGATCAGACGACCTACTAAGAGTAGCATTTATCAATTATAGTAGTAATATTTATCAATTAGTGAATTTTCTTGCTCATGAGCTTACTGATAATAACTTGTATGGAAAAGTAAGAGCAAAGTCAAACAACGCTTTGTTGATGTCTTCCGGATACCAGTTGGATCACGCAGATCTGTTGACATGAGGTGTGGAGTACGGCTGTCCTGCTCTACCCGAGTGTCAGAGCGAGACAGGATCACACAGATCTGTTGACATGAGGTGTAGTATTGAGTAGGAGTGTGTTGTGTTTCAGGCGTTAGCTTGGCTCGACCATTGTGGAGTACGGCTGTCCTGCTCTACCCGAGTGTCAGAGCGAGACGGGACGCACAGAATCGTACAGTCACAAGTAATAAGGAGATATTATTTCGCTTAACATTAAAAATTCTCATTAAAGCAGTTATAAGATTGGCGAGACCTGCGGATGACGACGAGAACAATGTCCTTCCTTCCGCGGCTTTGTGAGTCTGACAGGAACCGACCCCCGCGCTAATCGGTGCAGCAGTTCCCGTCACTCTCCGGGCTCGTCGCAAACCGAGCCATTATACTCGGCCGTGTCCTACGTGGGTGGAGGCTGCGACTCGCGACACGACTTCGTGAAACATGCTATTTCTTTTGTAACTATTCGGGTACTCAAAGCGTACGACGAAGTGTACCAATGTAGCACGTGGTGCCCGCAGGAGATACTGTACGTCTCGCGGACGTATTCTGAGAATGTCGATCTGAACGCGCGATATCTCTAATACGCTGTGTCCCCTCCGTTGTGTGCGATTGACTACACCTCGTGCGAAACAAATCATTAATTATAATGTTTTGAAATGAAATTAGCGAATCGAATAACTACCGAGACGGGAGTAATCCACTGAACACGGACAAGACGAAGCCGAGAGTTCCCACGACCGCGCCAACTCTCGGAGACAGGCGACAACATTAGCTGTGATGTCGGCTGCTTGTCTCAGTTAGTAGGTGTTGGTTTGCGTAACGTCTCATATGTCCATTAGTATTGTTAAAGGTGTGATATGAAGAGATAACATCGCTGTAATTATTGACACATTTACTCGTACCTACTAAACACCTAAATACTCATTAATTGCTTTTCTATTGTTAGGGCTGCCATAAACACGGTATAATTAGATATCGACCGGTGTCGTTGTCGCCGAATTTATAAATGAACAAGAGAGCTCGGGTAAGTCTTTCTGTTTGTATTGGGTCTTGATATTATTGGAATGTTGATATATTGTACAGCAGCGCATGCAAGTAATTAATGGATATACTGTGCAGGAAGCGATGTGAGTGGCAGCCCTGAGCACGTGCGCGACATCAAACCCTCGTTAACTGATATCGGTGAAGATTGTGGACTCCGACACCAAATTAAACTAATATTTAGAGGTAATTTGTGTATCGGGTTACTGCATCGACCCTCCCTCGATAGGAACTTATCGCTGGGACTCGCCACCTGTCCACTGTGCCGGCCCTCCCTCCTAACGTGGACTCCGCAGTGCGACTGACGCTTGCTTCAGAAGTGTACCTTAAGAGGTAGCACAGTTATCATACTTAATAGCAATACTTCGGATAGATTATTATATTTTCATATTCATCTCCACAATGGTCTAGCGGTTAAGTTCATGGATTTAGTCGCGGAGTACCGGGTTCGATTCCTGGTCGGGACACAATAATTTATTTAACTTATTTGTGATGTTTCTGGAGTTTGGTACGCTAGAGTCACCGACGAGCTTGCTACTTCTCGTCTTTAATTTATTTAACTAATTTGTTGTTGGGCATGTTGGGCATGTTGGGCATGTTGGGCCGTTTGAATTACGGTCGTCGTGATGATACTTTAACACATTGGGCGAATTAATTACCAGGGTATTCTTAAATTATAAAGGGAAGTTTCATGGCGCAGGGATCTTAGGGAATATTAGGGAACCAGTAAAAGTCGTGTAGAGATATCACACGTATGTTTATTGTGAGGTTCAGTCCCGTCGGAGATCTGCACCGGTCCGCATATCCCATCGACGATCGCTCGACACTCTCGATGCCTTACCCGACGACGCTACAATTTTAAAACTGAATACTAATATACAAGGAAATACGAAATAGTTAAGGCAAGAGTTATTAAATTAAGGTAAGGTTGATGTATATTTTGATGACAATATTGCGGTTAAACGCTAAATGGATTACAGAGGAAGTAATGGTAATCAGAGTTTATTTTTCCCCGTTCCATGCTGGGTTTGAAATTGGACAGCATAATGTTAACAAACCGCAATGAAAAGGTAAATGAGAAGTGTTCGATTGTCGATGAGATATGTGATGTCCCGCGGTGCCTTACACCATATATACATATATATACACACTCGACACTTTTACCTAATTATAACACTATAAAATAATAAAAGTTTACCAGTGACCGCGGCCCGCACTGGTCACTCCATGGGGAATGTTGAAGTTATCACCAGTGACCGCGGCCCGCACTGGTCACTCCATGGGGAATGTTGAAGTTATCACCAGTGACCGCGGCCCGCACTGGTCACTCCATGGGGAATGTTGAAGTTATCACCAGTGACCGCGGCCCGCACTGGTCACTCCATGGGGAATGTTGAAGTTATCACCAGTGACCGCGGCCCGCACTGGTCACTCCATGGGGAATGTTGAAGTTATCACCAGTGACCGCGGCCCGCACTGGTCACTCCATGGGGAATGTTGAAGTTATCACCAGTGACCGCGGCCCGCACTGGTCACTCCATGGGGAATGTTGAAGTTATCACCAGTGACCGCGGCCCGCACTGGTCACTCCATGGGGAATGTTGAAGTTATCACCAGTGACCGCGGCCCGCACTGGTCACTCCATGGGGAATGTTGAAGTTATCACCAGTGACCGCGGCCCGCACTGGTCACTCCATGGGGAATGTTGAAGTTATCACCAGTGACCGCGGCCCGCACTGGTCACTCCATGGGGAATGTTGAAGTTATCACCAGTGACCGCGGCCCGCACTGGTCACTCCATGGGGAATGTTGAAGTTATCACCAGTGACCGCGGCCCGCACTGGTCACTCCATGGGGAATGTTGAAGTTATCACCAGTGACCGCGGCCCGCACTGGTCACTCCATGGGGAATGTTGAAGTTATCACCAGTGACCGCGGCCCGCACTGGTCACTCCATGGGGAATGTTGAAGTTATCACCAGTGACCGCGGCCCGCACTGGTCACTCCATGGGGAATGTTGAAGTTATCACCAGTGACCGCGGCCCGCACTGGTCACTCCATGGGGAATGTTGAAGTTATCACCAGTGACCGCGGCCCGCACTGGTCACTCCATGGGGAATGTTGAAGTTATCACCAGTGACCGCGGCCCGCACTGGTCACTCCATGGGGAATGTTGAAGTTATCACCAGTGACCGCGGCCCGCACTGGTCACTCCATGGGGAATGTTGAAGTTATCACCAGTGACCGCGGCCCGCACTGGTCACTCCATGGGGAATGTTGAAGTTATCACCAGTGACCGCGGCCCGCACTGGTCACTCCATGGGGAATGTTGAAGTTATCACCAGTGACCGCGGCCCGCACTGGTCACTCCATGGGGAATGTTGAAGTTATCACCAGTGACCGCGGCCCGCACTGGTCACTCCATGGGGAATGTTGAAGTTATCACCAGTGACCGCGGCCCGCACTGGTCACTCCATGGGGAATGTTGAAGTTATCACCAGTGACCGCGGCCCGCACTGGTCACTCCATGGGGAATGTTGAAGTTATCACCAGTGACCGCGGCCCGCACTGGTCACTCCATGGGGAATGTTGAAGTTATCACCAGTGACCGCGGCCCGCACTGGTCACTCCATGGGGAATGTTGAAGTTATCACCAGTGACCGCGGCCCGCACTGGTCACTCCATGGGGAATGTTGAAGTTATCACCAGTGACCGCGGCCCGCACTGGTCACTCCATGGGGAATGTTGAAGTTATCACCAGTGACCGCGGCCCGCACTGGTCACTCCATGGGGAATGTTGAAGTTATCACCAGTGACCGCGGCCCGCACTGGTCACTCCATGGGGAATGTTGAAGTTATCACCAGTGACCGCGGCCCGCACTGGTCACTCCATGGGGAATGTTGAAGTTATCACCAGTGACCGCGGCCCGCACTGGTCACTCCATGGGGAATGTTGAAGTTATCACCAGTGACCGCGGCCCGCACTGGTCACTCCATGGGGAATGTTGAAGTTATCACCAGTGACCGCGGCCCGCACTGGTCACTCCATGGGGAATGTTGAAGTTATCACCAGTGACCGCGGCCCGCACTGGTCACTCCATGGGGAATGTTGAAGTTATCACCAGTGACCGCGGCCCGCACTGGTCACTCCATGGGGAATGTTGAAGTTATCACCAGTGACCGCGGCCCGCACTGGTCACTCCATGGGGAATGTTGAAGTTATCACCAGTGACCGCGGCCCGCACTGGTCACTCCATGGGGAATGTTGAAGTTATCACCAGTGACCGCGGCCCGCACTGGTCACTCCATGGGGAATGTTGAAGTTATCACTTTTCTGTTGTACATACACGATGTTGAAGTATCAATAGTTATTCGGTGTCCGTGAATGTAGATACAACCTTGAATGTCGGCCGTGAACCTACACTACATAATAAGGCTCCAGTCGACTATATACAGCACTGAAGCCGATCTGCGCTGTCGCCGACGGGTCTCCTTCGGGTAGACTGTTGGAGATCAGAGACACGTCGGCGACAGGCGACCTCACTCGGAGCCTCGCGTACTATATATGTATTTACTGGTCACGTTACGTGGACCGACCACTGAGTTGTGTTACATACTTTTGACTCAGCAATATAATAATAATAAAAATCGTTTATTTCTCTCTTATGACATAAATTAGTTTACAAAAAATGAAATATAAAAATCTGGGCATGAGAGCTGGGTCTGAAGTGGATATCCGAAGGATATCTGTAAATTATTAATAAGCAGTCCGCGTAGATCACAACTAAAATTTCATACATATAGATGAAAAATGATAAGAGAATCATAGATTAACGAACGATAGTATATTTTAGATGGAACTTAAATTATAATATAGCCCATATTATTTCGATATGCATTAAGGACGCGCAAACACCTTCATAGTTCTACACCAACTTGTGATCTTACGAGCTCCGCTTATGGATTGCTGACTCGGAAGTATGTGGCGCATCACAATGATCCATCCTCGCACTACGTCAAAATGTACTCATGATTTTCATTATAAATTACAATTAATTAAATACAAAAACCCTAATGATAACATTACAAATGTCGCCGCCCATCTTTCCTATGTACATTATATTATCTCGGCGTGCGTGTCCTCCTCCGACACGACTCTATGTGTATTCACCATGCTATTCTATCTGTACAAAATTCTAGAGCTATTTAAAATAAATAAATCCACGAGAGTTAGTGAGGTCGCGGCACTATGTGTGGAGCGTCGCGTGCGCGTACTGTCGGGGCGGCGGCGACGGCGAGGGCGAGGGCGGCGCGCGCGGGGCGGCCGGCCGCATGTACTGCAGCAGCGCGTGCAGCGGCGGCAGCGGCGGGAGCGGCAGCGCCGGCAGCGACCACCACTCCAGCGGGAGCAGCGGCAGGCACGGAGACAGCTCTGCAACACGACAGGGGTCAGCTCCAGTGGCTCCCGCAGCCGGGCGGGGCGACGCGGACTCACCATGCTCGTGGTGCAGGAAGGGCTGGTCCCTGCCGAGCGCCTTCTCCCGCTTCCTCCACTTGGCGCGCCGGTTCTGGAACCACACCTGGAACGAGCGACTCGAGTTATAAGCGCAGTCGAGAGGGCGGCGAGTCCCCTCGCAGTGAAGGAGCGCGCACAATACCGGCTGATGACTACCCACTATTATGTTCTTCACTTTTCTACAGTTAAACATTTCGCAGATTATAAAATGAGGGAATTTAAATCCTGAATTTAACTCATTTGTTTATAATCCGCGGTCTCCCTCCGCGTGTAGTCGACATCCGACTCGCAGATGGCGCGTACCCACTAGGTTGGGGATCGAGATGTGGAGAGACAGCTCTCTCGTCTGGAGAGGCTGTAGTTAGTGACCATTGTCTCTGCCTTGCAATACGTGTTCGGTGAGTAGCGGACTGTAGATATATGTATGTATGCGGCGCGTTATGATTGCGGAGAACAATTTGCAGGCATTGTGTGTCGCCGACTCGATATGGAAATTGTCCTTCAGAATAGAACTAATTTTAATTGTCACCGCCAGTCACCGCCGGTTACTGTCGACTACCACCGGATGCGCCGCCTTACACGACCCACTACCGCTGACACTTTTACTTGGCCGATGTATTGTTTACCAATTAGTTAATCACTATCTTATTATTATATTTTATGCAGGTTGACATGTTTAGAGCTATTAATTATTAAATAATATATAGGTCTGATTTGTACCTTGACTAGACACAAAGTGTTTATTTGTACCTTGACTAGACACAAAGTGTTTATTTGTACCTTGACTAGACACAAAGTGTTTATTTTTGATATACCTAAATAGTTATTAGTTTGTTGATACTTTAGCAAAATCTTTTAACTGTTCGAGTAGAGTAATTATCGTAATATAACTTCACTCATGATGATTTCCGGCTGGGTTTTGAAAAGGCTTTAGTGCGGTGGATCACAATCGTTGCGGTAGATATCACAGAAAACCGAGGAGTATAATCTGCCGCTGTGTCTGAAATTTGTGGACTACGAGAAAGGTTGGACTCCATCGAAACCTGGGCCTTTTCCGGAATCCTTGCAGCCTAATAGACTATCGATGCGTTGACGTGCTGAGAAGTCTTTACAGCTCTGCCACTATGGCCGTTCAGTTACAGGGTCAGCATACTAAACCGATCCAACTGCGCAGAGGCGTGCGACATAGTCATAATGGCCAGCTCGATCAAGGATCTTAGTGGAATGTTGAACGGCTTAAATGTGGATTCTCAGCAGGGTGGTCTCGTTACCTGGACAAGACTAAGGTCATGTTCAATGACCATGTCAAGCCGAGGCCAATCTGTGTGGGAAATGCCACTTTCAGTTGTGCAGGAATACGTCTACCTTGGACAGATTATTCTACTAGGCGCTAAAAACTTCAGCAAAGAAGCCGACAGTCGCATTCAGCTGGGGCGGCATTCGGAAAACCTATTTATTAATACGAACGTATCTCTCAGTGAACGAATGCAATATTGTGAAATTTACCATCTTATAACTCTTAACATCTTAAAAGATATAAAATAGAAATAGTTAATTTAAAAATAAAAAAAACACGAGACTGCTAAAAACCAACTTTAATTAACTGAAAAGAATAAAAAAAACAGAAAAAAAAACAAGCCCATAGTTCCGTCGTCAAAAAGTTTTGATAACGCTAAAGTACACCATTAATATAAATATATATATTTTATTACAAAGCGGCTTTATCAGTCGGGATCCATTCAAACCCGAGACCGGCTCAAATCTTCCCAACAAGTTCCAATCTTCCCGACAGTTAAAGTCGCTACGTAATAATATATATATATGTGTTATTATATTCATGGTGTAGTTATCAAACTTTTTGGCGACGGAACAATATGGGCTTGATATTTAAATTCTTCTTAGTTTTTATTAATTGCTTTTCAGTTGTAATAAAGATAAAATAAATAATATATTTTTTTACTCAGTCGGGTCTTTTTAATTTTTTATTAATTTATTATCTTCTTTGATTTTAGTTTTTAGTTATCGCTATCTGTTATAATATAATATTTATAATGTTTCTGATCACCTTGAAAGGGATAACTGCCGGTAAGTCTGTGGATTTAGACTCGGAGGTAACGGGTTCGATTCCTGGTCGGGACACAAAAAAATGTTTAATAATGTAAATAAATACATTTTTTTATTATTTTTTTTTTATTATTATTTAATTAATATTTAATTTATTTGTAATATTTCTCGAGTTTGGTACGCTGGAGACATCGACGAGCTTGCCACTTGTCATGATTGGCCTATAGTGAAGTTGGCTAAATGTGAATCCGCTTATTTATAAGCGTGGTTTCTGACCACCCCGAAAGGGAAACGGTCGTGATGATACTTTTACTTTACTCTCGAAAGGGATAATATTTTTTTAATATAACTTTATTACATCTTCATTATAGGTAAGATAAGATTTAAATGTATTATTATTCATTCCAATATTTATATTTATTATTTTAAATTGATATTTAAAATGATAATGGTTGGTAACCAACTTTAAATCGTTATAGATCCTAAATGGTCACTCGAAATGAAAAATTATGAGAGAAACCTCGACACGATTTTAAAATACCTATTCGACGTCAATATACTAGTTCGTCGACTTATTTTTTTTTATTTTTCTCAATATGGGGTCTGGTTGTCGCCTTAATGAAATTTGATTAATGTCATTTCTTCACTGACATTCGCGTGATGGAGACGAATCATAAAAAACGGCCAATACGTTTGGTCTCCAGTCTGCACACATAGGCTGATAAAAACAACCCATCTTTGCGTCGCGAAGACGTTTAAAAAATAAAGGTTTTTTTACCTGTTTCTCATAATAAACTATTGGTCCAGCAAGTATGCCAGTTGGCTTGATCGTGTGAGCGCGCTGCGAGTGCGAGCGAGACGAGAAGAGGACAATTAGCGTCTCTTATTATTCCATCTGTGTGTAATATCGCGGCATTCTTTTCTATTTTCCTACAAATTGCAGCGTTTAGTGCCCAATTAGAAGTAACTGCCCGCCATTACACTCCATTGTCACTCTCCCTCTGCGTGCTGCAGAGCTGTTCCTCCGGTGACGTCACGCAGGTCAGTCCGGGAACACCGAGCCTTCTCGAGCACAATTTAAGCCGATGTAAGTATTATAGAAAACGATTTAAAAAAGTCTATTGAATAGCTAGTTAATATATTTGTCGTGATTGACGGCGAGGGGAGGCGGCGCCCCACACGGTAAGCTCCATTACAACAAAAAGATTTCAATTGCCTCTCTAAATAATAGCTTAATAGTGGTCTCCCCTCGCGTGTGATGTTCCCTGCGCTGCTGCCGCTAATTGTTCCGCTAATTATTGTGTGCACCGACAGTGTGGTGTATCTGAAGCCAGCTCCTCGCGGGTGTGCGGCGGAGACTCGTCACGTACCTGCACTCGGGCCTCGCTGAGCTCGACCCACAGCGCCAGCTCCTCGCGGGTGTGCGGCGGAGACTCGTCACGTACCTGCACTCGGGCCCCGCTAAGCTCTAGCCGCAGCCCAGCTCCTCGCGGGTGCGCGGCTGAGACTCGTCACGTACCTGCACTCGAGCCTCGCTGAGCTCGACCCACAGCGCCAGCTCCTCGCGGGTGTGCGGCGGAGACTCGTCACGTACCTGCACTCGGGCCTCGCTGAGCTCGAGCCGCAGCGCCAGCTCTTCGCGGGTGAACACGTCGGGATACTGGGTGCCCTCGAAAGCACGCTCGAGCTCGTGCAGCTGGTATGTGGTGAAGGTGGTCCGCGAGCGCCGCACCTTGCGCGGTCTACCCGCCGCGTGCTCGGCGTGCTCGCCCGGCTCCGCGTGCTCTGTTTGCTCCGCCTGCTCCGAGTCCGACTTCACTTCGCCGCCATCTGCACGGGCACCACTAGCATGTTAACAAATATACAACAATACAGGTCAATAATCATTTTATTAAAGTTTAAGCGCGCCATTTAACGAAACGCTTTCCGTCCGGTGCGCGCGGCCCCCTCGCCGACAGCACTAATCCGGATTACGTTCTGTTCTGCTGTCACTCTCGCAAGCGAACAATATCACTACTTTGAATGCGTTTTTAAATGTATGTCTGCATGATAGTGATGTCCTCTCCGCTCCCTATCACAACGCTTGTTTGTTTACATTGCAATGTTTCTTTCTCTTATTATGTGAATGTATTATATTCACTAGACAAACGACATATAACAAACGTAATGGCATCATTTGTAGATCCATTGCTGATAACTTCTAATTTTTCTTTAATGTACATTTCTGCACTATCAAGTATCCAATACTCGTACCCACTCGTAACTTGTTAGTGAGATAGAGCGGTAGTTCCTCCCACTTCCCTCCTCAGTGTCGGACCGTCAAGCGTTGTGAGATAGAGCGGTAGAGTTCCTCCCACTTCCCTCCTCAGTGTCGGACCGTCAAGCGTTGTGAGATAGAACGGTAGAGTTCCTCCCACTTCCCTCCTCAGTGTCGGACCGTCAAGCGTTGTGAGATAGAGCGGTAGAGTTCCTCCCACTTCCCTCCTCAGTGTCGGACCGTCAAGCGTTGTGAGATAGAGCGGTAGAGTTCCTCCCACTTCCCTCTTCAGTGTCGGACCGTCAAGCGTTGTGAGATAGAGCGGTAGAGTTCCTCCCACTTCCCTCCTCAGTGTCGGACCGTCAAGCGTTGTGAGATAGAGCGGTAGAGTTCCTCCCACTTCCCTCCTCAGTGTCGGACCGTCAACCGTTGTGAAATAGAGCGGTAGAGTTCCTCCCACTTCCCTCCTCAGTGTCGGACCGTCAACCGTTGTGAGATAGAGCGGTAGAGTTCCTCCCACTTCCCTCCTCAGTGTCGGACCGTCAAGCGTTGTGAGATAGAGCGGTAGAGTTCCTCCCACTTCCCTCCTCAGTGTCGGACCGTCAATTGTTGTGAGATAGAGCGGTAGAGTTCCTCCCACTTCCCTCCTCAGTGTCGGACCGTCAATTGTTGTGAGATAGAGCGGTAGAGTTCCTCCCACTTCCCTCCTCAGTGTCGGACCGTCAACCGTTGTGAGATAGAGCGGTAGAGTTCCTCCCACTTCCCTCCTCAGTGTCGGACCGTCAACCGTTGTGAGATAGAGCGGTAGAGTTCCTCCCACTTCCCTCCTCAGTGTCGGACCGTCAAGCGTTGTGAGATAGAGCGGTAGAGTTCCTCCCACTTCCCTTCTCAGTGTCGGACCTTCAAGCGTTGTGAGATAGAGCGGTAGAGTTCCTCCCACTTCCCTCCTCAGTGTCGGACCGTCAACCGTTGTGAGATAGAGCGGTAGAGTTCCTCCCACTTCCCTCCTCAGTGTCGGACCGTCAAGCGTTGTGAGATAGAGCGGTAGAGTTCCTCCCACTTCCCTCCTCAGTGTCGGACCTTCAAGCGTTGTGAGATAGAGCGGTAGAGTTCCTCCCACTTCCCTCCTCAGTGTCGGACCGTCAAGCGTTGTGAGATAGAGCGGTAGAGTTCCTCCCACTTCCCTCCTCAGTGTCGGACCGTCAAGCGTTGTGAGATAGAGCGGTAGAGTTCCTCCCACTTCCCTCCTCAGTGTCGGACCGTCAACCGCTGTGAGATAGAGCGGTAGAGTTCCTCCCACTTCCCTCCTCAGTGTCGGACCGTCAAGCGTTGTGAGATAGAGCGGTAGAGTTCCTCCCACTTCCCTCCTCAGTGTCGGACCGTCAACCGCTGTGAGATAGAGCGGTAGAGTTCCTCCCACTTCCCTCCTCAGTGTCGGACCGTCAACCGTTGTGAGATAACTTAACCCATAATAAACTGACAAAGGAATTTACAAATGTTATTGGAAGTATTTGAATGGGACAGATTATGTCGAGCTTTATGTCGGGGGACGCCGACATGCGACAGTACTATATTGTTTTATAATGTTTGTGTTGTGAGTGGGTCGTGAGAGACCGTGAGACCGAACCGGTGAAACTCTCGTGACATAAGCTGTTTTTGGGTGCTGAGACCTTGTTACCAGTTCTTCAGACAATATTTACTTCTTTGAGTTTCTCTTTCTAAATATTGTTTTAAAATGGTATTATATTGTTTCAACTATTATTTTTATCGAACACAAACATCAGTCTATTTATTAGTCTTAAATAAATAAATACATTTCGTCGCGATGACTCGTTACACAAACTGCTAACCTGTCTCCGAACGATGTGTTGTCTCTGCTCCTCGCGAGAGACAAACTTGTTCCTCATAAATCCACCCTAAAGTTCACACAATTTTTCACAAATAATTGGTTCAGTTAAAGCTGTATAATTGAGAATACGCGTGCGTGTGCGAGCATGTGTGTGTGTGTGTATATGTGTGTGGGGCGCAATAAAGCGGATTTGCATCAATTTGTGAACTGCATCCGGAGACGTGATCCCCACAAATTGGTCGCTACAGTCGGCGCCACTTCTACATTTATCATTATCGTTGCTTTCACGTTGTTTTAAATTGAAAATAAAATATAATCCTTTGGTTTGTGTAGATATTTGTTGAGATATTTCTGCTTCACATTCGAATCGTCTACTAGTTTAGTTACTATCCTGAGGGGAGCTTTTCAAATGATACTTCTGTATCGTTAAACTTTTTGATTAAGGCGATTGGCGCAATCTTAGATTGTATAATGTAACAGGTCTTATCGCGATTTACTTCATATTGAGACAGTAGTTCCTCCGACGAGTCGGACAAGTTATATTTATAAAATGTTTGTACCGGTAAGTGCGACTTATTTGAGACATCTTCTTTGACTCCCACAGACTCAGACTCAGCCGTTTAATGATTACACAGTATTGTGATGTAACGTATAAAATGTTTTTTCTTTTTATGAATTCACTGTCTTATATACTCGTAGTCCCTATAGGTATCTGTCCGGTGGAATTTAGTAATTGATTTTAAACTGACGTCGCGATGAGTTAGAGACTTGAAGTTAGGACCATAGCTCTGAAGTGGGTGACAATGCATTAAAAAGTAAAAAAATTAAACTTAATAATAATAATAAAATTGAATAAAAAATGGTTGGTTTTATTTTATTGCCTATGGTTTCATTTATATTTCTTGTCAAAATTTGTAAAGTGTTGTCGAGTGTTTATATTTACTATTACTTGAAATTGTTTCATTATCCAGTTATCTATCATTATTACTACATAATATGTATGTCCCATATCATATTGTTAAACGGGATCAGTACACAACTGCAATCACATTGTTATTGTACTGGTTTTCCTTTTCTCGTTATGGCTAACACTGGAAATTTGTTAGACTTTAAGATGACATATTTCTTTTTTTATAAAAACAGTTTATAGTAACAGTACATAATATTGTAAAGCCTGTAAATTGTCCCAAGAGTAAATAGATAAGTTTAATCTTAGTTGATTAATGATAAGATGATGGCAAAAACAGTTAAGCGATCGTTAATTTATTAATTCAAATTCAAATTATTTATTTCCATTTGGTTTAGATGATGGCAAAAACAGTTAAGCGATCGTTAATTTATTAATTCAAATTATTTATTTCCATTTGGTTCACAGGTAACACTCGGATATTGTCAATTTTTACAAATAAAATACAATATTATTTAAATTAATTAAAAATTAAATTATGGATGGACCGAAATGAGTAAGTGACATTGGTGCCATAAACGAGTACTGCAGCTTAACCTAAATTTGTGGCTTTATAAAGGCCGTGTTAACTTATAATCTAAATAATGATGAACTGCCTTCGTGGTCTAGCGGTTAAGTCCGTGGATTTAGACTCGGAGGTACCGGGTTCGATTCCTGGTCGGGACACAAAAATATTTGTTAATGTAAATAAATACATTTAATTTATTTACAATATTTCTCGAGTTTGGTACGCTGGAGACATCGACGAGCTTGCCACTTGTCATAATTGGCCTATAGTAAAGTTGGCTAAATGTGATTCCGCTTATTTATAAGCGTGGTTTCTGACCACCCCGAAAGGGAAATGGTCGTGATGATACTTTACTTTACTTTACTTTAAATAATGATAATATTATGTCAAATTATAAAAAAAAAAAATACAAAAACAATTTCGTGGCTGTATAGAGGCCGTGACAACTTATAATCTAAAATAATTATAATATAATGTCTAATTATAATAAAATCAAATTAACTTAAATTAATTTCGTGGCTGTACAGTGGCCGAGTCAAATTAAAATTAAATTCATAATAATATAAATGTCATAATATTATTTAAAATAACAATAAGAACTAAATTCGTGGCTGTAAGGAAGCTGTGTGAATTAACATACTGAATAAATAATAATATTAGTACTAAAAATAAAATTAAAATAATTTAAAATCGTGGCTGTAAAGGGGCCGTGTCAGCTTATGATCTAATTTTATTTATGACTAAGATAGCTTTTCTATGCTATGGTATCCAGCAATGCCTCCTTAAGGTCATAGTAACTCTTTTTAATTAAGATATCTTTAATTTTACTTTTGAATCTTGTAAACTTTTGATTTCTGTTGGTAATTTATTGTAGAGTTTATAATACCATAGCATAGAAAACTTTTTGATGATTTAGTCAGTCGAGTTCTGGGGCATTTAATGTATTCCTTATATCTTGTATTGCGTCCATGTATATCGGAATATGTAACAAAACTTTTTTCATTCTTCTTAATGTGTATTAAACATTCTAACATATAGATACCGGTCATGGTAAGAATATTTAGTTTCTTAAAGGATTCTCTACACGTATCTCTTGGTTTCATATTAAGTATATGTCTAACAGCGCGTTTCTGTAAAATAAAAATTTGTTTAGCGTCTGCAGCTGTACCCCATACTAGAACTCCGTAGCGAGCAAGACTTTCGGAGTAAGCATAGTATACAGCTACAGCGGATTTTAGGCCACAAAACTCTCTGACTTTCTTTATCGCAAAGCAAGCAGCACTCAGTTTCTTAGCCAAAGTATCAATGTGAAATTTCCATGTTAATTTACTATCAACTTTTACACCTAAAAAGGTTTGATCTGAAACGAAATCTATGGATGATTCCTTGGCTATTAGATCGTTGAGGCCGCTGTTGTCATTTGTACCAAGAGCAAAGTTTATAAAATTGGTTTTCGACAAATTAGGAGTAAGTTATTACACTCAAACCATTGAGATATATTTTTAATTGTTCCTCTGACTCTTTCCATTACGAAATCTCGATTTTTACAACTTATTACTAATGAAATGTCATCAGCGAACATTACATTTCGTATGTCTTTCTCTTAAGATAGGTACTGCCGGTTAGCACCGATCAGGTAGTGACAGTCAGTCTCTCACTTCCTGTCTCCCATCCGCCTGTCGAGTCGTACTATCTATCTTGTGCAGTCGTTGGTAGCTACTGTCAGTGTCCGGCGTTGCGTTTACAGATTCATTAGGAATAGTTGTTTTTGTATCCGATCATACATTGTCTTATAGTGTGGTGACGGACAGCTCGAGGCAGCCAGACTCCGCTCGGCATACCGAGTTACTTATAGTGTGGTGACGGACAGCTCGAGGCAGCCAGACTCCGCTCGGCATACCGAGTTACTTATAGTGTGGTGACGGACAGCTCGAGGCAGCCAGACTCCGCTCGGCATACCGAGTTACTTATAGTGTGGTGACGGACAGCTCGAGGCAGCCAGACTCCGCTCGGCATACCGAGTTACTTATAGTGTGGTGACAGACAGCTCGAGGCAGCCAGACTCCGCTCGGCATACCGAGTTACTTATAGTGTGGTGACGGACAGCTCGAGGCAGCCAGACTCCGCTCGGCATACCGAGTTACTTATAGTGTGGTGACGGACAGCTCGAGGCAGCCAGACTCCGCTCGGCATACCGAGTTACTTATAGTGTGGTGACGGACAGCTCGAGGCAGCCAGACTCCGCTCGGCATACCGAGTTACTTATAGTGTGGTGACGGACAGCTCGAGGCAGCCAGACTCCGCTCGGCATACCGAGTTACTTATAGTGTGGTGACGGACAGCTCGAGGCAGCCAGACTCCGCTCGGCATACCGAGTTACTTATAGTGTGGTGACGGACAGCTCGAGGCAGCCAGACTCCGCTCGGCATACCGAGTTACTTATAGTGTGGTGACGGACAGCTCGAGGCAGCCAGACTCCGCTCGGCATACCGAGTTACTTATAGTGTGGTGACGGACAGCTCGAGGCAGCCAGACTCCGCTCGGCATACCGAGTTACTTATAGTGTGGTGACGGACAGCTCGAGGCAGCCAGACTCCGCTCGGCATACCGAGTTACTTATAGTGTGGTGACGGACAGCTCGAGGCAGCCAGACTCCGCTCGGCATACCGAGTTACTTATAGTGTGGTGACGGACAGCTCGAGGCAGCCAGACTCCGCTCGGCATACCGAGTTACTTATAGTGTGGTGACGGACAGCTCGAGGCAGCCAGACTCCGCTCGGCATACCGAGTTACTTATAGTGTGGTGACGGACAGCTCGAGGCAGCCAGACTCCGCTCGGCATACCGAGTTACTTACCTGAAGATCACTTATACTTTAGAAACCGTATACTAAATTCCTAACAGATGGCAAAACTGAACAGTAGAGATCAGTCAGTTCCAGATCATAACTCTTCGTTCCACCACACTTCAAGTACTTTGATTTCCCTCACTATTGTGTTTGTTGACTTGGTCTCCAGGATATCTCCACACTCTCACTGCACACACTTTTCTACCGATTTCCGATCCTTATTGTTCACTGTTTTGTCGCGTCGTTGTTTGTTTATTTTTTCCACAAATCCCGTTATTTTTGTTTATTACCTATTAGATACCTAATTAACAAAAAAATATTTATATCTAACATAAAATATTAATAAGATAATAATGGTGTTGTAACGTGGATGCACTATACGGACCTGCGTGTCCGAGGATCTGGTCGATGGTATAGGAGCCGCGCCACCTCGAGCTCATGCTGTCGCCTCCGAGAGCGGACTGTCGGCCTCGTGTTCCCCTCCGGCGCCCGCCTCGCTCTCCTGTCCGCCCCGGCCCGCCCAGCCCCCGCCCCGCCAGGCCCCGCCCCCATCACTTCGCTAATCGTGTTCCATTAACCTCAGCATCGCAGGAACTCGGCGACCACCCGACATCACTTGGCGGTCACTCACTAATACATGTAACTAGTAAATGCCTTACACACGTATGAATTAATATAGTATTATTGTTTATGTAGTTTATTAGTACAATATTTGTCTTCCGGCTCCATCATCAGATCAGCTCAGTGACTTCATAATGTTTCATTGCAATCGCGACTTACATACGAGTTCGTTAGCAAAATTTCAGCTTGAACGAATGTCAGTAAGTGGTCGAATAATATAAAATATAATATAAATATGTATGTATGTATGAGTAATGTCCCGGACAAAACAATACCAAAAAGATTGAGAACCGCTGGAAAACTTTTTTGAAATAATTTTTTGATTTGAATTTTACACACATAAAACAAATAATAAATTCTACTGTGCGGGACATAGCGACTTTAACACTGGAGACCCATTGATGGGAAGATTTGAGCTGTTTTCGGTTTTTAATGGGTCCCGACTGTTAAAGCCAACTATGTTTTGAATTCGAATTTATTATTTGTTTCATGTGTGTATCAATCATAAAAATATTTCAATGGTGTAGTTTAGTGGTTCTTAAACATTTTGGCGAAGGAACCCTATACCTACGTGACCGTGATATACAGTATACATCGATAGAGCTAAACTTACTAATTTCCAATTTTGAGAAGTTGTCTAACAAAGTATCATTGTTAAAGGTGTTGTAAGTGAACCCTTAGAGTTGATGTTACATTTAAAAAACCCTAAAAATAATAGTAGCTACAGAGATAATGTAAATATCTCATTCTTACACATTTATGTTGGATGGTAAACTACTTATAATTGTTTGTATAAAAGAATAATGTCTAATTTGTTATCTTATGTCAATGTCTGTCTGAAATAAATAGTTACTGATCACCATCATGTCTCGTCTTAGGATCTCGCCCAAGGCCCTCAACTGGTTTTCTGCGTACCTTCATGGTCGCCAACAAAGGGTTCAAGTTGATCAGGTGTTGTCGGATTGGTGCGACCTGACTACAGGTGTCCCACAAGGTGGCATTCTCTCTCCTCTACTGTTCTCCGTATTTATTAATGCCATCACCCTATCTCTCCATTCTAATTACCACCTGTATGCAGACGATTTGCAGCTTTATGTGCAGACAGATATCACCACACTGAATAGTGCAATAGCTTGGCTAAACTCAGATCTTTGCAACATACACTCTTGGTCAAAACGTTTTGGGGTCGCTGTCAACCCGAATAAGTGCCAGTCGATCATTGTTGGGAGCTCTCGATTGCTTAGCAAAGTTCAAAAATAAATAGTATTGACCCACTTCGGTTTGACGGCACGCCAATTCCGTTTAGTCACGAAGTGAAGAATCTAGGTGTATATCTAGATTCTGATCTAACCTGGACTACCCAGGTTAACAACACGAGTCGTAAAATATTTTCTTCACTGCACGCTCTCAATAAATTTAAAAATTTTCTGCCGTTAAAAGCTAAAATTACCCTTCTACTTCCTCTTCTCGACTATGGTGACGTGTGTAGCGTCGATCTCTCAGAGGCGTTGCTCAACAAGATGGATCGGTTACTTAACTGTTATATCCGATTCATCTTCTCCCTTCGCAAATATGATCACATCTCTGAGTATCGAACGAAGTTAGAGTGGCTATCAATTCGCTGTCGCAGGAATCTCAGAATCCTCTGCTTACTTTTTTCTATTCTTAACGAGCCTGCGACACCGAAATACCTCAAGGACAAATTTGCCTATCTTTTCTCATTTCACGATAAGTCTCTTCGCTCCTCACACAACTCTGTTCTGTCTATTCCATCGCACCACTCTGGGTTCATGAACGATTCTTTTGCTGTTGTTGCCGCAAACCTATGGAACAAGCTGCCGGTAAATATACGACAAGCATCCAACCGAAGCATTTTCAAAAAAATGGTATATTCATATTATTTAAATGGCTCATAACAACTCATTTAGTTTATTTATTATATTATTATATGTAGTGTATGTATTAATGTTATGTAATGTATGTACCTAATGTATTAATAAAACGTTATGTGTATGTATTATTAGTATTTAGTTTATTATAGTATTTATTATTGTAGTTTAGATAATATTGCATAGTTATTACGTAATCATATTTCTCTAATGGCACCTAACTTACGTCTTTAATGTTCTACAGTGTCCCTAAGGTTGGCTGTCAGAGAATGTCTAGCGACATTAAGTCCGCCCCTTGTATATATTGTCCAATAAAGTTTTAATAAATAAATAAATAAATAAAAGAGAAAAGATGGTATTTTCCTTGTAATAATATTTAAAGGAACTTTTAACAATTTATGATTTAGAACCGTGATTACTGTATTATATTGCGACGAAAATAACTCAAAATAAAAGTTTATTAATATTGCTACTTAGTAGATCGAAGACTGCACAAGCTACAGAAATGTTAACCGGATAGAAACATGGACATTCCAGTGGTATTGAAAAGTACATTTCGGTAATCCTGACAGTTTGCGCTCTACGAGGTTGTATTACGAAAAACATCTAATACAAACTTGTTTTTCATTTAATCCATTCTACTGTTTAATTTTATTTGTATGTAGTTCGATACATGTACCACTAGATGGCGCCACCGTCTATACACAACGTAACCTGGTTTGGCGTGTTTACATCAGTTGAGAGAGGAACAAATCAAATATTTAATGTTCTGGTGAGTGAGCACTTTCCATGGAATCTGATTCATATAGGAGGCCTGTAAGATCTGAGGATAACCCATATGTACTTCTATAATAGTTACTGTTAAATGTTATTTATATTGAGTATACAGAGCGTGAGAACAAGACATTTTCAAGACGGATAACAAAATAAGTTCTCAGAAAGTAGCTACAGTATACACGATATAGTACGCGTACTGGTCGCGTATACTTTACACTACCGTAGTTAATTATTTATTTATTTATTTATTTCAAAACTTTAATGCACAAAGTACAAAAGGCGGACTTAATGCCCGAAGACATTCTCTGACAGCCAAACCTTGGGGACAAATTTGATCAAATGTAGGTGCAATCATAAAGATAATAAGAGAAATAAATAACTATTTAAATTAACAGCAATTTAATATATTCTTACTTACAATATATATGGAATAAATATTATAATATCGATACACTAAATACTAATACATACATATTAATATACATAAACATACATATATACTACTTACTAACACTGTGTGGAGCTATTTAGAAAGTGTGAAAACACCAGTTTTTTGAATAATGTTCTGGTAGTTGCTTGTCGTATGTTAACAGGTAGATTATTCCACAAATTAGTAGCAACAACTACAAAAGAGTTAGACACAAATGAAGAGTGATGAGACGGGACAGATAGAAGAGAGTTGTTAGCAGAGCGAAGGGATTTGTCATGGAAAGAAGAGAGATAGGCGAAATTGTCCTTGAGGTATTTCGGTGTCGTAGGCTCATTCAAGACAGAAAAAAGGAGACAAAGGGCTCGAAGATTTCTGCGACAACGAATAGGCAGCCACTTCAACTTAGCACGATATTCAGAGATGTGATCATATTTACGTAAACAATAGATAAACCGGATACATGCGTTCAGTAACCGGTCCATCTTATTGAGCAACATCTCCGACATATCAATGCTACACACGTCACCATAGTCGAGCAGAGGTAGGAGAAGGCTTTGAACAAGGGTTATTTTAGCTTTTAACGGCAGAAAGTTTTTAAGTTTATTAAGAGAGTGCAGTGAAGCAAAAATTTTACCACTCGTCTTGGTAACCTGGGCTGTCCAGCTTAGATTGGAATCTAGATAAATACCTAGATTCTTCACCTCGCTGGAATACGCAATTGGGACGTTATCAAACCGAACAGGGTCAATACTGTTGAAATCTACTTTACTCAATGTTCGGGAGCTCCCCACTATAATTGATTGACACTTGCTCGGATTGACAACAACCCCAAAGCGTTTGGACCACGAGAGTATACTACTAAGATCAGAATTAAGCCAAGCTATTGCACTATTGACCGAGTTGATATCTGACTGCACATAAAGCTGCAAATCATCTGCATACAGGTGGTAATGACAATGAAGAAGAGAGGTGATGGCATTAATAAAGACTGAAAATAACAAAGGTGAAAGTATGCCACCCTGTGGGACGCCCGTATCCAAATCACACCAATCCGACGACACTTGATCAACTCGAACCTGCTGCTGGCGATTGTGTAAATATTGGGTAAACCAGGCAATGGCCTCCGGTGATAAACTTAGACGAGACAATGTAGCGATTAGCAAATCAGGATCAACCGTGTTAAAGGCATTCGTAAAGTCAATCAGTACAAGTACTGTGACTTTAGTTTGATCCATGCCTGTTCTGATGTCTTCAGTTACTTTAAGTAAAGCTGAAGTTGTGCTATGACCTGGACGGAAACCGGACTGGTAAGGATTTAGAAGATTATTTGCAATAAGGAAACGGGAGAACTGCTTGTGGACAATCGACTCTAGGACCTTGGATAGGAAAGGTAATATTGAGACAGGACGAAAATGGGTAGGCAATGTAGGTGAAGGTATTTTTGGTAGTGGGATGATAAAGGCCTTACGCCATATGGAAGGAAATTGTCCGGATATGATGGAAAAATTTATAATGTGTGAAATAATAGGAAGGAGTAGGTCAATAATTGGAGTGATCATAGCACGACTGATAGAATCACATCCTATTGCTTTCGAAGTAATGGAATTAATCGTCTTAAGAATAACATCACCAGAAACCTCTGCGAGGGAGAACGGTTCAGTGTCTTGTACCGGTAGCGCGGCTATTTCTAATAAAGTACATGATTTTGTAACACTATCAAGAACTGGAGCCGAGGAAAAGTGAGTATTGAGCTGATCAAGTGTCACCGAACCGAGGTTGACCTGGCTGCGGCAACGACCCAGACCCAATGAGTTAAAGAATTGCCATATTTTAGATGAAGGCTTGTTTGCAATGTTGTCAATAAAGTGGTGACGTTTGGCAATCCTACACACCTGATTGCAGCGATTTCTCGCAACCCTATATGCAACCAGATCATCATCACAGCGGCTACGTCTATATTTACGATACGCACGATCTCGTTTCCTCATAACAATTCGAACATCTTCCGTGATCCACGGCGCAGGTGCCCGTTTTAATCTTGTGGCTCGAAGTGGAGCATGTTCATTATATAACTTGAGCAGCTCATAGTTAAATTTATCTAATTACATACAAGACTTTAACAGTCAGGATCCATTAAAACCCGAGACAGGTTCAAATCTTCCCAACAATGGATCCCGACTGATAAAGTCACTATGTAATAAAATATATGAAATTATTTCGAAATTTGATTATCGTCATATCTTCAGTGACACTCGCGTGATGAAGACGAATCGATTCACTTGAGAATCATAAAAATTGGCCAACACGTTATGTCTTCTAGAAACTAACAAGGTAATGGGTTCTTTCAAACGAGCAACTTTGACTGCAAGATTCGTTTCTAAAATTAGACAAGTCAACTTTATAACGTAATTTAGTAACCTAGTATAAACCAGTAAATTCTTACATTTTTGTTCACAGGCGGTCACTTGAACCCCTAAACACTTTGTATGGTACCTAGTTTAAAGTATAGAGTAAGTGGTGCCGCACGAGGAGAGAGTAATTGGTAGGTATCTGTCTCCCGGAGAGAGAAAGAGGACTTCCGGAGGGGAGAGGGAGGAGAGGTAATGTGCTCTTTGTAGAGAATTAAGCCAATTAGAGAGACGACGCCGGAACATCTCCCTAATGGCGCAGGGCTGCCATCCACCGCGACTCCCGCCAGCCCGGCTCGGCGCTGCGGGCGGCGCGGGCACTCGGCACCGGTGGCAGCCCTTCTCGCTAACGACCGACAGACAATAAGAAGCGATTTATATAATCGGAGGAAACGTCCTCGGAGCTTTGTGAAGTCGCGTGCGAGTGTGTGTGTGTGAGCGTGCGTGCGTGCGTGCGTGTGTATGTGTGCGTGCATTCTTTCGACAAGCAATACTGATGACAAGTAGTTTGGGAGGATCGATAGGCACCGCCCCGGCCGCCTCCGTCCATTAAGTTCTCGACTCGATCACCGTCTGGAGAGTGTCGAGCGCTAATGTGTTTTCGGCGCGCTGAGCACGATGTACTGAGGCCAGTGAGGTGGCGGCTTCCTCTTCCTCATTCGTCGTTTTATTCTGAATAAATAAATACGTTTTTGCACGTGCATCGCGAAAGTTTCATCGCGTGCAGACTCAGAGTTGGAAAGATTTGAGTCGATCTCGATTCCTAATGGGTAAAGCCACCACGACTATGTAAAGACAAATTATTTCGATGGTGCAGTTCAGCGGTTCTCGAACTTTTTCTTTTTAGTATTTATTTAAAGTTTAAATTACCCAGTTTAGTTCTCTCAGACGGAATTATTGGAATATTCGGGGAAGCAAAACATTTTCTTACTTTCCCTTTGCCATTCCCAGTTGTGTCCCAGATGTGTCCCAGATGTGTAATAGAAGGGAATCACCAACTTTCAGCCTCAACTTATGGGAAGACACTCCCGATGATTCTAAAGAGTTGAGAAACTCTATCGGGTATGATGTGACTTGTTCAGAGTAACATTGTCTACTGAGAGGTATTTGACAACATCCCCCTCCACGTCTGACGAGAAATATTTATTATATTAGAAACGTAAAAAAAAAACATGCTTTGAAAATGAGGTAATTTCCATACAAATTTTCATCTGCTATTTCAACCCCTTACAGCCCATTACAATAATAACAACTATAATAATATAATAAGCGGTACGAAGTTCGCCGGGTCAGCTAGTGTATTATAAATGTGAACGTTTATTTTGTATAAAATTTTATATTTCCTAGATATGAATATTATAGTTTTTAGTTTTATTTATAACTAGCTGACCGGGGAACTTCGTACTTCGTCTTACTATTAGCTGACCGGGGAACTTCGTACTTCGTCTTACTATTAGCTGACCGGGGAACTTCGTACTTCGTCTTACTATTAGCTGACCGGGGAACTTCGTACTTCGTCTTACTATTAGCTGACCGGGGAACTTCGTACTTCGTCTTACTATTAGCTGACCGGGGAACTTCGTACTTCGTCTTACTATTAGCTGACCGGGGAACTTCGTACTTCGTCTTACTATTAGCTGACCGGGGAACTTCGTACTTCGTCTTACTATTAGCTGACCGGGGAACTTCGTACTTCGTCTTACTATTAGCTGACCGGGGAACTTCGTACTTCGTCTTACTATTAGCTGACCGGGGAACTTCGTACTTCGTCTTACTATTAGCTGACCGGGAAACTTCGTACTTCGTCTTACTATTAGCTGACCGGGGAACTTCGTACTTCGTCTTACTATTAGCTGACCGGGGAACTTCGTACTTCGTCTTACTATTAGCTGACCGGGGAACTTCGTACTTCGTCTTACTATTAGCTGACCGGGGAACTTCGTACTTCGTCTTACTATTAGCTGACCGGGGAACTTCGTACTTCGTCTTACTATTAGCTGACCGGGGCACTTCGTACTTCGTCTTACTATTAGCTGAGCTTAATTTATGATTTTATGGAAGTAATACAATGAATATAAAATAAATATTGTGTTAAGATAGGAACACCAAAAATATATATAAAAATATAATAATCAACTATATCAATCGGTTTAATAATTTTCTTCATTGAAGCCTTGTGATATACGACAGATTTTTTTAAGCGCAAGAACAGAACAAATAGAGCGGATGGTTTGCCGACCGTCTTACCTACGCTGCGCCAGCCTGCCACCACCTTCTGGCCAAGACTAAAGGGACAAGATCCAAAGTCAGCAAAAGCATATCGTTCAGAGTGGTCTCCCGAGCGCTATGGTTCGTGCGTAATTCCGTCTTAGCTGGAGATCTGGAGATGTCTACTATTAAAGAGTTTGTCGTCCGAACATGTGGTATGTTCTGTCGGGCCGACAACGGACACTTCAAGCATCTCCAGAACATCGTTCCGTCTTGCGCTCGTCCCCCCAACGGGAGATCACTTCCGAGAGAAGTGCTCCTAAAGGAGAACTGAAGTAGCCGAACCCAGACCCCCTGGGCTCGTGAGCCATACTGGCGCTGTTATATCAGTAACGGTTCCCAGCACTAAAGGTGCATGAATTACTAGCGGGTGATTACTCGCTGAGATCCTGCCTGGAGAACGGGGGAATGTCCCCATCCCCAACCCAGGCCCATTAGACATCCGGGCCTGGACGACCCCACTGTCTGTCTGTCTGGTTTGCCAAAACGTGAACATGCCAGGTACAACTGATCATGAGTAAAACATGGAGAAAGACATCAGTTAATTGATTCGCAATGTTCCGTGGCCTAATTACGGCTCCGTTGGGAAAGATTAGATCTCCTTGGTCGCGGCATTATTATAATCATTATTATAAAAACGAATCACAGACAATTTCGCGAAGTAAAAGACCAATTGATTTGACAGTTGTTTACAATTTATTATTTTTAAATACAATTGTAATTGTGTTTTTTTTAAGGAGCTTGATATAAATTTCTGAACGCCCCCATATATATTTGGCAACCAACAACCAACATTGTTTGACAGGTACGAAATCCACGAACTTTTTGTATGGGAAAATGTTTTTTCTTTTATTTTATTTTTCTTCAATTTTCAATCCAACCATTAAGTATATGATGTCTTTTATAGCGCTCAACGTAGGTGTCGTCAAAGGTGCTTTGTTGTTGGGCTGTTTTAAATTGAAAATATAAATAGAATAGAAATGTCCTCTGAATAGCCTCGATGCGATCAATATAAATGTTATAGCTCGGAGTCCATGCTTGAGACACTCGAGGACACTGCGCACCAAGGAGCAGTACAAGATTTTTATTGTTTTGATGGAAGTAAAATCGGCGCAAGATCTTATAAAACCAAGGGCTCTGGAACAGTTGAAAACGATAGATTCAATATGCATGTCATATATAAGTAAATTAAAACAGAATTTAAATAATAATATAATACTGGCGCTTCAGCAATAAACTTCTTAACGTTATTAAATTCATTATCGTGTACGAGTATATCAAACCAAATCCATTCAACATTGCTAGCTAATAACTTTCGCATATAAATTCCAGATAAATTTGGAATAAAAGTTCCCAAATAGTTCGCCATAACTAAAAATCGTTGTAATTCAGCGACATTCGTGTTTTATCAATTTTCATACCATCCTCACGTGCCCCCGCCAAGTCGAGCGCGAAGCAAACACTGCCGTACCATCCATTACTGGAACCATTTCGCCGCATTATCAGGCCCCTATTTGGGAATCTCTGGATAAGACCAGAACGCAGAAATTTTCGTCATCCAGTAAGCTATAATCACATACTTAAAATCCAAAATTTCAAGTCTGTAGGTCATTCAGTTCCGAAGTTAAGCAAAAGCAAAGTTTCGCATTTATGACACTCACTCATGATCATCAGAATATAAAAAACTGACAAATAAGAAAATCTAATTAAATACATCAATATGCCCTTTACTTTTTATTCCTTCCTTTATTATAGGTTAGCTTTGGGTTAGGTTATGTTTGGGTTAGGTTAGGTTTGGGTTAGGTTATGTTTGGGTTAGGTTAGGTTTGGGTTAGGTTAGGTTTGGGTTAGGTTAGGTTTGGGTTAGGTTAGGTTTGGGTTAGGTTAGGTTTGGGTTAGGTTAGGTTTGGGTTAGGTTAGGTTTGGGTTAGGTTAGGTTTGGGTTAGGTTAGGTTTGGGTTAGGTTAGGTTTGGGTTAGGTTAGGTTTGGGTTAGGTTAGGTTTGGGTTAGGTTAGGTTTGGGTTAGGTTAGGTTTGGGTTAGGTTAGGTTTGGGTTAGGTTAGGTTTGGGTTAGGTTAGGTTTGGGTTAGGTTAGGTTTGGGTTAGGTTAGGTTTGGGTTAGGTTAGGTTTGGGTTAGGTTAGGTTTGGGTTAGGTTAGGTTAGGTTAGGTTAGGTTAGGTTAGGTTAGGTTAGGTTAGGTTAGGTTAGGTTAGGTTAGGTTAGGTTAGGTTAGGTTAGGTTAGGTTAGGTTAGGTTAGGTTAGGTTAGGTTAGGTTAGGTTAGGTTAGGTTAGGTTAGGTTAGGTTAGGTTAGGTTAGGTTAGGTTAGGTTAGGTTAGGTTAGGTTAGGTTAGGTTAGGTTAGGTTAGGTTAGGTTAGGTTAGGTTAGGTTAGGTTAGGTTAGGTTAGGTTAGGTTAGGTTAGGTTAGGTTAGGTTAGGTTAGGTTAGGTTAGGTTAGGTTAGGTTAGGTTAGGTTAGGTTAGGTTAGGTTAGGTTAGGTTAGGTTAGGTTAGGTTAGGTTAGGTTAGGTTAGGTTAGGTTAGGTTAGGTTAGGTTAGGTTAGGTTAGGTTAGGTTAGGTTAGGTTAGGTTAGGTTAGGTTAGGTTAGGTTAGGTTAGGTTAGGTTAGGTTAGGTTAGGTTTTTTTTTTTTTTTTTTTTTTTTTTTTTTTTTTTTTTTTTTTTTTTTTTTTTTTTTTTTTTTTTTTTTTTTTTTTTTTTTTTTTTTTTTTTTTTTTTTTTTTTTTTTTTTTTTTTTTTTTTTTTTTTTTTTTTTTTTTTTTTTTTTTTTTTTTTTTTTTTTTTTTTTTTTTTTATTTGTCCTCTGACATATAATTTAGTCAGAGACTATTGTCCCGTCTTAAATATATTTTTAACAATTATTTTATTATTTTTGGGTCAGCTGTGGAAGCTGTACTAAGTACCTACATCTGATATAGTTTAACGTATTTTTTTTTTTTGTAACATATCTGAGAGTCTAAACATTTAACAATCTTATATATATTAATATTTGTATGGAATCGATTTTATATAATTGTTTACTTTCCCTCGTCTTTGTTTTAGTGCTTTAACTTTTAAGCTATTTTAATATTTACAAAGTTTATACAAATATTTTTCTTATTTAGCAAATCTAAGTCTATACATTTAATTTAAACTATTTTCAATTTAAATACAATCTAACTTACTAGACTAGCTTAACATTAACTTAATTTATAACTTATATTTTATGCTACTAATTTATATAATAATTATATAACTATAACATAATTCTTTTGTTCTATTACTTTATTTATTTCTATTCTGTTTTTCTCGACAATTACTTAAGTTAGTTACCTTGCTTTGCCTTTAAGTTTCTGGATGGTATTTTAATTTTGTTTCGGAATTGAGAAACTTTTTCCGCAATTAAATTTGCCAATAGACAAGTGTGTATACGTGTGTATATAAATAGTGTGTGGGATTTGAATGGCACCCGCTCCGCAATTTCATCCGTTGCAATTGGCTATTAAATTGGAAGACTATTTTCATAATAGTAATGAACAATTTAAATGACTATAGGGTTCAAGAGCGGCGGAGGAGAGGTGCCCCATCGATGTTAGAAGGTTAGTCGTATGACACACACAATATTTCGACCCTGCACCTGTGACGCCTTTAACAATAAGCCACACTCGCTCTGGCTATCGCGTCCCATCTATGCCGCACTGTGCAGTCCTCACTATATGCGTTGTGATTAGTGGTTGTCAACTTTGCGCGCGCACAGTTGCGGCACGTGGGTTCGGCGCCAGCCAGGCGGTCGGGGCATTCCGTCCACAGGTGCAAGCCGCCACAGTGGCTACACACCTTTTCGGTTTCAGTGCAGAACCGTCTTCCATGCCCGTGCGCGAGGCAGAGCGAGCATTGGACCAGTGGTGACTGGTCTGCCACGCGCACGTGCTGAAGATCTATGTGGACGCGTTCTGCTACTGTGAGTCTCTGCCACATCAGCGGAGAGACCTGGGCGACTATATGGCATGTGTGCGGGTTTCTCGTCTTCCGCCGGTACCTGATTTGGGCTCTTAGCTGTTCCTCCGGCACGTCTCGGAACAGAGGCCCGTTCTGGGTCCTCAGGGACGTCAGGACGTCCTCGTCCGTGTTATAGGACATGACGTCCCTGAGGATCACGAGCGGGTCCTTGTTCTTAACCTCTTCCACAATGAGGTTAGATCCGGATTTCTTTATCGTGTCCACCACCTTCCCAATCTCCTCCCTGGTGGTGCAGCCCAAAATGACCCTTTGATCTCGGACTTTTCGGAGTCTCTCAACCCTTATTCCAGATTTCCTAGCATCCACTGCCACTCTTATCTTTTCCACCACTTGGCCGCTGGTGTCACCCTCGCTCGATATCGCTATCGAGTGCATCGCGCGAGGGTGACCCGCGGCCACACTTGCGTAGGACGCCCTCCCCGCTGGTGCGCTCTCCGGCTGCGGCGCTGGAGAGTACGACTGGAGTCGGTCGGCCAATGTCGCAGTGTGCATCTGACACTCCGCCATTTGCCGACCGTGCTCTTTCATACCCTCCATCAGAGAACGCATCAGCGCGGCGGGAGTCTCCTCCGTGGTGGTTTCTCCTTCCTTCCCAACAGTGATCCCAATTTCCTTCTTTTCCTTTTCCTTTTCCTTTTCAGGTTCCGCTTTTCCGTCCGGTCCAGAATTCTCCGCCTCCTTTACCAGGGCGTACAGCCGCTCCAGCGCCTGTGTAACATCAGCCTTGATGTCTGTCTTCAGGTTCCTGGAACCTGCCAGGGCCGACTTCGCTTTGACCAAGCAGGCCTTTGCTTCGGCCGTTCGATTGGCGAACTTCGGTGCTGGCAGGCTCCGGGGAACCTCCGCCGACGCTCGGCTCACCTGCGCTGGAGCCACCCGCGCCCCTGTTCCAGAGGCAGAGGTAGGGACGACTTTCTTGGGGGGGGTGACAGGCTTGGGCTGGCTACCCAGTTTCCCGGCCTCCCATTCCCCTATGCTTCTTCTTACTTTCTGGGGCTCATTTTGCGTTGAGGGTCCAGCCCTCGGTTGGTCAGTTGAGGTTGGAGGGTCTGGTTTGTCAGCACCCTTCGACTTTACGGGTGTACGGATGCCAAACATGTTAATGTTTGTCAGAGGACTCGTCTAGTGTAATAATATATAGTCAATGATAAAAATATAATATATAATAATATATAGTCAAAGTCAAAAGTAAAATATATGTATTATTAATGTTTAATTAAATGTCAACTTGTAAATTATTATTATTTTTATTATAAAATAAAATAAATAGTTAATGTCAATAGTATATAATAATATTAGGTCAGTGGAAAAGTCTGTAGCAAAGAAAAATTTTTTATACTTATGAGTCGTAAAAACTCACAAGTGGTCCAGCTCGTAGCAAAAGCAAAATAACTGAACCTGAGCTACGGTTAATCCTTATTGATAACAAATTTGTCAATAGACAAATTGTGTCAATATTACTATATACAATTTTAAAATAATGTACAAAACTTAAAACTAAATATACTTAAAACTAACTTAAATCTAAGTATACTTAAAACTAACTTAAATCTAAGCCCCTTATAGTCTTTACACTGGTTTTTTATTTTATCTTTGTAATTTTTTATTTTTATTTACAGGTTTTTGCAGCTCCTCCGGTCTTCGGGTCCAGCATCCAGGTAAGTTAGGTAAGTATAAATTTTATTTTTCTGATTTATACACGTCTTGAAGTGCCCTGTCTGATGGTATTTTTATTTCAGACCAGGAGTCGTCACAGGAGGCCTCAGCGAGCAGTGAAGTTTGGGTATGCCCGGAAGTCCGTCTCCGGCAAGCTTTAAACAGCTACCAAGAATTGGTTTCCGGTCAGACCCGGGTCAAATTTACAGGAAGGGTGCCCCTTGATCTTAGCTTAATTATGGTAAAATAAAAAAGGGGGGGCGTCACTTCAGTTTCAGAGATATCTCGATTTCCCCTCCTGTAATTTTGAATTTTCACTGTTTTGCCCGTGCTACTTCCGTTTTTCGGTTTTTGGTGATGCGGTATTTTTCTCCCACAGAATTTCGACAGCGCCGACAATTTGTCATCGATAAAATTTTCGTGGAGTAACCACACGCAAAGTTACACAACGCGTGGAAAAGTGTTTTTTATCAACACGCGCGCAGGTAGTTGCGCCACCAAAGGCAGTTTTTTGTGCGATGTACTCCTCGTCTAGGCGCGTCTAATGATGCCAGAAAATCAATACCTTACCGCGTTAGTTTTAAAGTTATTCACCGAAAACCACAATTTTATTCACTATTTTATGCTTAAATTTTTTATATATTAGTTTTTTCTAATTTTTAAGCACGTCACTATGTAGCACTCACTAAATTACACCACTGTACAAATTTCCAGGTCAATCGGACAACTTCTACTAGGTTTTTGGAATTTATTCGTGCGGAGCTCCTTAAAAACACAGCTTACTCGACCGTTGTTCGAGCGGGACTGGGTTAGGTTAGGTTAGGTTAGGTTAGGTTAGGTTAGGTTAGGTTAGGTTAGGTTAGGTTAGGTTAGGTTAGGTTAGGTTAGGTTAGGTTAGGTTAGGTTAGGTTAGGTTAGGTTAGGTTAGGTTAGGTTAGGTTAGGTTAGGTTAGGTTAGGTTAGGTTAGGTTAGGTTAGGTTAGGTTAGGTTAGGTTAGGTTAGGTTAGGTTAGGTTAGGTTAGGTTAGGTTAGGTTAGGTTAGGTTAGGTTAGGTTAGGTTAGGTTAGGTTAGGTTAGGTTAGGTTAGGTTAGGTTAGGTTAGGTTAGGTTAGGTTAGGTTAGGTTAGGTTAGGTTAGGTTAGGTTAGGTTAGGTTAGGTTAGGTTAGGTTAGGTTAGGTTAGGTTAGGTTAGGTTAGGTTAGGTTAGGTTAGGTTAGGTTAGGTTAGGTTAGGTTAGGTTAGGTTAGGTTAGGTTAGGTTAGGTTAGGTTAGGTTAGGTTAGGTTAGGTTAGGTTAGGTTAGGTTAGGTTAGGTTAGGTTAGGTTAGGTTAGGTTAGGTTAGGTTAGGTTAGGTTAGGTTAGGTTAGGTTAGGTTAGGTTAGGTTAGGTTAGGTTAGGTTAGGTTAGGTTAGGTTAGGTTAGGTTAGGTTAGGTTAGGTTAGGTTAGGTTAGGTTAGGTTAGGTTAGGTTAGGTTAGGTTAGGTTAGGTTAGGTTAGGTTAGGTTAGGTTAGGTTAGGTTAGGTTAGGTTAGGTTAGGTTAGGTTAGGTTAGGTTAGGTTAGGTTAGGTTAGGTTAGGTTAGGTTAGGTTAGGTTAGGTTAGGTTAGGTTTTTTTTTTTTTTTTTTTTTTTTTTTTTTTTTTTTTTTTTTTTTTTTTTTTTTTTTTATAGAGGTTAGGGAAAATCTTCAAAAGACACCCCTTGAGCTGACGTGTCGTGTACAGAACAATTTGTGTACCCGACACGTCGCCCCAAGGGGTAGTGTGAGATTCTTACTCACTAAAAACCCATCCTCTCTAGTCACCTCCGACGCGGGTCGGAGACTTTTTAGAACTGATTTTCATTATTTCGATTGCAAGATTATACTAAAGAATTTTCCCGATTTTGACGTCATATTATATACAAATACAATAACACATACAAAATAAAATAATTAAACAAATTTGATGTCAATTTTTTTTTTTTTTTTTTTTTTTTTTTTTTTTTTTTTTTTTTTTTTTTTTTTTTTTTTTTTTTTTTTTTTTACAAATGTCAAATTAATACAATACTATTACACAAAACAAATAGATTATATAGAAATTCACACCTTAAAACCTTAAAAGACAAAATTTTTGAAACTAATTACAAAAATAATAAAAAGTGATAATTTAAAAATAACAGTCATAAATATAGTGAATCATATTAAAAAATTTGATGTCGATAATATATTATTATTATTACACAAAACAAACATTATATATAAATTGGACACCACGACCCTATTATCTAAATGTAATTATTCCTTAATTATTCTTTGGTGTTTAACTACAATATGAATATACAGAAAATAGAATGAATAATAAATGACAAATTCTTTTTTAAAACTAATTTCAAAAATAATAAAATATAATCATATTCCCTAAATGTCAAATCAATAAAAATTATTATTACACAAAACAAACAATTTATACAGAATTTGGACAGCACAACCTTATTAGCTATTCTTTGGTATACAACTACAATATAAATATATAAAAATTAATCAATAATAAAAGACAAAATTTTTTAAAAACTAATTACAAAATAATAACAGTAGTAATTGAATAAATAATAACAGTAATAAATATAATTAATCGTATTAAACAAATTTAACAAGTTGGATGTCAAAATTTTTCTCCCTCTTCTTTCCTTCAACAATTCTAAAAACCAATATCTTCAATATGAAAGAGATTAGGCCGCGCTCCGCGCTCGCCGCTCTACGCAAAATCGCGGCAAAACGGGCGCAGAGCGCGTCCCACCTCCGTCAGTAGGTACGTCGACTCCGCTTCCCATCCCTATCCCCGGTCGACAGCCAATAGGGAGACCCCAAAGTTGCTTTCTCCATAATATGTCAATTTCACCGTGAATTGCGATGGACTCTACTAATTTTTGCATTTGGGTCCTTGTATATTGGTTTTCTGTGTTATAGATGTTGTGTAACAGTTTCGCAAGAACCCAGCCGCCCGCAGGATCCATCAACAACCCACAGTGAACACCCCTGAGGCCTCCCCGGAACACGACCGGAGACAAGGAGGTAGAGTCAGAGCCGACTTTCTTTTTTCCAACTAACTTCCAACTTGCTTTAATACTTTCATATCTTATAATACTTAATCTAATACCCTAAATTTAATAATGTCAATATAATCACAGTTTAATACTTCCATAATTTTAACTTTTGTTTCTCTGTATTGCCTGCTCTACAATTGATATAGCAAATTTCAAGAATACCTCCCTCTTACTGTGGTCTTTAATGATTATACTCAAATTATCCACAGTAAGCTTCAGGTCCAGGCATTGTTCTAAGCTATATCTTTGGCGACCATACACGGGACAGTCGGTGACCAAGTGTAACACGCTTTCGTCCCGTGTAGGGTCGCATATGCAGGCAGGACTGTCCTTAATCTTAAACCTATGGAGATACTGAGAGAAACCTCCGTGACCAGTGTAGAGCTGCGTTCTGAGGTGGTCTATTCCATCCTTCAGAACGCAGTCCCTTGCTGTCTTTACACTTGGGAAGTAGGTCTTGGTCACGGAGGCTGTCTCTCCTTCCGAGTAACGCATTTGCCACTGTTGGACGGTGTGTTGTCGTATGAGCTTCTTAGCGTAGGACACTGGATACAGGTCGTAATCCGGTTTTGTTTTCAGGTGGAGAGCGGCCTGTTTGGCCAACTCGTCGGCACGCTCGTTCCCAGCCGTACCAACGTGCGCCCTCACCCAGAACAGCCTCACGTCTCGCCCCTCCGCACGCAAGGCTCGAATGTCGCGCTGCACCGCGAAGGCCATAGGGTGGAAGGTGCCTGCATTGGCCAACAGATCCAGTGACGATCTAGAGTCACTGAAAATATTGACCACCGCTTCGGTCCCTTCCAGAACCTGCCGGACTGCGCGCTGCAGCGCGAGCATCTCCGCCTGAAACACTGTGCAGAAGGGCTCGAGTCGGAGCTTGGAGGACCTGACCTCCACTCCGTCGCTCCACCACGTCAGAGCCGCACCCACACGGCCCTCAATCTTACTGCCGTCCGTGTAGATGTGCGGCCCCGTGACATTGTAGAGCTCCAGAGTTCGGGCATCGAGATCCTCCAAGATCCGGTAAGTCGGGGGGTTGTGCTGTGCTGGGTGTGGCGCCTCTGTGTGCGGGACCCTTCTCTCCATCTCCCTGTCCCCGACCTGTTCCAGTGATCTACCACGCCTGAGCTCATACAACCTTGCTCCCTCGAGGATGCGCAGGTCTAATGGGAGCAGTCCTGTCAGGGTTAGAGCCGCATTTAGTGATACTGTTCGGTACGCCTTGCATATTTTCTGTGCGAAACCCCGCTGAATGGTAGCTAGTTGTTTTCGTACCATTAATTTGCTTGCAGCGGGGTGCCAGACGCTGGAGGCGTACATCACTATGGGCTCTATTACTGCGACATAGATGGTTCTCACCACCTCCGGGTTCAAGCCCCATGTCACCCTAGCAGCGCAAGCTAGCTGCTTATATATATTTGCTGCTTTTTTGCAAATATGGGTGACATGGGGGTTGAAGGTGAGTTTTTGGTCTATTATTAAACCCAATAACTTGACCTCACTCACCAGCGGCACCTCCACTCCTGCCATGGTCAGCTGTGGGAGGTCATACTTAAGTTTTTTAGTAAGCACCACAGAGTTTGTTTTGTGTGGTGCAAACTTTAACTTGTTTCTGACCCCCCATTCGTGGACCATGTCCAGGATGCGGGTGGCTTCCACTCCTATGGAGATCCCGCTCGTTCCGGAGAAGATGAGAACCACATCGTCTGCAAACGCCTGACAGTATACTCCGAGGGCCTCTAGTTCGCAGAGCAGGGGGTCCAGGACGATGTTCCAAAAGGTTGGTCCGGCTATCGATCCCTGGACGCAACCTTTTGTAGTCTCCTGCAAATGCTCTGCCCCCGCATAGCGAACCAGGACCTTTCTGTTCTCGAAGTACCCTAGCACCATGTTGTACAGGTTTTGGGGACATCCCTTACTTAGTAGTTGCCTCTTAATAGACGGCCACCAGGCATTGTCGAAGGCTCCCTCTATGTCGAGTGACACCATAAGAACAATCTTTTTATTGTTTCTTAAATTTCTGATGTGTGCCACTACGTCATAGAGGGAGTCCTCGGTGCTGCGCTGGGGCATGAAGCCGTACTGGCAAGGGTTTAATTGTGGTAGAAGATGCCACTGGATTCTTGCCACTAGCATCTTCTCCACAATTTTCCCCAACACCGAGAGAAGGCCTATGGGTCGGTACGACTTTGGATGGGCGTAGTCCTCCTTGCCGGGTTTTCTGAGGACGCGTATGACAGCCAGCTTCCACTGTGTCGGAAAGTGACCTATGGACAGACATTTATTGGCAATTTCCAGAAAAATGCCTCCGTCACTTCCGACTGCTGCCATACATATGTCCGCCGTAAACCCGTCCAGTCCCGGAGCCTTTTTGGGGCTAAATGAAAACATTGCCTTCTGCAGCTCCGGGACTGTAAATGGAGGGTCGTCCGGCAGACCGTCCTCCCGCGGATAAGAAGGACTACGTCCCTCCGTACGGAGTCGCACTTCGGCATGCTCCGTATTGTCGCTACTAGGGTCATCTAATGGGAAGAACATCATCGCCAACTCCCTCGCCGACTGGACCGGGTCCAGAGTTGTGCCCGTCGGGTCCTTAAGGAGCTGGTCTTCTGTCCTTTTTGACGTTCTTCTGATGACCCTATAGATGCCATCCCATAGACTCTCTCGATCCTGTATGGTGCAGAACTGCTTCCAACTCTGCGTTTGGGCATCGGCTGCCGCCCGCTCGTAGATGGCCTTTGCCTCGAGATAGTGCTGGACGACATTCTGCCTCCTGTGTGGAGCAGCACACCGGATGCGCCTCTTCTTTGTATTCATTATCTTTTTCAGTGCATCCAGTTCTTTTGACCACCATGGCAGGCGCAGCTTACTGTCCTGCTTCAGCTTCGGCATGGACTGAGTGCAGGCTTCCTCTATGCATTTAGTATAGCACTGCACTGCAGCATCGAGTTCAACGGGCGACTCTATATTCCGGACTCCCGAGACCACCAGGTTATTAAAATCAAAATTTTCCCCCAAAATAGTTCTAAAATTTCCCCAGTTACATTTTTTAGTATTAAAAATTTTTGTCCCCTTAATTAATTTATTTTGGGGAGGTCCGCTCAGGAGCAGCGAGAACGCGATCGCGTTGTGGTCGGACGAGATGAGATCTCTCTCCACTCTCCAGTCCACCACCTTCCCTACTAAACAGGTCGAGCACGCGGTCACGTCCACGCAGCTCCTAAACAGAGCTCCCCCCCGGTAAGTCTCGAATGTCGGTGTGTCGCCCTCGTTGAGGATGTGCATGTCCATGCCGTGCAGGAAATCATTGTAATCTGCGCCGCGATGGTCTTCTACTGCGCTACCCCACCAGGTACTCCAGGCATTGATGTCGCCCCCCACGATGACTTGGGTGCCGAGTTTCTCGGCCACACGTTGCAGTGTCTCGAGGTAGGGCTCGAGCGGCTGGGGGTCGCCCTCGAAGTATACCGACACTACGCCGAGGGTGGTGCGACTCCCGGTCCGTACGTGGACGGCTGCAATGTTCGACGAGATGAGCGTTTGGTTCTGGACCAGCTCTAATCCCGAGTCGAACACTACTACCGCCGCCTTGACCGGGTTTTCTCTGCTTCCAGAGGTCTGCACCACCCTGGTTCCCGCGGGCTGTGCCAGTTCGCCCGTGTTGCCCGTATACGGTTCCTGAACCAGGGCTACTGACACTCCGCCTCGGGCCGCCTCCAGCATCAACTCTGCCGTGGCAAGTTTCTTCCGCTGGAGGTTGACCTGCAGGAACTTAAGGCTTCGTCGGTTCCCCGAGGTATGCCGATGCCGTCCTAATGTGTTCCCCGAGGGGCCCGTCTCAACAGTGGTAGGAGACCCTAGACCTCGCTATAGAGTCCCATTTATTTCGTACTTGACAGTCGCTGCTGAATGCAGTGTGTGCCCTATCGGCTATGCCGGCAGAGGCACAATTTCTGCACTCGGGTGGATGTCCTTCCGACCTTTTCGTGCACTCCGCACGCTGGTGAAGGCCGGTGCAGTGTCCACACGAGTCCGCAGTTTCTTTACAGAACCGCCTCGTGTGGCCGTACCCGAGGCAACGCATGCATTGCATCAGTGGCGACTGGTCGTAGACTGGGCGGCGCTGCAAGTCAATGTGTATGTGACCCGCTGCGGTGAGGCGTTGCCATAGCGCTGGTCCCACTTCCAACACTATGTGCCTCTCCAGCGGGTTACGTGCCTTGCGCCTCAGGAGGACCTTGGCGTCCAGGTCCTCCTCGCCCAGCCCCCCGGTGATGTGGGGGTTCTGCTTCCTAAGGGACTCTATTACCTGCTCGTTGGTGTTGTAGTCTAGGACGTCTCGGATCACGACCTGAGGTCTTCTCTGTTTGGGTTCCTCGACCCGTAGGGCCAAGCTGGAGCCCAACAGACGACCTTTGATAGCCGAAACGTCCTGTCTATTCGAGCAGGTGACCACCACCTTCTGGTGGCGCGCTTTGCGGATTTTATCCACGCGCACTCCAGTGGCCCGCGCGTCGACGGCGGTCCTAATCTTTTTAAGGACGTCCTCTCCGGTGTCATTACCGTCGGAGGACGCCACCACCAGCGAGTGAGCCGGCGCGCGAGCAGGCGGTGGCGGCGGCGGAGCGATGGCGGCCATCTGGGCATATGTCAGGGGG